>CM057450.1:678977401-680194276 GCA_016271365.2 Neoceratodus forsteri | reverse complement strand
TATTAGATTAATTATATTATTAGTTTTTTTTATGTTGGAGTTGAAAAGCCAGTAACCGGTCTGGTTTCTCTCCTAAAATATAATACTTCGCTCTTGCCCTCATCATTGCTCCCCTAGCACGAGACTCTAATATCTGATTGATTTTATCCCTTAATAATAGGACTCTTGATAATACAAATTATGTCCCTGAAATAACAAGGTCAGCTTCTGCACATGCCAGTTCTTATTCCAGAATATTCAGGGTTTGTGATTCTAGTATTTTATTGTATATTGTAAGATATGTATATCCCTGCTATGTACTCTTTCAAAATATCCCAAATACTTTTTATTGAAACTTTTTGAGTTACATTACTATCAGTAAACCCCTCTATTTCCTTCCTTATTAGATCTGAGAAATTTTCATCAAAAATCAGTTTTTGATCAAATTGCCAGTATTTCGGTATTATCATTGTTTCTTATTTCTGTATAGACATTCTAACTGGAGCATGATCAGATACGCTAATTGGATCATATCTAAGATCAGTGATAGTGTTTATTTAATGTCTTGACATAATAAAAAAGTCTATTCTTGAGTGTGATTTGTGTGTATTTGAGTAATAGGAATATATTTCTCTATTTTGGTGCATGAACCTCAGTGAACCTATCAAGTTAAGACCCTCCATATATTTCATTATCAATGTGACCATTACATATTTCTTCTCCCATGTTCCTGGGCTCCTGTCTACCTAGTCCAGCATTATGTTGAAATCACCTGCCATTATGTATGGACTGGGGAATTATGATGTGTCTGTAAATAATTTATTTAAAAATTGGGGTCTTCTTCATTATGGGTATAAACACAAATTAGAGAAAATTCTTGTAGTCAGCCAGCTCCTGGGGTTACTAGGATCCCATCAGTTTTAGATCAGGAAGGACAACTGGGTAGTACAGAGGGTGTAAAACTCTGAAATACATTACATCATCACCTGCTTATCTCTGCTGGGGAAGGGGATGATGTAATGGAATTTAGCACTCTTTCAGCAGCATAAGCCTCAGTGCTCTGCTGCCGTTGGGCTTCTATGAGTCAGTCTGGAGATGGGGTTTGGAGCTGAAAATTCTACAGGCAAGTGGTGCTCTGCCAAGACCACTTATCAAAGAGTAGGACCCTCAGTTTGTTATTTCCTTACCCTAGTGCAGTAACAGGTGGCCAGGTTTGTGGGACGTGGTGGCTACTAGATCCTATGAAGCCCCAAGGGGCTGAAGATTGCTCAGCAGAAGAAATGGGACTGAAGGTTCAGTGAGTGGTTTAGGGCAAATCCCCAAAAGACTGTGAGAACTAACAAAACTGCTTGCAAGAACTGTTCTGGGACTGGCTTCGGCCATATTCCGAAAGACTTTCTTGAGTGTGTGTCTCTGTGCACTCAAGACGTTACAGCCTTAGAAGGACAAGTAAAGGGTTCCTTCCCCCAAAAGTGTTTTGTATGTATTATTTTTGTATTTTTATACTGTCTTTTGTAGAAAGACCTTTAAAAGTTTTTGGGATTGGATTATATCTTGCTGGTTAGGTGGGGGGGGGTTGTTTACTGTTATTTTCTTTGCAGGTTTCTTTCACAGGTGTACCTGATAGAGGAAAAGAAGAAAACAAGGGGATCTGGTGCTCAGCCAGAGCTCTTGTTGGTGTTTTGAAATGTTTTAACTAGGAAATGTTAGACATGCTGCTTTCAAAGTATAAAGTGTGTAGTCTTGTGTTTGGAAAATGCATAGCAATGTCGTATGTATGTTTCTAAAGCAATGCACAGTGTGAAATGTGTAAAGGTATAGACTGCCCTTTGGATAGTGTAGTGATTAGATAGCTTTCCCTATTGGGCTAGGGGATAGATAGGCTGGTGGCCCTGATCCGGATAGGGGTGACCAGTCCTGACTTATCAAGGAGTGCTTCAGGATGTTCTTTTGAGACACCATGGAGTGGATCTTCCTTATCTAGTTTGTCAGTTAAGGCTGAAGTTTGCTTCAGCATGCCTTCATGTTCCCTGTGGTAACCTGCCTACATTAAGTCATAAGTAGGGGAGGGATTGGCCACCCCTCCTTGTAAGGTGCCCAGGGGTTGAATGGCTTGTGTTGCAGTCCAAAGCCCTTGCTGTGGACAGCAAGGTTGCCTGGTGATGGTGAGTGTAACCAGCCAATTCCTGGGGTTACTAGGATCCCTTCAGTTTTAGATCAGAAAGTGCATCTGGGCAGCCCAGAGAGTGTAAAACTCTTTGAAATACATTACATCATCACCTGCTTAGCTCTGCTGGGGCAGGGGATGATGTAATGGAATTTAGAACTCTAGCAGCAGCATAAGCCTCAGTGCTCTGCTGCTGTCGGGCTTCTGTGAGTCAGTCTGGAGTTGGAGTTTGGAGCTGAGAGTTCTACAGGCAATTGGTGCTCTGCCAAGGCCACTTGTCAGAGGGAAGGACTCTTAGTTTGTTATTTTGTCATCCTAGTGCAGTAACCAGTGGCCTGTTTTATGGGACATTGTGGCTACCAGATCCTGTGTAGCCCCAAGGAGATTGAAGATTGCTTAGCAGAAGAAATGGGACTGAAGGTTCAGTGAGTAGTCTGGGGCAAATCCCCATAAAAACTGAGAACTAACAGAACTGCCAAGAATGCAAACTCTGTGTATTTTGTAAACAAAAGCTTTGGATTTTGGATGAGGACTGTAGAGTTCAAGTGTTTTAATAAATGCCTTGTGGCACAACATGTTGTAAGTACAAGATTCATTTGTTGCTAAGCTGTGGGTTGGCTGGTGCCTTGTTAGGAGCCCAACAAGGTTAAGATGCAGACTCTCAGAACCCTTGCACAAAGAATGTGCAGTAAGGATGTCTACTGTTTCACCTGTGTGGCTGGAGAATCTGTGTTTTCCTAAAATGTAATGGCAGAGAGAGTCTAGCATTGGCTGGAGTGGAGCTGACCACTCACTCCAGGTTTCAAGGGACCTAACTGATTACAAGGAAGGGTCATAGGTGTTAACTTAGTTCACAAAGTGGACAAGTGGCGCTCAAATTTAGTGCTGTGGCAACAACCACTATAAATGCACTGGTAAAGTCTAGAGATCCCTAAACAAAGGGATGGACATCCATGGAAAGTGTTCTTGTGAGAAGTCTCAGTACTGCAAGAAAGAGCTAAAATGTCTCTGCCTGCTAAAAATGTGCCATCTCTTCATACAGCTATAAGCCCTGGGGGCACCAACATTTTTCTGCTACCATTCTGTCAGGAATAAAAACCATACAGTACAATCCCAATTTTCTGGTTGTGGACATTCCATCTCTGAGTGACCTGTGTGAGTTTTGGGGCCCTCACAGATAGGAGACACACCATATCCCAACACCCTTCTCCTGGACCTGGGTATAAATAGAAATATTGTTTTGTAACCCTTCCCTGCTTCCTAGATGCCTGAGCAAGGGGTTGTCCTAATGCCAGGTGTGTACCACTTGTTGCTGTGGAGTTGCTTTGCTGACAAGCTGCCAGTAGAAAAGGGGGGTGGTGGTTACATTCTATTAAAGGGGAACTCTTATCTGCAGGATTTATTACCATCTGAAAGCTGATAAAAAGTGAATTTGAGTGAGCCATTGTGTTTATCTATGAGTCTTTGCAGTCCAGAGTTACTCATGTATAAATCAGCCTATAATTAAGGGCTGTGGGCAGCCATGTATTTTAGGCTCCTGATAGGCAATTATGTCACCAAGGGATATGGCCGTGCTTTGACTGTAGATAATCCAACAGGTTAATTAGGAAATCATCTGTTTTATTAGGTGTGTTTTAAGGTGTTATTGCAGCACTTAATACATTTATAACAATTGTTTTGTATGTTCATTGAAACTAGTGAGTTATTACCTTTACATTTTTAATCTGTTAGTAAAAATAATCCAATAGAATTCTGGCATTGTTATGGTAAAAAAAAACCATTCCATCCAAAGTATTTCAGTAAGAAACTGTTACACTTTTAACTTCATCAAAAGATGTAAGGCAAGGCAAGGCAAATTTTATTTAAAAAGACACCCATCCCAGAGGCTCTGAGCGCCGAACAATTAGGATCATATACAATAACACCAACAATATAAAATAAATTAAATAACTCTATAATATAAAATCCAATAATAAATACTCTACACTAAAAGTCACTGTTCTAAAATTTTTATAAAGAATATGCTCAGCAATAGATAATCAGGATTAAACTATATACCCAGGGACAAACATAGACACGAAAGTCAGACATCAGATAAAGTTATAAATCAAAGTCCGGCAAGGCCTGATTATACAGGAAGGCCTTGAGGTGGGCTTTGAAAACCTCAAAAAATGAGGGACCTCTCTCACAGCTAGAGACAGCGAATTCCACAGGACGTGGTGGCAACACCAAACGCTATTTTCTCAGTTGTTTTTAACCTCATCCTGGGAATTACGAGGAGGCCCCTTAATGCAAAATACTCTTTTAATAATGCATTTCAGGTTATGCACATTTTAACAATGTTGTCCATCTATGTGTTTTTGCAATTAATAAACAAGTAATTGTGTCTTATTTTTTCTAAGTCAAATCTGGATAGAAACGGCATAATATTTTCAGAATCATAACACATGCTCAGATTGTTTTTATTGTCTTTGTCCAGGAAAGGCACACTGAGCTACAACTTGTTCCTGGACGTGTTTTGAGAGCACACGGAGTTTAAGTGAGCTGCTGTGGTCACACAGTATACAAGTTGAGCATCTTGGAATCAAAACCCATTCTGCTGGATGAATGAAGCTTGTTGATCTGAGTTCACACCCAAAACTGTAAGAGAAAAGGCTATAAGAGAGGGAATGGGAAAAGAAGTTGGTGCCGAGGCAGCCCCAAAAATCTGTGCTGACATGAACACAGCCAAGGTTTAAAATCTTGATATGGAGCCTCAATACCTGTTGGCACCACTGAACCAGCCTTGAGATGTGTAGTTTTTTGATGATCAGCTGGCAGTATAGCCTAGAGGTTAAAGCAATCCTGAAGATGGATTATTTTTACAAACAGTTTGAAATGTAAAGGTGATAACTCACTAGTTTCAATGCACATACAACACAATTATTATAAATGTAGAAAGTGTTGTAATAACACCTTAAAACATGCTTAATAAAACATACAATTTCCTATTTAGCCTGTTTGATTATATTCAGCCAAAGCAGGGCCAAGTCCCTTGGTTACATCATTGCCTGTTAGGAGCCTTAAACACATGGCTGCCCCTAGCCCTTAATTACAGTCTGATTTACATAAGAATAACTCTGGACTGCAAAGACTCACAGAAAAACACAATGGCTCACTCAGATTAGCTTTTTATGGGCTTTCAGACATTAAGAAACCCTGAAGATGGCAGTTCCCTTTAGGTTTTGTCTAATCCTGAGTATAGAATATCTTCCTCCTGGATCAGAGTGTTACTCTGCGATAGAGAAACCTAACTTTTGCTTTATAAAAATGGCTGTATCTCTGGCCTTTGTTGTAAACATAGAATATGTCCCATTTGCCCTAGAAAGGTTTTTGAAATAGTTAAAAGTCTGTTTTTGCAAAATGTATTTCCTGTAGAAACAAAATGTCTATTTTTCCCTATTGCATTAATTATTTTTCTATTATATTTGATTTTGTCTTTAGCAGCCTTTACATTCCATGTCATCAGGTTTACCTTAACCATTTTTTGGGCCATAATCCAGGATCCTAAAAAGAGCTTTAGTGCATCTCAGCCAACGTGCAACTGAGACATTATTTTTTGCATTCCATAATCTTCCAGATTCTTTATGTAAGCAATGATCATACTGATTCCCACTTGTTTTTTTTTTCCTTTATTTGCCCATTTACCCCCACAGCCGTTCCCCCACCCCACCTTTTGAAGGCCTAAAGGGACATAACTATAAATAATTCACATGTGTAAAAAGAACGAGCTAACAGAAACTGAGCCACCATAAATCTCAAAGTATTTCTTATTCATGGAGAGGGTGGGACACACACAGGGAGGGTGGTGGATGCATGGAACAGCCTTCCTGAGGAGGTTGTGGGATCAAAAATAGTGGGGGAATTCAAGAATGCATGGGACAGACATAAAGCAGTTCTAGTGGGGGAGGAGGAAGTAGGCTGTTGGCTAACTAGGATCTGCAGCTTATCCAATAGGTAGGGAAATGGGCAGACTGAGTGGGCCAAGCGGTCCTTATCTGCCATCAGTCTGTTTCTATATTTTTATTCTCTTGTTGATCCACCTCCACCCTTTTCCTGGCCTTTCCCTTCCCCTTACATGCAAGACATCTGGAAAACACTTGGTACCTTGCCAGTACAATACCAAATGCCCCCTGGGTATGTTACTTCTAGACCACAGGAGTGATTATCTGACTTTTGCCTTTTTCACCCTTTTTCATTGTCTTTTCCTCCCTTTTTTAATCTTAAGTATATCTTTAGTTAAATCCATAAAGCCCTGTGTTCTCATACTTGTGACCCCTTACCTTCCCCACTTTCTGTATTCAATTTCTTCTGCCGATTACTATCTTTATCTTTTCTTGCCAACCTATAGAACTTTTGAATAGCGCATCTTATTTAATCTCCTCTTAGTATCCTTCTTCTATCTTAGTTAAATTACAGCAGCTTATTTCAAACCTGAACTACTATTTGGTTTTTCAGAGCTAGAGGACTCTTGTGATGTTCTCCCCGGATTTCAGTCAAAAATTCTCTGACTGTCTTTTCTGCTTCCACAGGCAAAGTAGAGGTTTCTATTCTGCCGTGAATCCACACTTTCAGTTTTGTAGGTGGGATCATCATAAACCTAATGCTATGCTGTGACAAGGCTTTTGCAAATGCTTTTCTCTTATTCAGCACTTCTTGAGGAAAGTCAGGAAAAACTTGTATATTGGTTCCATCTGCTCTTAGACCATTATCAATTCTTGCTTTTCTCATAAGATCCTCTTTGTCTTGGTACTGATGAGGTTTGATAAACACTAAAACGAGGTTGTGAACCTTGGTAGTTAGGATTTTTTGGGCCCCTATGGGCTCTATCCAATTAGATTTTTATTTCTGGATATGGTCTTTCTAAAGCTTCTGTTAACAGTTTCTCAAAATAATTCTAGCATGTTTGCTCCCTCCATCCCTTCTGGGACAACCCCTAATTTCAGATTATCTCTTCTGGTTCTTGTTGCCATCTCTTCCACTTTTGAGCTCAGCATTTCCAATTCCTGTGCATGGCCCCTTACATTTCATTTGTATTAGAGGAGATTATTGCTTATTACAGGAACATCATACACAGGCAAATTCTCCATTGTTTGAGGTTTTACCTTGTGTTCAGTGTCTCGCTCATATCATTTGCACTGGGTCTAGTTGCTCATTTATATCTCCTACTGTTTCTGAATGCTCTGCTTTGTGTATCCCAGCAATGCAATGTAGCGCTCATGCTGATCCTTCTCCGGAATGCTGTGTTGGAGAGACCAGTTTAGTCTCCTTATGGCTAATTATCCTGTCAATTTGCAAACTATGTTGCAAAGTTTCCTCTCATATATTTAGACTGGCTGATGTGAGAGGGATTCTTGTCAAGTGCAATGTGTATATCTGCAGAGTTTCTTGTCTGGTAGGGGGAGCTTTTTTACTCTGATGTTAAACGCTGTGTTTGTAAAGAGTTACCAGCTTCTTCTACAATTACTAAAGGGGGTGTTTCAGAAGTCTAGGAATCTACTTATTTGATTTCCAAACTTGTATGCAAGTTTTCGTTAGATTCCCTTAGTGAAAATGTGTTTCTAATGTCTCCCTGTTGCTTGGCTAAACTGGGATTATTCTCCCATGTTACCTCCAGAATGCCTGCACCTTTCCTTTCCTTCACCACATCAAAAAAAAAACACTCCTTAGTTTGTAACTCTGTGAGTGAGCTTTGTGGTAGAGAGGACCTTATTTTGTTGCTGGGTAACAGCGGGAGTGCCAGATTGCTTAGCGGGAATTTGAAATATTTAAAGTGTCAGTGCTTTGTTTAGTTGCTGCGTATCTTTAAGAACTTTTTAAGTTTCTGTCACTGTGCCTCCACTTTTTACCTGGTTCTTTACCACTGTTTTTCCATGAGTCTTTCACTTTGTGGATCCTATGTGTTTTTTGTGACATACCTGCCGCCGCTCCCGCAGTTGGGTCGAACACGATAAGAAAAACTAAAACTCTTTATATTCTCATGTAACCCCCCCCTACAAATGGGGGTTCCCAAAAAGTCTTCCTTGAGCTTGCCTAAATGCTCACTGCCAGGCTGGTGTCCTGGGTTTTAGCAGTTTAAATGTATTGCCAGAGAGTGCCTGTATTGCCTCTGTGTACTGTCTCTTTAAGAGCTGCCTGGATTGTAGTCATAATTAATCTGGGAGGGAGCTTTGTTAGAAGATGTACTTGTTTGCTGATCATTTATTAAAATAGTAATAATATTGCAGTATGTCTAACTTGCCTTCTTTGCAGCATGGACATTTCTGTTTATCTCCACCATCTTGGTCCTGGACTGCTGAAATGGGCCAATCAGTACCTTTGGGGAGTCTAAAATGGAGCCTGTCCCCAGGGGCTTTGTGGGAGCAAAATTCTGTAGGAACTGTAGTTTTGGGCTTTTGGCGCCTAAATGAACCTGGAGGGGGAGCCCTTGTTGTGACTGACAGAGGAATCAGCCAACTGAACCTTTTGGATCCTGGAGAAAGTCCCAAACTGCTTGCAGTTTCAATCAGATCTGAGTTGGGAAGTGAAAGAGTAACAGCTCGAGATAGTCGAGCAGTAATCCTGCATAGATTCACGAGGGAGAACTGTGAAAGGGCAGAGTTTTGGCCTGCCTGTCTGCCTGCTGTCCCTGAGAGGGAAATTGAAGTTTATTCAGACTGAATCTGAATTGTGAGGATGATTTAAGCCACATAACTGTGACCAGGCTTTAACCTGAAGAAGACTGAAGATTTGCTGAATGCGATCGGCCTGTCAGGATTTCTAGCCACCTTTGAACTCCCGGTTTGTGCAGAGACTCTGTAATTGCGACCGGATAGCAATCTGCCTGGTACAGTAGAATTTCTTACATGTAAATGTGCTGTGTGCCATTAGTGGGTTGTGATTTGGTTCCCCACTGTGTCCTGAACTGTGTTCTGCTTGCTGGAGGATGCATCCAGCTCCCATGGACTGAATCCGTATTCATCTCCATTGGCCTGGGCTTTGCCACACTGGCCCAGCCAGACTACCCGCTGCACAGAGAAAGCCATCGAAGAGAGATCTGCCTGGGTTCAGCCCCTGCTCATACTTTGAACAGGAACGACGCCTTGGTGTTTCATGTGGGCCCTGCTTCTCCTGGCACTCCAGTTCAACAACCTGATGTCTTGATTTCGTCCTGCCTGTGTCCTGTACTGGGTATCATGAGTAAACATCAGGGTAGCTCCCTGCAACGACAGCTAAATCTAAAGTATTGTCATCTGATTGCTTTGTTGTCTTTTCTGTCACGAACTGAGCCCTCCAGCTCCAGATTACAAATAGTGTGTTTTGTGCATGTTGCTTTCTTCCATCACAGGGCCCCAACCAGCTGCGAGCCGGCCTACCCCGGGCAACGTTCCTGGCTAGCCCACCATCTTCCTACCTGGGTACCCAGAGTGTGTGACTGTGTAGGGACTCTGAAGTGTATGCATAACTATCTGTTTAATATAGCCTTTAAGCAAATCAACCTGATTACGCCCCTCCCTTGTTCAAGTCCCCGAGTACATCAGATCTAACTCTTGTTGCATTTAACCTGACTGTGGTTCCAGGTTGTGCCAAGAGTACTGTACTGTTGTTATTTGCTGTGCATGACCTTGTTTTACAGGGGGTCCCCAGGGTCGAGCTAGAGGAACCAGCCCTGGTGGTAAGTGCAAAGTGTGGGTAATTGCATGGTGAATAAGGGTCATTGTGAAAGTGATTATTGTATATTGTTCAGGCCACTAGAAGGGAAAGAGGGGGGTTACAGTGTCCCAGAGGGCTGTGCCCAGGTTAGCTTGACCATTAACAACCCTGACCTCCAGATGGAGGCACCCATTTCAGTACCCAGGCCCCTTAACCTGCTACTAGCCAAGCAATCAGGCGTAGTAGCCTTGGGATGGCTCCACCTAGGGGTTACACTCAGATGATGAGCTATAACTTTTCCACACAAGTATAATCAAAGTTTGTGTTATACTTATCAATCTCCTGTATAATCAGGGCTCTTACTGACAGCTATCTTTTCTCGTCTCCTCCTGGGTCAGAAGCATGTCCTTTCAGCCAACCAGCAAGTCCACCATCTTGTCTCCAAGACAGATCACTTCTGAGTCACCTCTACTTGACATATTACTTATGGAGCAATGATGAAAAGCCAGTCATTTCCTAGGAAATAATGACCAGATGGGGGATGGGTTGACCAAGGTTTAGCTGAGGGCAATCTCCAGCCAAACAGTCATTAATCCTAGGAAATGACCCGGGTCAAGGTCATTATGGTGATTGTAAGTCTCATCACAAATAAAAACCTTGCTTTTTGACTTTTTTTTACTTACAATTGATGTTTTAAGTATTGTGGAGGGAACAGTGTGGTGTGAGGATGTCTTGTAGCATACATTGCTGGCACACAGCGTTGATTGGCAGCTGGATTGGTCATTTCTAATACATTAATGACCAATCAGTAGATAATCTGGAACCTCACTAAACTCATGAATATTTAATTAGACTTAAAATATGGCATATCTACTGGTTAGATATAATATCATCCCTTAAACTAGTTGCAGGCAAACACTAATACAAGTCTGTGACATCATAAACTTGTATTATGGGGTTGTCTGGAAAGCCACTCAGCTGTTTCCAGTTGCAGCTGCGAAAAGCCCTTAGTGTTGTCTTGAAATTCAGTTTGACAAGTTATAGCAACAACCATTCACCTTCCAAGTCTCACAAATTACAGTCACTTCAGGACTGTAAAACGTACTTTATAGACTGTGGCCCCGATATTCAAACCTGCTCCCAGCTGTGGCGTAAGTGGTTGCTCTGCACAACTGAGTTGTGCCAGAGCACAAAAGTGATATATTCAACCGAGATGTGCAATGGCGCATCTCGGTTGAATATATCAGAAAATGCATGCAGTACAACTACAATGTGCTGGCGCATCCCCAGACAGGTCTGAATACCTGGAAAGTGATTGTGCCAGAGCATCTGGAGATTCGCAAGGTACAATTTCCAGATATTCAAACCCAAACATGCAAATGAGGCCATTATTTATTTATTATTTTATTTATTTAGTTTATTTATTTAGACAGCAGTTTGGAAAACCTTTGAGCCATAGGCTCATTTACAAAGGTACCTTGTCACAGTAAGACAAAAGAAAATACACAGTATAACAGTATAACACAGTATAACAGTAACTTAAGACATAGATATAAACAAGCTGGTACAGGTAGGATTGATGCAAACAATACCAGAGTTATGTTGTCCTTAGCAGCTTAGTAGTAAGCTTTGTCATTAGTATTGAGTACAGCTTTGACTAGTGGCAATTACAGCTTCGGGTGTTAACAAGGTGGTTCCGTAAGGGCGTTTTGAAGCACGATATAGTTGGAGCTTCGGAGATGGAGTGGGGCAGTGTGTTGAACCAGGAGGGGGCCCTAAAGCTGAAGGCTCTTTGGCCGTGAGAGGTCCTAGCTCTAGGGATAACAAGAGAGGTTTTCCCAGAGGTCCAAGTATGAACTAGTGGGACAGAGCGGTGGATGGTGGTGGTCAATCCAGGCGGGGATAGCCCAAGGAGGGTCTTTTGTAAGGGTACAGGTCAGATATTATGCATGCAAGGTGCAAATGTAGCCATTTTAATGAGCTGTGCAGGGCTGGCCCGGTGAGTTGCACCAGGCACCCTGCCCATGCATGCAGTAATGATACCTGTAAGTCTACTGGCTCCCTCCCATCTTTGAGATCCGATCCCCACAAATGTCAGAAGATAATAATCCCCTGGTAGCCCAATGGTCCCCCTCCCATCCATGCAACTGTCAAAATGAAATAAGCCCTGGTGGTTCAGTGGTCCTCCCTCCCATCCCTGAGTCTCAATCCTCATATATGTAAGAGCACAATAATTCCTGGTAGTCCGGTGGTACCCCCGCCCCATCCCCGAGTCCAATAACAGTATATGATAGTATAAGACAACCAGGTGGTCTAGTGGTACCCTCCACCCCCCACCCACTCACACAGGACCCTCATCCCACCCCACTCCCCCCATCCCAGTAGTGGCTGTACATTGGCGGGCAGCAAAACCCACCCACACACCTGCATGGCTGCCTGCCGAATGACAGTGTACAGTATCCCCTGCAAGCTCACTGGGTGACACTGTCGACCAATGGGCTTGAAGTGTATACTGTACACTTCCTTTAAAAAGTTCTGCTTAATGAATGGAAGTGTACAGTACACACTGCGAACCCATTGGTCGACAGCGTCACCCAATGAGCTTGCAGGGGATACTGTAAGCTATCATTCAGCAGGCAGCCATGGAGGTGTGTGGATGAGTTTTGCTGCCCACCAATGTACAGCCACTGCTAGGATGGGGTAGCAGGGTGGGATTAGGGTCCTGTGTGGGTGGGGGCTGGGGGTACCACTAGACCACCAGGCTGTCTTATACTGTCATTTATGGGGATCAGACTCGGGGGTGGGGTGGGGGTTACTACCAGACTACCTGGGATTATTGTGCTCTTACATTTATGAGGATTGGGACTCAGGGATGGGAGGGGGGAACCACTGGAAAACTAGGGCTTATTTCATTTCGACAGTTACGAGGATCAGGACTCAGGGATGGGAGGGGGAGCACTGGACCACCAGGGCATATGTCAATTTGACAGTTATGAGAATCGGGACTCCAGGATAGGAGGGGATTCCACTAGACTACCAGGGATTTTTATCATCTGACATTTCTGGGGCATGGGTCTCTGGGTTGGGAGGGGGCCACTAGACTACCAGGGTACATATGTTATGTGTCCATACAGTTCAGGGAGTCAAGGCACAACGGGGGCAGCCTGGGCCATGTATTACAGAAGCCCACCTGTGGGTAGCTACAAGGCAGGCCTGTTTTCTACAGGCGTAATGTTGTGCCCATGTATGCGGCACATCTCTGAGATGTACCAGCAGATGCACCGCACATCTCGGCTGAATATTGGGTTGTGTGGCATATGCATGGGCAAGCCCCCTGGAGATGCCCCACATACATTATAGATGTGCCTCAGTGCATCTGGAGTTGCAAGGCGCATCTTTGCAGTCTGAATATGGCCCTGGAGCACAATTCTGGAGGTGTGCCGGTGCAACTCATTTGTGCCATGCGGATCTCCTTTAAATATACTGGCCTGTGCATTTATATTGAAAGAAGCAGTATTTGTTAGTGGAAAAAAAAAACATCATGTAGTTTTTTTAGTAATAATGTGTTTCTGTCAAAAAACGTCACTATATCCATTTTCTTGTTATTGTATTTTCCTCCTGTACTGAGATATTGGGTTTCAAAGTTTTCAAAAGCCCCTGTTCTTTGGCCACATCCATAGTGAAAACATTAAATATTTTGGTGTTTTGCTATGCTGCTTACCATCAGAAATGCATGCCACCCTCCTAACACAACCACAGTATTTTGTTAATTATTTGGCTTCAGTTTACCAGGTAGGTGTACTAGACAATAAGCAAACAGGACAGAGACTCACACCTGCTGAAAGGACAGAGTCTGTAACTTCTATAGGTCCAAATAAGTCAGGGCTGACAATTCTTGTGTTCCAAAACAGTGAGACAGTTTTATTCCAATAAAGTGCAAACACAGTGCTCAAGCATAAATGACACTCACATTTAACTATAGTATGGAATGAAACAGCAGTCCTGAGCGTAGAAAGAATGCCAGCTGGCATTCACAGAATGCAGATTCAGGTAGAACACCACCCTCATGATGTCATCTGATACATTTTGCACATAATGGCCCAGATATTCAAACTGCACCAGGCTGTGGCGCAAACCTGGGTGCGGCGCAACTTAGCTGCGCAGGGGCGTGGACTGGGCGATATTCAATGGAGCTGCGCCATGGCTCAGCAGCATTGAATATCGCAACCTGGCCACCCGCAGTGTGCATGGCCCAGTGGCACTGTGCCAGCGCCAGTGCCAGTGGCCAGGGGTGGAGCATGGGGATGCGCTAGCGCAAGTTCAATTACGCAAGGTGCAGCAACCACGATATTCAAATGTTGACATGCAAATGGGGCCATAATGTATGCAAGGTGCACATGGGGCCATTTGAATGTCATTATGGCCCCATTTGCATGCAGGTGCGCTGATCCCTGATGACTTGCGCCTGGCGCCCTGCCAGGCAGCAGCCATCGGGACCGATGCCCCCTACAGCGTGGCACTGCGCCCCACATCCCGATCGTGGGCTGAAACCAAACAACAGAAACTGCTATCCCTGCTGGTCCAGTGGACCTGACTGCCCAATCGCGGGCTGAAGTAGAATAAAATGAAAGTCCTATCATCCCTGGTGGTCCAGTGGACCCGCTGCCCACCCGATCACGGGCTGAAGTAGAATTAAATAAAATCCCTATTATCCCTGGTGGTCCAGTGGACTGCTGCCCGCCCGATCGCAGGCTGAAGTAGAATTAAATAAAATCCCTATCATCCCTGGTGGTCCAGTGGACCTGTATGCCCGATCGCGGGCTGAAGTAGAAATAGAAGAAACCCATCATCCCTGGTGGTCCAGTGGACCCCCCTCCCCACCACCACTGATCCCCACCGCCTCGCTCCCCGGTCAGCGGGTGGCAGCTACCACCGCCTACTGCCCGCGCCCGCCTTGACTCACACCGTCCAGTAGGGCTGTCGCCCATTGGTCCACAGTATGAGCCAATTGGCATGCACCCCATAATGTACTACACATTCCAGATATGTGAATGGGATCCATTCACATATCTGAACGTGTAATACGGTATGGGCTGTGGATGGCACCTGTTTTTAAAAAATGTCTGGTTGCCCCCGATTGCACCACACATACTGTAAGGTGAGCAGCAGGGACTGCCAACAGCTACAAACTTTCCCTTTCAACTGAGCATTGTCCCTGTTTAAAAAAAATGTCTGATTGACTTTGATTTTTTTGTCTGCACATTTCCAGGCTCACCACAGATGTTCCCCTTCCAATGAGCCCTTTTAAAAAAAATTACTTTTGGTCTAACTTGCTACCATCCTGCCCTCCATTGTTGATCTCCATTCAAAATTGCCCCCAATGTAACCGTCCTTTAGACACCTCAGAAGCCCTTACAAATGACTTTGATTGCATCTTCTTAAACTGCTGAGGAATGCGGCTCATTTCAAACTGCCGCCCAGTGCAGCTCTTCTTCAGATGCCACAATGGGACTGCTGCGTGTGAAACTGGATGCCTCATCAGGACCGTGCTGTCTAAACTGCTGATGGATCGAGGCTTCTCTAAAATGCCGATGAACAAGGCTCTTCTTTAAAAGCCCTGACAGGCCATCACTGCCCTTAGTGAAACAAAAGAAAAAAACATCAGCTTACATGCAGGTTTGCTGCCACCTGTTGGACAAACAATAAAACTGACCTCCAAGACTTGGACTACTTTCTTCATAGTGCAATTTAGTTTACTTTGTTTTTCCTTTTTTACTAATTAAAATTAAAAAGCAAAAACTGGAAACATAATTGTCGTCTCCTATTACTTATTGAGCCATTACTTATTCATATTATGGCACTCTGGGGGGGTCCTTATGTTGGGATAACAGCCCTTCTTGGGTGGTGGAAGCACTCAGCTTCTCCTCATGCTTCAACCCACCCAAGGCAAGCCATTATCCCACCATAATCCCCCCTTCCACCGTTGTACCTTATTGCTTAATTACCACATTTGTTACAGCCATTATTCCTATCTGGTAGTCACATACGGGGTTTCTCCACTTGGGGTTGTACAGAATGTACTATAGTGTCTCTAATATTTATACCCCATTTGTACACAGTTTTTGGACCATTCATGTCTACATCTTGAAGACCCTGATCTAATGAAACCACATGCCCATGTTTCTTTACAATAGAGATAATCTTGTATGACTAGGGGTTATATAGGTAGTGACTCTTTCCTGTAAAAAATCTTGTCTAGGAATTCTGTCCACATCCTCCCAAGCTCTGTGTACCAATTCTCATCATAACTCCTATTACACAGCCTCCTAGTTAATTCATCTGCAGGCTGTCTGTACATATCCACAGTACCACAGTTAAGTTTAGTTCTAATGGAATGTCCCTTGGGGATCACCTTTCTCACATGACTGGGATGGTTAATGCTTGCCAGTAACAAAGTGTTGCAATCTGTGGGCTTCCTGAAAAGATCAGTTGTGATCCCCCCAGCCATCTTTTATAATAATATAGGTCAAGGAAATTAATATGTTTGTAACTAAAATTGACACTGAAGCATAAGTTGGGTTGCTGTTCTCCAAGTATTTAATACAATCGAACAGCTCACCTCAGTGCCTTTCCATACTAATAGTACTGTATGTCATCATTAAACCTTCTTCACAGGTCTAGCCTATGGAGATAAGGATTATTCTCACTGTGTACTGTCTCAAGTTCCCATTTGGCCATGTAAAAGGCGAGACTGGCACCTATGGCCATTCGTTTTTTCTGTAAAAACTATTCATACTTATAGAAAAGGTGTTAAACTCAAGAACATATTTAAAACTTTGAACAAGGACATCTGTGAGTGAATTATCTACTGGGCACTTATCAAGATAAAATCTTAACTCTTCCAATCCAGTCTAGGTAAAAAGCTCCCTGACATGGTGGCCTTGATGGAAGAGGGATGCCTGGATATTGTGGCAGTCACAGAAACATGGTACACAGAGAACCATGACTGGGATGTCAACATACCAGGGTACACAATCTACAGGAGGGACAGAGAGGGAAGAAGAGGAGGAGGAGGAGTAGCTCTCTATGTAAGGGAAGGGAAGGGATCAAAGCAAAAAAACTAAAGGGTAAACAGGAAGGAGAGGAGGCACTGTGGGTCACCCTGGAGACTGGAAATGGCTCCACAATCTGCACAGGGGTTGTATACAGACCCCCATCTAAGGGGGAAGAAAGGACAAGGAAATGATAGAAGGCATCCTTGAGATGGCAGAGAAAGGGGAGATATTGCTGATGGGGGACCTGAATATGCCAGATGTTGACTGGAGCACCTTTGCTGCAGCCACATCCAAGAGTAGGGCCATTCTCAATGCCCTACAGGGGGCATGCCTCAGACAGCTAGTTTTGGAACCCACTCGGGAGAGAGCAATCTTAGACCTGGTACTCTCAAATGGGGATGGAGAGAGGATCTCTGATCTTGAAGTGGGTAGCCATCTGGGAACAAGCGATCACCAAACAGTGTGGGTCATGATAAACTTAGCTGTAGAGTCAAGCCACACAAAAGTGAAGGTACTGGACTTCAGGAGGGCTGATTTTGTCAAAATGGGAGAGTGCCTCAGAAAAGCACTAGCAAACAGGCAAGAAGGTGGGGTGGAGCAACAATGGGGAAACATAAAAAACGCCATCACAGAGGTAAGAAGTCTTTGTGTGAAGCAAATAAACAAATCAAAATGAAAGAAAAAAGCACTATAGTTCTCAAAAGAAGTGGCAGGGAAGGTAAGGGAAAAAAGATAGCATTCAGGAAGTATAAGGAAACACAGAAGGAGCAGGACAGAGAACTGTACCAGTTAAAGCAGAAGGAAGCAGGTAAGGCAGTCAGAATAGCAAAGGCCCAAACCGAGGAAAAGAGAGCCAACTCAGTTAAGAAGGGGGATGAAACCTTTTATAGGTACATTAGGGAGCAAATAAAGACTAAGGCAGGGATACTGAGGCTGAACGAAGAGGAAGGTGGTTGGGCGGAGAGTGACAGTGAAAAAGCAGGGATACTGAACGAATACTTCTGCTCAGTATTCACAATGGAAAAGCAGAAGGAAATACCTAATCCGGTCAGTAGAAGCACTCTGGATGGGGGGTTGATATTAGTCCTTTCACAGAAGAAATGGTTCTGAAAGAACTCTTAAAACTGAAAGTGGATAAAGCAATGGGGCCTGATGGGATTCACCTCAGGATTTTAAAAGAACTAAGGGAAGAACTAGTAACACCACTGACTACCCTTTTTAATAAATCGTGGGAGGATGGGGTGGTACCTGAGGACTGGAGGAGGATGGATGTGATTCCCCTTCACAAAAGTGGGAGCAAGACAGAGACAGGAAACTATAGACCTGTCAGTTTGACCTCAGTGGTAGGGAAAATGATGGAATCACTTCTGAAGGAAAGAATTGTTGAGTACCTAGAGGCCAGTAGGGCACAGGATCCAAGGCAGCATGGATTCACAGTGGGAAGGTCATGTCAGACAAATCTAATTGATTTCTTTGACTGGGTGACCAAAGCAGTAGACCAGGGAGGGGCTGTGGTCATGGCCTACCTAGACTTTAGCAAGGCATTTGACACAGTCCCGCACAAAAGATTAATAAACAAATTAGCCAGCCTTGAAGTGGGTTCTAGGGTGGTAGCCTGGGTGAAACACTGGTTGGACAACAGGACACAGCGGGTAATAGTAAATGGAGTCCACAGTGAAGAAAGGAGGGTTACTAGTGGGGTACCACAGGGTTCAGTACTGGGGCCAGTCCTTTTTAATGTCTTTATAAGTGACATTGCAGAGAGACTGGAAGGGAAAGTATGACTCTTTGCAGATGACACAAAGATCTGCAACAGGGTTGATACACAAGGTGGGGTGGAAAGGATGAAAAGGGACTTGGCAAGGTTGGAGGAATGGTCAAATGTATGGCAGCTTAGATTCAATGCAAAGAAGTGCAAAGTAAACCCAGGGGAAGAGTACACAATGGGGGGTGAGATACTGACAACAACAAAAATGGAAAGGGATCTGGGGTAGTCATATCAGGTGACCTAAAAGTGGGCCAGCAATATGAGAAGGCAGTAAGGAGGGCTGGGGGGATACTGGGATGCATAGGAAGAGGCATCACCAGTGGAAAACAGGAAGTTGTTGGCCCTCTGTACAGACAGTTGGTAAGACCACATCTGGAGTACTGCGCACAGTTCTGGAGACCCCATCTCTCCAAAGACATAGACAGGGTGGAGGCTGTCCAGAGGAGGGCAACCAAAATGATGCAGGGTCTGCATCAGAAGACATATGAAGAAAGACTAAAGGAACTAAAGATGTATAGCCTTGAGGAAAGGAGGGAGGGGGACATGATAGAAACGTTCAAATACCTCAAGGGAATCAACAAAGTCCAAGAGGGAAGCATCTTTCAGAAAAAGAGATGTGCAATAACAAGGGGGCACAATTTGAAGATAGAGGGGGGACGGCTCAGAGGTAATATGAGGAAGTATTTCTTCGCAGAGGGGTTGTGGATACATGGAACAGCCTTCCTGAGGAGGTCGTAGAGTCAAAACCAGTGGGGGAATTCAAGAATGCATGGGACAGATATAAGGCAATTCTAGTGGGGGGTAGGAGGAAGTAGGCTGTTGGTTAACTAGGATCTGCAGCTTATCCGTTAGGTAGGGAAATGGGCAGACTAGGTGGGCCAAGCGGTCCTTATCTGCCGTCAAATTCTGTGTTTCTATGTTTCCATCTTCATGTTGAATGCTTGAATAAAAAGAAACTACATCTAGCGTGACCAATATACTTTCCTTCTGAATAAACAGGTCCTCCAGGACATGGAGGATGTCCCCAGTATCCTTAATATAGGACGGTACTTCCTTTACCAGCTCTGCAATGAATGAAACAACATATTTTGCATGTTAGAATCAAAACTAGGTCTTTTCAAATGAAAACTTTGGGAACACCTCATTGTTACTGGTGGCTGCAATTGCCCTTCATAGCTTATGCCTGCAAACTGCCAAAATGACCCTCTCAGTTACTAGCCCTAGTGTCCCACAGCACTTGCTCATCTGACACCCTGCCCCCTTTACAGCTAACTCAATGCCCATTCAGCACTTACCTGTATGACACCCTGCCACCTCTACTGCTAACTCAATCCCTGCTCTACTTCCTCCCTACCAACCTCCCTATATCATTTGTATTCCTGGACAGTGCCTTCTTGGCTGATTTTTGTACTGGCACCCTGTAGTCTTTAATTATGTTGTCTGTATCTGAGTTTGTTGCCACCTGTATTCTTGGCTCTAATATGTCTCCTCCCTAATGTTATTATCCATTCATGACCCTTGATTGTATTGATGAAAAAGCTTTTTCTCCTTAAGTACAGTTACCCACATATGTATGTTCTATAAAGCTCCTTACGGTACTCTGATCACCGGCATTATGGCACCGGGCAATTTGGGCACCAAATGTGGGTTTGCCACCCTCCCCAAGGCCCCTCCTTGTAGGAATCATTAAGTAGGTGGCACAGCCCCAACAAAAAGGTGATCAGTGACATTGCCAACTGGCACCTTAATTGCCTGGCACTGGAACGCTGGCATGTTCCAAGTGTGGAACCCTGTAAAGCATCTCTCCATTATATAATTGTCAGGTAACCTAATTGTTTGTATTGTTTTATATTGTCTTTTTGACTTGACGTGGAACCTTTGTAAAAGAGCTTCTAGCTCAAAGGTATATTGTAATCTGAGATCTTAATAAATAAATAAAATAAAGTGATTCAGCGAGTGAATCATTTCCTGACACAACTGGTCTGCCAGGGGGTTCACAAAATCTTTCTGAACCTTAGGCAGACAGTAGAAAGTTGCCCTTTCATGGTGTTCAACAGTAAGGTAATCTACAACCTGAGTTGGTAATCAGTTTTTGTCTTTTGCCAACTCTAAGTATTTATCAATCACACTTTTAAACCTACTCGTATGATCAAAGTTCAGTTTTCCATAAAACTCCAAGTCATTTAATTGTCTGTTGACCTTCATATCATATTTATCAATGTTCATTATCACTTCTGCCCTTCTTGTCAGTTGGTTTAATAGTTGTAAGTTTATTATTTCCCAATTTCTGTAAGGCATGCTGTTCATCATTACTAAGATTATGGTAAAATCTGTTATTAGTCTCCCTATTTAATGTATCGATGTCTTCTTAGCAGCACCTCAGAAAAGTTTGAAGTGCTGGTGGCATGGGGTTGGGGTGCAGAGCAGTGATTTTGGCTTAAAAGTGTTAATTTCATGAACAGTTCAACTTTCAAAAATCTCACCTGCCCCATGGCTAGTGGGAGCCTCTTCCAGTTCCTTTCTGGTGAAGAAGGATTTCAAACTTAAATTGCAAACGAATCTATTAATATCCAAAACAGTCTGAAAAGAATCAAATTTCCTTGTGGGTGTGAACGATAAACCTCTGTTCAGCATGATGATTTCAATATCATTCAGCTCATAATCAGACAGGTTAGTCACATTCACTGGGGGGTTCTTCCTCGCATCCTCCTTCCCCTCCATGTTCTTCCTCTGGTTATTCTTCCTCCTCTTCAACCCTCTCCTTGTACCCCCTCATCAAGTGTGTTTTGCCCTCCTGGGCTCTGTCTGTTTCTTTGCTGACTTTTCCAAGGGATAAAAGGTTGCTGGTGTGGCAAAGAAACACATCTCTCCTCCTCTCCTATAAAAACTTCTGAGCCAGAGTCACCGGCTGGCGTTCTTTTTACGCTCAGGACTGCTGTTTCATTCCATACTATGGCTAAATGTGAGTGTCATTTATGCTTGAGCACTGTGTTTGCACTTTATTGGAATAAAACCGTCTCCCTGTTTTGGAACGCAGGAATTGTCAGCCCTGACTTATTTGGAGCTATAGAAGTTCTACAAACTCTATCCTTTCTGCAGGTGCCGGTTCATGTCCTGTTTTCTTATTACATTTCTGACTTTGGCACAGTGGTTCCCAGGTGTGGTGATTACTTGTTTCTCCACTGGCACTTGACAATACAATGTCAATTTTCAGGCACAACTCAGGAGAGTAAAATAAGACACTCAGAACAGGTGCCACAGCAGTTATACCTGCTGCTGACCTACATTTTTTTCAGCGTACTCCACCTGTCTGAGTGTCCTGCCAATTCTGCTGTTGTGTGCACATTAGAAATGTATTGTAAAAGTGATATGCATTCTTCATATGTACATATTGCATCTATAGTTTATATATCTTTTTGTTTTTTTTCTGTTTTCAATTATATGTATATATTAGTTTTTAAACTTTATGTTTATTGTTTTTAAGACACATAGTAAAAGCAGAGATGGAGAGTACAGCAGACTGTAAAAACAAAGTCAAATGACATGGATATTGCCACACAGATAACATGAAAAGTTAATATGGATAAGCCCTCAAGTCTCCATTAAGTTCTTGATCTTCAATATGAGTCCAGAGAGTATGAGATATGTCAATAATGTACAAGGCCCACACATGTGCCAACAAAGTAATTATGACTTTATCCATCATTATGTAATATATCTCAGACTAACAGAGAAAAAATAGGATCATTGAAATAGTGTGGAAAACTAAGAGCTATCCTTAGGTATGAAAATATGAGGGCATACACAAAACAAGATAATGACAGTACAGAAGGTATGATTGTGCTCTGACCACCATTCAAGAAAGAAAAGTGGAAAGTATAGGAAGAGAGAGAGAGAGAGAGAGAGAGAAAAGGCAGAAGAAATACAGAGGATTTATACAGTAAGAAGTAAGAAAAAGAAAAAGTGTGGGCCCCCCAAGGCATAAAATCAGAGTAGTGGGCCACTTGATATAACACCCATTTGCTCCAATCAATCTCAATGTAGAGTAGTTTATTCAAGTAGCTGTAGGTCATGCATTCTATATTATAAATATTGATCATTATTGATCTCCACCCTTCCAGTGTTGGAATTTTTTTTTGGGGGGGGGGGGCCAAAGATGTATGATTGCTTTTTTTGCAGCAATGTCAGATATGTGTAACAAGTGGCGACTTGTGTGGTCTGGTCCAGATTCTTCAGGCGGGATCATTAATAAAAGTAAGGAGGGAGTAACAGCCCCAGGACAATCAAATGTAGCCTCCAGTTCTTGTATGACATCCTGTCAAAATGGTTGGATGGATGGGCAAGCCCCAATGATATTGGTTGTGCTCACTGAAGGCTGACCTCACCCTTTCCAGCATGTGGCCAGGTCCTCACCAGCAAATGTAGCAACAATGACTGGTGATCTTAAAAAATCCTCTCCAGTAGGGTGAGGAAGTGAGCTGGTATGCAGAAATAGCGAATTTGTTCCATATGTCAGTTGTATGTAGGGAATGCAATTCTGAGTTCCACTGTTGTAGGATGGATAAGGTTGTATCTGTGGGGGGCTCCTGGAGCACTTTGTAGACATGTTCAATTTTGTGATCCCAGGTGTTACTTCGCAGATAGGAAATTTAAAGTTGTGTAAGTATAGGGAGCTTAGCTGGGAGGCTACAATATTCTACAGGCTTATCTCCTATGTATGATCTCAGCTGTAAATAGCTGTAATGATCCATTGTGCAGAGATAATAAGCGGATTGTAAGGTAGAAAAGGGAACAGTCCCCTGAGAATCTAGTAATTGAAAGAAAAAGCTAAGCCCCATTCTAGCCCAGCTCTGCAGGACCCCATCTAGGAGGTTTGGCCAGTAGTCAGTATCATGGGCATGACCTCGGAGATAAAATCGGTGGGTTGGGGAAAGGAATATTTTGGAGATCATGAGTCACTGGTGTATGTTGGTTGCTGTGTAGTGATAAAAGTTAGTTTAGGGAAAGCAGGATGGGGGATTACCAAATAAATAAGGGTCATAGTCGTGTAAGTCATTTAATGAGAACTCAATATGCTTCCAGTATGGGTGAAGGGAGGGGACAATCCATATACAAATGGTACATAGATGAGTCGCAAGAGCATGTATTGTGAGGTTAGGAATAATTACATCTTCTTTCTCCTGTGGTAATTGTAAAATCGAGAGTCAAATCCAGGGGGCTTTCCTGCTCCATATAAAGCGAGAGATAAATTTATTCCAGTTCTGAAATACATTTTGTCTGGCATTAAGGGTAAGGTTTGTAAGTAATATAACATTTGGGGATGAATGTTCTAACAGATAGCATCAATGCATTGAAAAAAGCCTCAATAAAGTTGTGACCATTGGGAGAATTCTTCAGTAATTTGATGTGTTAAGGGTTCAAGATTCAGCAGCTCAAGGTGTTCCAAATCCTGAGTGATCTTGATCCCCAGATATCCAAAAGCTGTTTTAGAAAAATAGAAACATAGACAATGATGGCAGAAAAAGACCAGAGGTCCATTCAGTCTGCCCAAGTTCCCAATAATCCCTGGAACCTTCTGTTCCTCCAGGGTACTAACCCTTCCCGACCTCTCTCTATTCTCCTTCTAGGTCCTGTCACTCCCGGTAAGCACTATCCCTCATTATGTCCCAGCCCTGCTTGAATTCCCTGACTGTTTTCACACCCATCACTTCAGCCAGCAGACTGTTTCAGGGTTCCATCACCCTTTCCGTAAAGTAGTACTTCCTCACATCTCTCCTAAACCTACCTCCTGTTAATTTCCATTCGTGTCCACATGACCATGAATTGGTATTCAAGCTAAATAGTTCCCTGCAGTTCATTTTGTTAATTCCATTATTTATTTATGTTTTGTGCAGAGATGCAGTGAAGTTTTAATTTGCAGGTGAATATGCTGCAAAGTCAGCAAATTGCCCCACCTTGCACTTCGCATAATTTTTTTAAATTATCCAAAATTCGTCATTTGTGACTTTGCCTTACTTTTGAGGTTTTTAAGTGCAAATTCCAAAATCCTGGTGTCTAGTGATGGACCCCCTGCCCCACCCATTCAGGTAGAGCCCCCAACACCACTCGCTCCCCACAATCCACAACCCGACCCCTACTGGGCCACTGGCACAGCCCTCACCTCCATGGCCGGCAGCCCGACTGACTTCTTCTGTAATGAAATGAATGAGCATATGCTTGTACAAGCATGTGCCCATTCATTCAATCTGTCAGCCAGCTTGTCAGTGCGGGCACATTTTTCAGGGGGCTAGAGAAGGGAGCAGAGCTTCCCTGGTGATCTGTGGGAGGTGGGATGGGGGAATAGCATTGTGGACCCCAGGAGGGGTCCACAACATCATTCCCCCCATCCCACCACCCCTACAGAAATGGCACACTGCACCACAGTTTTAAACAACTGGTTGAAGACATGGTGCAGGGAGGAGGGGTTTGGCTACATCGGGGAAGGGATAAAGGCCTACACAAATGGGATGACCTCCATTGATCCAGGAGGGGAACAGCAGCCCTGGGGGGAAGGTTTAAATTCTACTTCATTGGGTATTTTATTTATTTATGTCTTTAAAAGTTGGTAACTAGGAAAGACACACTGAACCAAGGCTCGTTTACAGGTGTGACCTGGGGATGAGATCGTAGGGAGTAGCAACTTACAAAACAATACAGATGCAGCCTTACATTACAGGATAACAGGTACATACAGAGGCATCAGTAAATGTGCTAGATAATTTAAAAACAGCTTTTATGCAGCAGTGAACAGTCACATGTGTGAGGCAAAGTGCATAGTGAATGTTGGCGTAGGGGTAAGATGGTGAAGGGCATCAAGCTAGGGTGCTAAGCAGGAGAGGACATGGGATTAGGGAGGGGGTAGACAGGAACAGGAGGGAGCAGGAAGTTGCCTTAGGTGCTGTATAAAGGCAGGGAGAGGAAAGGAAAGGCGGAGGGGGTGGGGAGCAGATTCCAGAGTAAGGGAAGGTGGTAGGAGAAAGCAGCTTGCCCAGTAGAAGAGTGAGGGTAGGGAATGGAGAAAGTGTGGGAATTCCTGGAGTAAAGCAAGTAGGAAGAGTAAGGAACGGGAGGGGGGATCAGGGAAGAAAGGTAGCAGGAGAGGGACCAAAACCAGTATTTGGCAATGAAGGCAGCCCAGATGGCCTGGTGACATGACGGCAGGGGCAGGATGGAGAGGGAAGAGTAGAGGGAGCAGTGATGGGTATGGAGGGGAGAGTTGATGGCAAAATGGCAGAAGACATTGCACAGGGTATGCAGTCTGGTAAGGGAGGGAGGAGAAGGGGGTGATGCCATAAACTATGTCTGAATAATCAAAGACTAGGAGAACCATTTTGGTTGCTAGTTCCCTGTGGATCTGGAGGGAGAGACAGTCTTTGTTGTGGTACAGGGTGCCTAGTTTGGGATGGACTTTGGTGTGGTTGGCATCTATGTGGACAGAGAAATCAATCTTGTTGTCAAGTCACATCCCAGGGTATTTGAAAGCAGGGACCACATCCAAAGGGGTGCCATCTAAGGTGGTGAAAGTGTTTGTGTGTGTGTGTGGGGGGGAGAGATGAGAGCCTGGCCAGTTTCTGGCAGGTACTGAAGATCATGGACACTATCTTTTTGGTACTGACCTTGAGCTGGTTATTCTGGAACCAGTGCAGTACACTGTGGAAGTTCAGCTGGAGTGTCCCAACCACAGCAGAGGCCATGGGGCAGGAAGTGTAGATGACCGTGCCATCCCATATATGTAGATGAGCGATTAGACACTCACAGAGGGAAGGTCATTGAAGAAAATGGAGAAGAGGATAGGACCCAGGCTAGAGTCCAGTGGGACTCCGGTTAGGATGGGGGGGGACAGGATGCCTCCCACCTGTACCAGCTGTTAACGGGCTAAGAGTTATGAACAGAACCAGTCAACAGTGTTGGCTGAGAGGCCAGTGAAGCACAGTTTGTTAAGGAGGAGAGTGGGACACCGAGCAGAGGCATTGGATGAGAGTCCCCCCCACCTCTGTCTTTTTTCTCTATTGATTACTATAGTAGAGCTCCACTACCTAGAAATGACAATTCCACCACCTAGAAACCTAGATGTGAGTGTTTGCCCACCTAAACATTTCCAATTCAACCGCTGCCTGTGGGTGGGGGTGAGAGTGGGGTGCAGTGCATGATGAGGTTGGCTATTGTGTCTGCAGAGCTAGGGCTGCTTGGTTGAATATATGCTGCTGTGGGATCCTCTGGTTCAGTGGGGGGTGAGGTAAGAAGAAAAGGGGCCATAGTACAAAACACTGGGAGGGGGGGGGCACAATGTGTTTGACATAGCAGTCTTTTTTTTTTTTTTTGCTGGGGCCAGAAGCAATGTAGGAGCAGGATACATGTGCAATAATCAGAGTGTTTCTTGGCTTGCATTTTTTCCTGTATAAGTGAGCAACATTCACCATTATAACTGTGGATCAGTGCAACCATCTGCAGGCTAGTGCAATACTGAATCAACTTGTCCTGCTGGTTAGTGCGAAAAAACAAAACAAAAAAAACAGATTAAGGTTGACCTCTGAGTGGGACTGTCAAGTCTAAGGAGATTTCATTAGGAAAGGATCATGCAGATCTGGAATAGTGGGCTTAAAGGGGAACTGTCAGCATTCCCCCAGCAAAACCACAGGATCTATTGGTTCAGATTAGGTAAAACACACCAGTGGTAATTTTTTAAAATTGCATACAAAACTGTTATTTGTAATTTATCTGATAGTTGCTGTAGCCGTCCACTTGCCATTACTATTCAGGAGTCCCACGCAGCAAGCCCTTTGATGATGTGATTGACAGGCTAAGACATGGGGGACTCCTATGTGACAGTACAGCTGTTAAAAAATATTAAAAGATATACAGCTCATGGTTGTGCTTCCTGCTCTGGTACTGATCGACCAAGGAAATTGCTTTCCTTGGTTGATCGGTACCAAAGCTGGAAGTGCAAACGTGCTGTATCTCTTTTGATATTTTCTAACAGCTGTACTGTCACATAGGAGTCCCCCATGGCTTAGCCCATCAGTCGCATCATCAAAGGGATTGCCACGCAAATGGAGGCTCACAGGACTGACCAGATAAATTACAAATAATAGCTTTGTAAGTTATTTTAAAAAATTACCACCAAGAGTGCAATTTCCTTAATTGGTACATATAGGTCCCGTGTTTTTACCAGGGGAATGCTGACAGTTCCCCTTTAAGGCAGGACTCAGTTATGCAATGTATATTCAGGCACTCAGGATTCTCGAGGAGCTCCCTAGGACTAGGTCACTTTAACTAGTTCCTGTTGGGCAGGGACACTGTGTTAGTTGTGGAGGAGGCTGCTTTAAAAGTCTAGTTAACCATGGCTTGCGCCCTGCTTGTATCTGCAAAATATTTTCTGGCTTAACCCTCAATCCTGATCCCCCATTAAATCATATAATGTCATTTTATTAAGGATAGACCATAAGCCAAAGGATCACTTACAATGCTGTCCTTTGTTTAGCATAACAAGTTACAGACATTAAAAAGACATTTAAATACTAAAATTGCAAATACTTGAAAATACGTACACATTTCATCAATAATAAAACAATATGAACTAATATAGTTCCAATCAAACAAATGCAATCAGGATGCAATAATTAAGGGGCTCCCTTACAACAATCTTTATCTTTTGGTAATGAGTTTACACACCAATCCGAAACTTGAGATTTAGACAGCAACTTCCCAGACTGCTTGCAAAAGTTAGGGATTAATGAGTTCCTGGCCATCGGTATATTGTTTCCTTTTTCTGCTTGTATCTTAGGAGTAATACATTCTAACAATTAGTGTTGCATAAATAGACACTCAGTGCGTTTTATTAGTTTTTCAGTTAAGTGGTCTGGGGCTTTCCAGTTAATGCATTTGACAGTGCAATGAGGCTTATGCCAATTATAACTATCTGCTAATAAGAGACAGCCTAGTTATTGGTACACGGTACAGTGATGTGCATCATAACTACACCCAATAATTAATCTTCCCAGCCTATTTAAAAGAGTGTCTAATTTAGGTAACTGTAGTTAATGAGCATTATCATAAAAACAGATCCACGTTATCACATAGTGGGAAAATAAAATAATTTGACAGACCTACTATTACTTCCTGAGAAAATAATCCTTTATGTTTACTGTATATAAAAATCCAGTTCTGGGGCAAGGTACTTCTACAACTTATCAATGTGGATGTCTCCAGAAGCTAAGGGGTCAAGCCAGATCCTAGAATATTTATAGGCTTGAACCTGATTCAAACACTGATAATTTGGGGGTTAAAATCAACAATTTGGTCCTCAGTTTTTTTTTGTTTCTGTTTTTTGTTATTTTAAGTTTAGCACAAGATCTAAACATCATTGTTTTAGTTTTATGCTCATTCAGTTTAAGCTTAAAAGAGTGAAGGAATGTTTGACACACAAAAACTAAAATCATGATCTCAAACAGACTGATTAAACTAACTTTCTTTTTGGATACACACAAACTGGAAGTTGAATCTTACTATGACTACTTGGGAAATAAATTTATATATAATAATACCTAGCAAAAACATTATGAGTAGGTTTTGAACAATTTTGGAGAAACTATTTCAGGTAACATGCACATCTGTTGGAAATATTGCAGTGTGAATATATCTGCTGTGGACGGGTAGAGGTATAAATTCTCCAGAAAAGTAGGACCAGTCCTCATCTACCTAAAGGATCAACTCTTTCTTTGCCCAGCTAACTTGTTCTTTGTTACTTATAAAAGAAAAAGAATCAAAATTTTGTAAAGTCCTAAAATTAATACATTTGGTTCAGCCTCTTGGGATAGAGCCATCCCTAGCTTAAAAATAACATTATGATCACTAAATAGTTCCAGTAATACATCTGATTTAGTATACTCTGCTTTGTTGCATGTAAAAACCTAATCTGGGAGACTTGAATCTTTAAAGCATTAGAAGGATATATTCTAATGGAACTAGTAATCAGCTGTTCAAGACCAAAATCCAAGGATAACTTCCTAGCATGAGCCGACTTTGCCGAGTCCAGTCAATCCATATTTAAATCCCTTAATAAAATAAGTAAATGCAAGGTTGAATTAGGAGCATATGTCTTGAAATCACATCAAATTGACGTAGCAAGAAATTTAGTGGACAATAACATCCGCACGCTGGAATGGGCTTGACATAATTGAGCTTTACTTCCAAGCCCAGCATCTCATAGCAATCCTTGGGCAAGATAAATTTTATTATTTTAATTTATGCATTTCTGTCTTGCACAGATAATAGTCTACCCTCCCCTTTCACTTCTATCTTGTCTATGTAAATCAAACCCACTCAGTTCTCGCTGCTGAATTCTTTGATACCTGTTTGACTTCCTGGCTCTTGAGTATATTACTTATAGAGTTTTAAGCTACTACATTTTGGTTAAACTGTTGTTGCACTGTAGGGATTCAGTGAGCTATAGCAATGGGAACCACAGTGGGTTGGTATTATTTTCCAGAGGGTAGTACTAGTTAGTGACTAGCCCGCTTAACTTTCCTAGGTAAAGGCACTTCACAACTTATTTTCAACATATATATCCTTGGGTAACAAAATCTGGATAGTAGTTAACAACCCTAGTCCTTCAACCTTATCTGAACTCATAAGGCATCGGTGGTACACTGAACGTCTATGGTGACCTGGTTCGCACAAACAATTGGCAGAGCCCTAACTGGCTTCCTCAGCTGTGACAGAGGGCCCCAAATTGTCCTGTCAACCCAAGGATTAGAGGGATTACAAATGGAAAAGCTGCTGGCACTCTTGCCCAACAGAAAATATTGTACCATGCAGGATCATACAGTGCAGTACTCACTGCCCTCAGGATCATAATTGTGAAGGGTAAATAGGAGCTCTATCTGCTCCAGCAGTAAAAGCTCTGAAAAGACTCGAACAGAAAAGGTCTATTGAAGTTGGTTGCTGAACAAAAATGCAATCAGTCTCATATATTGTTGACAGTAGAACTTAAATAAGTAATTGGAATATGGTTCATCCCATTTCTTTACTGGCAATGCTAATAAAATCACTCAGACTTGCTCCTTCACATTTACAGTTCTCCAGCAAATGAAACTGGATAGTTTCATCTATTCAGTTTATTACATAGCTTAATTTTTTAAATAAAAGTATAGCATAATTCACAGCCCTTCTATGTTTACACTACTATTCATGGAAACATAGACGATGGCAGAAAAGACCATTGGTCCATCCAGTCTGCCTGTAACACTCTATCATACTCTAAGATCTGTTGTGTATACGAGGGTTTTGTCTACGCTGTTCACCCCCATGTTCCTTGTCTTACTGGGGTCCCCCTGAGTAACTTTAAAGTCCTTAACTCTGTGCCAGCCGTGTCTGAAACCATTAGTGGTTTTGTCTGCCACCACCTCGGCCAGCTGACTGTTCCGTGGCTCAACCACTCTCTGTTAAACAAAACCTTCTTATTGCCTGACAGCTGCATTAGCATATGAGAATGTGATGCGTAATCAATCTTTAAACTCCCCAGTATGCCTGTCTGCTTAAGTAGTTTTAAAAGAACCAAGCTGCAAGAAGGTGTGAAATACCACATTTACCTTCAATGAGTTTTACAAGCTATCCGAGTTGTAATGCAGTTTTTTCCCCTTTAAACTCCATTTGGTTTATAAGTTTCCAGAGAGTTTTTGCAGGGCATTTGTTATTTTAGCATAGAGATACATGATATAAATGGTTGATCTGACATCATGTTCTCATATGCTAATACAGCTCTCAGGGACAATGAGATTTCAACAACCACGAAATGAACCCTCCCAGGAGAGTGACAGTGCCTTGTATGAAGTGTGAAAACTAACAGAAGCAGTTGCATACATCTTTAACAGCTACATGAAAAGAGTTGTCTGTTGAGATGGAAGCCAATGACATTTAGAAGATATGAGGGTGCAGTTTTCCTTTAATCTCCCTCTGCCAGCTTCCACTCATGCTCTGTCTTCTAGATATGCTATTCCTGTTCAATAGTTTCTTGCAGTTTGCCTTGTTTATTCCTTTCAGGAACTTGAAAGTCTCTATCATTTCTCCCCTCTCACAGCTGGCCTCCAGCAAGTAACTGTTCAGTGTACTAAGCTGATCCTTATAGGATCTTCCATCCAAAAAACACAACTTTCTCTTCACGGAACACTGGACGTAAACAATACACTTTTCTGTGCAGTTCAGGTTTCTTCTCTAAACGCTGAGCAGTATTCATGCAAAAAAATACTTAAAACTGATACTGGCTTACTTCTTTATTTTTTATAACCCCTCGATCAACACACACACACACACACACACACACACACACACACACACACACACACACACCCAAAACACCATCACAGCCCCAACATTTCAGTGTGAGTTTTATATCCTATGGAAGTAAACTCAATACAGTGAGTGAATGAATAAAGCATGGTGTAACTGTTTCAAAATAAAGGAATCATGAGGGAGGGTAAGTTACTAGATTTTGCCTGAGACTTGTTGCAAAAATGTGGACACTCCACACACATAGCTGTAGCCAAAATAGTGAGTGAGTGTTCTAGGCCATTGTTATGTAAAGTGGCATCATTGCTTGCAGTCATCTGTCATCTTTGAGATTAGGTCAGCTACCGATCAAGATAAACTGACTGGGGCCATCTTCGTGGATCTCTCTAAAGCCTTTGACTGGGTTGATCACTCACTCACTCCTGTGCTCCACTCAGGTCCATGGGATTCCCCCACCCACCCACACCTGGTTCACCAACTACCTCTATGGGAGACAGAAATATACTAACTTTAACAAAGCCCTTTTTGAACCTTCCCTTGTGACCTGAGGGGTCCCACAGGACTCTGTCCTTGGACCCACTCTGTTTTCCCTATTCATAAATGAGCTGCCCTTGGTCTCTGCCCATGGGCACTCAGCCCTGTACGTGGATGACCTCATCATCCTGGTCAGCTCGCGTGACATTGCAAACATTAACTCCCGGTTAAACTCTGACTTTAACCACATTCAAACCTGGCTTGAGGACCACAAGCTAATCATTAACCTTAAAAAGACCCAGGCCATGCTCTTTGGCTCCTCGGCCAAGATAAAAGCCTGCCAAGCCCCTCTAAATATCTCAGAAGCTGATGGTTCCCTCCTGAATGTTGCGGATGTGGTCAAGTACGTGGGGGTCACCCTTGACCCGCAACTGGACCTCACACTCCACATTCATAATGCCTGTATGGCCACAAAGTGCAAGTTGGTCCTGGTCTACAGAGCCAAAGGTTGTCTCACCCCGGCTGCACGTCTCGCCATTGCTAGGGGCATCCTCCTGCCCATGCTCTGTTATGGCTTGGTATCCTTTGCCCACATTCCTAAATCCAGTCTCTACAAATGGGACACAGCATACAGCAATGTATGCCATTTTGCCCTTGCTGCTCCTCGCCTCACACACCAATGTGAGCTATACTCCCAGCTGGAGTGGCTTCCCGGAGTACCACCGCACCTTTGTTTTTGGCAACTTCATTGACAACATTGTCAGAAATGCCATTCCTCCTACACTTGCCGCATTCCTCAAACCTGCAAACCCCACCTACCATCTAAGCTCCAGCAACTCTCAGGTCCTCCTGGTTCCAAAAACCCACACCCAAATGGGGGACCAGGCCTTCGCTGCCTACGCACCCAAGCTGTGGAACTCCCTTCCTGTTAGAACTTGCTTCACTACCTCCCACCCTGTTTCAAAGCCTCCCTATGGGGCTTCCTAAAACTGTCCTCTGTCTACCTCTGTACCTGAGCCACTAAATTGATCCCGACTGCCTAGGCGTGGTAACCCCGGCCTCTGCTAGCACTTCACCTACTTGGCAAGCTCATTGCCATCTGTCTCAGCATTTTGAATATGGTGCTGTTCCCTGCCCTACCTGTCCAAGGAAAGAGTGCCTACACCTTGTAGTCCCGCCACCCCCCCCCCCACAAATTCTGCTGCCCGTCCTGAGTAATCGGCCTTTCCATGCCTGTGTACTCCTGTGGGTATTGTCGACTTTTCCGCAGGCATTTGTTTGTCCATACCGGTACCTCTTGATGAAATTTGAGCCTGACGCTCTTGTATGTACCTAGCTAGCTTAATGTCTGTTGTAATGCACCTTGGTTAAACTCCCTATGCCTGTACAAAGTTGCTTTTCTATCACTGTTTCTGCTGATTTTGTATGAATCCTGTCTGCCTGATATTCATGATGCAACTCTTGATGTAATCTATGTTCTGATGCTCTGTATGCACCCTGATCTGCCTGATGCTTTTGTATGTATAATTGTAATCCTCCCGGGGTTGCACCTGAAAATAGGCACTTGGTTGTCTAGTGTGCTTACCTGGTTAACAAAAGCAAATAAATAAATAAATAAATATCTAGTTCATTTTACCTTTTTAATAACACTCAGTGACTTGGTTTCTTTCTACATCTCCTGGAGTGTGTGTGTGTGTGTGTGTGTGTGTGTGTGTGTATGTGTATGGGGGTCTCATGAACTCCAAGAGGGTAGCCTCCATTAATTTTCAGATACTCCTTTATGGCTCCTTCTTTAAAGAATGGACGCTTGGCCTCATTCAGGAGAAAACTGCACTGATTATACATCCACAACTACAGCTACAACTAGATCATTATTTTGGCTAACTCTCCTCACCTGCTGCTCTCTGTGCTACCCCCTACCATCTCTCCCACTGCCTTTTTTTTTAAAGATCATGTGCAACGGTTTTTGCATATTTTTAATAAAAGCTTTAAAAGCTGAAATTCAAGTCCTCGTGTCATGATAAGTGTTTCCTGAAAATGTCATGCTGTTTAGTTTTGTGGTTTTCTTTAAATCAGCATTTGCTAACTTGCTCTACAGTGGCTGAAAACAGTGGAGTTATTTCTGTCCTCTCAGTCAAACTTACAGTGTGATGACATCATTTTGGAGTAGCTTGCTGTTTCAGATTCCCAATCAGAGCAGTACTCTGTGGAGTTTATGGTTTGCTGAGCTCTCCAGGTTCCTTACAAACCCTGTCTCTGGGTTGTGTTTAGATAGATCAGGTTAAAATATATAATTCTCTTCCTTTACAAAGCTAATAATTTCAGTTCCAATGCTGAACTGAAGTAGTGGAAATCTTTTTCTGTGAGAATCAGCTTGTCTGTATCACAGCTCTGTTCTTTCTAATCAAACCTCAATTTTTTTCCAACTATATAACACAGGGCTGTTTAATGAAGATAAAATAAATCTAAATTTTGTTCATTCACAGGAACAGTTTGTCTTTGATGTAGCCTTCATAAATACAATCATGTAAGAACATTTTTTTTTCATGTCAGATTGACAAACAGGTGCTTGTCACACTCTGCTACAGTATTTCAAGCACATGTACTGTCAGAACTCACAAATTTAAGCCCTTTAGTGGTTTCTGTGTGAAAATACATCATGTACGTGTACAACTAGAACCACAATGTATCATCCTGATGCACTGTGTCTCTGCCCCACAGTTGAGGCAGCTGCAGTCTACTGCCACCAGTCCCCTACTCCACAAGTTCCCTGCCTTCTGCTCCACATTCGAGGCTGCTGCACCCTGCTTCCCACTGTCTTCTCCCACACAGTCATGGATTGTGCACCCTGCTGCCTCCATCCCCTGCCTAAAGAATCAGGACTATTGCACCATGCTGCTCCCTGCTCAAACAACTGGGGTTGCTGCACCCTGCTGCCCTATCTCCCCTGCCCTCACAGTTAGGGAAGCTGCACCTGTTGCCCCCTGTTCCTGTCTCAACAGTCAAAGTTGCTGTGCTGTGCTGGGCCGTAAGTGCCATATTCCCTGCCTCCATGGGCAGGGCTGCTGCCTCACGTGTACTCCATCTCACATTCCAGGGCTGCACCCTGATGCCCCATGTGCCTGCCCCCACAGTCGAGGCTTCCTGCACCATGCTGTTTTCTCTCACCTGTCACCACAGACAGGGCTGCTGCAAGCTCCCTTTCTACACAGTTGTGGTTGCTGTGGCCTGCTGTGCCCTAGAGTCCCATGCCTCTGCAGTTAGGGCTGTACCATGCTGCCACTTGCCACAAGATTCAGGGCATTTGCTGCACCCTGTTGCATGCCTCCACAGTTGAGGCAGTTGCACCCTGCTGTTCCCCCCACCAGAGTCAGATCCTTTGCTACACTCTGCTAAGACAGGAACAGGGGGCAACATGTGCAGTGTCTCTGACTGTGAGGGTGAGAGAGAGAGAGAGAGAGAGAGGAGGTGCAGCAACCCCAACTGTTTGGGAAGGGTGCAGCACAAGAGTAAGGGCATTTGCTGCACCCTGTCCCTTGCCTGTGGAGGCAAGGTGGTCTGTGGTGCAACAGGACACAACGGTGACAGGGGACAAAAGACAGCATGGTGCAGGAGCCTTGACTGTGCGGCAGGACACAGGTAGACATCAGGATACAGCAGTCCTGACAATGGTACAGGGAGTACACTATGCAGCAGCCCAGCCCATCTGGGGCAATGGAAATGTGTAGCAGGGCTCAGCAGCCCCAAATATGGATGCAGGCGGCATGAGAATCTAGGGTGTAGCACAGCACAGCAGCCCTGAGCGTGGAGACAGGGACAGGGGGCAACAGGGTGCCGTGGCCCTGACTGTGAGCATGGGGACAGAGGGCAGCAGGGTGTAGCAGCCCTGAATGTTCGGGCAGGAGATAGGGATGGCATCAGGATACAGCAGCCCACACTGTGGGACAGGGTGCAGCAGCCATGCCTGTCTGGGATGAGGAATGTGGGCAGCAGTGTATGTAAAGGATCAGACTCTGGTGACAGGAGACAGCAGGGTGCAACTGCCTCAACTGTGGAGGCATGCAACAGGGCATAGCAAATGCCCTGCATCTTGTGGCAAGTGGCAGTATGGTGCAGCAGTCCAAGCTGCAGTGGCGTGGAACTAGAGCATAGCAGGCCATGGCAACCTCAACTGTGTAGAAAGGGGAGGGTGCAGCAGCCCTGTCTCTGGTGACAAGGGATAGAGGACAGCATGATGCAGAAGTCTTGACTGTGGTGCAGAACACAGGGGGCATCAGGGTACACCAGCCCTGACTATGAGATGGGGTACAGATAGTGCAGCAGCCCTGCCCATTTGGGGCAATGGAAGTGGGTAGCAGGGTGTAGCAAAAGCCCCACCTTTGGTGGCTAGGGCAGTATGGTACAGCAGCCCCAGCTGTAGAGGCAGGGGACCTGGCACACTAGGGCTTAGCACTGCACAGCAGCTCTGACTGTGGAGACAGGAACAGGGGTTAACAGGTACAGCTTCCTTAACTGTAAGAGTGAGGGACAGAGGGCAGCAGGGTGCGTCATCCCCAACTGTCTGGGCAGGGGGTGGAAGGGTGCAGCAGCCCTGATTCTTTAGGCAGGGGATGGGGCAGCAGGGTGCACAATCCCTGGCTGTGTGGGAGAAGACAGTGGGCAGCAGGATGCAGCAGTCTTGCATGTGGAGCAGAAGGCAGGGGGCTTGTGGGGCAGGGACAGGTGGCAGTAGGGTGCAACTGCCTCAAATGTGGGGCAGAGATATGGTGCATCGGGATGCCACACAGTGTTTCTAGCTGTACATGTACATGATATGTTTTCACACAGAAACCACCAAAGAACTGAAATTTGTGAGTTCAGACAGGTGCCTGACACACTCTGCTACAGTATTTCAAGCACATGTACTTTTTGTCAATCTGACATGAAAACATTTTCTTACATGAACATATTTATGAAGGCTACATCAAAGACAAACTGTTTCTGTAAATGAACAAAATTTAGATTTATTTTATATTCATTAAACAGCCCTGTGCTATATAGTTAGAATAAATATCAGATTTTTGATTAGAAAGAACTGAAAGCTGTGATACAAATGAGCTGATTTCTCACAGAGAAAGATTTTCACTACTTCAATTCAGCACTGGAACTGAAATTATCAGCTTTTTATCAGAAGACAATAGTATGTTTTAAGTTGATCTATCTAAACACAAACCAGAGACTGGGTTTGTAAGAAACTTGGAGAGCTCAGCAAACCATTAACTCTACAAAGTACTGCTCTGATTGGGGATCTGAAACAGTAAGCTACTCCAAAATGATGTCATCGCACTCTAAGTTTGACTGAGAGGACAGAAATAACTCCACTGTTTTCAGCCACTGTAGAGCAAATTAAAATGCTGATTTAAAGAAAACCACAAAATCAAACAGCATGAAATTTTCAGGAAACACTAATCATGACACAGGGACTTGAATGTCAGCTTTTCAAGCTTTTATAAAAAATATGTAAAAACCGTTGCACATGATCTTTAACAGCTGGTGCTTTTTTTTTCGATGAACAAGGCCCATGTTTGGGCTGCTCACTGATTTCCTTTTTACCTTAAGTTGTTACTTAAAAACTACAATACTAGCTATATTGTAACTCAGCCCTCTCTGAGGGCAATGAACCTTCTGTTATTTGTCTCTATACTGGTACTTGTCTTGCTTGTACGACGTGGAACCTTTGTAAAGAGCAGCTTGCTCAAAGATTGTTTCTGATGATTGCATTAAATAAGTAAAAATAAATCCATTTAAGCCCTTCTCCCCACTCATCAGTGGGTTCTACCCAGCTTCCGATGTGTCGCCAGCCAGTCTCTCCTGACATCAGCATGTTATATTCAGGGTGAGCAACAGGCACTGACTGGGAAGGCTATGTCATGTGTATCCATGGGGTATTCTTCCAGCTGAGGACCACTGACAATTATTTTCTGTATCTGAGCCACTTTTGCCATCTGATTGAATATGATGAGATTAGCATTACACATCAGCAATGTTTGGCCTGCCAGGACCCAATTACTTCTTTGTACTTTAGTTATACAGTATTTCCCCCCCTTCTACTTGCATAACAGAATTTGCATTCTCCAAGTCTCCAACATTCGCTTCCAGCAGGCAAAGAAGTGCATGTGGTAGATCCTGTTACTGCAACATGAAAGGCAGAAAATAACCTGTCCAATATGAATATTTTTAGGCCCTCTTATACTCAACTGTAGTCCGATATCCCATGACCAGAGATGGCTGGTTGCGAATTACAACAGGAATGACTTGCAGTATGTCTATATTTGTGTTAAATAAAAACTCCACTAGACATTAAGAATGGTTTTCAATAGGTATCAAAATGATGTCTAACATTAATACATTTTGACCTTTCACACTGGTATATGGTATATGTTAACACAGTTTATCAGCATGTTCTAGGAGGCAGTATATTGAATTTTATTTATTTATTTAGCTTTTGTTGACCAGGTAAGTGCTCTAGACAAATCCTGCCTATTTTAAGGCACGACCCGGGGGAGGGGGATACAGATGAATGCCAACTGACCTTGAACCAGATTAAGCTGTTGGTGGTATTTTTAGTGAATGAGGGAAATTTGGCAGACACCGGGAAATTCCCTACTCTTTTCGGAGAAGTGCCATGGGATCTTTAACATCCACCTGAACTACCACCAATCCAGGCAGATGGGACCTCGGTTTAACGTCTCATCCGAAGACGGCACCTCAGAAATGTAGCAACCTCTCATGCTGCATTACAGTGTCAGTACTGGGATATTAACCCAAGTGCCAGATGTGAGAACTGAACCCACAGCCCTCTGATCTCCCGGCCTCAGAGGCGAGTGTGCTACCTACTGAGCGACTGACACTGCTACTCACTGCACTGAATTGGTACCATTGCTGACTAAAAGATAATGTGCTACAGTACAATTGATGCCAGTGATGAGTAGCACTACAGTATTAATCTAGATATAGTATACCTAGATCTTCCACAGGAAATTCCATCAAAATGAAAGGGGAATTCAAAGTGTTATACAGTATTTCATTATGTCAAGATACCCTGTAACTTTTCATTGGCTGCCACTGTATCTGTCCAAAAGAGGGGGTTCAAAAAGGCTAAACATTTTACTTGCAGCTATGTGTAGGTTGTTTTTGCGAAAAGAACCTAGCTGGATCAGACATCAGTTCTCCCCAGCAGCTGTACTGTACCAGGAGCCAACACTACAGCTTGCATCAGACACAGCACTGGGTGTACTATTTTGGGCATGGGTCAATAGCTGAATTTAAAGAGATCTGCTGGCACCAGGAGTTTCAGTGGCAGTTTCAGATTAAACTCTGGTAGGCATCAGACATCAATGCCCACATTAGTTAGAACCAAGTCTCCCACTGTGTATTTATTGATTGTCACATCTATAGAGAAACATAGAAACTGTGAGCAGATAAGGATCGCTAGGCCCATCCAGTCTGCCTGTAAGCTCTACCCTTGTTTGTGGCCTCTGACCCTACTTGATCAACAGCTTTCTCTTCTCCTTATAACTTCTAGGATTCCCTTATGCCTGTTCCATGCATGTTTAAATCCCTCCACTGTGCTCACTCCTACCACCTCCTGTGACAGATTATTCCATGCATCTGCCACCCTTTCTATAAGAAAAACTTCCTCACATTTCCCCTTATCCTGCCACCTTCCAATTTCATATCATGCCCCCTCGTTCTTGTAGTCCTCCTATATTGGAAAATGTCACCCCCGGCACCTTGTTTATGCCTTTAGGGTACTTGAACATTTCTATCATGTCTCTCCGCTCCCTCCTCTCCTCCAACGAGTACATATTGAGGTCCTTTAATCTCTCCTCAAATGTTTTCTGGTGCAAGCCCTGTATCATCTTTGTCACCCTTCTCTGGACTGCCTCCACCCTGTCAATGTCCTTATAAAGATGCGGCCTCCAGAATTGTGCACAGTACTCTAGGTGAGGCCTCACTAGTGCTTTATACAATGGGATCTCCATCTTCCTCCTTCCGTTAGTGATACGTCTGCCTATGCACCCCAGCATGCCACTGGCCCTCCATGCAGCCTTTATACTCTGCTTAGACACCTTTAGGTTGTCTGAAATGATAACACTCGGATCCCTTTCTTCCTTGCTGACCATCAGCAACTCCCCCCCCATCCTGTTGCTCTCTCCAGGGTCCCCTCTTCCCAGGTGCATTATTTTGCACTTCTTTGAATTGAACCTCAGTTGCCACACCTCGGACAGCTTTTCAAGCTTCCCCAGGTCCCTCCTCATTTTCTCCACCCCATCTGGAGTATCAACCCTGTTTCAGATCTTGGTGTCATCTGTAAACAGGCAGACCTTTCCCTTCAGCCCTTCTGCTATATCACTGGTAAAGACATTAAACAGGACTGGCCCAAGGACTGATCCCTGAGGCACCCCACTGGTCACCCCTCTCCCCGGACTGGATCCCATTTACCACCGCTGCCTGCCTCCGGTCTATTAACCACTTTCTAATGAAGTTTACCACCTTGTGGCCCATTCCCAGACTACCCATCTTGTTAACCAGTCTTTATGTGGGATGGTGTTGAAGGCCTTGCTGAAATCGAGGTAGGGAACATCCACCGGTCCCCCACCCCCCGATTTACCTTCTTTATAACCCAGACAAAAAAATCTATCAGATTAGTTTGACATGATCTTCTTGCTGTTAATCCATGTTTTCTTGGATCTTAGGCATCGCTGGATTCCAAGTGTCTCATTATTCCTTCTTTAAGCAGTGCCTCCACGATCTTACCCTCTGCTGAGGTGAGGCTGACTGGCCTATAGTTGCCTGCCTCTGCCTCCTCCCTGCCACCACTTTTGTGAAGAGTGACTACATGTGCCCTCCTCCAGTCCTCTTGAACCACTCCTGTGTTGAGTGACTCATCGAACATGGCTGCCAGAGGCACTGCTAGCTCCCTCCGCAGCTCCCTCAATATCCTCAGGTGTATGCCATCTGGCCCCATTGCTTTGTCCACCTTCAGTTTTGTGAGCTCCTCAGGACTCTCTCTCTCTCTCTCTCCATAGTAAATGGACTGGTGTTCACTTCTGCCCCCTCCTTCATATCTGTTGCCCAGCTGTGGTCCCTGACCCTCCCCTTCTTCAGTGAATACTGAATAGAAGTATTTTTTCAGTATCTCTGCCTTTTAGAGGTCTCCCTCCTTACACTCCCCTTCATCCTCTTTGAGCCTTACAACCCCCCTTCCCCGGCTTTCCTTCTTTCGCTGATGTACCTATAGAATGTCTTGTCCCCTTTCTTCACCGTCTGCGATAATCTTTCCTCATTCCTTGCCTTTGCACTCCTAACAGCCTTTCCCACTTCCCTTAATCACTTTAGGTACACGTCCCTGTCTTCCTCCTTTTGAGTCTCCTTATATTTTCTGAAACCCACCCTTTTGGCCCTTACTTTGTCTGCCACATCTTTCGAGAACCATAGAGGTTTCCTCCTTCTCTTGACTTTGTTTACCAACATGATGCATTGCTTCGTCACCTTCTCTATGGCTACTTTTAGGTGTTCCCACTGCTCCTCAACTGCCCCTCCTACCTCCCTCCTTACCAGGGCTTTTTTGATATAACCCCCCCATCTTAGCAAAGTCCGCCCTTCTGAAATATAAGACCCATGCCTTTGTGTGACTTGACTGTGTCCCTGTCCCTTTGTTAAACCAAACTATGTGGTGGTTGCTGGACCCCCAGTTGACCTTCTACCCGGACTTCTGTGATTCTGTCACCACTGGTCAGTACTAGATCCAGAATCACCCTGTCTGTTGGGATCAAGCACTAGCTGCCTGAGGCCTGCCCCCTGTAGGGAATCTAGGATGTCTCAGCTCCTGGTTGAAGTAGCTGCCAGGGTAGTCCAATCCATCTGGCATATTGAAATCACCCAGCAACATAACTTCCCCTTTTGTTGCCATCTTGAGTACTTCATCCACTAGCTCCCTGTCTACCTCCTCCCCCTGTGCTGGAGGCCTGTACATCACCCCTGTGCAGATTGCTGTGCCATTAGTAGGCTCAAGGTGACCCACAGTGCTTCGGCCTCCCCCTGTCTACCCTGCACCTCCATTGCCTTTATACTTTCTCTGACATACAGGGTCCCACCCTGGCCCCCTCACCCTTTTTTACTCCCCCATCTCTCTTGAACTGAGCTTAACCCAGTACATTTATGTCCGATCCATGATTAGCGGTATACCAAGTCTCTGTTATTGCTACAATGTCCAGATCCGCCTCTACTAGCAAGGCCTGTAGGTCTAGGATTTTATTTCCCAGGCTGCAGGCATTTGTAACCATGGTCTTCCATGTTTTGCTGCCTATCCTTCCTCTTCTCCTGTTTTTGCTAACTGCTTCTTCCCCCCTTCCCAGTTTTCTTTCTTGTGCTGCTTCGATTCCTCTGCTTTTCCCTTTATGCCTCATTCAGGTGTCCCTCTCATCCACTCATCTTCCTGCTCCTCAGTTCTGGTTTCTCTGTCTTGTGAGGGTGGGCTTCTTGAGTTTTCCTGCTCCCGTTGGAGGGTGCATTAGCAGAGCTTGGTGGTCATGGTCATCTCATTTAAATTTGTGTAGGTCTATGAGGAAGGAGTTGATGAAGGGAAACAGCATTGGATTAATTTGTTTTTTTAATTTAAGGTAATTTTATTTTTAGGTCCTAGTTGAAGTTCATTTAGTAAGGGAAAATGGCTACCATTTAAATATTTGTAAGATGGCATAGATATTTGGCTTCAGTGATGCATCCTAGGTTTGGAAACAGCATCAAAACCATTGAGACCTATGCACAAAGGTGCACAGTGCCTACATGGTGCATATGTGCAGCGCGTAGCCACTCCGCACCCATTATGCCCCCTACATGGGATGCATGAAATGGGGCGCACAGCCCCTTCACACCTGCTCCCCTGTCCATGTGGACCACAATGCACTGGGGTGAGGGGGCATGTAAGCACTACACGCCATGCAGAAAAGTGCGTGGTGCCTTTCGCAGGGGAGCATAACAGTAGGCAGGTTACGGCAGAGGGGACCCTGCCATAACTGCTGTACATGCAGCTGTGCACACAGACTCCCTCTCAGTCCAGGAGAACTACCCTGGTCCAACACAAACCATACCCCAGCACGAGTCCACTGTGCCTGCCCACCCACCCCAGCACACAACTGTGGCCGTCCCCCTCACTGCAGACCCCCACACACACACAAGGGGGGACTGGCTCCATGAATGCAGCACACCCCCAGACTCCTATGACCCAGCCCTGTACATGTCCACACACTCCCGCTGAACAATACAAGGCACCCCTTGTAGTGGTGCCCCGACATACCAGACAATGGCCACGTTCACCAGGAGCCATAATAGTATGGACACCCCCTGCCATTGTCCAACTGTCAACAAGCCACTTGCGATGGGCATAGATTGGCCATCCCAATATACCCCCGATCCTCATTGGTGTTCAGTGCCCCCCGCTGCACTAACAATCCCCCTGTACCTGCATAGTCAGTACAGCGGCCAGACAGCCAGCGGTACAGCCCTTCACACATCTCCTTGGCCACTGGCTGTCCTTGTGATTCTGGAAGTGTACAGCCTATTTATACAGGTGCGTTCTCAGCATCATTTGGATGGCTGTCAGCTGAGGAGGTGGGCGGAGGGCTGTGTCACTGGCTGTCTGAGCCGCGGCACTGATTATGCAGGTATGGGGGGGGGTTGTTGGTGCTGTGGGGTGGGGGAGCCACTGACCATCAATGATGGCACCGGGTACTGGGTTCAGGGGTCAGGTGTGTGGGACCGTGCATCTATGTGTGTAAGGGGTGCTCTTGATAGACACTGGGATGGGATAGTAGTGAATGGAGGGGGGGAGCTGCCATGTGTCACACTGGGGACAGGGGCAGCCATGTGTGGGGGGCAAGGAGCTGCATCTGCCATACAGGGATGGGGTGACATGTGTGGGGGGCCTGGCTTCACGGGTGCTGGGGCTGCCACGTGTTGGGGGTGGTGTGGCAGTGTGGTGGGTGGCCATTGTGCTCTAGGGTCTCAGCCAGGGGTCTGCTTCCCAATGGGGCAAAGCTGCGTGGGTCCAGGTGTCCACTAGTGCTATGCATGCACCTGGACCCACACCCTGCCATGCAAGTGATCCACTTGGGACCCAGGACAGGCATCCGATTGGATGCCCGACTTAGTCTGCTACTCCACCCCTGGCCACCCTGCATGGGCATATGCATCGGGGGGGTGCCGCAGAGAGGTGGCAGCCATTGGTGAATACTGGTCTGTGCGCACCTGTCCACAGGTGCAGAGCTACGCGGGTGGGATACACATCTCTGGTGCATATTTCCCACCCGTTCCTACATAGGGCCCATAGGTAGTTATGATGTAAACATATGAGTTTGGAATCGTTTCACTCAGACAGGACACTGTGAGGATGTGGGATAAAGATGGACACCAACACCAGGATAACTGGGTGTTCTTCCCCTTCCACCACCTGAGACAGTACAACACCAATCCCATAACAGGAGGCATCAGTTTGTACCAAAAAGGGACATGAAAAATCAGGACTGTGTAGTACAGGTGACAAACACAGAATCACCTTTAAAGTGCAAAAGGCCTCTTCACAGGCAGGCGTCCACTGCACCTTAGTGGGTTTATTTCTGTTGGTTAAATCAATCAGGGGGCTGGCAATCTTTGAAAAATTAGGCACAAACCTCCTATAATAACCTGCTAGTCCTAAGAAAGCCCTTACATGCTTTTTGGTGACAGGATGCTCACTGTGGACTATAGCATCTACCTTCCCTATCTCTGGTTTGACTTTCCCCTTCCCTATCAGAAAACCCAAATATTTTGTTTTTTGCATGGCAAGGAAACATTTGGTTGGGTTGATGGTCAAACCAGCTGTGGCTATGGCATTTAGGACATTAGTGAGGTGCACAACATGGTCTTCCTAGGTAGAGCTAAATATCACCACATCATCTAGGTACGCTGCACTGTATGCCAGGTGGTTTTGTAGTATGTGGTCCATGCACTGTTGAAAGGTTGCAGGGGCACCATGTAGTCCAAAGGGCAGCGTGACAAATTGGAAAAGTCCTATTGGGGTGCTAAAGGTGGGTTTTTCTTTCGATACCTGTTCTAATGGGATCTGACAATATCCTTTGGTTAAGTCCAGGGTGCTAATGTACTGAGCATTACCAAGACGATCAATTATATCGTCTATATGGGGCATGGGGTACCCATCAAACTTTGATATGGCATTCAGCCTACGAAATCCAAGCATATTCTCACGCCCCCTTCTTTTTTGTCTGCCACAACTATTGGGACGCTCCATGCACTTTTGGAAGGTTCTATAACCCCCAAACTTTTCATTTTCTTAATTTCATTCACCACATCTTTCTGCACCTTTTCCAGCAACCGATAAGGTTTATGTCTAATAGGGTTTGGTTGATTCATCTCTATGTGGTGCTCGATTCCTGTAACTTTACTGGGTATTGCCGTAAAAGACTGCTGAAAAGTGGTAAGTACCTTCTCTAGTTCCTTCTGTTGTCTAGGTTGCAATGCTGGGTTAATATTTATATTTTCAGTTCCTCAGTACTTTCTAATCTACGATATGCAGTGTCAAGTTCACTTTCACCTTGTTTAGGGTGGACATACAGGGAGGGTTGGGGTCTGTCAAATCATTTTTTTAATAAGTTGGCATGGTAGATTCACCATTTATGTCTTTTTTCCGGGAGTTCAATTTCATAATTGACAGGCCCCACCTGTCATTTAATCAAATATGGACCCTGCTTTTCATGAAAAGTTTGTTTTGTGAGGAGGGCAATAACAAGAGAACGTTTTCCTCTGGTTGGAAAGACTTGTTACCCACTCCATGGTCATATCTTTCTTTTTGACTTTGTTGTTGTGCTATACTCTGGTGGTGTGCCACCTATACGTATTTCATTAGTTTCTGATGTAAGTTGGTGATATATTCTAAAGTGGTCATGGAACCAATACCCTGTTTCCCATCCTCCCAGTGTTCTTTAATGACATCTAATGGACCCCTAGAGCTTTTTACATATAGAAGTTCAAAAGGGGAAAATCCTGTGGATGCCTGGGGCACCTCCCTATATGCAAACATTAGAAAAGCCAAGTACTGGTCCCAATATCTACCCTCATCTTGTGTAAATTTCTGTAACATCCTTTTCACGGTCTCATCTGTCTGTGGATGGTAAGGTGATGTGTGAAGTGCATGTATCCCCAGTGTCTGATATAAACATTTTAATAACTGGGAGCAGAAGTTACTACCATGATCTGTTAATATTTCCTTCGGGATCCCCACCCTACTGAATATCTTTACCAGTTCGTCAGCAACCTTTGTGGCTGTGGTGGTTCTCAGGGGAATAGTTTTGGGGTACTTTGTTGCATAATCACATACAACTAAAATGAAACAGTTCCCTTTAGCACTTTTTAGGAGAGGTCTTCCCACATCCATTGCTATCCGTTCGAACAGAGTGGTGATCAGTGGTAGGGGTTGTACAGGGACTTTGTCTTTTCTGGTAATAGGTGCAACTTTCTGGCATTCTTCACAACTCCAGCAGTAATCAGCTACCTGGCTGTGGATGCCTCACCAGAAAAAATGAAGCAGCTTACTCAAAGTACGTTCTCTACCCAAGTGACCGGCTAGAAGGGTATCATGAGCTATGTATATAAGGTGGGCTCTATACTGTTCCGGCACTAATAGCTGTTCTGCCACCTCTCCTGTTGCTGGATTAGTACAAACTCTGTATAGTAGTCCCTTTCTCAACAAAACTTAGGTCCTGCCTGATCTGGATTGTGATTCTTAGCCTGTAAAAAAAAAAAGGTTTTAAAGTCAAATCATGTTCCTGTTCGATACAAAAATCACATATCATTTTAATGTCCAACATATCAGTCTCTTCCTGGTTCGTTACAGAGTCTGTGTGGGCCTGTGTCCACAACTTCTTTTCCAACCACTTCCCATGTTTGGATTTTCTTGTCTTTCCTGGCAGTCCATATACCTCATCCTCAAAGGGAAACAACTGCTGAAAGTCACATGCCTGTTTTGTTTGGGCCTGGGTAGTAGCAGCACCACCCAGGTGTGTAGCACCAGTCAATAACATAGTGAGTTCAGGGTGGTCATGGCCTATTATCACTGGAAGAGGGAGATGTGGTACCACTCCCACCTTCATCTGTTGTGTAGTTCCCTGGATCTGCATGTTCAGGGTTTGCAAGAGATAAAAATTGGTGTCTCCATGGATACAGGTTACCTCCATGGTTGCCCTTGTATCTGTACAGTTTGGTACTAGATTAGCTTTCACTAAAGTCTGACGACTTCCTGAATCCAAAAGTCCAGCCATTTCTTGTCCCTCTACAACCACAGTTGTAACATACTCTCCCCAGTTTGCTAAAGCTAGTTGGGTGGGAACTGTCTTTTTCTTTTGGCAAAAATTAGCAATATATCCCTTCCCTTAGCAAGCATGGCAAATGATGTCTGGGTTCAGCTTTAACAACCTTTACACTCCCAGCTGGAACACTTATAGTAGAGGAAAAGGTTCTTACCATAGGTGGCGTTACACCTGTTCAGGAGTGTTCTCTCTGACAGTTGGGTTGCGCTGCTAGGTAGTCCTCTGCCAAGTTGATAGCTTTCTCGGCCAACTCCAGACGGTGTTCCCAAACCCACATTTGTACATTCTGAGGTTATATGCACATGAATTGTTCCATCACAATGGTCTCCATCATTTGTTCTTTTGTGCTAGTCCCAGGTTGGAGCCATTTACTGCACAAGTCCTTCAACCTCACATAGGCTTCCTGGGGGGGGGGGGTGTCAGTAGTTTGGAACTTAAGGGTTTGAAACCGCTGATGATAGGTTTCTATGCATATATCATAATGTTTTAGTATGGCCTGTTTCACTGCTTCATAATTATCAGCTTGTCTGCTGTCCATATGTCCATATGCCAACTGGGCCTTTCCCGTTAGGTAGGAGGCTAAACGGATCACTCATTGGCCCTGTGGCCAGTTACAAGCTCTTGCTATACATTCAAATGTGGTGATATATGCTTCTGTGTCATCTGAGTCACTGAGTTTGGTCATTCTGTCTTTTGGACCATCTACCACAGGAGGGGGTCTTCCAGTTCTCAAGGCCTGGATAGCCCGAAGGGTGTCTGCCCACCTGGCCTCATTCCTTTGATGGTCCAATTCCCATTGTTTATCCAGGGTGTCCTGCTGCATACATAGCCACTGGAGCAATTCCTGGGTATCTCCAACTGGAGGGGTAACAACATGCTTCTCACCCTCAGTTCTTTCAGTGCCATGTACTTCTGTCTTTGCTGTTCTATGCCTAACATCTTCCAGTCCAGTCATGAGAGGCTCTTGCATTTTCTCTGCCATCTTTCTGGTCAAGACTGCACTGGGCTGTCCTGGTTCAGGCTGCATGCAGTGTCCAAGCTGATACTAAGGCAGTATGAAAGTCAGCAAGACCACAATACCAACTTTATCCCACCACTGCCAAAATATGTGAGGATGTGGGATAAAGATGGACACCAACACCAGGATGAAGTGCCATGCAAGTGATCCACTTGGGACCCAGGACGGGCATCCAATTGAACACCCGACTTGGTCAGCTACTCTGCCTCTGGCCACCCTGGATGGGCATATGCGTCAGGGGGGGCGGTGCCACAGGCAGGTGGCAGCCATTGGTGAATACTGGCCTGTGCGCACCTGTCCGCAGGTGCAGAGCTGTGTGGGTGGGATACACATCTCTGGTGCATATTTCTCACCTGTTCATGCATAGGGCCCATAGGTAGTAATGCTGTAAACATATGAGTTTGGAATCTTGTCACTCAGACAGGACACTGTGAGGATGTGGTATAAAGATGGACACCAACACCAGGATGAAGTGCAAATAAACATACAGATTTATTTTCTCCAAAACAATACTAGGCGTACTTTCAACAAAAATAAGAAAATAAATAGAAGGCAATCAAAGTATGTACATGTTATAAACGCATCACTAGAAGCAGGCTAGTGAATTCTCTGGCTCAGTACTCCACTGATCCCTACAACAATCTGCCTTAGACTGGGGAAAGGGAGTCTTGTATACCAACACAGAACAGGTGACTAAGGAGACTCCGCCCACTTTCTGAAAATACAGATGAATATGCTTCAAATGACGTGTTTTCACATAAACAAGCATTCAAACATCAATTTATAATGTCACAATTCAGATTCTGCTATTGTATTTCAATAAACTTTTTTTAATCAGTAATGAAAGGAAAAGTTCCAAGTGGAGGCTCTGCCCACCTGATGCCTGTCCAATAAGTGGAGTACACAATGGGCTGGCCGGCTCTATAGAGTTAGGCACAGGACAAAGCAGGATCTCCTTCAGGAGGCTTCATCCAGGTAAAACATTTGAAATACACTCAAGAGACAAGAAAATAACTAAAATAAAACTACTGTATTCATTACAATAAACTGACCCTCCCGTCTGCGTTTCTAACATCTAATTTTACGGCAAAGGTGAAATCTGAGAGTGTGGGGCTGTTCCTGCCAGGGAACCGCACTGTACCTAAGCTAACAGAGAAAAACAAAAGCTTCTTATGCTAAGCGCTGCCACGAAATGACAACATAGGCACACCAGCAGCTTAAAGGAATACATGCCAATACATGAAGTTGGCAGTATTCCACTCTGTTTTACCATATTTTAATTCTCAGAATACTTCTTACAGAAAAAGGAAGGGGTGGGGAAAATTCAAGAGCATCTGCTTTTATTTCTTTACAATGTATTAGCATGCTCTGTATGACATTCTAGCTCGGAGCCTAGACCAAGCATAGAATAAACAGGAAGCTCCCAAAATGACTCACTAAAGCATGGGCAAAGGAGTTTTTAATGGTTCATAACCTTCTTAACCCTCTTGATTCTGCCTTCTACAGGGGCTCACTGTACCTCTGGTATTAATTTCTCATTCTTTTCTCGATGCCGATATCGGATCTTTGATATCTAGGCTGCGTCTGCAGCATAACGATACAGTACTCCTACAGTAGAACAGTATAATAGTTCTTTCTTTTTAAACAGAGGAGAGGTTAACACTACCAGGCCATGAAATGGGAGATCCAGGAAAGACAAAAAGGGAAAGACAGAGACATTTTACAGGTGGCCTGCCTGTAAATGTGCTAGATAAAGAAAACAAAGTTGAGTAAGAGGAAATCAGACAGACTGCTGTTGCAACAGGCTTTTTTAAAGAGGGATCTCTTGGATATGACACCTCCAAGACATGTTAACCAGTTGATACAATTGACATATGAAAACTTTCTGACACAGTAGGATGTCAACATATCTTTAATGGCCATTGCTGTTTTATGTTAATATAATATATTACATATTATACTATTGTGTAAATACTATAAAATATATTCACATATTAAAGAATTATCAGTTCCATGGTTAAAAAAATGGAAAGTACCAGCATTCTTCAGTGTCTTCAGTAACATTTCAGATGAACTGGAAGAGAAGGTATGCCTTTTTACAGATTGTATCAAAATCTATAATAGGATGGACAATGAGGAAGTGGAGGAAAGAATGTGTAGAGATCATGGGAAGCTGAAGGAGTGGTCAAAAACATGGCAATTGGGGTTCATTGCCAAAATGTATAAAATCGTGCACCTCGGGCATAGGTACCCAAGAACTGAGTATAAGAGGGGGAGGTATTGTCACTCGCTAAGAAGGAAAGGGACGGGGGGGTATTGTCAGTCACTAAGCTGGAAAGGGACCTTGGGATTATCATATTGGATGATTTCAAAGTGGCAGATCAGTGTGGTAAAACAGTGAGTAGAGCCAGTGTGATTCTGGGATGCATAGGGAGAGGTATCTGCAGCAGGAGGAAGGAGGTGGTGTTGCCACTATAATGCTCACTGGTGAGCCCCCTACCTGGAGTACTGTGTCCAGTTCTTGAGGCTGCACCTCAGAAGACATAAACAGGATGGAGGCAGTCCAGAGGAGGGCAACTAAACTGGTGCAGTGATTGCACCAAAATCCCTATGATGAGAGACTGGGGGATCTTAACATGTACACCCTGGAAGACAGGGGGAGAAAGAAGGGACAGGACAGAGACATACAAGTACCTCATGGGGTGAGCAGGGTGCAGGAGGGGAGTCTCTTTCAAATGACGGCGAACATCAGAACCAGAGGGTGTGCAATGAAGCTGTGGGGGAGTTTAGGAAGAATGTGAGGAAATATTACTTCACTGAACGAGTGGTGAATACTTGGAACAAACAGCCAGCAAAAGTGGTGGTGGCAAAACAGTAGGAGGCTTCAAGCATGGGACTGACATATGGGGTATATTAGCCAATAGGCAGGAAGAAGGGTGAGTCGCTGGAGCCCATTTAGGGTCTGTGGAGACAGACTAGGTAGGGGGCCATTTGGACAGACCTAGTGAGCCAAGTGGTCCTTTTCTGCCAACAAATTCTATATTTCTATGTTTCTATTCTGCAAAGAGAACCATTCTGTGGATTATTTAGTTTTGGACATTAATATTCTTTGCTGAGCCTGAATTACACGATGAGTCTGAAAGTGCCCTAGAAATAAAAATCTCAGGCTGACATATACTGCACTTTCACTGTGGCACTGATCAATGCAAATGGTCTGACATAATTTATCTTTTATTCTGCATCATTCACTGATAAAATTATATGGGCAACAGCATTACAATTATCATTTTATGTCATATAGTACTATTCATGCACAAGCATTTCAGAGCACTTTATAGTACTATACAATGCAGAAACAGTTAAAATGACTATAATGAATTATAACAATTAAAACACAATGCAAAATGCTTAAAATATTGGCATCCCATTAGGACTTAGTCCCTCTACAAATATTCTTCTCCAAATAAAAATGTTTTAAACTTGGAATCTGAAATCTGATACTGTGATTGCTCCACTGATGGGCTTGTGAGTGGCACAGTCATGATGCATATCTTCTGAAGGTACAATTGCCATTTGCTCTCAAACACGCTGAAGGGATCTTCAACAGACTTTGATTGGGCCATCGAAGAGTCAGAGAATTTACTGAAGGGAGTAAGCAGTTCAAAACTGCAAGTTGGAGCAGCATTATGTGCATTGCTGGTTAGTACAAGACATTTGAAGTCAATATGGTGTTGAATGGGCACCCAGTACAGTGACATTAGGAGCAGAATGCATGGATAAGCCTACATAATCCATTGGGTAAACTTCGCAAAACTAAAGGGAGTCCATTGAGATAGCACTGCAACTTGTTTCTGTTAAGAACATTCAAATTTTATATCTCACCATCAACTGATAAAGAAGTGTTATTAATGTCTTAAGACTCCATCTTGGAATAAATTGGCATAGGTGCAAATCAGGCTGGTATGTCACTACTCATTTGCATCGGCACCTGCACCAATAGGATCCATACTGGAAGCCTGAGAGGCAACATGGTGGCAAGTCAACCATTGCAACCTAGATAATACTAGTCATTACTTCCCACTGTGAAAATAAGTAAATTTCCATATATGACAAAAAATGTACTTTTAAATTAAGATATATGAAGGAGTGTAAGTAATGCTAGAATTAATGTTTTGCCACTGCTTGTGAAGAAATTTGTATTAATACTGCTCAATGAAAATGTCTTTGTGTCACGGATCACCCCTGTAAACTTTTTTCTTCGTAATGGGCTTTTCCCAGTTACCAAAAGAATAAATTAATAAATTTAACAATGTAGATATAACCCACATGAACAGTATAAAGAAAATATATTCTCAGTGCAAAAGAGTTGCATGCATGCTTCTTATGATGTCCATATATGTGTCACACATACATACATTATGTATTTTCCCATGCTTTTATATATTTTAAACATACCGAAAAGGGACCATTTTTGGTATATCCTTTTTTTCTGTAGATATTTTTCTCCCCAGGGCACAGGCAGGACTCTTTAGCCCCAGCTTGCTCCCTGACCAACTACCACCTCCCCTGGGACTTACCTGCCATTTGGTTGTCCCCATGGCTTGCCTCCTGTGATGGAGTTGGGGGGAAGGCCATCCTCCCTCCTAAGACTCTGGATGCAGTTCCTCTGTGATGCAGTCCCAGGGCAATGGAGCAGGTCAGAGCGGCAGGTGGGTCTTCATATGCCTTTCTGTAGTTTTCCTGTTTTCCTCCCCTTTTAGTTGGTAACGTAGTGATGGACTCATACTCGTGTGTGGAGATGCACATGCACTACACGCCAACCATCTGCCAATCCCCAAGTGTGCGGTGCTCCTGATGGCCTACTGCCACCATACCTCCATGTAGTGGCAGTGTCTGATGACACTGTGACTCCCCCCTTCCTGAGAGATGACAGCATTCTGTGAATGCTCAATCCTCTACCCACCCCCGGCTGCCGCCCCCAGCAACCCAAATCCATCACTGATCCCAGTCTGCTGGCATGGAAGCAAGGAAGGTACCATCGCCTCATCCCTCTGCACCACTAGGTTGGCCCATTTCTGGTTTATTCAAAAATAAATTTTTGTTGTATGTAAAAAATATATATCTTTGTCCATAATGGGGTCAATGAGTGGATCCAGCTGTATGTGCACTAACTCAGGGAGCATGCACCTGTACTCAGGACTGTTTCAGGGGTCACAAGGTACAATTCCAGCTTGGCCAATGGCCATGCATCCCATCACCTGATACAGTCAATCAGTGGGCAGGGTTTTGTGTATGATCTAGTTGGAGTCAGACCAATCTATAGACCTAGTCCGGGCCTATACTTGGAGTCCATGGCTTCCAGTGGACCATGGTGGGAAATCTAGTGATTGACCTGAGTTACCATCTGGTCTGAGTCCAGAGGGCATTTATGACCAGATATGGACAGTGATAAGGAAGCAGAGCCTACCTTTGTGTGCAGCCCTGAACTTAATCTGCCTGTAAGTGATTACACTGATGCACCACCACTGTGTTGCACGTGGGGAGGAGGGACTGTCCATCTACCACCCCCGTACTGAGAGAGCCATTTGGGTCACCAAAGGTTAGGCCTGCCAGGCATAGTTTTTTGGTTGCCCATCTCCATCTCAGCTTTAGTGGAGAGGTGATTGCACCTAACAGTGAGGTGGACAATCAGTATTGGTTGTCTCCAAGCAACAGCAAAGAATATCTGCCCAGACTTTGCAAAGCAAACCCCAGGATTGCTAAGTGGGTGAGTAATACATGGTGGTATGAGTTTCCATGTTTTCTGGTCTGGCTGTGGCACACTATGGAGTAAAGACAAGAGTCACAGCACAGACAGGAAGCCAAAGAGAAACTGCAGTACTTTCCTTTATTCTTGTGGCAGGAGTACAAGGATCCCATTGAACTACTTCTGGGACATTGAAATGTGGGGTGCAGTATATGCCTGCATTGTGTTGTAGCCCATCAGGAGAGGTTTCAGTGAGGCAGGTCAAAGTGTGGACTGGGAACATTTTGTATGCAAGCCCCATCCAGACCATTAATGGTGAACTGCTGAACAGACTTTTGTCCTAAGACAGCAACCAACATGAGATTCGCCTTGTTGTCTGGTGGTTGGGCTTAATGCACATCTCAACTAAAATCTGATAACAAAGAAACCCTCTTTGAAAATCACAAATAAAAAGAAAACATAAGAAAATATATATTTTTTTCTACAAAGGTTTTATCCTTCTTAGGCAGAATGGGCAGCTTCTCAGCCCTGTCCCCATGTACTGCAGCTGTCTCTTACCTCTTCTCAATTGGAGTCCTTATCCTCCCCCAGATTATACCCCCATGTTGGAGCCAGGGGGAGGGCTGTCTTCCCCCGGCTCAATCATCCAGATCAGTCTTGAAGCAGAGTGGCAGAGTGGGTCACAGAATGGCTGGCAGGACTTCACAAAGCCCAGCCTCCATATTTTTCCTCCTGTTTTCTCCCTAGCCAATGGACGTGCAATGAGCATGATGTGTGTGCTCTGCTATTGTGGAGATGCCCTTGGCTCTGTCTACATGGGATCCCATCCCATTGGGTGACCTGCTTGTACTGCGATCCTGATACCTCCAGGTGTCAGTCAACAATAAGATATGGAAACCCCCACAGATCCTGTGGAGAGGAGAAGGAGCCACAATGTGCGCAGCTGCTGGCTAGGCACTTCAGTGCTGCCACCTCCCACATCGCAAGCATACATTGCACTGCACTGAGTTTGGTGATATTCTAGCTGTGTAACATCGGGGCCGCTCTGTTAACTTTAAGGCTGGCATCTTTGCTTGCTCAAACAGACCACAGGAAATTCAAAAGCGGTAACAAACTCAAGTTAGAACCAAATGGTTGGTCACTATACTCCATTATCTCTCTACCGACTCTGCTGTTGAAATAACTAAGTGGTCAGATTGATTTTGGATGGGAAACGGAGATCTGTTGAAGTTATTTTTTGTGTTTGGTGAAGTATAAAATGCCACAGTTGTGGTCTGACATGGAAGTGCAGCAGGTGAGAAGCCTTGGCTGATACAGCTGGTACAGCATTAAAATAAATTTAGAGACTGCCTGCTTCTATAAATTATACCGAATGTTATATGGCACTTAACTAAAAAAAAAATGCTGACTAGAATGTGGACCAGATATTGCAGATTTCTGTTCACCTGTGCATGTAAAAGTGAAGGTCTGTCAGTCCTGCATGCTTATGTTAAGTTCTGACTGCATATTACCACAACTCTAGAAGGCAATGGTAAAGCCCTGGACTTTGAGACTTTTATGCACTTTCTTTTGATAGTTGGGAAAACAGTTTTTCTGAAGAGAACAATTTACAACATATATACTACTGATTTGATTGACTTAATTTGGAAACTATAACGAATACAGTTGAATATGGTGAACTGGCTTTTGAAGTCTGCATAATTTTACTTTTACTGCAGCTGAGTTCTTGAAATATAACCACCCTTATTTAAATTTGTTACAAGCCTGTGGTCAAAACAAAGGGACATTATTTATGTCCAACAAAGCAGCTATTCAAGACAAAAAAAGGCTGAGTAAACTTTTCCAGCAATCTAATTTGAAACACGATAAAAGCCCTCTCACAAAGGAAGCCATGTCCACTATGGGGGCATCTCAGAAAAGGGTATAAACAACTTCAACTTCCATTTAAAAACTGTTGTGATTTTACCTGTCCTATAGCGCTTAAAATGCCACCAAAAAAACATATGGAGAAAAAAAAAGATAAACAAGGAAATCAGGCCCCAAATGCAGCCTGAACAAGTAGAACTGCCCCCCCCCCCACCGATCCAGGAAACTGATATTATCCAGGCTGACCCAAATCCCCCACAAGAAGAAAAATAACTAACAGACAACACTGAAGATGAATTTGGGAATGAAAGCTCTACTAATTTTTCAAATAATATACATGTTCCATCACCAGCAGTGGAATCCCCCCCCCTCCCAGAATGGGCAAGACAGTTAATTTCCAAAGTCTAGTCTATTCAAACATCTCTGGACAAGCTGCAGCTGGTTCTAAATGCAATTCATAACCTAAAAGAATCTCTGAATATTAAAAATAAATTAGAGCAAGGAACAAAAAGAATAAATGATTTGGAAAGTCGTCAGTCTCAAATGGAAGATCTGATTCACCCCTTACCTAATGATATTCAGATGATACAAAAACAAGCAGATTTGCAAAACAAAATGGATGACCAAGAAAATTGTGCAAGGTAAAAAAAATATCTGCATTTCCAGTATATTGCAAGACTGGGAAAAAGAAACATCTCTAAAAGGGGTTATTACAGAACTTTTCGCATCTTTATTGGGAGAAGGTCATGAGATCCCAATTATACAGTAGATAGAATCCACTGGTTGGGGGCACCCAAAGAAAGTTCAAGGGCAAGGCCTGTAATATTACAAAATGCTGACCTCAGCAGGAAAGGACACTATAATGACCTCTCATTACAAAACTTCAAACTTTAAATTTAAAGATCAGCTAATCTTTTTGAGGCATGACTTCTCAAAATCTCTGTGGGAAAGAAGGAAGATGTTTAATGGGGTTCAACACTCTGTGGAAAAAAGATTTTAAGTCACTTATAATTTATCCTGTAAGACTGAAAGTGTTTCTCAATAACCATACCCTTTTTTATGAAACAGCAAAATATCCTATTCTGGACTTGAAAAGTAGATTGCCAGACCACTTTACTTTTTTTGAAAATGATTAGAAATATGATATAATATGAGTCAAACCTTATAGCAGTCTAACTGAGCATGTGCTGCGGGGGGGGGGAGGGGGGTTGCATACCTTGCCCTCAAGTGTGCTTATGGGTTGCCAGACCCATGTCCTTGTCAAATTAAGGGAGGATGGGGTGGGTTCAAGGGTTGGGGGAAAAGAACATATTTCTGTTGATTGTAAGTTATTTTTCTGCATCAACTCTGGGTTTCTTTTATACACCAATGGTGCAAACAGGCATATATATATATATATATATATATATATACTGTATATCAAAATGAATGGTGTGTTAGACTATGTTAAATGTTTTTTTCCAAAAAAGGTGCAACATGGAATATTAATGGAATTAATTCCCCTATTAAGAGATATATGATTCTTACAAAAATTAAATACTGAAACTGAATGTAGTGATGTTGCAGGAAATCTTTCTAAACCAGAAAGAAATAGATAGATAAATAAAAAAAATGTCCAGGAACTATATATTATTCCTTAGGTTCACCTTCCAAACAAAGCACAGGGGTTTTGATATTGGTATCTAAATATTTTAACAGTACAGTGTTGGATTCTAAAATGGACACACATAGGCGAATAGTAGCTATTAAAATAAAGGTGGGGGGCAAATAAAAACCTTTTGTTCCATGTATGCACCTTTTTTTGGGTTTAGCAGTTTCTTATCAGAAGTGACATATTGTGTATGGCCTGGATTACTTCAATATAATTATAAGTGAAGATTTTAATTGCTTAATAAATGATCCATTAGACAAATCTTCAGGATTTTATCAGTGGGATAGATACAAAGTTAACTAATAAATACTTTTTTAGATACAAACAACTTAATAGATTTATGGAGAGAGTTCCACTATAATACTAGGGATCATACTTACTATTCAGCTCGGCACAAAATGTATTCCCGTTTAGACCATATTTTCATTTCCAAAGACTTTCTGATTATTTGTTTAGCTACTTGAGACCAAAAAGAGCCCATGGTGATTTTTGACCATAACATATAGCCAGTTTTTGATAGATAAAATATCAAATGACAATATTATAAAATGTCGGGATGCCTTAAAAACTACCATTCGAGGAATATTCATTTCTATAGCTTCTTGGAAAAATAAAATTAGATTAAGGAATCTCAAGCAAACATGAAGAAAAACTTAAAACCTTGGAATTCGAAGTCAAAAATGGGAAAATGAGTAAACTTGAAGAACTGTCTGAACTAAGAAAGTTTATTACAGTAACAGAACTTTATCAAACTAAATACAACTGGGTCAAACTGAATAAAAATTGGAAACAGTATAGTGAACAAGTAGGGAAACTGCTCGTATAAAGAATTCAAGAACAGGAAAATAAAACTGATATTACTTTAATTAAAAAAACAAATGGTCATCCAGTTTGTGTTTCTCAGGAAGAAATAGAACAATCATATTTTAATGATTATTCCACTTTATATACTTCAGAATGCAAGCCCACAGTACAGGAGATATTCTACTATGAAAAATTCTGTGACACAAAAATTTCAGATGAAAAGTGTGAAAGTCTAATTAAACATATAACTATTAAAGAAATGTATGATACGATTCACCTTATGAAAAAAGGAAAATGCCCAGGCCCGGATGGCTTCACTCTTGAATTTTATGACACATTTAGGCTAACATTAGGACCATGGTTACAAATTCTTTTCAACCAAATCCAAATGCAATGTGATCTGCTAGATTCTTTCAATCATGCATATATCTCATTAAATGCCAAACAAGGTAACGATTTATTTAAAACCAAAACTTATAGACCTGTTGCGATCTTAAATGTAGATTACAAAATTTACATAAAATAATTCATAATAAAATGTTGAAGCATTTAGGGCTTATTCCAGATAGGACCATCCAATCAGGGCTTATCAGAATACAGTTCATAGTGGAGTATCTTCTTAACTCTGGTACTCAGGCCTTGTTTCTTTCTTTAGATGCCACTAAGACATTTGATATGCTTGAGTGGAAATATTTATTTCAAGCAATGAGAATCTTTAATTTCCCACCTCAGCTTATAAGGCACATCCAGATCATATATAAAAACCTTATTCACAAATGAAAATCAGTGGATACCTATCTAAATTATTTAGACTCTATCACGGAGTTAAGACAGGGTTGTCCCTTATCCCCTTCATTATCTGTTATAGGATTAGAACTATTATTGAAAGAGATTCAGGCAAATCATCTAATTTCTGGTATTAAGATTTCTCCATTGGAATTTAAGTTTAATGCATACACTGATGATTTACTTCTCCTGATCTAGGAATTAGAACAGAGTCTAAAGGAGTTAAAAGAGATTCATCAGAAGGTTCTCTGGAATAGCAGGCTATATAATAAATGAGACAAAATCAGAAATGCTTTCTTTCAATATCTCTCACCCAGAAATTTTTTTAAATATAATGACTGTGACAATTCAAATGAAGGGGATTAAATATTTGGGCATATCTATTTCTAATAAAAAATTGACTGGAATTTATTAAATTTTGAAGAATTGTATAAAACTTAAATTCTTAGGCTGGAGTAAATTCCCATTATCACTTTGGGGGAAAGTACAACTTATTAAAATGGTTGCAGTTCCAATATTGTCTTATAGATTACAATCGATTCTGTTTCCAATTCCACCGCAGTGGTTTAAAAAAAAAATAACAAACTTTTTAGAGACTTTATCTGGAACTATAAAGTACCTAGAATTCCGTGGGTAAAATTATGCAGTTATGCAATTGAACTTTAAGACTCTGGTCAGGGGCACACCAGAAAAGGTGACTGTGGGGGCTTATAGATTGCAGGCACTGGGAGGGTACTGTTGTAATGGGGGAGGACTGGTGCATATAGTTCATATACTGTTGTAATAGGGGGCTGGTGCATATAGTGCTGGGAATACTGTGATACCCGGATCAAAGGACCAAGTGGTGCTAACATGGGGAGAATTGTGGGATGCAATGGATGAGGGGCAGTGGTATGGATGATTGTATTGTGGAGGCTAGGAGGATGTCCAATATGCCATAGGTTAAACAGGCTGGAAGAGGAGGTGAGGAGGATTAGGTAGGAACTTAAGGGGGTAAGCAATAGGAGGATGGAGTCAGAGACAGGGAACATGGAAACACACATACATGGCACGGGGGCAATGGGCCAAGGGAAGGGGGTGGGCATAAACAGGGACAGGCACTCCTGCAATGAGGGATGAACTAAGGTCAGGTCTACTATGAGGGGGGCTGCAAAGCAATGGGGCAGAGAGCACGCATGCCAAAGTGGAAGGGGGGAACAGGTTTGATGCGCTGTGGACACTGGAGGGGGAAGGGAGAAGGAGAGAAGAGGGAGATGTGGGGAGGTGGGTGAGGGCACAAGGGGGGGAAAGGGCAGTTGGAGGCCAAAGGGCTAGACAGGTTGGAAAGAGCCATGAGGGAGAGGAGGGGACATGGCAGCAGCAGGGTGGGGGTGTGGGGGGTAGCAAGCAGGAGTGGAAGGGGGAATGGATAGGGGTAGGGGCACTGGTAGCAATAGCAGAGATGCTAGAGGAAGAGAACCCAGGATTGGCTACATGTGGGGGCTTAAGTGGAGCAGGAGAGGAAGGGGGTGTGTTAGTGGTGGGGGACTCCATAATGAAAGGGATCAGATGGGGCAGCAGAGAGGAATGGCATAGTTACATATGGGTGGAAGCCATACCAGATCTAAGGGCAGATGATGCAGGACATACAACTCTAAGGTGTGTGAGGAGGGGAACGAGGAGACTGCACATAGTGGTACACATGGGGACTAATGACCTGGCAGGGGAGACTGTGAAGGTGGTGAAGGAAATGCTTGGGGAATTGGTGAAGCTGTGTGAGTGAGATAGGGGAGACAGTTGCATTCTCGGAGGTGCTCCCAGTACCCTGTGTGAGCACAATAAGGAAGGAGAGGATTAAGAAATTCAACATTTGTCTGGAGGAGTGGTGCAGATCAAAAGGGTACGGGTGGGTGTGGGGATGGGGACAGACTTGGGACAACAAGGAACTATATGCAGGGGATAGGCTGTTTGACACTTGGCCAGCTGGTTATGATTGTTCTATGATTTTTGTAATATAGAATGTGGTATGTGATCTGTCTCACAGGAGACGTCCTGTACCCCTGGGATGACCCCCCCCAGTCTCATTAAAATAACAGGACATATGTTAACCTGAAAGCCAGGAGATAATTAAAGACTAGAGACATAATTAAGGGTCTCCTGTTTATCTGACTTAATTGTAGCTGACCAGCTGCAAGGTGGGATCGTAAACTTTTATGACATTTCAGAGGAGTTGCAATTTATGACCTCCTGCCTTTGAAATGTGGAAATAGGAACTGCTCAAAAATCAAAGAGAAGCAGGAAACCATTCAAGATCAAAGACATCATTTGGGAAACAAGTTTTTGCTGATGCCACCTTATTTAATATACCTCCTGAGTGATGGGACATCCTGTGTGTATTACTTTTTGTATTTTACAGGGAGGAGCTAGGTGACATCATGGAAGGGGCAGGTTTAGAGACAGTTTAACTGTATTCTGTATTTCCACTTAGACACATTCCTGTTTGGACTCTCTTAAAACCACAGCTAACTAAAGCACTGTAAGTAGGTATACATTAGATAGACAGGTCTAAGTATATTGTAGTAGGAGTTTATGTTTGTTTTTTGACCTTGTTCTTTTAAGTGATTGTATGTTTTATGATATATTGTTCTGTGGTTACGTTTTACATATTTTATTAATTTTTAGTAAAACCTCTTATTTTAAAGAGACTGCCTGTGTTTTCAAAATTCTTTGGCCTATGAGGTACAGATGGTTAAAGTTGACACTGTTCATAAGCTTAATGGTATACCAAACTGGGAAAAGGTAAGAATGTATCTAAGGTCTTTCATAAAGTTTTTATGGGTTCATTTTGTATACCTGGTTAGGTGCACATAGGCAAAAGTTATCTGGCATTCCCTGAAGAGCAGAATTATCTGAGTCTATACAGTTGGGTATGCTAGCAAGAGGTTCACAGTCTGAATCCCTCTGGAACTTGAGACCAAAGGTGATACGGACCCACAAAACAGACAGGATGGTTATCCTATTCTGTTACCCTGTTCACAATACTGCGCTCAGAGGTTGGCACTGTGGAAGCAGAGGGCCTGACCTGCTGAGTGGGATTGTGACAGATTGGTGGCAGCGGTGCTGATAATTTCCAGATTGGTTGGCAGCGGTGTGCATAATTTTGGTAATACAAGCTTTTATTGTTCAGTGTGTCAGCTTAATACTGTCAGCTCACTTGCAAAACAAGGCAGTGATTTATTTTTTTAAAAAAGGACACAGAACTATATCACTTGGCTTATAGTCAAGTTCCTACCTGTTTTATTTTTTTTTAAAGTGCAAGTTAGAGTAGCCATAGTTAGGGAAGAAGATGGCTTCCAACTACAGCGGGCACACTGTAGACTACTTAAAGCAGTTGTGCAGGGACAGAGGAGTCCTATATGAGGTGAAAACCACCAAGCAGAACCTCATGGATGGCCTGATGGTAGCAGATACTCTGAGCATTGAGTCACAGACAGTGACTGTAAGGGACCGAACCTTGACTGTGGAAGGGCTAGCGGCCAGTGCAGTGTCCAGCTCCAATGAGGAGAGCAGCAGGGCCAGTGCCAGTGAAGAGTCACATCAGCAGGGGAAGATCACCAGCATTTAGGAGACAGAAGTACTCTGGCTGCAGACTGAGTTGTGAAGAAAGGAACTGGAGTTCCAGGAGAATAGGAAACGAGAAAGACACAAGGCAGAGCCTGAACAGTGGGAGGCTGAGTGTGAGTAGCGTGAGTGCCAGCAAGCTGCAGAGGAGAAGAGGGAACAAGAATGGTGAGAGGCGGACCATGAACAGTGAGAGGTGGACCATGAGGTGCGTGAGCACCAGAGGCAACAGAAACTGGAGAAGCTACAACTCCAACCACCTGCACCAGAGTAGGTAAGTGGCTTGGTTTTAACTGGGACTACAGGACTGGGTTACAAATTGAATTCCAAATTGATAGCCAAATTTAAAGTGGGGGAGGATATGGATGCCTTTTTAAATTCCTTTGAAAAAGTTTGTATTCAGGCTAAAATTCCTAGAGAGTCCTGGAGCTTCCAGCAATCCCTGCTACTTACTGGGAAAGCTCAGGATGCATTAGGTCAAATGGACAATGAGGATAGTAATGATTACAGCAAACTTAAAGCTGCACTTTTAAAAAAGTTTGATCTAACTGCTGAAGCATATAGAGCTAAATTCTGTAAGCTCAGGAGAAGTCCTGATATGAGCTATGAGGAGCTAGCCATGAAACAACATCAGTTTTTGAAACATTGTTGGGAAGGAATTGAAGCAAACTCTGTAGATAAAATTGAAAATGCAGTTTTGTAAGAACATTTTTTTTGGGCATGCCCAGCAGAGCTGAAAACCTGGCTGGAGGACAGAGATCCCAAAACAGTGCAAGAGGCTGCTGAACTCTCAGACTGCTATACCAAGGGCAGACCTACTCTGAGAGTGAATGGGGAGGGTGTGGCAGTGCAGAAAGGGAAAAGCGTACCTTCAGGGTAGCTAAAACCCTCACTGTCTCCACCAAAACCAGTTAGCCCCAGGTTTCAGAGAAAAGATTTCTCTGAGAAAAGAAATGAATGTTGGTTATGTAAAGAAACTGGGCATATTGCCAGACAGTGTCCCAAAACGGTGAGCAATACACAATTGGGGGCTAGCAAAGAAGTGGGTTATTTGTGTGTCCCTGGAAGCATGCCTGTGAACATGAGGGAACACATGCACCCAGGCATGGTGAATGGTGTACAGACACAAGGGTTAAGGGACACAGGGGCATCCCTGACATTGGTAAAAGGGGATCTGGTACAATCTGGTCAGCTTATACCCAATAAATATGGCACTGTACAAGACTTTACTGGTGGGGAGAAAACATTGTCCCTCACTAGTGTTCTGCTAGACTGGGGTGAAACAGGGGAACTGTGCAACAGGTGGCTGTAGCCAAAATGTTAGAAGTGGATGTCATCCTTGGCAACAATCTCCAATAGGGGAGGGTGTGTGCAGTTACCCATAGCCAAGCAGCAAGGGAAAATTGTAGTTCCCTGAACCCCACAGAAGCCATTGTGGAAACCACTGGGAGGCTGGTTCCCCAGCCTGTGTCTCCTGATATGGAGACTAATAAAAAGGGGGTATAAATTTCTCCAGTAGCAGTTAACCACACAGCTACAGATGGTTACTCCGATGAGGGAGGGGTGACCTATTGTCAGAGGGTTAGGAATGGCAGTGATCCTGAGAGCCCTGATGCTAGTGCTAGGGACCCTAGTTTAGAGACTAAAGGGGACCTGTTCCATACCTTGGCAATGTGTAAGGAGTTTGCAGCTGCTCAGAAAAGTGATGCTAGCCTAGAGAAGCTGAGGGCTTGGGCAGACTCTGATGGAGCACAAGGAGGTGACGGTAAACATAAGGTTTATTGGAAAAATGGACTGATGTATACTCAGGCTGTGCAGACAGAGGGAGGGGTGCGAGGTAGAAGACTTGCTTTGCTGGCCAAGGCACCTAGCTTCACCTGAGCTCTTTCCTTCTAAGACTGCTTGAAAGGCAGAGTACAGAAACTTACCAGAGCAAGGGAGAAGGATTAAGACTTAGTTTGGCTAAGCAGATTTACTGTGTGGTGGTGTTTTTATTTTTTACTCACAGGGATTGCTACTGTTTGTTGCTAACATTTCATTGCTTTATTTTTCTCTGATTCAAATTGTTGTTGCTGGTATACCTTCTTCTGCATTATTACAAGGTGTGCCTACAGGTGTGTGCTAACAGATTACTGCTGTAATCTTCTGATTCAAATTGTCTTTGCAAGGTATATCTTCTGTTACTGCTTTATTTTTCTCTGGAGCAAAGTGTTTCTCAGGGTATATCTTCTCTGAAATTATTACAGGTGGTGCTTTACAGGTTTTACAGTTTTATCTAACATTAGGATAAGCTTTCAGGGTTACTGCATTTGTTGTTGACTGATTGTTTCTGCTCTTACCTCCTTGTTCTTTCGTCCGTGGTTGTTCTTTTTAGGCAGGGGAAGGGCCCAGCCACACCCCATCCCCAACCACCCCACGCTACACTCCTTTTATAGGGTACCACAGTTGTGACATTTCCTGTGGCAGAGCAGGAAGGGGCGGATCAGTGGGGCCTCCACAAGGTGATCTCATTTACAGGGGCACTAGTAATTTAACTTGTTATAACAAGTTAAACAAAGCACAATTAAACCATTACTTGCATTTTTTCCCTTCTAATTACTCTGACTAGGTTACAAACCCAGCAACTTATTTGGAATGGTTTCATTAACTGCAGGTACTGTGGAACAATTTTCAGAAGGACAGTCTTACAGATTTAGGACACTGTCCTACATGCTGGGCCTTTGGAGATCTTAGGGCACAGCTCCGGGCAGCATGGGCAGAGATTGCACGCCTCAAATTTCATATTGAAGAGGAAATACATTATAAGAACCACCCGCCATTTCCCCAGCATCCAACAGAAAAACCTCGACCGCAGAGGGTAGTTGGTCCAGGAGGTTGGCAGGTGGTTAGGAGGAGCAAATCAGGTGCCCCATCACTCTCTGCTGTCCAACACATTGCCTCCAAAAACCATATAAGCACTACAAACAGGTATCTGCCTCTATCTCTGAAATCAAATAAAGAGGCAGAAGACACTGCAGAGCAGGACACTGCGGCACAGGAGCTAGCACAACAAAACTCACCCAAGTCAGGAACCAAAACTAAACAAGCACAAAGGAAATCCAAAAAACTTCTGATCATAGGAGACTCCATGATTCGGGGAGTTGATACCCATCTCCAGCCAGGGGTGATGGTCAGATGTCTCCCAGGTACATCAGCATGGAGAGACACTGACCGCATTGCTAAAATTGTTCACAAAGCAGGAGAAAACATTGATGTCCTAGTACACATAGGGACTAATGATCTCGCCAGCCGGTCAGTTGTGGAGACCAAGGAACACCTGACTAGGCTGGGTGACAAACTATCATCTATTTCATTGGCATCTCCTTCTCTGAGATCCTGCCAGTCTGGGAGAGGGAGCAGATGGACGGAAGGTCAGAGAAGGGGAGATAGGGGAGCTAAACACGTGGCTCAAGGACTGGTGCCAGGAAAAGGACACTGGATTTGTGGGAACTGGCAACAGTTCTGGGAGAGAAAGTTCTTTAAATTTGATGGACTGCATCTGACTAAAGAGGAGTCAGTGCATTGGGGCAGAAGTTTGAGCGTCTTTGCAGAATATTTAAACTAGCAAATGGGGAGAGGGGTGCAGCACCCCATACATCGAATGGGAAGAACACCTCCCCTCAGCTAGTGATCAAACAGGAATTCAGCGTGTTTGCCGTTCAATTGCATCACCAGGTAAGAAAAAAGGTTTGTCTCCCCATACGATGCACAGGGTAATGCCAAACTTCACCCAACAACTAACACACCAAAATCTGGCCAATGGAAAATCATGTACACAAATGCTCACAGCCTGGGAAATAAGATCCCAGACCTGCAGGCAATAATGTCAGAGGCTAAACTGGACATAGTAGCAATTAGTGAGATGTGGTTTACCAGTAACCACACTTGGGAGACTTCAGTACCTGGCTATGTATTGTTCAGAAGAGACCGAGGTGCAAAGGGGAGGAGTGGCCCTGTATGTTAATGAAAATATCAAAGCTACAGAAATTCAGAATACACATAAGGAGCCAGAAGAACTGTGGGTCACCCTGGAAACAGGAAATGGGACAGCCATAAGAACTGGGGTTGTCTACAGGCCCCCAGACCAGAGGGAGGACATAGACACATTACTGTTAGAAGATACACAAACATGACAGCTAAAGGGAGGTTCTGATAATGGGAGACTTCAACATGCCAGATACAGATTGGTCAATACCAGCAGGAACATCTGCCAGAACTAGACTCATAGTGGATTCCCTGCAGGGAGGGCCTCAAACAACTGGTACAGCAACCCACAAGAGACAGGGCTATCCTAGATCTAGTACTGACTAACAAAGAAGGATCACAGATCTCCAGGTAGAAGGTCACCTGGGGCCAGTGACCATCACATGGTATGGTTCAATTTGCTACTACATCTAAATCATCCCATTCCAAGGCAAAAATATGGGACTTCAGAGGAGCTGACTTTGATAAGATGGCCAACAGAGCTAAGCTAGCCCTGGCAAAAAAGAAACAAAGGTGAGGGGGTATAGGCAAAGTGGGCAAGAATTAAGGATGCAATACTTGAAGCAACATCCCATTGTGTTAGACAGAAAAGGAAGTGCAAAAGAAGAAGGAAACCACTTTGGTTCTCAAATACAGTAGCAGAAAAGGTCAGAGCCAAAAGGCTGGCCTTGGAAATATAAAGGAACACAGCGGGATGAAGATAGGGAAACGCCAAACTGCCCTAAAGGGAAGCAGGTAAGGCAGTAAGGCAGGCAAAGTCCCAAACTGAGGAAACACTAGCACGAACAGTAAAAGAAGGTGACAAGACTTTCTATAGATACATTAGTGAAAGGAGAAAGTCAGAGGGGTGTTGCTAAGCTTTAATGGAGAAAAGGAGCATGTGAGGAGGAGGACCCTGTAAAGGCATCTATCCTAAATAGATACTTTTGCTCAGTATTTACTGAAGAGAAGGTAGGGCAGGGCCACAGCTCAGCATCATGGACACAGGGGAGGGAGGTGAGCACTACTCCTTCACAAAAGAAAGGGTCCTACAAGAGCTTGCTAAGCTCAGGGTGGATAAGGCAATGGGACCTGATGGCATACATCCCAGGGTACTTAGGAGCTAAGGAGGAACTAGCAGAGCCATTAGCAGAATTGTTTCGTGAGTCTCTGAGCACAGGAGAGGTCCCAGAAGACTGGAGAAGGGCTCCATGTGATCCCGCTCCACAAGAGTGGTAGCAGGGAGGAGGCGGGGAACTACAGACCGGTCAGTCTTACCTCAGTAGTGGGCAAGATTATGGAGGCACTCCTTAAGGAAAGGATAGTGCAACACCTGGAATCCATAGGGGTACAGGATCCAAGACAGCATGGGTTTACAAAAGGAAGGTCCTGTCAAACTAATCTCATAGATTTCTTTGACTGGGTAACCAGAGTGGTGGACCAAGGGGGAGCAGTTGATGTCGCCTACCTTGACTTCAGCAAAGCTTTGACACTGTTCCACATAGAAGATTGATAAATAAGCTAGGTAGGCCAGGGTGGGTCGAAGCTGGTCAACTGGGTGGCAAACTGGTTGACTGGCAGAAAACAGAGAGTGGTGGTAAATGGTATACAGTCAGAAGAGATGCAAGTCACAAGTGGGGTACCTCAGGGATCAGTCCTGGGGCAGTCCTATTCAACATCTTCATTAGTGACCTTGCAGATGGACTAGAGGTAAGCATTGCTGTTTGCAGATGACACCAAGATCTGCAACAGAGTAGATGAGCCAGATGGGGTGGGCAGAATGAGAAGAGATCTGGATAAACTAGCAGAATGGTCAGAAGAGTGGCAACTGGGATTTAATGCAAAGAAGTGCAAAATCATGCACATAGGGAAGAGAAACCCTGAAGCCACTTATAGGCTGGGAGGAGTTGCTAGCAGTCACAAAGGAAGAAAGAGACTTGGGCATCATCATCACTGATGACCTAAAATCATCCAAGCAGACCTCTAAAGCAGTAGGTAAGGCTGGGGGTGTTAGGGTGTATTATGGGGAGTATCACAAGTCGTAAGAGGGTAATAAATCCCTCTGTACAAGACATTGGTTGAGCCCCATCTGGAGTACTGCGTGCAGTATTGGAAGCCACACCTTCACAGGACATTAACCAAATTGAGGCAGTCGAGAAGGGCAGCCAAAATGGTGCAGGGACTGCATCAGAAGACATATGAGGACAGATTAATGGAGCTCAATATGTATACCCTTGAGCAAAGGAGGGAGAGGGTGATATGATCGAGGCATTCAAACACCTTAAGGGCATAAACAAGGTGAAAGAGTCTAACATGTTAAATATAAGAAAAATAGCAGGACAAGAGGACACAGCATGAGATTAGAGGGAGGCAGATTAAGGGGGAATGTGAGGAAATTCTTTCTACAGAAAGGGTGGTGGATGCATGGAATGGCTTACCACAGGAAGTGGTGGCTATGAATACAGTGCAGGGCTTCAAACAGGCATGGTATAGGCATAAGGAGCAATACAAATGACTATGAATAGATGGGTCACTGACAGAGCAAAGGCCGATGGCACATTTATAAGGTAGAAAAAGAAATGGGCAGACTGGATGGGCCTTGCGGTCCTTATCTGCCGTCAACTTCTATGTTTCTATGTTTCTATGCTAGGCAGGCAGCTTGTCATTCCCCAGGGGTATTGTGAGCAGTTGCTCAAGATTGCACTTGATATTCCCTTGTCTGGTCATCTGGGAATCATGCACACTATGCAGCGGTCGGACCATAATTTCTATTGGCCCAACTTCACCCAGTAGGTGAAGGAGTATTGCAGGTCTTGTCACCGGTGCCAAGAAATAGGGAAGGCAGGCAAGAGAACCCAAGCCACCATAATTCCATTGCCCATAGTAGAGAAGCCATTCCAGAGGGTGGGAATGGATATTGTGGGGCTTTTAAATACCCCTAGCTCCTCAGGGAAGAGATTAATCCTGACTGTCGTGGATTATGCCACCTGGTACCCAGAGGCAGTCGCCCTATCCTCACTGAGGACAAACAAAGTGGCAGATGCCTTACTTGGGATTTTCTCCCATGTTGGGTTTCTGCAGGAGGTTATCACCGATCGAGGGGGTTCCTTCATGTCGGACATGATGAAATGTTTGTGGGAGAAGTGTGGGGTGGTGCAGAGATGCATGACACCGTATCACCCACAAGCCAACAAGCTTGTGGAAAGATTTCATGGTACCCTGAAGTCAATGCACCGGGCATTTGCTGAACAGCATGGGAGGGACTGGGAGAAATGCCTTCGCTACCTGTTGTTTGCATACAGGGAGGTGCCCCAAGAGTCAACAGGATTTTCCCCCTTCAAACTCTTATATGGACTCCGGGTATGTGGACCCCTAGACTTGATCTGGGAGGACTGGGAAGGCAAGCTCACCATCCAGGGAACTCCCATAGTGGATTACATCCTTAGGTTTAGGGAAAGGCTGAAGAAGCTTATGGGGACAACCAAGAGCAACCTGGCAGCTGCCCAACAGAAACAAAAGTGTGCTACGACCACAGAGCCAGAGCTCGCTCATACATGGTGGGTCAGAAAGTCATGGTCCTTATTCTGGTCTGGAAAGACAAGCTGCAGGCTGAGTGGGCAGGACCGTACAAGGTAGTTAGGAAGGTAAAGGATGTGAACTATATTATAGAGTTACCTGACAGAAGACAGACAGAAAGGATGTACCACATCAACATGATGAAGCCATATGAAGGAGACCCCCTTCTGAACTTTCTGGAAGAAAGCAAGTGGGAGTCCTCTGTAGAGGCAGTAAAATTTTCTCCCCAGCTGGCCCCGGAAAAGATCCAGGAAGTAAAGGAGGTTTTACTAGACTTTGCCCCATTGTTTAGTACCAAACCTGGACTAACCCTCTTAGCAACACATGATGTGGAGACAGGGACACAGACACCCATACAGTGGACAGCATATAGGGTGTCAGAGGCTGTTCAAAAGAACATTAGGAGGGAAGTGGAGGAGATGCTGGATTTAGGGTAATCCAGAGGTCCCACAGCCCCAGTGCCTCACCCGTGGTCCTTGTGCCCAAGCCAGATGGCTCTACTTATTTCTGTGGACTATCATTGACTGAATGCAGTCACAAAAGTCAGACACCCACCCGATGCCCCAGACGGATAACTCCTGGACAAGTTGGGAGGGTGACCTGCCTTACAACTATTGACCTGACCAAGGGGTATTAGCAAGTAGTTAACAGACAAAGCTAGGGAGAGGTCGGCCTTCATCACTCCGATAGGCTTGCCTGAATTTAAAGTAATGCCTTTTGGAATGAAGAATGCCCCGGCCACTTTCCAAAGGTCGGTAAACCAGGTGTTAAATGGTGCTCAGGAGTACACTGTGGCGTACCTGGATGACATTGCCATCTTTAGTGCCAGCTGGGAGGAACACCTATCCCACCTTAGGGAAGTGCTGAGTAGGATATAGAGGGCTGGGCTCACTGTCAAAGCTGAGAAGTGCCAGATGGCCATGGGACAAGTGATATACCTCGGGCATGTGGTAGGATGGGGACAACTCCATCCTAACCAAATAAAAATAGAGGTAATCCAGGCATGGCCCAGACCAGAAACACAGAAGCAGGCCAGGAGTTTTCTAGAGACAGCAGGGTACTATAGGAAATTTGTACCCAATTACAGTGCCCTGGATGCTCCCCTTTCTGACATGGTAAAGAAAAGGATGCCAAAGAAAATTACCTGGGGACCAGCCTGTGAGGAAGCCTTTACCAGACTGAAGGAGGCACTGTGCAGTGCACTTGTTTAAGTCCTGAGTATAGCAAACCCTTTATAGTTCAGATTGACACCTCAGACATGGGTATTGGGGCAGTACTGAGTCAGACATCCAAGCAAGGGAAAGATCACCCGATAGTGTACCTGAGTAAAAAGTTACTTCCCATGGAGCAGGCATACTCTACTGTGGAAAAGGAGTGTCTTGCCATAGTGTGGGCCCTAAAGAAGTTAGAGCCATACTCATATGGGCAGTATTTTGCAGTACAAACTGACCACAAACCCCTGGTTTGTCTGATGCAAATAGGAAAAATTAATGGTAGATTGTTAAGATGGAGTCTTGCTTTGCAAGGGTATGACATGACAATCTTACATAGGGCTGGAGCGACCAATCAGAACTCAAATGGCTTGTCTCGTGTCTATGAGGAGTGAACTGATTGGAGAGCTCTTCCCATGAGGGACAGAGCCCCAAATTCAGTCTAGGTGGGGTGGATTGTGACACTTGGCCAGCTGGTTATGATTGTTCTATGATTTTTGTAATATAGAATGTGGTATGTGACCTGTCTCACAGGAGACATCCTGTGCCCCTTGGATGACCCCCCTCCCAGGTCTCATTAAAATAACAGGATATATGTTAACCTGAAAGCCAGGAGATAATTAAAGACTAGAGAGACATAATTAAGGGTCTCCTGTTTATCTGACTTAATTGTATCTGACCAGCTGCAAGGAAGGATTATAAACTTTTACGATGTTTCAGAGGAGTTACATTTTATGACCTCCTGCCTTTGAAGTGTGGAAATAGGAACTGCTCAAAGATAAAAGAGGAGCAGGAAACCACTCAAGATAAAATAAATCATTTGGGAAGCAAGTTTTTGCTGATGTCACCTTATTTAATATACCTCCTGAGTGATGGGACATCCTATGTGTATTAATTTTTATATTTTACAGGGAGGAGCTAGGTGAAATCATGGAAGGGGCAGGTTTAGAGACAGTTTAACTGTATTCTGTATTTCCACTTAGACACATTCTTGTTTGGAATCTCTTAAAACCACAGCTAACTAAAGCACTGTAAGAAGGTATACATTAGATAGACAAGTCTAAGTATATTGTGGTAGGAGTTTATGTTTGTATTTTGACCTTGTTCTTTTAAGTGAGTGTATGTTTTGTGATATATTGTTCTGTGGTTACATTTTACATATTTTTTTCATTTTAAGTAAAACCTCTTATTTTAAAGAGACTGCCTGTGTCTTGGAAATTCTTTGGCCTGTGAGGTACAGATGGTTGAAGTTGACACTTTTCTTAATGGTACACCAATCTGGGAAAAGGTAAGACTTAATCTAAGGTCTTTCATAGAGTTTTTAAGGGTTCATTTTGTATACCTGGTTAGGTGCCCGTAGGTGAAAGATATCTGGCATTCTCCGAAGAGCAGAATTATCTGAGCCTGTACAGTTGGGTATGCTAGCAAGAGGTTCACAGTTTGAATCCCTCCAGAACTTGAGACCAAAGGTGATTCAGACCCACAAAACAGACAGGAGGGTTTCCCTGTTCTGTCACCCTGTTCACAATACTGCGCTTGGAGGTTGGCACTGTGGAAGCAGAGGGCCTGACCTGTTGAGTGGGGTTGTGACAGGCTGCACCTAAGTGGTGAGGGGAAAAGGGGTATTAAAACAGAAGCTGCAGGGATATATAACAACTAAAGTGAGTTTAAACTAGCTAGGGGAGGCAGGTGGTCAGGCAGTGAGACAAGGTACCCAGGGACCGTGTGAGCCTACCCCATGCTAGCAAAATGGTACTAGGAATTTAGTACAGAAGGGCAAACTGAGGAAGGGATCTGGAAAGGAGGACAGGGTGGCAGGATGGAGGGTGGTCTCTGTGAATGCAAGCCTTGGCAACAAAGGCGGTGAAGGCTGAGCACTTTTGGCTGTAGGGAGGTGGACGCAGCCATCACAGAAATGTGGGCCACAGAGCATCGGGACTGGGATCTGACAATCCTAGGGTTCAGATTGTACAGAAAGGACCGTGGGGAAGGGAAGGAAGGGAGGGAGGAGGTGGCTGTCTATGTGAGGAGAGGGATTAAATGTACAAGGGATGAAAGGTAAGAGAGAGGAATGGAGGCAATGTGGTTACAGTTCCTGGACTCGAGGGAAGGAAGTTGGGGTTTGAGGTGGTGTAGGTCACCATCCCAGACAGTGGATAGGTACAGGAACTGGAGGATCAAATCAGTAGAGTATGTTGGGGGGGGGGAGGTGGTCATAATAGGGGATTTAAATCTACCAGGGGTGGACTGGACCATGCCGGTCATCTCCTGTGCTAGGGAGAGGGTCCTCTTGGATGCATTTCAGGAGGGGTTCCTGACACAGCTGGTTGATGAACCCACTAGACTAGGGAACACACTGGACCTGGTACTATCTAACAGGCAGTGAGGGACATAAGGGTGGAGGATCTGCTGGCTGGCAGTGATCATCAAACACAATGAGCAGGTAGCTGGAGGGATCAGCAACAAAGGTGATAGATTTCAGGAAGGCAAACTTCAGGAGAATGAAGGGATTGCTGAAGGAGAGACTCAAAGAAATAAAATGGGGGATGGAGACAGCACAGAAATGGGACATAATAAAGCAAGGAATCATGAAGGTGACAGAAATGTGCACCAGGCTGCAGAGTAAGAAGAGTAGGGTAAAGAGGCCATGCTGGCTGAACAGCGTGGTGATAGAGGGGTGAGGGCAAAAGAGCGGGCGTACCTGAAGTTCAGAAGAACAGGGAAGGAGGAGGACAGGGAGGAGTACACCAAATGGTCTAAGGAGGTGACCAAGAGGGTAAGGGGTGCAAAAGCTACTAGGGAACTCAGACTAGCGCAGGGAGTAAAAGGAGGAGAGAAATACTTCTTTAGGTATGTCAGGGAGAAAAGGAAGTGCAGGGACAGTATACTGAGGATAAAAAGAGGTGGAGGAATGGGTGGTAAAGGGGGAGAAGAAGCAGAAGCACTGAATGAATACTTCTGCTCAGTGTTTATAAGACAGGAAGTGAGTCCTTTACTACCCTGGTCTGGAAGGAGGGGATGGGGGGCGTGAGATAACAGACATCAGGATAGAGGGTAGCAGAGTTTCAGAGGGGCTGAGGGCACTGAAGCTGAACAAAGCACCGGGCCAGATGCTATCCACCCCATGGTGCTGCGGAGATGGCAGAGGTTCTAGCAGAACCACTGGCGGATCTGTTCAGCACCTCCGTGGAAACGGGGAGGTGCTACAGGACTGGAGGATGGTCACATGGTTCCGCTACATAAAAGCGACCAAGGGATGAGCCAGGAACTATAGGCCAATCAGTCTGACATCCATAGTAGGGAAGCTCATGGAGACGATATTAAAAAGAAAGGCTGGTGGCATTTCTGGATGGCAATGACCTACAGAATGGGAGGCAGCACCGGGTTCATTTGGGGAGATCCTGCCAAACCAATCTTATACAGTACTATGACTGGGTGACTAGGGAGCTGGATGGGGGCCATGCTGTGGATGTGCTGTACTTGGATTTCAGCAAGGCCATTGATTCAGTGCCCCATGGCGACTAGGGGTGAAGTTGTCCGGGGTGGGAGTGGAGACAAAGATGGCATGTTGGATATCAAACTGGCTGCAGGGAAGGCTACAAAGGGTAGTGGTGGTAGGGGCGAGTCTTGGAACCTAGAGTTGTGATGAGCAGGGTGCCGCAGGGTTTGGTGCTGGGCCCAGTGCTTTTCGGGCTATTCATCTTGGACATTGCACAGGGGGTGGTGAGTAAGATTAGCCTGTTCACTGATGACACCAAAATGGGGGCAGTAGTAGATGATGAGGTGGGATGGATGCAACTACAGAGGGGCTTGGCCAAGCAAAAGGAATGGTTAGGGAAGTGGCAGCTGGAGTTCAAAGTGAAAAAATGCAAGGTGTTGTATTTTGGGGCTTGAAACCCAATGATGGATTACTGGCTAGGGGGGATCAAACTGTGGAACAACAAGGAGGAAAAGGACCTGGGGGTTTTGATAACAGCAAGCATGAACAATACTGCCCAATGCAGGAGAACGGCAGCAAAAGCAAACAAGATGCTAGGGTGCATAGCACGGAGATTCACATCCAGGTGCAGGCAGATGATCTTCCCCTCTACAGGGCGCTGGTCAGGCCACACTTGGAGTACTGTGTGTGTTCTGAGGCCGTACCTGAGGCAGGATGTAAGCTGCTGGAGAGTGTGCAGCAGGGTGACAAGATGATTCGGGGATGGAGGGAATGGACTATGAGATGAGGCTAAGGAGCTGAATATGTATGCACTGGAGGAAAGGAGGGAGATGGGGGGACATGAGTACCTGAAGGGTATCAACAAGGGAGGGCGGAGCTGGTGTTGAAACTAAAAGATGGGAGGAAACTAAGGGCATGAGCTAAGAGTAGAGGAGGGAGTTTCAGAAGGAGGCATTATGTCACAGAGAGGTAGGTGAGTGGGATGCACTGCCAGAAGGGGTGATCGTGCAAAAATGTGGTTGGCTTTACGAACACATAGGACAGATTACAGGGGTGGGTGAGGGTGAGCAAGGAGGTCAAGAAGGAGGGCAAGGGGATGGGGAGGGCAGCTGCCTGGTGGGAGCTAACTGCACAATCGAGCAGACTTTGATATACCAGAAGGTCTGTTCTGCTGGCACTTTCGTATGTTAGGTATGTATATTGTGCATGTTAAAGAAAATGGTGAGTTAGCCTGCCCTGATATACAGTACTGTTACTATGCCTTTCCTCATTAAACTAACTTTAAACTGGGCATTCAAAAAGGTAAATTTACAGTGGGAATGTTCCATTTTAAACAATCACTTTAAGGAACATCCTAATTTAACAAATTTGATCTTTCTTTCACCTCAGGGTTTAAAATCTAAAAGTGTTATTATAAAAAACCTTAGCTTTATACTGTATTACAAAAATGTTATAATAAAACTAAATGGTTAATAAATAAATCCCCTCTAAATGATATTTGGAATAACCCAAATGTTACTTTACTAGGGAAACAATTGTATCAAAGTTCCAACAAGCTATCAAGAAATGGGAAGACCTTTATTAAAGAGGAGCTTCCTAGTAGCTGCCTGCCCCACCCATTTGATAACTTACCCACTCAGACATCTCCCTAGGAAGTGTGACCAAAAAACTCCTTTTCTAATGAAAGTTATGTCCCTCATAAAATTAAAATACTGCAGGTCAGCAAATTAAAGACCGGCTTCCTGGTCCGCAAAACACGCCACCACGTCACAAAAGGAAGGCTGCATGTGAGCGCCCCATTCAGTTCTATGGGGCTGATATTTCCAAAGATTTTTACACCCTTTATTGGTGGGATTTTAGTAAATCAAAGTGATCGATCGACTAATAGGGACCCTATTATTCGATTGATCGCTTTTTTTTTGATGACCTGTGGTATTTTAATTTTACAAGGGACATAACTTTCACTAGAAAAGGAGTTTTTCAGCCACATTTCCTAGGGAGATGTCTGAGTGGTATTATCAAACTGGCTAGGCAGGCAGCTACTAGAAGCTGCTCTTTAAAACAGAACCAAAATTCCCTGGATATGTTTAGACAAAAATTCAGCTAGGAAAATTCTGATTTTTGTTTTATTTTAATCAGTTAAGTAGTGTCTATAAAAAAGACCACCAATGGTGGGAAAGGGCTCCTAATAATAAAATCCTAGAGTCGGAGCTGAAGCAATCTTAAAATCCAAATTAAATAATAAGAAACTATATCCATGGATAGTATCTAAATTTCATAAATCCCCCTCTATTACTTATAAAAATACAAAGTTAAAATGGGAAGAACAAATAAATCAACAGATAACAGAACAACAATGGAAAACAGCACTGTTTCAAATTCATAACTATAAACTGACAAGAGATAAGTCTATTCAATTTAAAATTATTAATAGAACCTATTATACCCCCTATAGGCTTTTCAAAATGCATTTGTCAGATTCAAATCTGTGCTGGCACTGATTTCCTGTCCTAAGACATTGTGTATGGGCAAGGGCTGAGCTTTCTATATCTGAATTTGCCCAAATTTCAGAAGCCAGGATGAAGGTGCACCTATGAGCCCAAGAAAGAGTGCACCTGCATATTGGGACACAGGTTCATATAAAAACTAGAGAAGAATTTATAACTAGATGAGGAGGATGCAGCACAGCTGGGGATAGGCATTTGCACAAAACTGAGGGGGTGGGGCTGGAGGGCTTCCATGCAGCATTAGTCTAGGCAGACAGAGCAAAGAAGACTGGAAGGAAGGGGGGGATAGATATATCGGGGGAGTAGGAAAAATAGACACAAAGAGGGAGCAAGACAAGGAAGGAGAAATGATTCGGGGTAGAGGTGGAGTTTAATAGGCATGAGAGGAAACACAGTGGCAGAAAGATGCATGAGTGCATAGCTAATGATGTCCAGACATCAGAGGGGGGCAGCAGATATGGAGAGTAATGTGTGCTAATGCCAGGAATCTAGGTAACAAGACCTGTGCCCTCCAGATAACATGGCTGAGGCGCAACTGGCTATGGTAACTGTGACTGAGACATTGGCAGCACAGAACCAAAAGTGGGAATTACCAGTACCAGGGTGCACTATGTTTAGGAGGGATAGGAGGAGCAGTGTTATACATTAAGGAGGGTATCTTAGCCACAGAAAGCTAGGTAGCAGAAGACAACGGGATGGATACTGTGTGGGCTCAGGTGATTGTGGGAGGAGGGAGGGTGATTAGGGTTGTAGTGGTATACAGGCCTCCAGCATAGAAGGAGAATACAGACAACAAGGTGGGCAAAGAAGTCAAAAAGATGACAGAACTGGGGAAGATACTGATTTGGGAGATTTCAATTTGCCCATTGTTGCCTGGAACATCCTAGCAGTGGTAAGTGCAAGGAGCCAGTCACTAGTGGAAAAGATGCTGGAGGCATTCTGAGCCAGAGGGTCATGGACCGCACTAGGAAGGCGAGCACTCTGCATCTGGTTCTAACCGAGAGAGTGAGGTCCAAGCAGGGGGACCATTAAGGTCCAGCAACCACAGAACAGCATGGGTTGAAGTTAAATTAAAAGCAGATAGAGTCCACTCCAGTACTAAAGTTTTGGACTTCAGATGGGCAAACTTTGGTAAGATAAGGGTGGTGCTGGGGGAGAAATTATGGGATGTGTTGGCAATGGTAGGAGCAGCTGGCAAATTGGACCCAATAAAAATGGGAATACTAGAGGTGACAGGTCTCTGTGCTAGGATAGTGGGGAAGGTTAAGAGGTGGAAGAAACCACTGTGGTATTCAAAGGGGGCAGCTGAGGCAGTAAGGGAAAAAGGAAACTGTTTTGTAGATACAGATCAAGTCAGGTAGAGGAGGAGAGGGTAGCTTATTAGGACAAGATGAGTGCAGCAAACAGGGTAGTGAGACATGCAAAAGTGGAAACTAAGCTGAGGCTATTGGAGCGAGTTAAAGGAAGTGAAAAGACATTCTTTAATTATTTATGGGAATAGTACCAAATTAAGGGAGGAGTGGTTGGGCTAAGGCAGGGGGGAGGGATTGGTGGAAGATGACAAGGATGAAGCAAACATGATGAAACATAGAAACATAGACTTTGATGGCAGATAAGGACCCCTTGGCTCACCTAGTCTGCCCATGAAAGATTACTTCTGTTCACTGTTCATGGTGGAGGATGGAGACCTACTACTGGACTACAGCATGAATAGGGGATCTGGCAGGTGGCAACATAGAACCAATGATGGAGACAAGGGTGTTGAAGGGCCTACAGATACTAAAAGTGAATGAATTGACAGGCTTGTATGGGATGCTCATGAAAGTGTTGAAGGAAATGGGGCAGGACTTGGCTGGACCACTTGCAGATTTCTTTGATTGTTCTCTGGAGATGGGACAGTGCCAGAGGATTGGAGGAGAGTGAACATTGTCCCCCTACACAAAAATGAGAGCTGAGATGAACCAGGCAACTATAGGAAAGCTAGTCTGATGTCTAAAGTGGGAAACTACTGGAGTCTAAGGAAAGGATAATGGAGTTTCTGGAGGCCAATGGCCTACAGGATTCCAGACAGCACAGATTTACCAGCAGGAGGTTGTGCCACATGAGCCTGATTAAGTTATTTGATTAGTGGCAAAAGATATGGATGGAGTCAAGCAGCTGATATCTTGTACATAGACTTCAGCAAAGCCTTTAACTCCATTCCACATGGAAGACTGATACGTTGGGTGATGGGGGGAGTATAGAGTGGGTGAAAACTTGGCTGAATGGAAGGACCCAGGTAGTGGTCCTGAATGGACAATCTTCAGGGGGCGTGGACGTTATTAATGGAGTGCCCCAGGGATCAGTTCTAGGACCGACTCTCTTTGGCAGTGTAGGTCCTATGAGGAGCACTTGGAGGATCTTTCTTAACATGTACATGCTGGAGGACAGAAGAAAAAGGAGTGACATAACTGAGACACTTAAGCACCTCTGCAAAATAAACAAGATGGACAGCAGCATGCTGTTCACAATGAGTGATGATATGGCTACCAGGGATAATGCCATGAAACCGGTGCAGGGGGTCAAGATGGATGTTTGGAAGTGCTTTTTTTTTTTTTCCTTTTGGAAAGAGTGGTGACAGACTGGAACAAATTGGTGATGGACTGGAGCAAACTTCCAGAGGATGTCATTGGAGCTGAGCCAGTGACAGAGTTTTAAAGGGAATAGGACAGACACATGACAATCATGCATAAGGGGACTGACTTGGGTGGGAAGTAGTAAGGACTGATGAGACACAGTTCCAAAATTAGACAGGCTTGAGTAGACTGGATGGGCTGCTAGGCCTTTATCTGCTGCCATTTTGTATGTTTCTATATGTCTAGCTATAAAATACAGTATGTCTGCATCTGACAGCAACCAGTGCTTATCTGGATGCAGTGGGTATTGCATTCCAAACAGTTTCTACTTGCAAAAATCAGACAGGTGTCTCTACAGTAGGTGCGTGATCACTCCCTGTCAGATGATGATCAACTGTGTGGTGGTAGGTGAGGGATGTATCAATCACCATAAGGGGTTACTACAGTAAGTAGGGTGCTGGGGCCTAAGTAGAGGGACAGGGCTGGGGAGTTGTACATTCTATTGAGGCACACTAGTCTACCAAGGACAAATATTATTGCAGTAGGTAACCAATCAGGATGGGCACACTAGACCATCAGGGGTTTGCTTATACACTTGGGTTGGCACTTGGGACACTAGATCACCAAGACCAGGATTCAGGCAGCCCAGACAGGCATGGGGGAGGAATGCAGACTCTGTTTGCTCTGAGCCTTTCTTGAGGCCCTAATGGGATGCAAATATATACTGTTTGGAATTATTACACGAGGCTCCACAACCAATGTAAACAAGAAATTAAATCATGCAAGGAAAGATCTACAGGCCAGTAGCCTTGGTGACCCAAAATGTTTGGACCAAGCCGGCCTGGTGGTGCTGAGGTTGAGGCATGGAGCGCCACACATAGGCCACGCCCAGTGATCCGGTTCAGGAATGAGCCCTGGCTGTTGGGGTCGGCAGGGAGGGAAGATTGATCATCCAGAGGACAGCTCTCCTCTCCCAGGAGAGAGGGGGGTCCATGCTTGGTGCTTGACTGACCTCTGACAGAAGCCAGAGGCACAGCAAGTACCAGCATCCAGCAAGGGGGACAGGAGATGTGATGTCGGCAGTGATGCCATGACACCAGGGCATGCCTCTCCCTCATGGGAAATTGGAAAAAGCTCTCCAGGCTCCAGGGAGATGGAGCACCAAGGAGCTACCACTCATGGCCTTGCACCGATCTCCCTTCCAGTTTCCGATGAAATCTGGATTGTCGGGGTGTAGCTGCCCCACCTCGTCCCCGACCAGGGGGAAAACCATGGCTCCATGGGTCAAGCAAGAAGGGTGAAGGTAGATGGCGAAGGTGGGGGCAGTCTCCATAGGTGCTCCCAAGGATGCGGAGCTTGGGGAGGGGGGGGGCAGAGAAATAGAGATATAAAAAAAAATGTTTGGACCAAGCAAAGTTCAATCAATTTACACACTGCACCACCAACCTGGCTGAGTATCTGGATAAATTGCCACCTAAGGGTACTGCTACATCACAAAACAACCAAATGTCAGATGGACCAGGACCCCCTCACTTTTATTCCGAGGCTACCTGCCCTGAAGAGATCCATCATCTTCTCACTACCTTACTCAATCACAGGAGCACCGATAGTGACAGTCTCTGTCCACGATTATGAGCACATTAGTTTCCAACTAGATAACCAGACACCATGTGATGTCATATTCATTGATTTTAGTAAGGCGTTTGATGCCTTACCACATTGGGCTCTTATGACTAAATTGCATAAGCTTGATATTAATATTAAACTGATTGACTGGATTGACTTCACCCAACAACTAACACACCAAAATCTGGCCAATGGAAAATCATGTACACAAATGCTCACAGCCTGGGAAATAAGATCCCAGACCTGCAGGCAATAATGTCAGAGGCTAAACTGGACATAGTAGCAATTAGTGAGATGTGGTTTACCAGTAACCACACTTGGGAGACTTCAGTACCTGGCTATGTATTGTTCAGAAGAGACCGAGGTGCAAAAAGGGGGGGAGGAGTGGCCCTGTATGTTAATGAAAATATCAAAGCTACAGAAATTCAGAATACACATAAGGAGCCAGAAGAACTGTGGGTCACCCTGGAAACAGGAAATGGGACAGCCATAAGAACTGGGGTTGTCTACAGGCCCCCAGACCAGAGGGAGGACATAGACACATTACTGTTAGAAGATACACAAAACATGACAGCTAAAGGGAGGTTCTGATAATGGGAGACTTCAACATGCCAGATACAGATTGGTCAATACCAGCAGGAACATCTGCCAGAACTAGACTCATAGTGGATTCCTGCAGGAGGCCTCAAACAACTGGTACAGCAACCCACAAGAGACAGGGCTATCCTAGATCTAGTACTGACTAACAAAGAAGGATCACAGATCTCAGGTAGAAGGTCACCTGGGGGCCAGTGACCATCACATGGTATGGTTCAATTTGCTACTACATCTAAATCATCCCATTCAAGGCAAAATATGGGACTTCAGAGGAGCTGACTTTGATAAGATGGCCAACAGAGTTAAGCTAGCCTGGCAAAAAGAAACAAAGGTGAGGGGTATAGGCAAAGTGGGCAAGCATTAAGGATGCAATACTTGAAGCAACATCCCATTGTGTTAGACAGAAAGGAAGTGCAAAGAAGAAGGAAACCACTTTGGTTCTCAAATACAGTTGCAGAAAGGTCAGAGCCAAAAGGCTGGCCTTGGAAATATAAGGGAACACAGCGGGATGAAGATGGGAGGCATACCAAACTGCCCTAAGGGAAGCAGGTAAGGCAGTAAGGCAGGCAAAGTCCCAAACTGAGGAAACACTAGCACGAACAGTAAAAGAAGGTGACAAGACTTTCTATAGATACATTAGTGAAAGGAGAAAGTCCAGAGGGGTATTGCTAAGCTTAATGGAAAAAGGGAGCATGTGAGGAGGAGGACCCTGTAAAGGCATCTATCCTAAATAGATACTTTTGCTCAGTATTTACTGAAGAGAAGGTAGGGCAGGGCCCACAGCTCAGCATCATGGACACAGGGGAGGGAGGTGAGCACTACTCCTCACAAAGAAAGGGTCCTACAAGAGCTTGCTAAGCTCAAGGTGGATAAGGCAATGGGACCTGATGGCATACATCCCAGGGTACTTAAGGAGCTAAAGGAGGAACTAGCAGAGCCATTAGCAGAATTGTTTCGTGAGTCTCTGAGCACAGGAGAGGTCCCAGAAGACTGGAGAAGGGCTCATGTGATCCCGCTCCACAAGAGTGGTAGCAGGAGGAGGCGGGGAACTACAGACCGGTCAGTCTTACCTCAGTAGTGGGCAAGATTATGGAGGCACTCCTTAAGGAAAGGATAGTGCAACACCTGGAATCCATAGGGGTACAGGATCCAAGACAGCATGGGTTTACAAAAGGAAGGTCCTGTCAAACTAATCTCATAGATTTCTTTGACTGGGTAACCAGAGTGGTGGACCAAGGGGGAGCAGTTGATGTTGCCTACCTTGACTTCAGCAAAGCTTTGACACTGTTCCACATAGAAGATTGATAAATGAGGCTGGGTAGGCCGGGGTGGGTCAGAAGCTGGTCAACTGGGTGGCAAACTGGTTGACTGGCAGAAAACAGAGAGTGGTGGTAAATGGTATACAGTCAGAAGAGATGCAAGTCACAAGTGGGGTACCTCAGGGATCAGTCCTGGGGCCAGTCCTATTCAACATCTTCATTAGTGACCTTGCAGATGGACTAGAGGGTAAGGCTTGTCTGTTTGCAGATGACACCAAGATCTGCAACAGAGTAGATGAGCCAGATGGGGTGGGCAGAATGAGAAGAGATCTGGATAAACTAGCAGAATGGTCAGAAGAGTGGCAACTGGGATTTAATGCAAAGAAGTGCAAAATCATGCACATAGGGAAGAGAAACCCTGAAGCCACTTATAGGCTGGGAGGAGTTGCTAGCAGTCACAAAGGAAGAAAGAGACTTGGGCATCATCATCACTGATGACCTAAAATCATCCAAGCAGACCTCTAAAGCAGTAGGTAAGGCTAGGGGGTGTTAGGGTGTATTAGTAGGGGTATCACAAGTCGTAAGAGGAGGTAATAATCCCTCTGTACAAGACATTGGTTAGGGCCCCATCTGGAGTACTACGTGCAGTATTGGAGGCACACCTTCACAAGGACATTAACCAAATTGAGGCAGTCCAGAAGGCAGCAAAATGGTGCAGGGACTGCATCAGAAGACATATGAGGACAGATTAATGGAGCTCAATATGTATACCCTTGAGCAAAGGAGGAGAGGGGTGATATGATCGAGGCATTCAAACACCTTAAGGGCATAAACAAGGTGAAAGAGTCTAACATGTTTAAATATAAGAAAAATAGCAGGACAAGAGGACACAGCATGAGATTAGAGGGAGGCCGATTAAGGGGGAATGTGAGGAAATTCTTTTTCACAGAAAGGGTGGTGGATGCATGGAATGGCTTACCACAGGAAGTGGTGGCTATGAATACAGTGCAGGGCTTCAAACAGGCATGGTATAGGCATAAGGGAGCAATACAAATGACTATGAATAGATAGGTCACTGACAGAGCAAAGGCCGATGGCACATTTATAAGGTAGAAAAAGAAATGGGCAGACTGGATGGGCCTTGCGGTCCTTATCTGCCGTCAACTTCTATGTTTCTATGTTTCTATGCTAGGCAGGCAGCTTGTCATTCCCCAGGGGTATTGTGAGCAGTTGCTCAAGATTGCACTTGATATTCCCTTGTCTGGTCATCTGGGAATCATGCACACTATGCAGCGGTCGGACCATAATTTCTATTGGCCCAACTTCACCCAGTAGGTGAAGGAGTATTGCAGGTCTTGTCACGGTACCAAGAAATAGGGAAGGCAGGCAGAGAACCCAAGCCACCATAATTCCATTGCCCATAGTAGAGAAGCCATTCAGAGGGTGGAATGGATATTGTGGGAGCTTTTAAATACCCCTATCCTCAGGAAGAGATTAATCCTGACTGTCGTGGATTATGCCACCTGGTACCCAGAGGCAGTCGCCTATCCTCACTGAGGACAAACAAAGTGGCAGATGCCTTCATGGATTTTCTCCATGTTGGGTTTCTGCAGGAGGTTATCACCGATCGAGGGGTTCCTTCATGTCGGGACATGATGAAATGTTTGTGGGAGAAGTGTGGGGTGGTGCAGAGATGCATGACACGTATCACCCACAAGCCAACAAGCTTGTGGAAAGATTTCTGGTACCCTGAAGTCAATGCACCGGGCATTTGCTGAACAGCATGGGAGGGACTGGGAGAAATGCCTTCGCTACCTGTTGTTTGCATACAGGGAGGTGCCCCAAGAGTCAACAGGATTTTCCCCCTTCAAACTCTTATATGGACTCCGGGTATGTGGACCCCTAGACTTGATCTGGGAGGACTGGGAAGGCAAGCTCACCATCCAGGGAACTCCCATAGTGGATTACATCCTTAGGTTTAGGGAAAGGCTGAAGAAGCTTATGGGGACAACCAAGAGCAACCTGGCAGCTGCCCAACAGAAACAAAAGTGTGCTACGACCACAGAGCGGAGCTACTCTCATACATAGTGGGTCAGAAAGTCATGAGTTTATTCTGGTCTGGAAAGACAAGCTGCAGGCTGAGTGGGCAGGACCGTACAAGGTAGTTAGGAAGGTAAAGGATGTGAACTATATTATAGAGTTACCTGACAGAAGACAGACAGAAAGGATGTACCACATCAACATGATGAAGCCATATGAAGGAGACCCCCTTCTGAACTTTCTGGAAGAAAGCAAGTGGGAGTCCTCTGTAGAGGCAGTAAAATTTTCTCCCCAGCTGGCCCCGGAAAAGATCCAGGAAGTAAAGGAGGTTTTACTAGACTTTGCCCCATTGTTTAGTACCAAACCTGGACTAACCCTCTTAGCAACACATGATGTGGAGACAGGGACACAGACACCCATACAGTGGACAGCATATAGGGTGTCAGAGGCTGTTCAAAAGAACATTAGGAGGGAAGTGGAGGAGATGCTGGATTTAGGGGTAATCCAGAGGTCCCACAGCCCCAGTGCCTCACCCGTGGTCCTTGTGCCCAAGCCAGATGGCTCTACTTATTTCTGTGTGGACTATCATTGACTGAATGCAGTCACAAAGTCAGACACCCACCCGATGCCCCAGACGGATAAACTCCTGGACAAGTTGGGAGGGGTGACCTACCTTACAACTATTGACCTGACCAAGGGGTATTAGCAAGTAGAGTTAACAGACAAAGCTAGGGAGAGGTCGGCCTTCATCACTCCGATAGGCTTGCCTGAATTTAAAGTAATGCCTTTTGGAATGAAGAATGCCCCGGCCACTTTCCAAAGGTCGGTAAACCAGGTGTTAAATGGTGCTCAGGAGTACACTGTGGCGTACCTGGATGACATTGCCATCTTTAGTGCCAGCTGGGAGGAACACCTATCCCACCTTAGGGAAGTGCTGAGTAGGATATAGAGGGCTGGGCTCACTGTCAAAGCTGAGAGTGCCAGATGGCCATGGGACAAGTGATATACCTGGCATGTGGTAGGATGGGGACAACTCCATCCTAACCAAATAAAATAGAGGTAATCCAGGCATGGCCCAGACCAGAAACACAGAAGCAGGCCAGGAGTTTTCTAGAGACAGCAGGGTACTATAGGAAATTTGTACCCAATTACAGTGCCCTGGATGCTCCCTTTCTGACATGGTAAAGAAAAGGATGCCAAAGAAAATTACCTGGGGACCAGCCTGTGAGGAAGCCTTTACCAGACTGAAGGAGGCACTGTGCATGCACTTGTTTAAGTCCTGAGTATAGCAAACCCTTTATAGTTCAGATTGACACCTCAGACATGGGTATTGGGGCAGTACTGAGTCAGACATCCAAGCAAGGAAAGATCACCGATAGTGTACCTGAGTAAAAGTTACTTCCCATGGAGCAGGCATACTCTACTGTGGAAAAGGAGTGTCTTGCCACAGTGTGGGCCCTAAAGAAGTTAGAGCCATACTCATATGGGCAGTATTTTGCAGTACAAACTGACCACAAACCCCTGGTTTGTCTGATGCAAATAGGAAAAATTAATGGTAGATTGTTAAGATGGAGTCTTGCTTTGCAAGGGTATGACATGACAATCTTACATAGGGCTGGAGCGACCAATCAGAACTCAAATGGCTTGTCTCGTGTCTATGAGGAGTGAACTGATTTGGGAAGCTCTTCCCATGCAAGGGACAGAGCCCCCAAATTCAGTCTAGGTGGGGTGGATTGTGACACTTGGCCAGCTGGTTATGATTGTTCTATGATTTTTGTAATATAGAATGTGGTATGTGACCTGTCTCACAGGAGACATCCTGTGCCCCTGGGATGACCCCCCTCCCAGGTCTCATTAAAATAACAGGATATATGTTAACCTGAAAGCCAGGAGATAATTAAAGACTAGAGAGACATAATTAAGGGTCTCCTGTTTATCTGACTTAATTGTATCTGACCAGCTGCAAGGAAGGATTGTAAACTTTTACGATGTTTCAGAGGAGTTACATTTTATGACCTCCTGCCTTTGAAGTGTGGAAATAGGAACTGCTCAAAGATAAAAGAGGAGCAGGAAACCACTCAAGATAAAATAAATCATTTGGGAAGCAAGTTTTTGCTGATGTCACCTTATTTAATATACCTCCTGAGTGATGGGACATCCTATGTGTATTAATTTTTATATTTTACAGGGAGGAGCTAGGTGAAATCATGGAAGGGGCAGGTTTAGAGACAGTTTAACTGTATTCTGTATTTCCACTTAGACACATTCCTGTTTGGAATCTCTTAAAACCACAGCTAACTAAAGCACTGTAAGAAGGTATACATTAGATAGACAAGTCTAAGTATATTGTGGTAGGAGTTTATGTTTGTATTTTGACCTTGTTCTTTTAAGTGAGTGTATGTTTGTGATATATTGTTCTGTGGTTACATTTTACATATTTTTCATTTTAAGTAAAACCTCTTATTTTAAAGAGACTGCCTGTGTCTTGGAAATTCTTTGGCCTGTGAGGTACAGATGGTTGAAGTTGACACTTTTCTTAATGGTACACCAATCTGGGAAAAGGTAAGACTTAATCTAAGGTCTTTCATAGAGTTTTAAGGGTTCATTTTGTATACCTGGTTAGGTGCCCGTGGGTGAAAGATATCTGGCATTCTCCGAGGCAGAATTATCTGAGCCTGTACAGTTGGGTATGCTAGCAAGAGGTTCACAGTTTGAATCCCTCCAGAACTTGAGACCAAAGGTGATTCAGACCCACAAAACAGACAGGAGGGTTTCCCTGTTCTGTCACCCTGTTCACAATACTGCGCTTGGAGGTTGGCACTGTGGAAGCAGAGGGCCTGACCTGTTGAGTGGGGTTGTGACAGGCTGCACCTAAGTGGTGAGGGAAAGGGGGTATTAAAACAGAAGCTGCAGGGATATATAACAACTAAAGTGAGTTTAAACTAGCTAGGGGGGAGGCAGGTGGTCAGACGGTAGACAAGGTACCCAGGGACCGTGTGAGCCTACCCCCCATGCTAGCAAAATGGTACTAGGGAATTTAGTACAGAAGGGGCAAGCTGAGGAAGGGGATCTGGAAAAGGAGGACAGGGTGGCAGGATGGAGGGTGGTCTCTGTGAATGCAAGAAGCCTTGGCAACAAGGCGGTGAAGCTACAGGCACTTTTGGCTGTAGGGAGGGTGGACGTAGCAGCCATCACAGAAATGTGGGCCACAGAGCATCGGGACTGGGATCTGACAATCCTAGGGTTCAGATTGTACAGAAAGGACCGTGGGGAAGGGAAGGGAAGGGAGGGGAGGAGGGTGGCTGTCTATGTGAGGGAGAGGATTAAATGTACAAGGGATGAAAGGTAAGAGAGAGGAATGGAGGCAATGTGGTTACAGTTCCTGGACTCGAGGGGAAGGAAGTTGGGGTTTGAGGTGGTGTATAGGTCACCATCCCAGACAGTGGATAGGTACAGGGAACTGGAGGATCAAATCAGTAGAGTATGTTGGGGGAGGTGGTCATAATAGGGGATTTAAATCTACCAGGGGTGGACTGGACCATGCCGGTCATCTCCTGTGCTAGGGAGAGGGTCCTCTTGGATGCATTTCAGGAGGGGTTCCTGACACAGCTGGTTGATGAACCCACTAGACTAGGGAACACACTGGACCTGGTACTATCTAACAGGCAGTGAGGGACATAAGGGTGGAGGATCTGCTGGCTGGCAGTGATCATCAAACACAATGAGCAGGTAGCTGGAGGGATCAGCAACAAAGGTGATAGATTTCAGGAAGGCAAACTTCAGGAGAATGAAGGGATTGCTGAAGGAGAGACTCAAAGAAATAAAATGGGGGATGGAGACAGCACAGAAATGGGACATAATAAAGCAAGGAATCATGGAGGTGACAGAAATGTGCACCAGGCTGCAGAGTAAGAAGAGTAGGGTAAAGAGGCCATGCTGGCTGAACAGCGTGGTGATAGAGGGGGTGAGGGCAAAAAGAGCGGCGTACCTGAAGTTCAGAAGAACAGGGAAGGAGGAGGACAGGGAGGAGTACACCAAATGGTCTAAGGAGGTGACCAAGAGGGTAAGGGGTGCAAAAGCTACTAGGGAACTCAGACTAGAGCAGGGAGTAAAAGGAGGAGAGAAATACTTCTTTAGGTATGTCAGGGAGAAAAGGAAGTGCAGGGACAGTATACTGAGGATAAAAAGAGGTGGAGGAATGGGTGGTAAAGGGGAGAAGAAGCAGAAGCACTGAATGAATACTTCTGCTCAGTGTTTATAAGACAGGAAGTGAGTCCTTTACTACCCTGGTCTGGAAGGAGGGATGGGGGGGCGTGAGATAACAGACATCAGGATAGAGGGTAGCAGAGTTTCAGAGGGGCTGAGGGCACTGAAGCTGAACAAAGCACCGGGGCCAGATGCTATCCACCCCATGGTGCTGCGGGAGATGGCAGAGGTTCTAGCAGAACCACTGGCGGACCTGTTCAGCACCTCCGTGGAAACGGGGGAGGTGCTACAGGACTGGAGGATGGTCCACATGGTTCCGTTACATAAAAGCGGACCAAGGGATGAGCCAGGGAACTATAGGCCAATCAGTCTGACATCCATAGTAGGGAAGCTCATGGAGACGATATTAAAAGAAAGGCTGGTGGCATTTCTGGATGGCAATGACCTACAGAACGGGAGGCAGCACGGGTTCATTTTGGGGAGATCCTGCCAAACCAATCTTATACAGTACTATGACTGGGTGACTAGGGAGCTGGATGGGGGCCATGCTGTGGATGTGCTGTACTTGGATTTCAGCAAGGCCATTGATTCAGTGCCCCATGGGCGACTAGGGGTGAAGTTGTCCGGGGTGGGAGTGGAGACAAAGATGGCATGTTGGATATCAAACTGGCTGCAGGGAAGGCTACAAAGGGTAGTGGTGGTAGAGGCGAGTCTTGGAACCTAGAGTTGTGATGAGCAGGGTGCCGCAGGGTTTGGTGCTGGGCCCAGTGCTTTTCGGGCTATTCATCTTGGACATTGCACAGGGTGGTGGAGTAAGATTAGCCTGTTCACTGATGACACCAAAATGGGGCAGTAGTAGATGATGAGGTGGGATGGATGCAACTACAGAGGGCTTGGCCAAGCAAAGGAATGGTTAGGGAAGTGGCAGCTGGAGTTCAAAGTGAAAAATGCAAGGTGTTGTATTTTGGGGCTTGAAACCCAATGATGGATTACTGGCTAGGGGGATCAAACTGTGGAACAACAAGGAGGAAAAGGACCTGGGGGTTTTGATAACAGCAAGCATGAACAATACTGCCCAATGCAGGAGAACGGCAGCAAAAGCAAACAAGATGCTAGGGTGCATAGCACGGAGATTCACATCCAGGTGCAGGCAGATGATCTTCCCCTCTACAGGGCGCTGGTCAGGCCACACTTGGAGTACTGTGTGTAGTTCTGGAGGCCGTACCTGAGGCAGGATGTGAAGCTGCTGGAGAGTGTGCAGCAGAGGGTGACAAGATGATTCGGGGGATGGAGGGAATGGACTATGAGATGAGGCTAAGGGAGCTGAATATGTATGCACTGGAGGAAAGGAGGGAGATGGGGGGACATGAGTACCTGAAGGGTATCAACAAGGGAGGGCGGAGCTGGTGTTGAAACTAAAAGATGGGAGGGAAACTAAGGGGCATGAGCTAAGAGTAGAGGGAGGGAGTTTCAGAAGGGAGGCATTATGTCACAGAGAGAGTAGGTGAGTGGGATGCACTGCCAGAAGGGGTGATATCGTGCAAAAATGTGGTTGGCTTTACGAACACATAGGACAGATTACAGGGGTGGGTGAGGGTGAGCAAGGAGGTCAACGAAGGGAGGGCAAGGGGGATGGGGGAGGGGCAGCTGCCTGGTAGGGAGCTAACTGCACAATCGAGCAGACTTTGATATACCAGAAGGTCTGTTCTGCTGGCACTTTCGTATGTTCGTATGTATGTTCGTATGCATGTTAAAAGAAAATGGTGAGTTAGCCTGCCCTGATATACAGTACTGTTACTATGCCTTTCCTCATTAAACTAACTTTAAACTGGGCATTCAAAAAGGTAAATTTACAGTGGGAATGTTCCATTTTAAACAATCACTTTAAGGAACATCCTAATTTAACAAATTTGATCTTTCTTTCACCTCAGGGTTTAAAATCTAAAAGTGTTATTATAAAAAACCTTAGCTTTATACTGTATTACAAAAATGTTATAATAAAACTAAATGGTTAATAAATAAATCCCCTCTAAATGATATTTGGAATAACCCAAATGTTACTTTACTAGGGAAACAATTGTATCAAAGTTCCAACAAGCTATCAAGAAATGGGAAGACCTTTATTAAAGAGGAGCTTCCTAGTAGCTGCCTGCCCCACCCATTTGATAACTTACCCACTCAGACATCTCCCTAGGAAGTGTGACCAAAAAACTCCTTTCTAATGAAAGTTATGTCCCTCATAAAATTAAAATACTGCAGGTCAGCAAATTAAAGACCGCTCTGGTCCGCAAAACACGCCAATTACCGCCGCCAAAAGCAAAAGCGATAAAGCGCTCTATCTAGTTCTATGGGGCTGATATTTCCAAAGATTTTTACACCCTTTATTGGTGGGATTTTAGTAAATCAAAGTGATCGATCGACTAATAGGGACCCTATTATTCGATTGATCGCTTTTTTTTTGATGACCTGTGGTATTTTAATTTTACAAGGGACATAACTTTCACTAGAAAAGGAGTTTTTCAGCCACATTTCCTAGGGAGATGTCTGAGGGGGTAAGTTATCAAACTGGCTGGGGCAGGCAGCTACTAGGAAGCTGCTCTTTAAAACAGAACCAAAATTCCCTGGGATATGTTTAGACAAAAATTCAGCTAGGAAAATTCTGATTTTTGTTTTATTTTAATCAGTTAAGTAGTGTCTATAAAAAAGACCACCAATGGTGGGAAAGGGCTCCTAATAATAAAATCCTAGAGTCGGAGCTGAAGCAATCTTAAAATCCAAATTAAATAATAAGAAACTATATCCATGGATAGTATCTAAATTTCATAAATCCCCCTCTATTACTTATAAAAATACAAAGTTAAAATGGGAAGAACAAATAAATCAACAGATAACAGAACAACAATGGAAAACAGCACTGTTTCAAATTCATAACTATAAACTGACAAGAGATAAGTCTATTCAATTTAAAATTATTAATAGAACCTATTATACCCCTATAGGCTTTTCAAAATAGTCAGATTCAAATCTGTGCTGGCACTGATTTCTGTCCTAAGACATTGTGTATGGGCAAGGGCTGAGCTTTATATCTGAATTTGCCCAAATTTCAGAAGCCAGGATGAAGGTGCACCTATGAGCCCAAGAAAGAGTGCACCTGCATATTGGGACACAGGTTCATATAAAAACTAGAGAAGAATTTATAACTAGATGAGGAGGATGCAGCACAGCTGGGGATAGGCATTTGCACAAAACTGAGGGGTGGGGCTGGAGGCTTCCATGCAGCATTAGTCTAGGCAGACAGAGCAAAGAAGACTGGAAGGAAGGGGGGGATAGATATATCGGGGGAGTAGGAAAAATAGACACAAAGAGGGAGCAAGACAAGGAAGGAGAAATGATTCGGGGTAGAGGTGGAGTTTAATAGGCATGAGAGGAAACACAGTGGCAGAAAGATGCATGAGTGCATAGCTAATGATGTCCAGACATCAGAGGGGGGCAGCAGATATGGAGAGTAATGTGTGCTAATGCCAGGAATCTAGGTAACAAGACCTGCCTCCAGATAACATGGCTGAGGCTGACTGGCTATGGTAACTGTGACTGAGACATTGGCAGCACAGAACCAAAAGTGGGAATTACCAGTACCAGGGTGCACTATGTTTAGGAGGATAGGAGGAGCAGTGTTATACATTAAGGAGGGTATCTTAACAGAAAGCTAGTAGCAGAAGACAACGGATGGATACTGTGTGGCTCAGGTGATTGTGGGAGGAGGGAGGGTGATTAGGGTTGTAGTGGTATACAGGCCTCCAGCATAGAAGGAGAATACAGACAACAAGGTGGGCAAAGAAGTCAAAAAGATGACAGAACTGGGGAAGATACTGATTTGGGAGATTTCAATTTGCCCATTGTTGCCTGGAACATCCTAGCAGTGGTAAGTGCAAGGAGCCAGTCACTAGTGGAAAAGATGCTGGAGGCATTCTGAGCCAGAGGGTCATGGACCGCACTAGGAAGGCGAGCACTCTGCATCTGGTTCTAACCGAGAGAGTGAGGTCCAAGCAGGGGGACCATTAAGGTCCAGCAACCACAGAACAGCATGGGTTGAAGTTAAATTAAAAGCAGATAGAGTCCACTCCAGTACTAAAGTTTTGGACTTCAGATGGGCAAACTTTGGTAAGATAAGGGTGGTGCTGGGGAGAAATTATGGGATGTGTTGGCAATGGTAGGAGCAGCTGGCAAATTGGACCCAATAAAATGGGAATACTAGAGGTGACAGGTCTCTGTGCTAGGATAGTGGGGAAGGTTAAGAGGTGGAAGAAACCACTGTGGTATTCAAAGGGGCAGCTGAGGCAGTAAGGAAAAGGAAACTGTTTTGTAGATACAGATCAAGTCAGGTAGAGGAGGAGAGGGTAGCTTATTAGGACAAGATGAGTGCAGCAAACAGGGTAGTGAGACATGCAAAAGTGGAAACTAAGCTGAGGCTATTGGAGCGAAGTTAAAGGAAGTGAAAAGACATTCTTTAATTATTTATGGGAATAGTACCAAATTAAGGAGGAGTGGTTGGGCTAAGGCAGGGGAGGATTGGTGGAAGATGACAAGGATGAAGCAAACATGATGAAACATAGAAACATAGACTTTGATGGCAGATAAGGACCCTTGGCTCACCTAGTCTGCCCATGAAAGATTACTTCTGTTCACTGTTCATGGTGGAGGATGGAGACCTACTACTGGACTACAGCATGAATAGGGATCTGGCAGGTGGCAACATAGAACCAATGATGGAGACAAGGGTGTTGAAGGGCCTACAGATACTAAAAGTGAATGAATTGACAGGCTTGTATGGGATGCTCATGAAAGTGTTGAAGGAAATGGGGCAGGACTTGGCTGGACCACTTGCAGATTTCTTTGATTGTTCTCTGGAGATGGGACAGTGCCAGAGGATTGGAGGAGAGTGAACATTGTCCCCCTACACAAAAATGAGAGCTGAGATGAACCAGGCAACTATAGGAAAGCTAGTCTGATGTCTAAAGTGGGAAACTACTGGAGTCTAAGGAAAGGATAATGGAGTTTCTGGAGGCCAATGGCCTACAGGATTCCAGACAGCACAGATTTACCAGCAGGAGGTTGTGCCACATGAGCCTGATTAAGTTATTTGATTAGTGGCAAAAGATATGGATGGAGTCAAGCAGCTGATATCTTGTACATAGACTTCAGCAAAGCCTTTAACTCCATTCCACATGGAAGACTGATACGTTGGGTGATGGGGGGAGTATAGAGTGGGTGAAAACTTGGCTGAATGGAAGGACCCAGGTAGTGGTCCTGAATGGACAATCTTCAGGGAGCGTGGACGTTATTAATGGAGTGCCCCAGGGATCAGTTCTAGGACCGACTCTCTTTGGCAGTGTAGGTCCTATGAGGAGCACTTGGAGGATCTTTCTTAACATGTACATGCTGGAGGACAGAAGAAAAAGGAGACATAACTGAGACACTTAAGCACCTCTGCAAAATAAACAAGATGGACAGCAGCATGCTGTTCACAATGAGTGATGATATGGCTACCAGGGATAATGCCATGAAACCTGCAGGGGGTCAAGATGGATGTTTGGAAGTGCTTTTTTTTTCCTTTTGGAAAGAGTGGTGACAGACTGGAACAAATTGGTGATGGACTGGAGCAAACTTCCAGAGGATGTCATTGGAGCTGAGCCAGTGACAGAGTTTTAAAGGAATAGGACAGACACATGACAATCATGCATAAGGGGACTGACTTGGGTGGGAAGTAGTAAGGACTGATGAGACACAGTTCCAAAATTAGACAGGCTTGAGTAGACTGGATGGGCTGCTAGGCCTTTATCTGCTGCCATTTTGTATGTTTCTATATGTCTAGCTATAAAATACAGTATGTCTGCATCTGACAGCAACCAGTGCTTATCTGGATGCAGTGGGTATTGCATTCCAAACAGTTTCTACTTGCAAAAATCAGACAGGTGTCTCTACAGTAGGTGCGTGATCACTCCCTGTCAGATGATGATCAACTGTGGTGGTAGGTGAAGGGGATGTATCAATCACCATAAGGGGGGTTACTACAGTAAGTAGGGTGCTGGGGCCTAAGTGAGGGGGACAGGGCTGGGGAGTTGTACATTCTATTGGGGGGGCACACTAGTCTACCAAGGACAAATATTATTGCAGTAGGGTAACCAATCAGGATGGGCACACTAGACCATCAGGAGGTTTTGCTTATACACTTGGGTTGGCACTTGGGGGGGGACACTAGATCACCAAGACCAGGATTCAGGCAGCCCAGACAGGCATGGGGGGAGGGAATGCAGACTCTGTTTGCTCTGAGCCTTTCTTGAGGCCCTAATGGGATGCAAATATATACTGTTTGGAATTATTACACGAGGCTCCACAACCAATGTAAACAAGAAATTAAATCATGCAAGGAAAGATCTACAGGCCAGTAGCCTTGGTGACCCAAAAATGTTTGGACCAAGCCGGCCTGGTGGTGCTGAGGGTTGAGGCATGGAACGCCACACATCGTGCCACGCCAGTGATCCGGGTTCAGGAATGAGCCCTGGCTGTTGGGGGTCGGCAGGGGAGGGAGAAGATTGATCATCCAGAGGACAGCTCTCCTCTCCCAGGAGAGAGGGGGGTCCATGCTTGGTGCTTGACTGACCTCTGACAGAAGCCAGAGGCACAGCAAGTACCAGCATCCAGCAAGGGGGACAGGAGATGTGATGTCGGCAGTGATGCCATGACACCAGGGCATGCTCTCTCCTCATGGGAAATTGGAAAAGCTCTCCAGGCTCCAGGGAGATGGAGCACCAAGGAGCTACCACTCATGGCCTTGCACCCATCTCCCTTCCAGTTTCAAGGAAATCTGGATTGTCGGGTGTAGCTGCCCCACCTCGGGTCCCCGACTAGGGGAAACCATGGCTCCATGGGTCAAGCAAGAAGGGTGAAGGTAGATGGCTAAGGTGGGCAGTCTCCATAGGTGCTCCTATGATGCGAGCTTGGGAGGGGCAGAGAAATAGAGATATATAAAAAATGTTTGGACCAAGCAAGTTCAATCAATTTACACACTGCACCACCAACCTGGCTGAGTATCTGGATAAATTGCCACCTAAGGGTACTGCTACATCACAAAACAACCAAATGTCAGATGGACCAGGACCCCCTACTTTTATTCCGAGGCTACCTGCCCTGAAGAGATCCATCATCTTCTCACTACCTTACTCAATCACAGGAGCACCGATAGTGACAGTCTCTGTCCACGATTACGAGCACATTAGTTTCCAACTAGATAACCAGACACCATGTGATGTCATATTCATTGATTTTAGTAAGGCGTTTGATGCCTTACCACATTGGGCTCTTATGACTAAATTGCATAAGCTTGATATTAATATTAAACTGATTGACTGGATTTGTAATTGGCTCCAAAATTGAACACAAAGGTTTCTCATTAATGGCACTCTGTCTAACTTGGGCCAGATCACCAGTGATGTCTTACAGGGCTCCGTTCTGGGCCCCTGCTTGTTCCAGGTATTCATCTCAGACATGTCCTCAAACTGTCACACGCCTTCTAGCAAATATGCCGATGATATCAAAATTGGTGGCCCTTGTATTGACTCAACACAAGCTTCAGTCATACAACAAGATCTAGACAAAATCACAAACTGGGTTAATTTATGGGGTATGAAATTGAACAATTCAAAATGCAAGGTTATGCATTTAGGCCCCCAGAACCCCAACCGTTCTTATGCTCTAGGAGGAGTACAGTTGAATACCACCACTGATGAAAGGGACCTTGGCATCACAATCACCCATGATTTTTCCCCTTCAAAACACATACATTATTCCATAAATAAAACTAACTGGGTTATTTTTTCTACCAAGAGAAATATTAAATCTAGAAATCCTAAAGTCATGTTGCCCTTGTTTAGGGCCTGCGCTAGGTCACATTTAGAATTTGCATCGCAACTCTGATGCCATTCAAAAAAACTGAATGTGAACTGCTTGAGAGGGTACAAAGGAAATTTGCCAAGCATCTATAGGGCTTACGACATAAAACATACTAAACAAGACTCCAATCCCTTAACATTATGTCCCTGGCCAACCGTCACCTAAGAGGGGTCTAATATTTTTATTCAGTATAATTCAAGACCCTTATCTGATGACTGAGCTTGGTTTTGAATGCAAAAATAACACCCACAATACCAGAGGTCATCCATTACAATTGGCTGGTAAACCTTTTAACCATTTAAGCAGAAAGTTCTTTCAGACACTAAGGACTGTTAATCCTTGGAACAGACTACCTACTGAAGTTGTCATCAGCGAAACCAAAAGCATATTTAAACATCGTCTCGACAATCTAATTACCTCTGGGTATAGTCTTTCCTATTATACTCCGTGATTAGCATAGGAGCACCTATGGGGCCCCAGCCCCCTTGCTCCTCAAAACACCTTAGTATTAAACTTAGTATGATTCCTCAAAATAATTGCTAACCTTATTGTCAGACTCCTAGTCACCTTTTGAAATTTGTTGTTGTCCTCCTCAGCCATCCCATCACTATAAACCAGCCAGAGTTATAGCCATATTCAGATCAGGAGACTCAAACTCTATGGACTATTATTGTCCAGTGTCCATCCTTTCCCACCTCAGCAAAATACTGAAGAAAATCATGTCAGCAAATTACCGAACATGTGTCTAATCATAACTTGCTTTCCTTTGTCAGCGTGGTTTTATAAAAGGCCACAGCACCACCACTGACTTGGCCTGTTTCACTGACCATATCCTTAAGGTCATGGATGATGGGAAACTAATGGGTCCATTTTCATGGACTTATCAAAGGCCTTCTCCTTGTGAACCATGATATTCTCCTTGACAAGTTGCAACACTGTGGTTTCTCAGATGGAACCACAGCCTGGGTTAGGAACTACCTTTCAGGGAGGTCCGAGGTGGTTTTCACTGGGGGGCCATCTCCAGCTCCCAGGAAATTGGTAGTGCGGTCCCACAGGGCTCCATTGTCAGACCCATTCTGTTCTTCCTCTTTATGAACCACTTCCCCAGGCATAACAAAGGCTGCCACATACTTATGTGTATGGATGATCTGATCATCTACCATAGCACAGGAACCCTGGCTGAACTATCCTCCTCCCTGTCCAGGGAGTACAATGCTACCCAGAGGTGGTTTACTTTTAACAGGCTGCTTGTGAACATGAAATAAACAAAGGCAATGCTCTTTAGGTCCAAACCCAAGCTTGCAGACTTGACTGCAGGCCCTGGTACTCCGAATTCCTTGAACATTCTAACTCAGGAAGAGCCCCTTGGAGCAGGTTACAGCTTTTAAATAGCTGGGGTTTACCCAAGACTCCTCCCTGACCTTCTCTGACCATATAAGGTAACAGTGAACTGCTTAAACCAAAAACAAGGGTTTGCTGAAGGTTAAGGAAATTCATGATCCTAGAAATATGGCTAGTCATTGCCAAAGGTATACAGCTCCCTTTTCTGGACTATTGCTGACCTATTTTCTCCCAGACCGACAGTTGCAATCTCTCCAGGCTTAACTCCATCTACAACAACAGCTGCAGATTTGCCCTTCTGGCCTCTTTCAACACTCACCACTGCACCTTATATCCAGAGGCTGGGTTGGATCTCACCACAGGCCCACCAGGACTGCCTTTTGGGTTGACTTGTCTCTGAGGGAAAGAGTAAACCCCCCTCTGTAAGCATTCCTTCATCCCAAGGTTGACACTCTTAAGTTCAGGTTCTCCTCCCACTGCCCACTCAAATACTCCAAGGTAGCCACCTGCATGGGAGAAAGGTTATCCATTCTTAACTGTTCACCCTTGTTTATTCACAAACTATAAATGGGATTCTAAACGAGGGGTGCTGCTATATATGGCATATATCAACAAAAACAACAAGTCAGAGCACACCCTGATCCCCCACCCAAAAAAAGGGGTAAATGCAACAATAAGCATCTTTTTTCAGCCTGGATTGGCAACTTACTGATTTGATTTCAAAAGGAGTGAGGGTCTCTTGGTATTCACCTTAGGGACCTGCTGTGAAGTCACCCCTCATTTAGAATCCCATTTATAGTTTGTGAATGAGCAAGGGTGGGCAGTTAACATTGGATAAAGTTTGTAGATGGAGAAGCATGGCTTTCTCATTTAGCTAGCTCCCCACCAGTTACCTGCACATTGGCTGGGGACCACATCTTAATCAAGCCAATTTTAAGCTGATGCACCCAATAAAGGTAAGCCATTTGAGGTAGATACAGTTTACAGTAGGGACCCAGCTGATGGGTGGTCTACCTCAACGTTGGTAGCTGGGTGACTTCACAGCAGGGCCCTGAGGTGACTACAACGCCTTTTGAAATCAAATCAGTAAGTTGCCAATCCAGGCTGAAAAACATATTTATTGTTACATTTACCCCTTTTTTTGGGTGGGGGGGTCAGGGTGTGCTCTGACTTGTTGTTTTTGTTGATGTATGCCATATACAGTAGCACTCCTCCTTTAGAATCCCATTTATAGTTTGTGAATGAGCAAGGGTGAGCAGTTAACAATGCATAAATTTGTAGATGGAGAAGCATGGCTTTCTCATTTAGCTAGCTCCCTAACAGTTACCTACATATTGGCTGGGGAACACATCTTAATTAAGCCAATTTTAGGCTGATGCACCCGATAAAGGTAAGCCATTTGAGGCAGATGCAGTTTAGAGTAGGGACCCAGCTGATGGGTGATCTACCTCAATGTTGGTAGCTAGGTGACTTCACAGCAGGGCCCTGAGGTGAATACCAAGAGACCCCCACTCCATTTGAAATCAAATCAGTAATTTGCCAATCCAGACTGAAAAAATATGTTTATTGTTACATTAACTCTTTTTTTGGGGGGGGGGGTGTGCTCTGACTTGTTGTTTTTGTGTACGGGAGAAAGGGACTTCTCCATAGCTGTCCCCAGACTCTAGTATGCTTTGCCATCCTCCCTTTACCACCTCAACATGGGCTCTCTTTTAAAAGCATGATTTCTAGGCAGTCTCCTAGCCAGCTCTATATCAGTGTCCCAGATGAAGGGGGCCTTTGCTTCCTTTCCCATTTCTGTATCTTCAGAGTGGAGAGCTAGTGTGTTAATGAAGACCCACCCACCTAACAATTGCCAGTACCTGTTTTTCTTAGGGAAGGGCTTAGTCCTGTGTTGTTATAACAGTAATAGGACTGCAATGTAATGTTTATTCATGACCTGTACAGACATGATTTTGTTCACCTTATTTCTCCTTTGCATAGCTAAGCCAGGGTTCTCTGTAGTCTATGTAACCTTTCATCACCCAGCTTAACTTGCCATGTGTTTTTGTATATTATATCCCTGCTCCTTGTTTTTGTATTGTATCCATGCTGATATGTGCCATCTTAATGGCCTGGGTCATGCCTGAAAATGGTCCCTGGGAACCAGTGCACTTACCCGGTTAACAAATCAATAACTGAATAAATAAATATATTAAAATGACCCCATCGTACCTAACTAGTGCTGTGGGATCACTTGAATAGGGAGTTACAAATAGAGCACATTTCTACAGAGGAGTAATTACCATTTGTCCAATCCAATAGTTTGCAGTATTGAAATACAAAATTTTAAAACTCAGAAACCAAGTTCATACTGGTGTAGAGACTTTAAAGGATTTAATGAATTTTTTTTCATAAATCACCTGAAACAAAGCCAATGGAAGAGAATGTATTTAATACCAGATATTGAACTGGCAATACAGGAGTTTATTGATATACTGATGAATGTAAGTCAGCATCATGCCCCTTTAGTAAAAAAATAAACAAAAAGAAGTAAAGAAGATCCATGGCTTATAGATAGGACAAAAAAAATCTAAGGATAAGAGACAGAGTATGGAAAAAGGCCAGAAAAACTAAAAATACAGAGGACTGGAATACTTTTAAGGTATGGAGGAAGAAGTGTAAAAATGCAATTAAAAGTGCAAAACATAAGTGTCATTGGGATAAGATAAACAATGCTTCTGACTCCAGGCAATTTTGGAAACTTATTGCTGATTTAAAAACTCCAAATAAAACCGATAATAACATTGGCTTATTACAAGGAGAAAAGTTAGTGATTGATTCTATGGATGTAGCAAGTATATTTAATTCTTATTTTTTGGAATTACCCGATTTAAAGATAGTAAAACCAACTTTGAATCCAACAGATGTTTTTGAAAGGGGTAGAATAGAAAACTTAAACAAAATATTTAAATTTGAGGTAATGCAGGAGAAAGATATAGTAAAGGAGTTGCAGAACCTAAACCCAAATAAATCTGGAGGTGTAGATGGCATAGAGGCAAGATTTTTGAAGTTGGGTGCACAAGTATTAGCACCTGTTATAACTTACTTGTACAACTGGAGCCTGAGTAGCTGCACTGTTCCTGAAATATGGAAAATAGGAACAGTTATTCCATCTACAAAGGAGGTGATAAAACAACCCCTTCAAACTGTAGGCCTATAGCTCTTCTGCCAATATTGTCAAAGATTTTAGAGCGTAGAGTACATATAGAGCTCAGTTATTTTTTGGACTCAAATGGCAAACTATCAGAGAACCAACATGGTTTTAGAAAGGGGAGGTCCACGAGCATCGCCCTATTGGAATTCAATGACTTGGTGGTAACATCTTTAAACCAAGGGATGTCCACCGGGGCGGTGTTCGTGGATCTCAGCAAAGCCTTTGATTTAGTACAACATGAAATGCTTTTGGAGAGGTTATGGGAGATGGGGATTCAAGGGGCAATGTTCCTATGGATGAGGTCATACTTGACTAATCGTCAGTAATGTGTAGCATGTGGGTCTTCAGTGTCGGGCCCTGGGAAACTGGTGATGGGTGTTCCCCAGGGCTCGATTCTGGGACCATTATTGTTTAACATCTATGTTAATAAACTTGCTCAAGTTATTGAACACAGCAGTATAAGATTATATGCAGATGATACTGTGTTGTTAACTTCTGCAAGTAATTTGACAGAGATGATGGTTAAAATACAGTATGACTTACTCCAAATGGAGAACTGGATGTGTAACTCTGGAATTCTCCTCAATTCGAAGAAAACACAGAGTATGTTATTTTCAGTGGGTCAAGATAAGGGAAATAGGCCCGAGATGCAACTCCACCTTCAAGATGGAACCATGATCAAAAGTGTATTTAGTTATAGTTATTTAAGCTTTCAGGTAGACTCTAGGATGACATACACTGAGCACATAACAGTACAAACAAAAAAGGTATACCAGAGACTAGGGGCCCTCAGAAGGGTAGCAGGAAGTTTGCTATTAATGGCGAAATAACGGTTGGCAAAACAGATGCTCCTACCAGTGATGGAATATGGTTCTATACTTTATATGAATTCAACTCAGCAAGCTTTAAAACAGATTAATTGAGCTTATTATAGGATAAGAAAATGTGCTATTGGTAGTAGTAGGAAGTTACATCATTGTGTAATTTATAAAGATTTAAATTGGCTCCAACCAGAGGTCTATAGAAATTATCTCTGGCTTGTCACATGTCACAAGATCTTGCATGAAAAATATAACCATCTGTTACATAATCAGGTGAAAAGAAAATCTAATAGGGAAACATATATTAAAATAACAAAATCAGCAAACAGTATTTTAGTGCATAGATGTTATAACAGACTAAGTGATAGCACACTTCAGAACAGTGTAGCACATAGTTGGAATAACTTGTCAGATGACCTGAAGTCTGTTACAAATATTTTCAGTTTTAAAGTTACTTTATTTAATTATTTGAGGCTTCCTTCACATGTTTTTAATGTAAATGTTGTAATTGTGTCTTTTGTTTTTTGTGTAATATATTGTATTGCTGTTTAGTGTACTGTACAATGAACTGGAATGCAGGACTTTGTTGAAAACGGATCTTTGTCCCAACAAATGTTTTCCTATGAAAAAATATTTTTTTATAAATCAATTTGTGGGCCCTAAGAACCAGATTGCTTCCACAAGGCATATAGCACCCTATTGGCCTTGTACCTTTTGTAGCCAGTAGACAGCTGGGGTTTGTGGGCACAATTAGGTTTATTTTATTTAGTTGTTGTTGACCAGGAAAGGATGGCTAGGCAATTCTGCTTATTTTCAGCTTCATCCCTTGGGAGGGGGATGACACAGATTGTAACCAACTGAAACTGAACCAGATTAAACTGTTGGTGATATTTTAGTGAATGAGGGAAATTTGGCCAGGACACCAGGGAAATTCTTCTCCACCTTTTGAGAAGTGCCATGGCATCTTTAATGTCCACCTGTACAGGAAGATGGAACCTCGGTTTAACATCTCATCCAAAAGACGGCACAGGAGTTCAGCATCCCACTCATGATGCACTACAGTGTCAGTACTGGGATTTTACCCCAAGTGCCTGGTGTGGGGCTTGAACCCACAACCTTCAACTCTTCCAGCCTCAGAGGCAAGTGTGCAATCTGCTGAGCCACTGACACTGGTTAGTGCCTGGTTGTTGTACTGGAACATGCCATTAGCACTCATAATGTGCTTCAGGCATGTTTCAATACACTGTACAGTACCTGTAGGAAGGCATCAATTTGCTCCTGGAGCCAACTTTTTTTGCATGCACAAACCAGGATCTAAATATCCTGGCCATATTGTATTAATGGCAGTAAACTTATATACTCCAATATACAGTATAGAGATATATATATCCGCAGCTGCGCCTGTATATTAAGGTTGAGTAAGCACTTTCATGTTAAACTCTAGTTTTTGCACCTTAATAATTTTGACCCTGTTCAAGCAATTTAAATGAAATTTCAAAATCACAGCCTGTGTGCCAGGATCTATGAATCCTGCAAATTTCATGTAGATCAGTTTAGTGGGGGCAAAGTTAAAAAGGTAAAAAAAAATAAAACTCACCATTTCTGAAAATTTAAAGATGCTTTTTGGCCACCCAATAACTAAAAAAATATGTGGTTTTAAAGCCTGAAACTTTCAGGTTTGATAGAGCTTGGCCCAAGTAATGTGGTTTTGTGGTTTTTTAGGTTCAGCTGTTAAGTAGTTTTTAAAATATTTAAGAAAAATATTCAATTTCTGAGCATGCGCAGATCAAAAAATCAATGCTGTATGGATAACTGAATTTTTGTGACAGCAGCAGCTTGCACTTTATGAGACAGCTGTCATTTACTAAATGGTAGCTCTGTTATATATTGCAACCCCTGCTTTGTCATGGCTAATAGGTCAGGGATGGAGCTACTGTCATTATAGCCCCTCCTGACTGTGCTGTGCCTTAAACACTATCTGCACACCGGGGGCCCCAATCCCCAGTAGCAGTGTATTTATTTATTTGTTTTTTCTTATTCATTTGTTATAATCTGACACCAGGATGCTCACCCCTGGTGTCGGATGCCCCCCCCCGTGCAGCCCCTTGTTTTATTAATAGTGCCAACATCGGGGGGCCCAATCCCCGGGTCAACATTTACAACCCTCCAAGTAGTGTGAAACACTGGGGAACCCACCCGAATTTCCCAAAATAGATTATTAATTTGATATATTCCTGGTAAAAGAAAACAGTCCCCTGACGTCTTTTCTTACCTGAAAAAAATAAAACTGTCCCTCGTCTTCCCCGCCATCCCCTTCCCCCCATCCCGACTGTGCCACTGAGCATACCCCATGCCCCCACCCTGTACTTACCACTGGAGGTTGTACAATGTCCTTTCCTGTGGACTGAGACATGTCTGCACTCTTCAAAGCCGAACCGTGAACTGAGGAACAAAGGTAAGTTCTGTATAATGTATTTCAATGGCATCTTGAACTTATGTTCATAACTTTACTTTTTTTTTGGAATTTTTTCAGCAAACTTGCAACATGGCCTTTTTGGGACCCCACCTCATGAACTCTGACACTGTCATTTCATTAATCAGGCCTGGAAGGTGATTTTGCGGTCACTGTGCAAAATCTCCATTTGGGACTGAATAATGAAATTTCACCACCAGTATTCATGAGGTGGGGTTTCAAAAAGGCCATATGGAAAATCTGATGAAAAAAATCCTAAAAATGACCGAATTACATGCCATCATTGAAATTGTTCTATGCACGTGCATAACTTTGGTAATTTTCAATATTTTGACTCCAAATTTTCAACATAGCCATTTTTTCACACCACCTCATGAGCAGTACAACTGTCATTTTTCACATCCTGTGAGAAATGTGTTTTCTTACCTGTGGTGCAGAATGGCGTTTCAGCACAGACTTGAAAATGTTCTCCTATGGGGTTTATGAGATTGGGTCATAAGAAGACTATGTTGAAGGTTTGGGGTCAAAATATTAAAAAAAACAAAGAATTTAGTAAGTAACGTTTGCAGGGATGTCTGTTGCACCACTGAGGAACACGCTGCCTTACTGTGCCAGTGAGCCGAATTCAGGTGTGAACTCAGTGAGCCAGTTTACTGGGATAAGGCTGATGAGGAAGATGCTGCAGCATGTAGCACCAGTCATGGCCTTGGTAGGGATGGAGCAGTGTGTTGGCACAGACACCACACCCTGTGGTGGGGAGGGGAATCTCACCCATAAAGTATCAACATGTGTGTCGGGGCGTGCTGGGCCCATGCACTGCATCAGGACTGTCTCCAGTATTGTTTTTATCTCATTTTGTGCAGGTCCCTTAAATGAGGATACAGTTTCACTATCAGAAAAAGAAAGGAAATTCTTTGCAACAAACTATATTAATGCAGACATTAGGGTTGTAGAACACAAAGCACACAAAGAAGGGAAATGAAAATTATTAGGGATTTAGGTCTCCAGAGTATTGGTGAATCAGTCATGGGGTCTTACTTTGGGTTGTCATCCCTAATGCCCACCCCATTCCATAAGTAGATAAGCTGAGATGGGTACAGTATAGGAGAATGGGGTGAGCGTTATGGCTGAGGACCCCAAATCACACCCCTGCCGCCTGTTGGTGTGTGCCGGGTGGAGGTAGGGTGTTAGAGTTGGAAACCCTAACATCATATTTCCCTCCTTTATATGGTTTTATATCAACCCTAACTGATGCATTAACGTAGTTTTTTGCAAAGAATTTCCTTACTTTTTGAGATAGTGTAATATTAGCCTTCTTAACCTGTCCCATCCCGCCACAGATGTAGAGGACAACTGTGACCAAACTGCCCACATATCCATCTTATTACCCCACCTCATGTAACTAGTACATAACATTTTTGAAACCCAGCCAAAACGTAATTTCTCGCAACTACAACACCATTCTGCACCAGAGGGTTGAAAATACATTTTGGCCAGGATTTGAAAAATGACAGCTGTGACATACTGTACATGAGGTAAGGTAATAAGAAATCTACGTTGAAAATTCTGGGTCAAAGTCTTTACAATTTTCAAAGTTACAAGCATGAGTAGAGAAAATGCAACAAATGGTCATAACTTTGCAATTTTTACATATTTGACCCCAACTTTTTAACATAGCCTTCTTATGACCCCACCTCATGACCAATATAACAGTCATTATACAAATCCTGCCTGACAGGTGAAATCACTGAGAAACTGCAAAATCACCTTTTGGGTAGGAGTTGCATAATGACAGTTACATTGTTCATGAGGTAGGGTCCCCAAAAGGCCATGTTGAAAATTTGGGGTCAAAATGTCAAAAAATGGCTAAATTATGCATAAAGGTTAAACAGGTTAACCCCCCCCCATTGAAATATATTGAACCACATTTACCTTAGTTTCTTAAATTGCAGTCGCTGGTTGTAGCAGCAAGTCGTGTCTTTGATTGGACAGTGGATCTTGAACCTGGGACCTGTTCAGGTGAGTGAGGGGGTGTGGGCTGTATTGGGAGGTGTGGATTGGTGGGGGTGGGAGATCAGATCGACGAGGGACCATTTTATCTTTAAAAAAAAAATTGAGGATGTTTTTTCTTTGCAGGTACATGCACAGCAATTGGAGGGTAGGGGAGTACCACTAGGCACCAGGGAACATAAAAATAGAAGGGGACAGCTATTGGGGTGGGGGTACCACTAGGCACCAGGAAACATAAAAATAGAAGGGGACAGCTATTGGGGGGTGGGGGTACCACTAGACACCAGGGAATACATCAAAATACAAGGGGGACAGGAATCAGGGGGTGGGAGACACCACTAGATACCAGGGAATGCAAAACTACAAATGGGGACAGGCTTCACTGCATTCAGAAGAACAATTAGCCAATACATCTACCATGCCAGTTGTCAAACATTGGTACCCATTATGGACTATTCACTCTATTTATTTCAAAAGTTTCACCAGGAAAGACAAACTGGGCTGATAACATCTCATTTCCAGGTGTGCACTGTGGACTAGGGGCACATGAGACAGTTCAAGAGTAAAAAAAGAAATAGTAATAACAGCAATGCAAAAATAGAAGTCATAGACAGCAATACAGTATATCAAATGAGCATAATCAAAAACAATGTAAAGTGGAAGATGATTGATGGATAGGAGGTGCCACTAGACACCAGGGAAACTAAAGGGAGACAGGGCATGGACATCGGAGGGTGAAGGGTGCCATTAGACACCAGGGAAGTGAAGGGGTAGAGGTACTGGAGGGTGGGGCGGTGCCACCAGACACCAGGGAAAAACATTACAGTACTAAGGATAGTAATTGTAAACATAACAACTGTGAAGTGCAGATTATACCTAAGGGGGTCCTGATCAGCCAGCTAGGTGTGTTGATCTCTCTCCAGGATGTCATTTTTGTGGCTTTTGAAAACAATTTTTAAAGAAAAAACATAAGATGGCAGCAAATGAAAAAGGAGTTTTCCTATACAAAACAGGATTCCTTTTTTGTTTCATACAGCTATCTTTTAGCACTTACCGTGTATGCTCAGCAACTGCTGGGCCCATGCTGGGGTGTCATGCACTGGAATGTCATACAGACAAGGCACACTGAGGAGTCCTGGTAGGACAAAACACATGTCTGTGTCCTCTGTTGGCACCCTTTGCAGACTGTGTGAGAGGCCTTTCGGCACCATGCATTTCTGCTTAAAGTTGAACCAGCATAATATTTTGTGGTGATTTGCATATATAGCCCATGATGCTTTGCATTATGGGGATATGTGTGATTTGTATTTCTTTGAAACTTGGCTTCCCGGCCAATGCCCTTTGGGGAAACCCTTGCCTCAGTGCTTGAGCACTAAGGTTCATTGTGTTTTAGCTTGTTTTTTGTTTTTATTGGGATCACCACAACCCAACCCAGATAGACCAACTTAGGGTAGCTGGTTCATTCCACTGGGGTATCATACAGACAAGACACACTGATGAGTCCTGGTAGGACGAAACAGGTGTCTGTGTCCTCTGTTGGCACCCTTTGCAGACTGTGTGAGAGGCCTTTCGGCACCATCCATTTCTGCTTAAAGTTGAACCAGCAAAATATTTTGTGGTGACTTGCATATACAGCCCATGATGCTTTACATTATGGGGGTATGTGTGATTTTGTATTTCATTGAAACTTGGCTTCCCGGCCAATGCCCTTTGGAGTAACCCTTGCCTCAGTGCTTGTGCACTAAGGTTCTTTATGCTCAGAAACTATTTTTTTCAAATTTTAAAAGTGCAATAACTTAAAAATGGTGTATTATTTTTTCACCAGACTAGCAAAAGGCACATCTGTGAGCTAGTCCCTTTTTGCCCTGAAAATTGCAGACCAAGATTTCAAACCGTCTGGCTGTAGGTGAGTTCAAAGAAAAATCCCAGCAAAGTCAATGAGTGAAAAAATGCTTTTTCACCTCTCCAGAATTCAGAAACTGCACATCTGACCAGAATATAATTTGCCACATCCAGAGATCTACCCTGGGCCATGGTGCATATGAATTTGTATGCAAATCTGTTGAATGGTTGCAAAGTTATTAAAGTGCAAAATTTCAAATTTAACATTGAAGTGCCTACTCAACCCTAACTATGGGGGTGCGACTGTGCCCCTATATTATGTATATATATATATATATATATATATATATATATGATATGTGATGGGCATGAGTGTGATATGGAAAATATTTTCACTCTTCTAGAGTGCCCTCTGGATTCACAAGTGGCGAAGCCACGAGTGAGTATCCAGGGGTCACTGTGCAGGAGTGAAAATATTTTCCATGCCACACGAGTGCACATCACATATCCCATTTATACAGTGGGAGTCACTATTGTTGTAAAAGTTACCATTTGCGCAGCTTTGTGCAGCTTGCACAGGTTGGCACAGGTTTAGCGCGAGTTTGTGTGGATATAATAAATGGCATGTATTTTAACTTTTCTGACATCAGCAGTATTTATCTCACTGCAGTGAAAATAACCTTTTTTATCTCAATGAGATATCTTTCACCCCATTGTATGAATATATATTTATATATATATATATATATATATATATATATATATATATATATATATATACACACACACACACAGTTATTATTTTTTCCTATAACAAGTTTAGGATTCCAGATAAATGTATTGCATAATATGAAAAATAACACTCTTTTGAGATGTAGGTTTATGATTGCATTTATTTCACTTTAGTATATTTATAATACATACCATCATAATTATTAGCTAGAATATGAGGGTCTAGGACCACCAATTAAGAGGACTAGAGTCATTAAAAAACTTAATTCCCACAGGGCAGACATTGAAGTAATTCAAGAGCCATACCTCATGACTAAAGAAGCACAAAAACTTAAAAAGCCCAGGGCTGGACAAACTTCTGAAAAAAGTTGTTCCTTGAAAAATAGCAGAATAGCTATATTTTTTTAAAGAAAATGTAAATGTTTGCATGGGAGAGGAGATTAAAGGTAATGAAGGCAGATGGCTCTTAGTCATAGGCTCTATCAGTGGTAAAAATAGTGCACTTCACATTTATGCTCCAACCCAGGAATGCCCCAAAGTTTTTATAGCAGTGTTATCTTATGTCAATTAAATTTATATGCAGAAGGATTCTTTGTATGTGTGTTCCACCAAGCACCTTTGACCCGGGGACCCTCCTGGCTGAAGGTAATATGGTACTGTTAAACTTCTCTGACATCATCGTCTGTATTTTTTAAATGAGTATTTTAAACCAATGGGGATTTTTTTCTGTTTTTTTTTCTGCATGATCTAGCTGTTAAAAGTATTGTTTTTTCTAAACAACTGCCATTAGGCTTCTGAGGAAGGACTGGTTGGTCCGAAAGCTAGAGCACTTTGTTCTTGTTGTTACATCTATGTTGGTCCATTAAAAGGTATCACATCATTTGCTTCGGGACCGAAGTTTTTATGAAATTCAGTTGATCTGGGATCATTACAAAATGTTGAACTTGTGATAGAAGGGTACTTTAAAGTAGTTTTAGACCCGCTGCTAGATAAGAGCACAGTAAGTTACATGGCATATAAAATAAGAACCAGACAGTCATTAAACAATCTAATAGAAGACTGTAGTTTATGTTACACTTGGCATATAGTCAATTCCAAATGTAGAGACTATACTTTATATCTTAACCCCCAAGATATATACAGTTAAACTGATTTTGTATTAACCTTAAGGACTTTATTCATGGACATTATAGACATACAAATTCATAACTCAGTGATCTCTAACCATGCAGTAGTAGTAGTAGTCAAAACTGAATTGAGCGCTATATGATATGACTCCCCTAAATGGAAAATGAATTCAGCTTTCCTAAAAGACAAATCATTTACAATCTAAATACGTAAGAACTAGATTTTTAAGATTAGTAATACTCCAGATATATCAAAATAAACACTGTGGGAGACTCATAAAGATTTCATTAGGGGTAGGATTATAGGACTTCATCTTGAAAAAGAAAAATAGCAAATGTTAACGTAAAGGAAAAAGAAATTCTAATAATCTTTTAAACCAACACAAAACAAATCACAACACTACTAACTGGCTTTTACAGTATATAAAATTACTAGGCTTACATTTTAGAGAATAATAGACTTGATGGGCTGCATATGCTTTATTTAAGTTAATGCAAAGGTACTGGGTGGCGGGCGAAAAGGCAATTAAATTAGTAGCTTTTAAATTAAAAAAGAGGAAAGAGGAAAAAACAATAAAAAGTTGCAAGTCATCAACTAGTAATTTGGAAACATTTTTGTAAAAATTTAACAAAACATTTAACTCTGTCTTTAAGGAACTTTATAAAAGCAAGAGTAATCAAGATGTAAAAGAAATAGATAATTTTTAGACAGTTTGAAACTTCCAAAACTAACGCCAGATATGTGCTTTAGAAAGAAAGAAGAGTAGGTACACTCTCTCAGTATTTCATGAGAACACTTGCTTTGTCAAGAGACATACAGACTTGAACAACTGCATGAACCTTTTTTAATGTGAAGTGGAATGCTAGCGATGACACTGGGGAATATCCCCTATTTTTGCAAAAAGTGCCTTGGGTTCTTTTACTTCTACCAGAACACACACAGAAACATAGAATGTGTCGGCAGAAAAGGACTGCCCTGCCCGCCCAGTATGCCTAGCTAGCTGCTAGGATTTTGCCATTTTCCATCGTCTCCCCCCAAGATCTAAAAGATCCTTGTGTCTATACCACACTCTCTTGAATCCCCCCACAGTTCTTGCCCCACCACGTCCTCTGGAAGTCTGTTCCATTTTTCCACCACCCTCTCTGTGAAGTAGAATTTTCTAATGTTTCTTCTGAGCCTCCCCGCTACTATCTGCATATCGTGCTCCCTTGTTTTCAATTGCTCCTTTAGCTAGAAGATGTCCCCTACTGGCACTCTGTTAATACCTTTGATATATTTAAAGGTCTCAATCATGTCCCCCCTTTCCCCTCTTTGTTCTAGGGAGCACATATTTAGGTCCCTCAGCAATTCCTTGTATGACAATTGACTGAGGCCCTTCACCGTCTTTGTCACCCTCCTCTGGACATACTCCACTCTATCCACACACCAGAACAGCAGCAGGGATGGGAAGAAGGGACCTCAGTTTATCATCTCATCCAAAGGATGGTACATCCCAACAGTACAGCACCAAATATGCTGCACTTGGGTGCCAGTATTGCTGGAATGAACACAATGGGACTAGAATCCATGACCTTTAGGCACTGAGGAAGATGTGCCACCAGCTGACCACACCAACACCTTGTCAGCCTGGTTCAATTGCTAGCACCTATAGCCTATATAAGTTGCAAAAAAATTTTGTTAATGCTCCAGTTAGGGTCAAGTGACGAAAGTTAGAATAGACAGGGTTTCAACCCAACAACCCCAAAGCAGGCAGAAGTAGTGTGTGCCTTGGTTTCTAAGCCTAACACTCACCCCATTCCATTTCTAAATAAGGTCAGATGTGTAGACTTTATGAGAATGGGGTGAGCGTTAGGCTTGAGAAGTCCAAGGCACACCCCACATCTGCTCTCCTGCCTGCTTTGGAAGGGGGATGTTACGGCTGGAAACCCTAATGCCACATTTTCCAACTTTTGTTGCTTTGACCCAAATTGGAGCATCAACTAGGTTTTTGCCACTTATTTCCTTACTTTTTGAGATAGTATAATCATATCCTTATTTTACCATGGGAGCCCAGGGTCCGAATTAGTCAGCTTTTATGTTTCTGACATTTGTCACTTCCCTGGTATTCACTGCCCCCTCATCGTACATTTGTGTCCAGTCCCCATTACTGTTAATAGCCCCTGGTGTGATGTGGCACCCCCCCCACACAGTCCAGTTTCAGTACATATTTTATATTAGTTGCTCATTGGTGTTCACTGGTACCCCCACCCTCTGATCCCCATATTTATAATATTGTAAATCCCCATTGGTGGTTAGTGGCACCCCTCACCATCCCATATCCCTGTATTGTATAGCCCTGGTGTCTAGTGGCACCCCTCACCATCTGATCCCCATATTTATAATATTTAAAAGCCCCATTGGAGGTTAGTGCCACACCCCACCCTCCCATATCCCTATATTTCATAAGCCTGGTGTCTAGTGGCACCCTCCCACCTCCGATCCCCATATTTATAAAAAAATTTTATGACATTGGTAGTTAGTGGCACCCACCCTTCCATGTGCACTCAAGCTGCAAATAAGAAAACCGTCCCTCAATGTTTTGTTTTTTAAACCTGTAAAAAAAAAAGTTCACCGCTGATCACACCCACACCACCCACCTGACCTTCCACTATGCACCCACCTCCCTGTACCCCCCTTGACCCCTCCACATGCCCTCACTCACCTGAACTGCCAACACAGTGAAGATTGACTCTCTGATCGAAGACGTGTCTTGCTACCTGAACCAGTGACTCTTGTCTGACAAGTAAGGTAACTGTGGTTGGAAAACACATTCCAACCAGCTCACTGGCCCAGCAGTTGGATTTCTGCTTGTGACACCGACAATCCATGTTCAGATGCAAGCTCGAGGAGTTGGAGGGCCGTCCGTGGGAGGAGGATCGAGCATCCAATGGACTGCTCTTCTCCTCTGGGGGGAGGATGGGGAAGCATTTGATCTGTGACCAACTCCTAGCAGAGGCTGGGGGTCAGCGTAGGTGAAGCTTAGTAGTTATGGGAGGTGTGCTGGACGTGGGCACGTGCGCTCATACGTCATTGCAAGTCACACCTCCCATCACTAAGGGGACAAAATGGATGCCAAATCCTGTAGCCTGACCCCATGAAGTCAAGCCCAGAGATCCACACCATCTGACTTCATAATGCAGCACCATTCAAAGAGATACATGGGGTGGCCCCTCCCAGTAGCCCCGCCCCGGGGGGTACTATGGAGTGAATGCTGGTGGGGGTGACAACAGTCCTGGGGGATGGGGTAGAGGTGAATGGGAGGAGGTGAGTCCAAAAAAACCAAAAGAAAACACATTTCACTGCAGTTACCTTACTTGTTAGACAGCAGTGGCTGGTTGCAGCAGATAGACATGTCTTTGATCAGAGAGTCGATCTTCATTGTGTTGGCACTTCAGGTGGGTGAGGGTGTGTGGGAGGGTCCAGGAGGGTGCTCAGAGATGGGTGCACAGTGCGAGGTTGGGTGGGTGATGCGGGTGTATTCGGTGGTGGAAGGGTTTTTTTTATAGGTTGAGGGACCTGCAGCTTGAGTGGGACATGGGAGGGTGGGGAAATGCAACTAAACACCAATGTCATAATAAATCTGTATAAATATGGCAATTGGAAGGTGAGAGGGTGCCACTAGACACCAGGCTTATCAAATCTAGGGATATGGGAAGGTGGGGGTGACACTAACCACCAATGAGGAAATAAATTCTTATAAATATTCCATTCCAAGGCAAAAATATGGGACTTCAGAGGAGCTGACTTTGATAAGATGGCAAACAGAGTTAAGCTAGCCCTGGCAAAAAGAAATATAGGTGAGAGGGTACAGGCAAAGTGGGAAAGCATTAAAGATGCAATACTTGAAGCTACATCCCATTGTGTTAGAGAGAAAAGGAAGTGCAACAGAAGAAGGAAACCACTTTGGTTCTCGAAAATAGTAGCAGAAAAAGTCAGAGCCAAAAGGCTGGCCTTGAGGAAATATAATGGAACGCAGCGGAATGAAGATAGGGAGGCATACCAGACTGCCCTAAGGGAAGCAGGGAATGCAATAAGGCAGGCAAAGGCCAAAACTGAGGAAACACTAGCACAAACAGTAAAAGAAGGTGACAAGACTTTCTATAGATACATTAGTGAAAGGAGAAAGTCCACAGGGGGTATTGCTAAGATCAAAGGGGATAAGAGGGCATGTGAGGAGGAGGACCATGTAAAGCATCTATTCTAAATAGATACTTCTGCTCAGTATTTACTGAAGAGAAGGTAGGGCAGGGCCCACAGCTCAGCACCATGGACACAGGGGAGGGAGGTGCACCAGTCCCTCTACAAAAAGAAAGGGTCCCAAGCAAGAGCCCCGATAAGCCCAGCGTGGACAAGGCAATGGGACCTGATGGCATGAATCCCAGGGTACTAAAGGAGCTAAGGGTGGAACTAGCAGAGCCATTATCAGAACTGTTTAGTGAGTCTCTGAGCACAGGAGAGGTCCCAGAAGACTGGAGAAGGGCTCATGTGATCCCGCTCCACAAGAGTGGTAGCAGGGAGGAGGCAGGGAACTACAGACCAGTCAGTCTTACCTCAGTAGTGGGCAAAATTATGGAGACACTCCTTAAGGAAAAGATAGTGCAACACCTAGAATCCATAGGAGCACAGGATCCAAGACAGCATGGATTTACAAAAGGTCCTGTCAAACTAATCTCATAGATTTCTTTGACTGGGTAACCAGAGTGGTGGACCAAGGGGGAGCAGTTGATGTTGCCTACCTTGAATTAGGCAAAGCTTTCGATACTGTTTCACATAGAAGATTGATTAATAAGCTGGGTAGGCTCAGGGTGGGTCAGAATTTGGTCAACTGGGTGGCAAACTGGTAGACGGGCAGAAAACAGAGAGTGGTGGTAAATGGTATACAGTCAGAAGAGATGCAAGTCACAAGTAGGGTACCTCAGGGATCAGTCCTGGGGCCAGTCCTCTTCAATATCTTCATCAGTGACATTGCAGAAGGACCGGAGGGTAAGGTTTGTCTGTTTGCAGATGACACCAAGATCTGCAACAGAGTAGATGATCCAGATGGGGTGGGCAGAATGAGAAGAGATCTGGATAAACTACCAAAATGGTTGGAAGAGTGGCAACTGGAGTTTAGTGCAAGGAAGTGCAAGATCATGCACATAGGGAAGAGAAACCCTGAAGCCACCTATAGGCTGGGAGAGGAGTTGCTGGCAGTCACAAGGGAAGAAAGAGACTTGGGCGTCATCATTACAGATGACCTGAAATCATCCAAGCAGACCACTAAAGCAGTAGATAAGGTTAGAGGGATGTTGGGTTGTATTAGTAGGGGTATCACAAGTTGGAAGAGGGAGGTAATAATCCCTCTTTAGAAGACACTGGTTAGGCCCCATCTGGAGTACTGTGTGCAGTACTGGAGGCCACACCTTCACAAGGACATTAACCAAATTGAGGCAGTCCAGAGAAGAGCAACCAAAATGGTGCAGAGGCTGCATCAGAAAACATATGAGGACAGATTAACGGAGCTCAATATGTATACCCTAGAGCAAAGGAGGGATAGAGGTGATATGATCGAAACATTCAAACACCTTAAGGGCATTAACAAGGTGAAAGAGACTAACATTTTTCAATATAAGAAAAATAGCAGGACAAGAGGGCACAGCATGAGATTAGAGGGAGGCCAATTAAGGGGTAATATGAGGAAGTTCTTTTTCACAGAAAGAGTGGTGGTTGTATGGAATGGTCTACCTCAGGAAGTGGTGGATATGAATACAGTGCAGGGCTTTAAACAGGCATGGGATAGGCATAAGGGAGCAATACAGATGAGTATGAACAGATAGGCCATTGACAGATCAAAGGCAGATGGCACATTCATAAGGTAGAAAAAGAAATGGGCAGACTGGATGGGCCTTGCGGTCCTTATCTGCCATCAACTTCTATGTTTCTATGTAATATGGGGATCAGAGGGTGGGGGGTGCCACTAGACATCAGGGTTATCAAATATAGGGATATGGGAGGTTGGGGGTGCCACTATCCAGCAATGGGACTTTTAAATACAGTATCATAGATGTGAGGACTGGAGGGTAGGGGTACCACTAAACACTAGGGCTATACAAAACTGAAATGGGAGTGGTGGTGGTGGTGGGGGGTGCCACTAAACAATAATATGCCAGAATTAGAAAGGCAGATAAATCCTTTTTCGTAAGCAGAAATCCTTTCCCACAAATGCTTTGCAGTTTTTGCAGAAAAGGAATCATTTTCTATGGAAAAGAAATCCTTTTCTGTGAATCCTTTACTGTGATTGCAGTAAAGGATTCTATCTCGTGAAAAAGGATTTGGGACTTTTTTTTAATCCTCTTTTGTAAGATGATTCCTTTACCACAAATCCTTTTTCGTAGTGGCGGAAAAGGATTCTGCCTCATTAAAAAGGATTTGGAACATTTTTTTTCACATATCCTTTTTCACAAGATGATTCCCTTTTCACAAATCCTTTTTCCTTCTTATGAAAAAGGAATCAGCTCATGAAAAAGGATTTCAGACTTAGATGTTTTTTAAATCCTTTTTCATGAGCCAATTTCCTTTTTCACGATAACAAAAAAGGACTCACGAAAAAGGAACTTAACAAGTAGCAAAAAAGGATTTAAATACTGTAGTTTAAGAAAATATTCAGGGGCCATGGAAGCTATTAAAAAATACACAGTAAAGCTCATCAACTCCCGATGAGCAAGATACATGTTTGGATCTCTGTAGAAGACATCACTGTGAAGAGTTATGACAGTTTATAGTGTGGAAAAATGCAAAACAAGATGGGGCTCATGAAAAAGGAATTTTTTCTTGCAAAAAAGGCCTAGCCCCTCATGAAAAAAAATCTTTTTTTTCATGAGACCAAATTCCTTTGTCATTCCAGGAAGCAATCCAAAAGACTGTACTGAGCATGCTCAGAACACAAAACTTTTAAATAATTTTGCAAAAGATTAATATATTTTCACCAAACCAGTGAAAGGCACTTTTGTAGGGGAAGCCCTTTGTACCCTGAAAATTTCAGACCAACATTTCAAACCATCTGGGCGCAGCACGATGACCAAAAAAGGAGCAGAAATTAGACTTTTACCATTTTAGCACGATGCACAGCTCAAAAATCTGACTGAAACCAGACATGGCAGGTCAAGAGATCTAACACACAACACTGCACATGCAAAATTTCATGCAAATCAGTTGAATGGTTGAAAAGTTAATAAAGTGCAAAATTTGAGGCTTAACATTAAAGTGCCTACTCAACCTTAACTATAGGGGCACGACTGCACCCCTATAATCCATAGAGGAAATAGAAACAACTAGTTCTATTCTACAGTCTGAAAAAACTCCAGGTCTGAATGGCCTGTCTATGTAATCTTTTTCACTGCATTTTAACAATGATGTATTACAAAAGCTTGAAGAATATCAGAAAGGGGTTGTTCCCCACCATCAATGTGGGAGAAAATGCCTAAATTGTAAGCTCATTTCATGATTAAACTCAGACTACAGAATGATTGCTAAAATCACAAACAACAGAATGCAAACGATTCCATTACATGTAATTGGAAAAGAACAAGCGGGCTTCCTAAAAGAGCGGCAAGGAGGTGACAGAATAACAAAACAGCTATCAGTAATGTGGGCATTTAACAGGAAAAGCAACAACCAAACAGCATTAATCGTCCTTGATTTGGAGAATGGTTTTGTTTCAGTAAAGTGGCAATATTTACAAACAGTATTACAACCTTACTGTTTTTGTATTTCCTTCTGTGAATGGGTAAATATGTTATACTGCAAGGGCCTATTATTCAGTGCTAGCTGATTATGCACTGCAAAAATTGGTGGTGCACATGAGATACTACACGGTAGGCCTGGGGTCTATATTTAGACAGGTGGTATGTTCTGATCAGAGTGGGCTGCCATCTGAATATGGGTCTATGTCAGTGTAGGGCACAGTGACAATGCATGGCAGTCACACAGCCCACTGCAGGAATATGGCCCAGGACAGTGCCATTGCTTCTGTTAGCCTTATTCAGATGCTGCATGCCAATTATCCCAAAGGGCATGCAAAGCGCTAAGGGGCCATTTGCATGCCATTATGGGCTCATTAACATCTCTGCACAATGCCACTGTCCTAAACTGCTTGAAGGCTTTGTGAGGAGCTATGTTGGCCCCTCCCCTCCAGTCACCATTTATATGTTCCCAAAAGGGTTGTATGCTGAGATCCCTGGTGTCTAATGGTTCCCTCTACCTCTGATCGACATTCATATGCCTAGAAAGTGTTGTATGCTCAGATCCCTGGTGTCTTGTGCTCTCCAGCTCTGGATCTCCTTTCATATGCCCCAAAAGTGTTGTATGTTGAGATTCCTTATGCCTACTGGCCCTCACCCCTGATCGCCATTCTAATTGCCCCAATAAGTGTAATACACTGATCCCTGGTGTCTAGCCATTCCCCTTTACCCAGTCACCATTCAGATGCCTCTGATTGGCGTAGTCCTGTGATCCCTGGCATCTAGTGGCCCCCAACCCTTGATCACAAGTCCATAACTCCTCTCCATCTTACCCATTCAGGTCCCTTCACCCCCTTCCCCTGGTGGCCCCCACTGACCCAAGCTGGAACCCCCTTCCTGTAACAGTGACTGCTACAACCCCTCTGCTCATCTCCTTGGCCAACTGCCATCTGAATGACGGAGTGAGCACACGCCTACTATTGAAATAGCTGTTAATTCACTACCCGGTACTTGGACGGGTGGGTGGGATGGGTGTTCATGCACTGTGATAAGAGTTAAGTTTTGAAAGCAGTACACTGTGGTGTGACAGAGGCTGTTTAGCTCTTTCAAATCCTCTGAATATACTAGTGTGCCTGTATGTAAGCAGGATCCCTCATTTGCATGGGCACAGTGGTATAATCTGGATGTCCATGCTATCGAGTCAGCGCTGTGCGCCAGGGCCACTGAAAATGGCTCCCACCACATTCAGCTACACCATTCCTGGTTAGTGTAGTGGCAAGATGGAAAGCACCATGCTACCAATCTAAATATAGGGTTCCAGGTCTTGTGCATCCTGCCCTGCCCAATTGCTTGTTAGAGCTTTATTGGGGCAGTTGGGAGTTGATTGTTTGCTCCAAGTTCCCCTGGTAACTTGCCCTTTCTGCATTGCTTTAAATTTAGTTTAATATACTGACAATATCATTGGCAATTGTGCTTGGACTCTGCCTTCATTTTCGGTAACAGTGCATTTGTGAAGGTGTGCAGTGCCTGCTTGTTTGTGTGGGTTCCTGTATAAGGGCTGGCAGCTCTGACATTGCACCCAGGCTCTGCATGAAAGTGCACTTATTATTTTGTCTTGTGTGCCTTAAAATAGGTATTTGATTGTTTAGTACACCTACCTAGAAAATAAAAACTAAATAAATAAAAATTATGATGTTGAAGAATACCAGTGGAACCATTCAATATCTTGCTATTAGTTTCTTTTAACTGGTGCAATTTGCAGTAAATCTCACAAAGAATATTTGTGCTCAAAGTGGGTGCAGCTGACAAAGAAGGATAAATACTCATAGCACAGAAAACAGATAAGATATTCTTTCAATTAGTTGTTACTGAAATTCATAAGCAGTTAACATATAGTAGCTCAATGTATGTCTCGGTACATTGCTATGCATATAGGGCCCTATGCACGAAATACACGCAGTACACATGGATCTCATCCACGCTGCCCCACACCTGTGCATGGGCATGTGCAAGCCAGCATTCACTAATACCAGTCACCTGCCTGTGCCCTCAGCATGCAGCTGCACAGTAGAGGACCGTGGCTGCACAAGGGTGGAGTGCGGATGCAGGTAGACTTCCAATAGGATGCCTGTCTCAGGTCCCATAGTGGATCCTTTGCATGAACAGGCAGGGGATCTTGGGAAGGCATAAACCCACTCCTGGATTAAACTAGGGGAGAGTGCTTGACCAGCAAACCCCGGCCCTCCATGGCAGCCCAGTGAGTTGGGGGTCCAATGGGTGCAGGTGCGTAAATGCGCAGGAACTTTACATCAGGAACCCACATCACATAGCCCCACATGGCACTCTGCACCTTAGTGAATCGCACGGAGTATGCGCACACCACAGACCACCTGTGGTGCGTAGCTGTTCAGGCAGCCAGGGGATCCAGTACGCAAGGTGCTAGAGCACCTGTGGTGAATGCCACCAGGGATGTGCAGGTCTCACTGTGAGGCATCCAGATGTAGCCATGCCTATGCGCTGCCCATATGCAGCACACAGGCATTAATGCATAGGACCCATTCTGCATAATAAAAGTGTATACTTATACCCACCACAAAAAAATCTGGAGATGCACGGAGCAGGACTGATGACCCCAGCATTTTGTGGATCCATTCCAGTTTGTTAGGATATCATTAGCAATACCCTTTGTGGGGGACTGGCCAATGCCACTACAAGCTTCCTACTTGCAATGGAGAGCTGGCAGTGCTGACCATAGCAGCGGTGATTTAGTAATGAACCACTTTCCAGTCAGCTGTCCCTACTTTTCCAGGGGTACTCATAAAACAGTTCCCCCATCCTTGCTTAACAATGTGTAACCCAGAAGACCATGATCACCATATCTGGCATCAGAAATCATAGTTGCATACAGGTATGTCATTATTTTTAAATGTTGTATGTACAAGGCCTCTTCTGAAAAGCAGCATGTGACGGGAGACTATCACACATCTCCCTAACAGACCATAGGATACATACATATATACATACACACACACACATTTTCTCCTGCACGTACACACAAACACACACACTTATGCATACATGTAAGCAATAACACACAGCTGGGGGGTTGCCTTAAAGCATTCCAATACCCCAAATGTGAGGCATGAGGCAAAGTCCAGTGCCTTGAACACTGGAGGCCCAATTCACAAAGCCTCCAGCATGGCACAATGTGCTTGCATCACAAAGAATGGCACAAGGTGCACCTTGCACTGACCGATACACCAGAAGCAATTCTCAGAAGGTACCCTGCGTCAACCGCAGGCTGCCTGACCCAAACGGTGCTTGCGTCACCCCTGCACCCAGACATGGGCTGTGACATGGTACATGTGGCTTGCATCAGAGGCAAGCTGCCTTTGTGCAACAAGTGGGATTCACAAATCTCACCCAGAGGGCGGATTTCTAAGTAGTACCCACCACCCTGCTCTCACCCCTAACTCCCGCAATGCAGCCAGCAGCTGGCACAGCCCACCCTCACCACCGCGGCCGGCGCCGACTGAATTGTCACTGAGCACTAGTATAATACAGTACATGCTCATAAATGAGCACATACAGTATTATAATATGAACGCTCAGTTACAGTTCAGTCAGCACCAGGTGTGCTGGTGTGCAGAGGGGTGTGCCGGTGCCTGCTTGGGGTATGGGTTTGGGTGGGTGGACACGACATGCTAGGATGGGGGGGGTGCGGGACCACTAGTCTAGCAGGATACATTATGCTAAATGCACAATACTGGGCATATCAGGGTGGAGGGTGGGTTGCCTGTATTTCCAACCAACATAGCAGGCATATCGGGGTGGGTGGGAGGGACCACTTGACCACTGTGGATGGGGGCAAGGATGACTGCTGTGTCCGCAGGGGTTATGCACACCCCTCCCATGCACTGGGCATTAGTTGCAAGGGAGAGTTTGCCGCAAGTGTGGGGTCTTAGGCTTCGGGACCCCACCTGTACCTGAATCTGGTGCAGGGTCCCCAGTGTATTGGGCTTTGGGGCAAGCTGCTGTTTGCCACAGATTGTGCTGATCTAAGCCCCTTTTGTGAATCAGGGCCTGGAAGTCTAAGAAAAGGTTTTAATGCTCACCCCGGTGCATGTTATTGCATGTTTACGATGGTTCGCTGTATAAACATTTTTTTTGACTACATGAAAAGCAAGATCCAGCCCCTGACTGGGCATTAAAACATTTTGATGCCATGTTATGTGACATGATTCTGCCAATCAAGTTAATAGATTTTCCAGTGCCATTATATAAATACTGACAAACACACATACACATACACACACACACACTCTTACACACTTTTCAGAGAAGCTATTAAGCAGGGATTAAGAGCATCCCACTAAAGGCAAATACTGTGCAACTCTACTAAAGTGGAAATTCCATTAGCTCACACTGCTCCTAAGGCTTTTAACTTCTTTACATTCTTTCCTTCTAATACTAGACCTCATCCACATGTTTACACATAATGAGTCATGTGCCAAAGGCCCCATAATTGATGCCAATGTAATGCTTTTCAGAAAGGAACCCACACAAAGCCACTCCTGAGCCAGCTGACTGCTGCAGAAGGTTGTCAAACACCTACCTAAAAGATTCCTAATTTTACAGGAATAGGGTATAGAGCAAATGTCTGAAACACCTCCTATGTTAAAAGTCAAACCCATGCAGCTGAGTCCATACTTTTCTCTTTGAGAGTTTTGACCAATTCCCAATTCCTTACATAATGTGTTTTCTCACTACAGTGTGTCATGCGATCTTAAACTTGCCTCCAAGCTTCAGGAGCCACTGAACTGGCACAGCTGCTAAAACACTGAACATTTAGATGTTCTGGTAAAGTCCTGTGACTGACCTGTGTTAGCCCATACTCACATGACATGTCACTCCACATCTTTACCCGATGCCATTTTTCCAGACAGGCCTTCATTTTGAGCTCAGTACCTCTAAATGCAGATTTAGCAGAGTGGAATCTGCTAATTCTTAAAACAATAAGCTGCTTTGGTACATATCTGTCTGCACTCATTTTTGACAGTGGAAAAGATTAAGTTAAAATATACAAAGAGAAGCTGATAAAATAATTGACAGTTCCCATCGTGACCCATTTCATTTGTTGTGTTAAAGGCACAGAGACTGTTTTAACAGCACCTTTTTTGCATCAGTAGGTTTTACACTGTTTGCTGTAGGATGGAAAGGCGCTATGAGAGCTATTATTTCCAGCTGCCTTTGATGAACAGAGATGTTCTATTAAGACAGTGCTGACATAAAAACTTTCAATTATTTCTAGACTGGTAGATTTGACATGGCTGCCTCACTTTCAGTCAGTGCCACACAAATATACTCAATGAAACAAAGAAGAAGCATGTCTGAAAGTCTCTGACTGCTGTCTTGATTTCTGTTCTGTTTCTGCCACAGCTCTTAACATATAGGAAGTTAATATAGTTCTATGAACTGATGCAGTCTCAACACATGATTTTGTACAATTCTTTATGTGTTCTACTGACTGGTTGCTGCGCAAGGATTCTGCACTAGTCATAGCTTCTAATTTGGGTTAACTCATTACAGCTGTTAATCAGCTACATACTGCATTTACCTGGCCATGCACAGAACACAGGGCACCATCCCCTGACGAGGCCTAAGCAGTGATACATGGGGGATCTGTACCTGTAGTCTGCACATTGGTGTGCTATTCACATGTGGATGTTTAAATTGACTTTCTGACCCCTGTACAGGTGCACATGATTTTTTTATCTTTTTTGGCTTGTGATTTCAGTTGACCAACCCTGCATTCTGTAGCCCTTTTCTTTTGCCGTGTCCATGGTGGTTTTGTTTCATATAGGATTGATTTCTGTTCTGCTGCCTTGACTTCTCTCTTGGCTTGTGCTCAGGATTTAATCCGCTTGAGCTGGATTGCTGGTATCAGACTCGCATGTAAACAGAAGCACCCGAGGGTATGTTCAGCATGCAACCTTGTTCACTGACTACACACAGCCCAAGTCATTTTTTTAAGTAATCCAAAACAGACTCTATGAGCTACTCTTATTACCTTATATTACAGTACATTGTGAAGGACAGTAGGAGGCAATTCCTATCATGTCCGTCCTCCTGCTTGCTTAGCAGTTATAAGCAAAAATGCATCTCGCTCCCAGGAATGCATCCATTTCTCCCTTGAATACCCCAGTATGTTCACCTCCACTACTGCTGCGTGTACTCAGGACCCTGACAGTAAAGAAATTCTTCCTTATGTTAAACCTAAAACCATCTGTCACAGTTGTAAGTGATTGCTCTGTGGTTCACTACACTAAGACCAACATTCCTTATAAGAGTGAAGAATAAGACCGGTAAGCACAGTGGAGGAAAAATTGGAACAAATTTAGAAAAGCAAAGACTGAGGTGACAGAAAGCTCAACTGAGAAGGTGTCAAAGGTAAAAAGGTCATATGGTCCGATGTGGTTGACGTCCAAAGTAAAGACAGTGGTAGGAGCCAAAAGGAGGGCATTCCTGAAGTAAAAAGAAGCCAAGGGGGAGGATAGAAAAGTACCTAGAGGCAGCAAAGGAAGCCAGCAGGAAAGGGAGGGCTGCTAAGGCTGAGATACACAACTCAGGCCTACAGTGGGAGTGAAGCAAGGGGAAAATGAATTAATCAGGCACATCTAAGAAAAGTGCAAGGCTAAACGAGGCGATGTGAGGCTGAAGAGTGATGAAGGATGGGAGTAGAAGGATGATGGAAAAGCAGAGATTCTGAACAAATACTTTTGTTCAGTCTTTACTAAGGAGAAGAATGGGTCGCTACTGGAATGTGGAGTTATGAGCAGAAGACAGGAAAGCAAGTGCTTGCTGGGGGCTGGTCAGGGGAGAGGACTGTGTGTCCGAAGGACTATTCTCCTCTCCCGAGTGCCAGGTAGGGGAGGTTGGTTGCTCTGCCATCAACCTCCACCACGTGGAGGCCAGGTGTAAGTGCAGGCATAAGCAGCATGAAGGGGGGGAGCTGCATGTTTGACACAGTGCGTATATGCCTCCACATGGCATATATTAACATCTGTGCTGCAGCAGGGAAGACCTTCCCTTCCTGCCTCTGTCTTTGGGGTGGGGGGCAAGACCTTCCCTTCCTGGCTCTGACATGGGGGAGGCAAAAAGTCAGGTAACTCTGCAGGCCAGGTTAGTCCTGGAGGAGATGGCTGTTCAGGGGAGGCAGGGCCAGGGTTAAGAACTGACTGCTCAGCCTGTGGAAAAAAAAAGGAAAGTGACTGCTCAAGTAACATGCCCAAAAGAACAGGGAATAGGGTGTTAGAAAAACTTAAAGGGTTGAAAATAGGTAAATCTGTGGCACCTGATGACTTAAGGAGGTATCGGAGGTGATAGCAGGACCACTTGCAGACATATTCAAATGCTTGCTGGACATGGGGCTGGATGATAGTGAACATTGTCCCGCTAAACAAGAATGGAAGAAAGGATAAGCTAGGGAATTATAGAGCAATTAGCTTGAAGTGTATAGTGGGAAGGATAAGGCAGGAACTAGTAGACTTCCTGGATGGAAATGAGCTACAGGACCCCAGACAACATGGGTTCACAAGAAGAAGATCTTGCCTGACAAATCTGGTTGATGTTTTTGACCAGGAGACCAGGACAGCCAATAAGGGGCAGGCAGTCCATGTAGCGTACGTGGATTGCAGCAAGGTCTTTGACTCAGTCCCCTACAGGAGGCTGGTCAAAAAGATAAAGGACCTAGGGGTGGAGAACAAACTGAAGACTTGGGTAGATAACTGGCTGAGGGGAATAACACGGAGGTTAGTAGTAAAAGGGGAGTGATCAGAGATAAGGGATATAACAAGTAGAGTACCTCAGTGGTCAGTGCTAGGCCCAGTCATTTTCAATGTGTTTATTTGTGTCATAGGGGAATGCATCAAGTTCAAGATCTGCCTCTTTGAAGATGACACATATATCTGTGCAAGGGTGGATGCAGTGGAAGGGATAAGGGAATGCAGGGAGGATCTGGGTAGGTTGGACAGCTGATTAAAGATATAGCATCTGGGATTCAAGGCTAAAAATGGCAGGGAAACAGAATTCAGGAGTGCAATATGAAATGGTGGTGGGTGAGGGGTGGTACAAGAAAGCACCACAGAAGAAAAGAACCTTGGAGTCATGATATCCAAGAGCTTGAAGACACCGCAGTGTAATAGAGCTGTAGGTAAGGTAAACAGGATGCTGCAATGCATGGGAGGATAAGCTGAAGAAGCCAGGAATTGATCCCACTGGCGACTTGTATACACATTTCTGTATTTTGTAGCTGATGTTGTACTCTTGTCACTTTGACTGACCTTGCCTTCGCACCTGTATTTTGCTGTTTTGCCTTGATGTACTTTGGTCATCTGTTTATTTAAATGCTTGTGCCTTTTGGCCCGGGTCATGCCTGTAAATGGTCCTCTGGATCAGTGTACTTTACCAGGTTAACAAAAAACATAAATAAATAAATAAAATCTTTCCATTGTACAAGACATTGGTGCAACCACATCTGGAATAATGTGCAAGGCATTGAAGTCTACACCTGAATAAAGACTGCAACAAGGCAGAAGCAGTACAGTGCAATGCACCCAAGATGCTTCATGAACTAGGAGGCAACACAGATGGAGACAGGCTGCAAGACTTGAACAATGGAAGGAAAAGGAGGAACATGATCAAAACATACTAGTACCTGCATGGGGTTAATAGGGTGGATGCCAAGGTGATTTTCTCCTTGAACTCAACTACAGGGACAAGGGGAACTCACTGACACTTGCAGGGGGAGATTCAAATGGGACATCCACAAGCACCTTGTCACTGAAAGTGGTGGGCAAGTGGCGCAATCTGCCAGAGGAAGTAGTAGAGGCCAAATCAGTGAATAGTTTCAAATAGGGATGGGGCAGTCATATGGGATTAGTTAGAAAAGAGGTGGCAGAAACAAGGGAGGGCCACTAAGGTCAATGCAGAGTAGTTAGGTATGGTGGGCAGACAGAATATGCCATGGGACCATTCCTGTTGTTGTTGTCTGTGTATCACAATCCACCTCGTCCTGTCTGTGTACAGTTATATAAACCACAATCATGTCTTTCCTCATTCTCCTGTACTCCAGAGTTTGTAACCCAAATTTATTAGCATCTCTTAGTATTCCATATTCCTATCTCATCAGCCATCCTTGCAGCTGTCCACTGGACCCTTTTCTGTTCATTTACATCCTGTCTATGGTATAGGGTCCATACCTGTACCAGTTAAGCAAAGGTTGGACGACAACTCCATAAGAAATCCACATTAATTTTATTTCATTAAATTTATCTACACAAGGATACATCTTTTACTCATGCATCATGATCTTGTTCTTTCGTCTTATAATACCATCGGTTATCATTTATATTCTCCCATTTCCTCAATATTATTTATTTGGTAGTTCAGATACAACCTTTGAGTATACACTCTTTTACAAAGGTTCCATGTCAGGATGTCAAACAGCAGAGACATAACAAAAACTTGACAGTTGACTTAAAATGTAAGATTGCTATGTAATACAGAATATAGATAAATAATACATTTGAGTAACCTAGACAACTGAAATTAAACAGCGGGAGGAGATTCCCAATTAGCAACGTATGGCATAGCTGCCCCATGGGGGCCTGTCAAGGTAGAGTATCGGAAAGGGTAGGATAAAGAAAGGGGGGAGAGTGTGAATGAGGGGTAGATTAGAGAGACCGAGAGAGAGAGAGAGAGAGAGAGAGAAGAGAGGAGAAGAGAGAGAGAGAGGAGAGAGAGAGAGAGAGAAAGGATTGGGAGAAGGAGAATATTTAGGGGAGAGTGGGTGGAAAGGGAGGTGCTGGGGGTATGGAGGGAGGGAGTTGGAGGAAGCTAGAGAGGGGGGTGGCAAGCGATGGCAGGTGGGGGTCCAGGGTAGGTAAAACAGGAGGAAAGCTCAGACAGATGAGGGGGGTATCTGGGTTGAGGATATGGACTTAGGCAAGGAAGTCAGAGGGGTTTAGGAGCGGGTATCCAGGTTGAGGATATGGATTCAGGTAAGGCAGGCATTTGAGTTCAGCAGGTATTGCTTCAGTTCTCTTTTAAAGGACCGAACATTTGTTGTATTAAGAGCTGCAGCAGGGATCTCATTTAGCCATAATGAGGCTCAGTGCATGAAGGATCTTTGTCCTAGGGAAGTTCTACGAAAGCTGTGTTGTCACTGTTCTTTGTGTGTTGTGTTTGGAGCTTGCTTCCTTTACCAGGTCTGCAATGCAGGTAGGGGTTAGGGAGAGCATGGCCTTTCTCCCTTGCAGGCAAGTTTGGTATCTGATTCTGGATTGAAGCAGTAGTAAGTGGGCCAGACCATACAGGCTACAAGTGTGCGTGAAGCGGTCAGCATTTAGCAATAGTCTGCAAACCTTGTTAAGGGCAGTGGCAACTCTTTTGAGGGCCGTATCAGTGACAGCGCCATAAACCACCAGCCCATAGTCAACCAGGGAGAGGACAGAGCTGGAGACTGAGAGCTGGAGGGCTTCAGCAGTTAGGCTTTTCTTGTGCCTAAACAGGATCCCTAATTTAGTGTTCACAGCTTTCACCACCATGTCAATGTGTTGAACATATGAGAGGGTATCATCCACAATGACACCCAGATACTTGAAGGAGTGAACCTGTTCCAGTTGGGCAGTAAGGTGATTTGTGATTGTTAGTTCTGGGCATCTCCTTTTTAGTTGGTGGCTAGAGAGGAGCATCATCTGGGTTTTTTTGTAGTTTAGTAGCAATCTTTGGGAGTAGAACCAGGTCTCCAGTTGCTGGAAGGATGATTGTAGCTCAGCTTGTAGGTCCTCTATGCGAGAGTGACAGCTAAGTAGGACAGCATCATCAGCAGTGTCAGTGGCTCAGTAGATAGCACACTCGCCTCTGAGGCCGGGAGATCAGAGGGCTGTGGGTTCAGTTCCCACATCTGGCACTTGGGTTAATATCCCAGTACTGACACTGTAGTGGAGCATGAGAGGGGTGCTGCACTTCTGAGGTGCCGTCTTTCAAATGAGATGTTAAAACCAAGGTCCCATCTGCCTGGATTGGTGGTAGTTCAGGTGGATGTTAAAGATCCCATGGCACTTATTGAAAAGAGTAGGGGAAATTTTTATTGAAAACCAAAAACCATGACAGCAAAATGAAATAATTCACCAAAACATCATACAGAAAAGAGAAGGAAAAACAATATAATCAAAAACCAAGCATATATATATATAAAATAATCAGAACAGGGAATAACAAATAAGCTCATCCTACCCAGGTAACATTCTTCCAAAGAAAAGTACCTACAACGTCTCCCAGTGTATGGAATTCATCAGCATAGAGAGCATCCAATTCTTCCTGGAGATGAAAAAAACTTCCTGCAATTGTAAAACTTTGTTTTGCTGCACTCTTAAACACCGAGCCTGCCAAATATGCCGTTTAAGACAAGCCAATAAAACAAACACTGTACTTTTGTGCCATTTGCCCCATTCTGCAGGAATCTGCCCCAATACCAAAATGTCATAAGAAATACTTTCAAAAAGTGGTTCTCCCCAACAGTGTGCCAGAGCATACCAAAAAGGTAGAGCGAGGGAACACTCAAAAAATAGGTGCCGCATAGTTTCAGGCAGCCCCTGACAGGAGGGTTCCAGACAAAGTCTATCACTGAGCTGCTTATGCTTATGATTAGCTCTCACGTTAAGCTTTTTATGTGCACATAACCAAACTACATCTTGCATTTTCGGTGGGATTCTAGGTTCTGTTATACTTGCTAATAATGAAACTGTGTTAATATGAGTAGGAACAGAAAAAAGGGGGTCCTCAAAATAACAAGTGGAAACCACATAAGCATAAAAAGTTTTCTGTTTATGAGAAACAACCGAGTTCCACTTTCCACAATCTAATATACTTCAAAGTTAACTGAACATACAAGGGCAGTTGTTTATCCACAGGATGCCACTTTCCCCGTCCCCATGCCGTTAAAAAAGGTCACCCCCACAGAGATATACACATACGACCCATTTCATCATGTTCCAACAACATAGACCTGATTGAACTATAAAAAAAATTACCAAAAAATGAACAATGGAATTTATCATACCCAATCCACTTTCTTTCCATGGTCTGTAGGTGTGTGCCTTCTTCACTGGGTTCAAACGACTGCCCCACACCAGCTGAAAAAAAGACTCAAAATTTTTGAATGCATATTAAATAGTAACGGGAAAATTCGAGAAAGGTACAAAAAAAGAGGAGCAATGTAAGATTTTAACAGAAACACAAGTTTTTTTCAATGTCATTTTCCAGGATTGCCATTTCTTGACCTCATGTAATGCTATATCAAAAACCATATCCCAATTACTCTGTATTGACTCTGGTGAACCAAAAAATATCCCCAGGAACTTCAAGGTAGTATCAACCACCGGAATATCAAAAATCTGTATATTAGGTACCATACCTAAAGGCATTATGGAACACTTAGCAGTATTGATTTTAATCCCAGTGCTCTCCTGTACTGATTTTAAGAAACCAAGAACTCGGCTCCCAGAGTCAATATCAGCAATAGAACAAATACAATCATCCGCATAAGCCAGAACTTTAGATAAAGAATAGCCATCTGAAGAAACAATGGCCACAATGTTTTGATCCATGTCAATACAACGCAATAAAGGGTCTAAACCAAAAACAAACAACAAAGGGCTCAGAGGACAGCCCTGACAAACCTCAACTTGATAAGGAACTGGGACACCCAAATGTCCATTAACCATAGACGTTATTCTTGCTGAGGAATAAAGAGTTTGCAGTAATTCTAGAAAATGCGGTGGAATACCAAAATAAACCAAAACAGCCTAAAGATAATCATGACGTAAGGCATCAAAAGCCTTCTCCTGGTCCAAACTTAACAAACATCCAGATAGTTTATTCTGAAAACTTTGATCAATTAATTCCCTAACATAAATTAAATTCTGGGAGATGTTTCTGTCAGGAACAGCACAGGATTGTGTGGGGATCAACAATTTATTGGCAAATTTAGAAAGACGGTAATTTAAGATGTTAGCCAAAATTTTATAGTCAGAAGTTAACAAACTCAAAGGTCTCCAATTTTGTAAAAGTGCGGGATTCCCTTTCTTATATAAAAGAATTAGTACACCATTTGTCATACTTGAGGACAGTCGGTGTTCTGCCCAAATAGCTTGAAAAATAACAAGTAACCAAGGTACCAGAATATCCACTTATTTTTTATAGAATTCATTTAGGAGGCCATCTATCCCTGGTTTGGTGTGTGTAGACAAATGGCCTATAGCCTGGCTAATTTCCTCCAAAGTAATAAGAGATTCCAGTGCATCAATTTCTAAAGTTGATAATGACGGAATTTCAAGATGACTAGAAAAGGGAGGAAACCCAGAATCAGGTTTTTGGAAAGTCTGAGTAACAAAGGACTGCACCATATTTCGTAAACCCCTAGTATCATGTACTAATAATCCATCCAAAGTTTGCAAAGCAGACATACATAAGTGTGGTTGTTCCTGGTCAGAAAGATTGAAGGGATTGACCTGTTCACGGGTGCCAACAACAACATATTTTTGCTGATGCCTATACCTTTGCTCATGGGTTTTAAGAAAATCAAGCATTTTGGTTTTAATATCTAAAAACTGCTGATGCTTAGTACCCTGTGAGGAACATGCCTGTGACAGCAATTTCAAATACTGAGCTCTATAACCCAAATAAGAAAGATAAGAATTCTGAGCTTTTGTCTGGGAGACTTGAAGAAAAAGCAGCTTTAGATCAAGTTTAGTGTCTTCCCACCATTCCAGTGGGCTATCATACAAAAAGGCAATATTTGCCCTAACCAAAAAAAAGTGTGTATCTGTGAGGACAAATCCTCAGCTTGTAACAAGGACGTATTTAGTCTCCAACAGGCGCGTCCCAGTACAAGTTCTTGAAAAACACCAATGGTCAATTTGAGAACTAAATGGTCAGAAGTCTCCAGTGACAAGACTGTGACTGCAAGACAGGAAAGTCTCCTGGACAAAAAACAGAAATCTATCCTAGTAGAAATAGTCCCCTTATAAAAGGTATGCTCTGGCATCTGCTTTAATAAATCATAAGTGTCCAATAAGTTATTAGCATTCAAGACTCACAATAAAGCATTTGTATCACAAAACATTTTTTGAGTTTTATGCCCCCAATCTCTAGCTGCTAATCCACAATTAAAATCACCACCCCACAAGACCAACTCTGTATGTAAATATGGAGATATACGAGTAAACAAGGCTGATCTGTCAGCCTTAGTTTGAGGTGCATAAATATTTATAAGCTGATATGCACAATGACATACAATAATATCCATAAGCATAGCCCTACCTGGTAAAATGTCTAACATTTGCAATACTTGTATAACAAGACTAGAGAAAAACAAAACACCTAAACGATCACATACATCTTCTCCCAGAGACCAAAAAGAAGCACCCCATCGCCAGTCTTTTTCTGCTTCTCTTATATCTGTCAGAGAGCCCAATCTGGTATCTTGTAATAAGATAATAGAAACAGAATGCTTACTAAGGCTGGCAAAAGTAAGATGTCGTCTTAACTGGGATTTAATACAGTTAGCGTTAACAGTGAGTAAAGTAAAACCCTGTGCCAGAGTGGAAAAAAGGAAAATCAAAGACTGGACTCAAGTCATTTCCTTTTTTTCCGTTTCTTAGGCTTGGGCTTATCTTTTACCTCTGTATCATGAGTAGGATCTGGAAATGAAGAGGCAACTGAGGAAAAGTCTGAGTCCATCCCATCCTCATCTCCCTCATGATCCAGTAAAGGGGCAAAAGGATTAGCAGCAATTACTAATTCAGGCTCAGAACAAGAGGAAGGGACAGAAGAGCCAGTCTTGGTAGACCTAGAACGAGTGACTCTTTGAAAGGGAGTATCAGACTGAACTCCCGGGGGGGGGGCATATAAGGAGTCTCCTGCTTCTCCATAGGCACACAGGCCTGAGGAACATCAGAGGCCAAGACTGTCTTAGTAACCAATGCAACAGCCCCTTGATCAGGAACCAGAGGAGAGGAAGGGAGATTCATAACAGGTTCAGTACATACACCAGCAATGGAAGGGGAGAGCGGGACCAGAGTAGCAATATCCATATGCTCCGACACTGGAACCTGTATTACTTCTTCTGCAGTAGTAACTAAAGAAGAAGAAGGAGACAGGTGGGAATCATGAATTGGCAAATCAGAATGCAAAAGCAAGGCCTGCATTTTTTGATGCTCCTTTTGTGCATTGGCAACATAAACATCTTGCTCAGCTCGAACAGCAGGATCAGCCTGATTATGTGAGGCCCAAGAGCAAGAGCGAAAAGTGTGTCCCTGCTCATCACACAAATTACGCCTCATGGGATGTCTACAGTGAGCCCCTATATGACCTAAATCCCCACAAAGCCCACACTTTTGCTAATCACATACATTACTCAAGTGCCCCAAAGCCCCACATTAATAACAGGCCCTTGGCTGCCCCAGATAAAAAAGAACTCCCCTGTCTCTTCCCAAAAAAAACAATTAGGCAGATGCTTGGGTAACCCATTTTCTGAATGTAAATCAGCTGAATAATGCCAACTCCCTGTCCAAAGATGTTCGTCATCAAGAATGGGGTCGGGGGGCCTTTGACAGTACAGTGCTGCTGTAACCAGTAGGCTATATCGGCAACATTTACCCCTTCATTCCTGAACAGTACAGTTATTTTCTTTGTGACTGGCTTCATTAAAGGTATAGTCAGAAAAGTTTTCCATAAAGGAGTACTTTTTAAAGCCTGATATTGCTTCCAGAATCTGTCCAATCCTGCAGGATGCTTGAAACTGACATCAAAAATGGTATCCCCAGGCATATGAATCAAAGCATATATTTCATATGCGTAAAACCTCATGCTTATTTTCAACAACTCCCATCCAATAAAAAGTCTATTGGGAACATCTTCCTTAGAATCCTGAAACTTCAAACGTACCGCATCACGTCTAGCAGCGGGTTCATTTAATAAACCAAAAGTAGCAGGAAATAACTTCTCATTTACCCTGTCATGTCACACAGATGAAGGTTTGCTTGCTTTAGGCTCAGGAATCACAGGTGCTGTAGCAACAGATGGCTGAGGTGCTAAGCCTTCAGACAAGGCCTCAGAATGGGTGGGGGGGTCAGTGGAAAGCGACAAACCTTCATCTTCCAACTGCCTAATGGTCTCCATTAGGCCAGGACTAGGAATAAGAGAAGCAGGAGCAGAAACATCATTAGACAATTGTCCTGGTGGAAATCCAGTGTCTGCAACCGGAGAGGAAAGAGTAACACCATCTCCAGATGGCATATTTGCATCCCAAGATTTCCCATCTGGGGATTTAACCCACCCCACAGCTTCCAGGTCTGTCTCCACCCATGTAGCTGGGGCTTTTAAGTCCTGATCAGAAAGAGGCATAGATGAAAAGGAATCTGGTGTCTGGAAAGGAGGGGTCATACCTCCAGCAGGGACCGTGGCATGGATCCCCCGCCTTGTGTGGTTGGACTTTGGGGATAGGCCTATTGTAAAAGTCCCTACAGTACCAGTCGCGCTACCAGCAGTAGCAAATACCTCATTGTTGCAAATCTGGGGCTGGGAAAACAGAGTAGCAGAAAATTCACTGGTAGACTCACCCTGCACTGAAATGATCGCACTTGGAGCGCCAAAAGAAACAGGAGACAAAATCCCACAGAGTCCATAACTGGTGTCTGCATCGAAGGAGCTGGTGTAGCAGGGTGACTCGTCCCTTCCTGGTCTGGTGCGCCACAATTATCTGGTCATGTTTGCTGCAATTCCCGCAGCAAAAGGTTCCGTCATTGATTCAACTCCGCAAGCTGGACACGAACAGTCGCAACTGCATCCTCCGACAGCGACTCGCCCGCCACAAAACACACTCCGCTTGAATCAGCAGCCACAGCAGGTAAAGATTCACAAGCCATTCCTTCGTCATCATCTACAACAGCTCCAGCAAACGACCTGCCCACTGCATCCATCGGGAGCGGAAGAGGTGACCAGCTCCTCAGCCTCCCACACATCCTGTCTCCACCAAAATCCCTCACACACTGAGGGGAAGACGAAATGGCACAATGCCCTCTGGCAAGCAGAGTAGGGGAATTTCCCCGGTGTCCTGGCCAAATTTCCCTCATTCACTAAAAATACCACCAACAGCTTAATCTGATTCAAGGTCAGTTGGCATTCATCTGTATCCCCCTCCCCCAAGTCGTGCCTGAAAATAGGCAGGATTTGTCTAGTGCACTTACCCAGTCAACAAAAACTAAATAAATAAAATAAAAAATAAAAAGTATAGAATGACTTTTCTAGTGCAGGCATCAGGTAGGTCATTCAGGAACATGCTGAACAGCAGTGGACCTAGAATGGACCCTTGAGGTACCCCTAGTGAGACTTTTTGGGCTGCAGATATGGAGTGACCTATCTTGACCCTTTGAGACTGGGAGGTTAAGTAGTCCTGGAACCACAGAGTGGCATTTGGGAAAACACCAAGGGCATGCAGTTGAGACAAGAGTAGTGGGTGGCAGACTGTATCGAATGCCTTTGTTAGGTCAATGAAGATGGACCCAACCAGTTTTCTCTCATCCAATGCCTTATGGACATACTTGGTGAAATCCACCAGTGCAGTGTCCATGCTGTGGAGTTTCCTAAAGCTGTGCTGCTGAGGACATTGCAGCTGGTATTTGTGAATATGGTCAGTAAACTGGTCTGCCACAATCCTTTCCAGTGCTTTAGAGTGGGGGGAGAGGATAGAGATGGGCCTGTAGTTTGCAGTCAGTGACCTATCACTTTCCTTATGCACCGGGGTCACCAGCACTTGTTTCCAAGGAGAAGAGAATTTGGCAAGCTGGAGGGATTTATTGAAAATCATAGTGATGGGAGTGATGACTTAATTGATTGCCAGTGCCAGCAGTTTCATGTCAATGTTGTCAGACCCCATTCTGGTTTTCCCCAGGACCTTTTTAACATAACCCAATGCTTTTTCGACAGTGCCTCTCTTGAAGTAAAATTGAGGGTGCAAGTTGAAGTCCGGTGGGCACCTATTGTCAGCTTTGATAGGATTGAGGTATTCAGCTGGTAGAACAGAGCTAAGCTCCATGAAGGTGGAGTTGAACTCTTCGGCAATGGTGTGGGGGTCCATGGTATTTGTGCCATTAATGTTTAGCAGTGATGGCTGTGTTTTGTCGCCCTTCCCTGTGAGTGCCTTTATATTGTCCCAAAACCACCTCCCATCACCCCAGGTTCTTTCCAATTGATCCTTGTAGAAATTAGCCTTAGCATTCCTGATGAGATGTGTGCATTTGTTTCTGGCTGCCCTGTATCTTTGAAGGTCGCTGGGCTTACCAGAGGCCCTGCTTGATACAAAAGGTTGTCCCTTGCCCTCATGTGATCTAGAAGGTCACTTGTAATCCACCCATTGTTATGGCCATGTGTTTTTCTTTTTTTGAACAGAGCAAATCTGTCACAAATGCTATTAAAGTTATCAATAAAGTATTGGAGTGCTATGTCAAGGTCATGCAGTACCTTAAGAGGAGACCAATCAGTCTGAGAAAGCACCTCCTTGAAAGCTGAGAGCTGCCCTTTCCTGAGAATTCTTCTATTCACAAAGACAGGTGGCACTTTTTTGAATTTATTGGACCACAGACAGGTGATAGGGGAGTGATCACTTAGCGAATCTGGTAGTACCGACATCAGTAATCCTGTCAGGTGAGCTTGCAAGGAGCCAGTCCAGGAGTGTGTGCTTACCGATCTTATGGTTCATTCTAGTAGGCTCCATGACTAATTGCATGAGAAGGGAACTGGCTATGGTATCCTTCTGGTTGGTAGATTCATTACTGAGCCAATTGATGTTGAAGTCTCCAGTCACAATGAGCTCACAGTTGTTGTTAGCGCCAGCCAAGGACCCTAGTAATTTAATTAGACTGTCTTTGGCTATTTTTGGTGGGAGGTAGACACATGTAATGACCAGAGATTTTTTATGTTCACCAAAAATTATTCTAACCGCAAGGAGCTCATGGTCAATGCTGCAGGTTCTGATGGGGAGCACAATGCCTTGTAGGATGTTCCGTAAATAAATGAGACAGCCGCCACCTCTTTTCCCATTCCTATCACATCTAAAGGTATTGTAACCTGGGAGCACTATCTCATTATCCCTGACCCGGGTGGATAGCCAGGTCTCAGTCAGGCAAAGTATATCAGAGATATGTAGGGCCGCCCATGCCTGCAGTTGAGGCATCTTTGGAATTAGGCTGCAGAAATTCATTGTAGCATGTTTCAAGCCATTTACCTTTGGCCTGGTATACCCTGGCCCGCTCATGGGGTTAGGTTGCATTCTTGATGTAGTAATATTAAACCATGCAGATAGTTATGTTCAGGGATATGTAATATAGTAATCTTGTCCAAGGTACCAGGAGTCAAATGATGAAAAATAATCAAATCCACAGGAAACGGTGAACTACTGGGGGCCAGTAAACTGCTGTTACTGTAGATCAAAGACCCAGAATGTGATAAATTCTTGAAGGTGATGAACATTGGCCTGGGGCATATGCAGGATGTAAAAATCCTTTGTTAGTGTCTTCCCTTTGTTTTCCAAAATGGTTGTGAATAGACCTCAAAGACAAGCACAGATCCTTAAAGGAATAAGTCAGATGGAAATGTGGATTCAATGCAGCATTCCACAATTCAGAGCTTGTATGACAGATTTACTGACCTTACTTTTGCTTTTGATGGCTTCCAAAAAAGTTGATTTACGTTGAGAATGCTAATATCTGGTGGTGATGTTTTATAGTTTCTTAGTCCAGAAAATGTTCATAGATGTCATGTCCAAGAATGGTCCAGTTCCTCCAAGCAAAAACACATGAAAATCCACAAAAACTAAACTACTGACAGAGACAAACACGGACAGCCAGCCACACGTTGGTCTCCTCTTGCCACTTAATAATTGTAGTTTTTTTGTGCCAGCCTGCTCACGCAGCAGTAGCACTACCGCTTGTGATGCCGATGACCTGGGATTGAAAGTGATCTCATGAGTTGGAGGGTCAGCCAGGGAAGGAGGATTGAGCATCCCATGGACTGCTCTTGTCCTCTGGGGGAAGAGTAACCAGTGTAGTTCTGACCCCTTACAGAAACAAGGGGTCTGACTGCTAGGACTGGCTCTAGTTAGGGGGCGTGCCAGATGTATGGTGTATGCACCACTTACATAATTGCATGCCATGTCTCCTAAGGGAAGAACATCAAGGGAAAACGCTGTCCTGCAGGATGATGCCTCCCTCCTCACAGGCTCCACAACCACCTACTACGTTCACCGGTCACATCCAAACTAAACTCTATCTGGGATTCAGGGGTCGGTCCCAGGGGGCTCTGCCACGGGGGTGGGATTAAGCCATGGGGCACTATAGCCCATCTGGTAAGTACTGGAGATGGCAGGTGATGGGGCTGGGGGAGCAGATAGGCTGAACGAGGCAGACTAGCAGAGGAGGAATAAAGCATACTAAATGACGTTAACTGGAGCACCTTTGCTGCAGCCACATCCAGGAGCAGGGTTATTCTCGATGCTCTACAAGGGGCATGCCTCAGACAGCAAGTGGTGGAACCCACTCAGCAGGGAGGGAGCAATCTTAGACCTGGTACTGTCAAATGTGGCTGGAGAAAGGATCTTGGATTTAGAAGTGGGTAGTCATCTGGGAACAAGTGACCACCAAACAGCGTGGTTCATGATAAACACAGCCATGGAGTCAAGCCATACAAAAGCAAGAATATTGGACTTTAGAAGGGCCGACTTTGGAAAAATGGGAGAGTGCCTCAGAAAATAACTAGCAAATGGGCAAGAAGGAGGGGTGGAGGAACAATGAGGAAAAATCGAAACAACCATCACAGAGGCAACAAGCCTTTGTGTGAAGCAAATCAACAAAGCAAAATGAAGGCAAAAAACACTATGGTTCTCAAAAGAGGTGGCGGGGAAGGTTAAGGAGAAAAAGGTAGCATTCAGGAAGTATAAGGAAACACAGAAGGAGCAAGACAGAGAACTGTACCAGTTAAAGCAGAAGGAAGTGGGGAAGGCAGTCAGAATAGAAAAGACCCAAACTGAGTAAAAGACAGCCAACTCAGTTAAGAAGGGGGATAAAACCTTTTATAGGTACAGGAGGGAGTGAAGAAAGACCAAGGGAGGGATAGTGAGGCTTAATAAAGGGAAGGAGGGTGGGCAGAGGGGGGCAGTGAAAAAGCAGGGATACTGAAAGAATACTTCTGCTCAGTATACACAAAAGAGGAGGAGGAGGTACCTAAATCAAAGAATATAAGCACTCTGGACAGGGAGGACGATACCAGTCCATTCACAGAAGAAAGGGTTCTGAAAGAACTCTTAAAACTGAAGGTGGGCAAAGCAATGGGGCCTGACAGGATTCACCCAGGAATTCTGACAGAACTAAGGGTAGAACTAGTGACACCATTGACTACCCTTTTTAACAAATCATGGGAGGATGGTGTGGTACTTGAGGACTGTAGGAGGGTGGATGTGATTCCCCTTCATAAAAGTGGGAGCAAGACAGAGGCACGAAACTACAGACCTGTTAGTTTGACCTCAGTGATAGGTAAATGATGTAGTAGTAGTAAACAACTTTATTTATACAGGCAATTTTTAACATAGGGCCCGAAGGTCCTGTTCTCATGGCAATCCTGTTATTACAAAATTATTATAGTTATTACTATGAAAATATGTACTCTATAAAATTACAAAATCAATTACAGCACAGGGATAACATAGAACATAGCACATCATAATTTACATAACTTTACATTCAACAAGACAGTCAGAACACCAGTTCATCATATTAATACATTAACACTTACAAACATGCAATTTGGGTTTACTTAATTGCCGAAATTCATCAGTGGATAAGAATAAATCCTTCCAATGATTGGAAAAGTTATTCCAAGCCCTTGCTGCTTGATATCTGATGGACATTTTCCCAAAATTGTTCTTTACTTTGGGTATCTTTATGCACACACTATTATCCCCTCAAGGTATAATTATGGCTTTGCCATTCAATTGAGTTGACTACTCTACTAGGCTCTTTAGATCTCAGATTACTAAACAGTACAGTAGGCTATTTATAATCTCTCTTGATTTGGAGAGAATTCCAATCAAGGGCACTGCATAAGAAACAGTGATGGACATCGAGGCGGCATCTAAGTACAAATCTGTCAGTCCTATGGTAGACTACAACTGATCTCCCTAATTGTTTTTTAGCTGCGTTATTAAAAATATGGCTACCATAATCTAAAAGAGAGACTAATAGTTGATTAGCCACTAATGTTCTATCATCTCTAGTTAGACAATGTGATATTCGTCTCATGGCTCCTAATTTGCTTCCAACTTTTTTAACAAGGAAGTCAATAGGGGGTCTTGAAAGTCAAATGCTTGTCAAAGTGTACTCCCAAGTATCTATTACTAGTTACTTGGGTCAAAGCCTTGCCATGATGACGATGGAATCACTTCTGAAGGAAATAACTGCTGAATTCCTAGAGGTCAGCGAGGCACAGGATCCAAGGCAGCATGGATTCACAGTAGGAAGGTCGTGTCAGATGAATCTAATAGATTTCTTTAACTGAGTGACCAAAGTAGTAGACCAGGGAGGGGGGCTGTGGACATGGCCTACCTAGACTTTAGCAAGCCATTTGACACAGTCCCACACAAACAATTAATAGTCAAGTTAGCTAGCCTTGGAGTGGGTCCCAGGGTGGTAGCCTGGGTAAAAGATTGGCTGGACAACAGAACACAGAGGGTAATAGTAAACAGAGTTTACTGTGAAGAAAGAGGGGTTTACTAGTGGGGTACCACAAGGTTCAGTACTGGGACTGGTCCTCTTTAATGTCTTTATAAGTGACTTTGCAGAGGGACTGGAAGGAAAAGTATGTCTCTTTGCAGACGACACAAAGATCTGCAAAAGGGTCGATACAGAAGGTGGGGTGGAAAGGATGAAAAGGGACTGGGCAAGGTTGGAGGAATGGTAAAATGTATGGCAGCTTAGATTCAGTGCAAAGAAGTGCAAAGTAATGCACCTGGGAAACAAATCCCAGGGGAAGAGTACACAATGGGGGGTGAGATACTAACAACAACAACAATGGAAAGGGACCAGGGGGTAGTCATATCAGATGACCTTAAGGTGGGCAAGCAATGTGAGAAGGCAGTAAGGAGGGCTGGCAGGATACTGGGATGCATAGGGAGAGGCATCACCAGTAGAAAACAAGAAGTTGTTATCCCTCTGTACAGACAGTTGGTGAGACCCCATCTAGAGTACTGCGTGCAGTTCTGGAGACCCCATCTCCACAAGGACATAGATAAAATGGAGGCTGTCCAGAGGAGGGCAACTAAAATGGTGCAGGGTCTGCACCAGAAGACATACGAAGAGAGATTAAAGGAGCTTAATATGCATACCCTTGGGGGGGCATGATAGAAACTTTCAAGTACCTCAAGGGAATCAACAAAGTCCAAGAGGGCAGCATCTTTCAGAAAAAGAGATGTACAAGAACAAGGGGGAACAATTTGAAGATAGAGGGGGGACAGCTCAGAGGTAATGTGAGGAAGTATTTTTTCATGGAGAGGGTTGTGGATACATGGAACAGCCTTCCTGAGGAGGTAGTGGAGTCAAAAACAATGGGGGAATTCAAGAATGCATGGGACAGACATAAGGCAATTCTAGTGGGGGAGGGTAGGAGGAACTAGGCTGTTGGTTAACTAGGATCTGCAGCTTATCCATTAGGTAATGATATGAGCAGACTAGGTGGGCCAAGCGGTCCTTATCTGCTGTCAAATTCTATGTTTCTATGTTTAAATAAAAAAATTGTAGTTTTTGTGCTGTGCTAACATTTCAGAACAAAATGTTTCTTCTTCAGAACTAGTGATGGTGGTAAGTCTGGAATGAGGCAAATCAAAGAGGGAATTAATTTAATGTGTAACCATGCACTTGGTCGCATTATACTTCATATCCCATTTTTCCTTCCAGTGATACACCATACACAGCTCTACGATGTTGGTTCGACAACTATTTTATCGACCGGCATCACAGCAATGGATTTATGTTGACCACTAGTTGCAGTCAACATAAATCCGTAAGGAAACCCAGTCCATTTTTCTATTGAGGGGCTTCACCCCCATGCCCCCAATGCGAAGGGGGCTCTGCTCCCCCGTACCCCCGTACTAAATATCATCAACTACAAGTTGAATTTGATTCAGGGAAGGGGTGCAGGACTGGGAGACAGAGTGCCGGGATCTTGGGTGCACCATTACGGTGAACTGTGAACTGTTGATGTCAGCATCCACATTGTTTGCTGTAATGGTGTCACTGTCGGGGGGGGGGGGCATACCCACCAGGAACACATTCCCTTACAAACCTCATCTATTACCACCACTCACTCTACCATTGTATCATCTGCAAATTAAAAACCCAGCCACCCACTCCAGTATCTAAGTCCATTCCATACATATTTTTACGTGTTTGTTCCAACACTGAGCCCTCAGGTACACCACAATCTACGTTGCATCGTTCTGACTAAACAACTTCCACACATACCCCATCTCTGTTTTTTTAACTAGTTCTCCACCAATCAAATTGTACTATTTGGTAATCTTGCTTCAAGCATTTTATGCATCATCTTCATATGTGGCGCCCTAGTAAAAGTTTCTAAAGTCCGAGTACACCATGTCCACGTCCACCCCCACCTCCCTAGTCACCTTCTCTTGAAAAGTGAGTAGACTGGTCTCTAAAACCATGCAGACTGTCTTCGTAGTGTTCATTTTCCAGTATAAAACTTCCATACTTTTTGCTGTAGCAACCTTTCCAGTACTTTACATACTGTACAACAAATGCCAGGGTTACAGACCTATAACTGCTGGGTTCTTCCCTCTTTAACCCCCTTGAATATGGTCGCCACATTCACCACCTTTCAGTCATCTGGGACAAATGTATTCCTAATAAATTATGACAAATGCTAGTTGATAATTCTGTTATTTATGCTGCAGTGCCTTTGAGAATCCTTGGGTGAAATCCACCTGGCCATGGTGTTTAACTCATACTGAGCTTCATAGGTTGCTTTTCTACTTCATGCTTTTGGATTGCAACTTCCCTGCCATCCCCCATTCTACTCTACCCCATTTTCTCTGTATTACAGTATTCTGCTTCTGGCTTGTTAGCTTACTCAATTTTAAATGCCGAATCAAAGTAAGTGTAAAGAATCCTTACTCTCTTTCCTGAGTCCTGTATTAGCTCCAATCTATCCTATGTCCTAATAGGACCTATTCCTTGCACTTTCTACCTGTAGTTCCTTACATAAACCAAACAACCTTTTGTTATTTGTTCCTTTATTAAGTGTGGTATTAAGTTCAGTCTCGGCCTTTGCTTCTGTAACAAGCCACCTAAACCTTCCAAGAAGACTCCTCATTAACCCTCATGGCACCAAAGCAACCTTACTATTAGGGACACCAGTGGATCCAAAGGTTACACACTCCTCCCACTAAAATCCTTGCTGTCCCCAGCAAACCTTAGGAGAACTGTCATCCACCTTGGGCCCCCAACTGAAAGAGACTGGTCAGCCCTCCCTCTTGCCTTGTTATACTATAGATAGGGAGCTCCAGAGGGCATGATAACAGCTGGTGTTTTGAAACCTGATGCCTCAGACAGATCAGTAAACAGGTAAAATTGGATCCCCAAGCAACATCCTACTGCATGTCAGAATAGTAAAGCAAACCTGACCTGAGACCATCAGTGAAATGTGAGGACAGCAGACAGGTTCCTGAACTATCAGGGGATTGTTGACAGACATGCCTAGAATTTCCATCCCTCAGCAGCAGTAGAAATGGGCACATGCACTATATATGTAATAAGAATGGTTGCACATGATAAAGCTAGAAGCACTTATAATTGGGGTAAATGTCAGATGAAATGTCACTGGAGTGTGTGTGTGTGTGTGTGTGTGTGTGTGTGTGTGTGTGTTACCACCTTGTTACTGCTTTCACTTCCAAGGTAATTAATCACATCTCAGAAAAGAAAGTTATTGCATAATATTCTGAGTCTTGTGAAGGCTTGTCTTCAAACTGCAGTAGAGTGAGTGCCTAGATTTTGTTTCTATTTCCGCATTGCATGGCTTTAAAATTGGTGTACCACATGTGACACTAGACTGCAACCCATTCCTTTGTACTAAGCTGTTAGGAGAGTGAATATATAAAGCCATCAGGGTGCCTCCCTTGTTGCTCAACTTACACCCCCCAGCATTCTGTAGGGCCCTATCTCAGTGATCACTTGTGCAGGTGGAGTGAACATGTGATTGGTAGTTCTTGATTTTCCAAAAGTGGTTGATGCAAGTCTGCAGAAACTGGCAAGTGTTTGGTCAAAATAGTACAATGTAGGTTGCTGTGTACCTGAGGGCTCATTGTTGGAACAAACCCTTACAAATATGTATGTAATGGACTTAGATACTGAAGTTGTGCTCTTAACAAATAAGGTGGCATGCATGCTTTATGCCTTTTGCAACACATGTCCATGTGAGTCATTTGGGAATTGCAAGTCCAGTGAAATAATCCCAGCAAATGTCTGATGAAAGTCCCATAACCGTATGCAGACAGTCGCAGAACATTCCAAATACTCCAGTGGATGCATCCCAAGCTGTCCTGCAGCAATGCACTCAAGGCTGTGATTGGGCATCATTTATGTAACAGGAGGCATACATTCTGATGGTTTCTTTCAGCACTTACTAAAGGGCCTTCCCATTTGTTGCAAGAGGCTGGAAAGGGTTCCTCTTGTCAAACAACAACTTTGGAGACATTGGGCTCGATATTCAAACAGGCCCTTAGATCGAAGCAGGCTACAGCAAACAGCAGCTTGAGTCAAATGCCAGTGCACTAGGAACCCTGTACCCGATTCTCATACAGGAGTGATCTTGGCACCAAACTCCCTCAGTTTGTCACAACCGCTCCAGTGTGTCAAACAAAAGGTGCATGGGAGGGGTTTGACGGAGGCTATGGCACACCCCACTGGCAGTGCCCCTAGAGAGCCAGTACCCCACAGCGGACACCTTACCTCCCCCCGGCAGGCACCACAGTGTATCATTGGTATGTGTCGGAAAACGGTACTGAGCAGGATGACATCCCAGGCAATGAAACATGGATGCTGTGCCCCATATGACATTAGCTAAGATCACGGGTGCCATGGCAAGTACAGCCTTATGCAACATACTCAGGCACAGAGAATAGTCACAGAGCATCCACAAACTGTCACTCCAGAACAGCCCATTGACATTATGTACTGTGCAATGACTTCAGTACACAACATACCACCATGCAGAGAACACTGTTTACCTGGGCTGGTCCGTACCCACTATCCCTGCACCAGTTCACTGTCTGTCTGTCTGTCTGTCTGTTGTTCCTCTGGGCTCTTTCATCAGAACCACTCAGTCTATGGCAGCCAGGGAAGTTATGCCAATGTTGTCTCCATTACAGTAGTGACTCAGGGGTTACTGGTTGGTTGGGGTATCCCCGATCTTGAAGACTGCCTGTCATGGCTGCTGTTGATGACATGCCCTGGTGCAGCACAAGTGGGTGCCCCGATGACCTATGCATGGGCAGCTGTGATATGGACAGCAAGGTGGCATGTACCACAATGTGTGTTCCCTGGCATCCCTGGCAGGGTATTGCTGTTCTACAGTTCCTGACCATCTGGAGCACATTGAAGTTGGTCCTGTGCCCTTGCCCATGGTGTTCGACATGGTACTCGTGCCAGATATCCATGGCCATCCAGCTCCTATGGCAGACATCAGCACATCCTGCAGTTAGACCAGCTCTGGCAGGTTTAAGTACAGAGGGGGGCAGTATGAGTTCCAAAATTCCAATTATGGGGATGTGGCTGCTTGTATCTGTCACAATCCCCCCTCCACCTCGGTGCATCCTGTGACTTGGTGCAAGCTTGGCACTAGCCAGTCTGGCACAAGCATTCCTGCAGGGTGTGCAGGCTTGCTTTCAAAATTGGGACCGATGCAAGGTGCGGTGCACTGTCACCCTTGCATCATTTTTTTTTTTTATGCAAGCAGTTTGCGTCAGTCCTGACCATTTGACAATTGAGCTCATTGAGTTTGGGCATATTCTGATGAACCATTAAACACACACAGTATATGAAGGTCTAGGTCATTAAATAGAGTCCAGTCATCAATTGTTACTAAATCAAATGTCATTGCACTTTTTATCGTTCAGATTACATATCAATAGTCCATCACCCCACAGTTCTACACCATTAGGTTTCTTTCATTTCTGATTCTAGGTCCCTGACCTCCCATATCCTGATCCACTGGGGATCCTGAGGTGACATAGCTATTGAGTGTCAGAAAACTCATCAGGGAGGTAACCAGCTCACCCTGAGTCTTCAATTATTCCCCTCCTCCTCACTAGCCCCATGACTAGAAAGCCCCTTAATGGATAGCTACAGTAAGGAGAAAAGTGTAAATTCCATACAGATTCAGGCCCAAGGGACAAGTCTTTTTCTTGGGGGCTAACCTTGAAGTTGAATCATCCAAAAGTATTACTTTCAGGTCAGAGAGGTAGAGAAATGGGGTAAATCACAAATTTGGGGGATTGAGATGTCTGCTGTCCTAGCCCTGGAGCCACCTCCTTCTTGCACTCACTTCACAATGAATCTGATCTGATCTCCTGCTGGAACAGTACAGATGACCAGTCTGGCTCCTTCCCCCTGCACCAGGCCTCTTCCTAGACTCAAGTGTCCTTTCAGCAATTCGTATCCTTCTGTATGTTCTGGATCAGTTGCCTTAGGTCCTTGATAAACCTAAGGGTTACTTTGTTTCTTTTATCCAGTTGTTTGGCCTGTGGTCCACCAGTCTTTTCCTTCTGTCAGGCATTCCCATGGTGACCTCTCAGTCCCATATACCACTATCTCCACCTTCAAGGACAGTGAGGACTGGCATGGCTCAGGATCTGAGAGTGTCAGTGCCATCATGCAACTAGCCAGTACTCAAAGTATTTTTCCCTTTAGTTTCCCTGCCCACCTGCATGACACCAGGCAATACCTCAACAGGTCCTGCTTGCATGCAATGTCCCACTATGGAAAAGGCAAACTTCACAACCCAATGCAGAGGTCACTGTGGCAGCAGAACCTGGCATCTTTCTTCCCCATCTGGGAGTGGTGCTATGTAGCAGTTCTTCCATAGCCCTCTTGTCCTGCCTTACTAGCTCCTACGTCTATGCCTGAACTCAGATCACCAGCAAGGGAGTGCAATACACTCCACACTGGGCCATCGGGTGGCCCAGTGGGTCACTTTTCTTTTTTTGGGGGGGACATCGTTCCATGATTACCGGTGAGACTCAGTGGCGGCGTACTGACATCTGCTCCATCGCCCCTTACAGGATCACTGGGCATGGTGGGGAGGTGGGGTTTTCATTCATTGTTGTGGAAGTAGCTATGAGAGGCCTTAACCCCCCCCAGAGGGCTCCGGTACAAAAGGCCATAGTCCAGGTGGGAAGCAGTGTGGAGACATGGCTTCCACTAAGCGCCTAACAGTGCTTTCCCCTCCTGACACCATCTGATGGTCGGGTCAGTGACCAACCTTCCCCCAGATAGGAGAGCTGCCTAACAGCAGCTCAATCCAGCTCCTCCCTCCTTACCCGCTGACCCCCACCAACCTAGGCTTGTTCTCAAACCCGGGTCACCAGTGCAGCACGAGGTGTGGCATCCAGCACCTCAAACCTCAGTGCCACTGGGCCACTGGGGGGGTCACTTCTTGGCCCTCAATAGCAGATTTGACTTACCTAAATGGGATTTAGCCATATACCGTTTGTCCTGCATGGATAATTTGGAAAAGTCTACACAGTAAATTAACACGTTAACATTTTCAGTTATATTTATATAATACAATGACTCCCAATGAAGATTAGAAGTTTAGATAAATTTCTTTAAAAAAGGAATTTATATCTGAAGAAGATAAATATATTTAATTACGAGTAAGTAAAGTTTGGATTTTGTTTCTGTTTTAACCTGTACTTAAGAAGGGTTGCTGGTTTTTTTTTTTTTGCTATAAAAGTTTTAAGATGTTATCATCATGTGCAGCAAGCAACCTACAGGGATTTATTACATTCAGTTTATGTAAACCCCTGCCAAAAACTTAAGGTTTGCAAAGACTTTTGTCAGACAATGGATGTTGCATGGTAATCAAAGACAACATACTATGACCTACTTTAATATACTATGACCTTCTTTAGTATACTATTTATTTTTTTATTGAAATCTAGGATTACAAATATCTTTGAGCAGGAACTGCTCGTTTACAAAGGTTCCATGTCGAAGGAATGGGGGGTATACATACATACAAAGGTCAACATAATAATACACAGTTACACAATAAAAAGAAGTTAAGAGACTGAGGCTTAGGAAATTCCCATAATTCAAAATATGCCAAATGTTAGGTAGCATGACATACCAGCCAAGGGCAATCTTAGAAATAAGCACTGCAGGTGAGAGGGAAGGGGGTATGCAGGCAGGAAGGCCATTGTCAGAGGGTAGAGGGTGAGGGTAAGAGCTCTAAAGGGGAGGGATGGGAGGGATAAAAGTCAGGAAATGCCGGGGGGGGAGGAAAGGAGGGGGCAAGGGGGTAGGTAGGTAGAAGTGGGCAAAGCTGGGAGAGGTAGCTGTCAAGACTGAAGTGGAGGGCAGTGAGCGGTGGGTCCCTGATCTGGCGAGGCAGTCACAACGACTAGTTGAAATGAGATGAAGTTGGAGTTGTCTCTTAAAAGGGCCAAGAGCAGCAGCAGTAAGAGTTTCTTTGTTGAGAGTATTGTACCACTGTGGTGCTCTGTGGGCAAAGGCCCTCTGGCCCGTGGTGGTCAGGCATCTGGGGACAAGGAAGGTTAGTTGTTGTGAACTTCTAGTTCACTGGGTGCTGTGGTGGTCAATGAGGAGCTTTTCAATGCCCGGGAGCATGACCCCGAGGAGGAATTTTTTGGCTAAGAGGCAGGTTTGATACTGTATCCAGCTGATGAGAGGAAGCCATCCTGCCCAAGTGTACAGGTCACAAGTGTGTGTAAGTTGGTCAGCCCCAGTTAGCAGCCTGCATGCTTTGTTGAGTGCAACTGTAATTCTGCGGAGGGCAGAGGTAGAGGCAGAGCCATAAATTGCTAGCCTGTAATCGATGATGGAGGTGACAGAGCTGTTGATAGCCAACCGGAGAGTGTCAGGAGTCATGCAGTGTTTTTGCCTGTAGAGCAGGCCTATACAGATGTTGGTGGCTTTGGCAACAGAATCTATGTGCCGATGGTAGGAGAGTGAGCTGTCCAATGTGACATCTAGGTATTTAAAATCAGGAACATGTTCAAGTAAGGTCCCTGTTTGGTTTAGGATGGTGAGGTCACGGGATTTGTACTTGCTCCTGGCATTGTAGAAGGTCATAACCTTTGTTTTGCTGTAGTTCATGACCAGTTTGTGTGACTTCAACCATTCTTCGATGCGCATGAATTCAAGCTGTAATTGTTTCTCGAGGAGCTCTGCGTTTTGGTGGTTGGTGAACATGACTGTGTTGTCGGCATAGAGCAGTAATTTCTGGTGGCAGACACTGGGAAGGTCGTTGAGGAAGAGGCTGAAGAGTAGTGGCCCCAGGATGGACCCCTGTGGGACCCCTGAAAGGACTGGCTTTTCTTCTGAGGTGACACCGGTAATCCTAACCCGCTGGACCCTCTCCCCAAGGTAGCTTGAAAACTAGAGCAGTGCTTCATTGGAGAGCCCTATGTTTGATAATTGCTTGAGTAGGAGTGGGTGGTTCACAGTATCAAAGGCTTTCATAAGGTCGATGAATACTGCCCCTACACAGTTTCCTTGACTGAGCATGGTATGGATGAAGCCCATGAATTCTAATAGTGCAGTGGTGGTACTGTGCCCTTTTCGGAAACCATGTTGCTCTGGACACTGGATGTTGTATTTTTGCAGGTACTTGACTAGTTGGTCTGAGGCGATGCGCTCCAGGGCCTTAGACAATGGAGGGAGGATGGAGATAGGTCTGTAGTTGGAGTACAGTGATTTGTCTCCACTTTTGTGTACCGATGTGATGGTCGCCTGTTTCCAGCGAGATGGGAACTGGGACATCCTTAGTGATAGGTTGAGGACCTTTGTCAGGGGTTCAAGGACTTCTTCAAGGACAAGTGCTAACAACTTCAGGTCAAGGGAGTCACCGCTGTAGCCTGCATTGTAAATGGCCTTCCGAATATAGGTTCTGGCTTCATGCACTGGGATCTCCTTGAAGTAGAATTGTGGGGCAGGGAGTAGGAGAGGAGTAGGAGGAGGAGGGTTGCTACCAGAGGGGGCATCAAAGAAATTATAAGGGAGGACACTATCCAAGTTGGAGAATGCATTGTTAAAGGTGTTGGTGTTTGTGTACAGGTCAGATGTTGGTGTTCTATTTATGTTGAGCATGGTGGGTGGTGACTTAGGGTCCTTGCCTGTAAGGTCTTTCAAGTTACTCAATTTTTTTCCATCACCCCAGGAGTTGGAGAGCTTCCTTGACGTGTGTTTTTGGCGCCCCAACTGCCCACGCACTCATTTCTGGCAGCTTTATATTTATGAATATCCCCAGGTTTGGATGTTGCATGGGCACAGTGCCAGAGATGATCCCTATGTTTGAGTAAAGTGATTAGATCGGGGGTTATCCAAGGGTTAGCTCTGCCCCTGACCTTCAGCTTTTTGAGAGGTGCAAAGATATTGCAGGCCGCAGTGAAGTGGCTGATGAAAAGGTCTAAGGCTTGGTTTACATCAATGGCAGAGTCGATTGGTGTCCAGTCCAGGTGGCTTAGGTGTGTCTTTAGTAGCTCAAGGTACCCCTGCTTTAACACTCTGGTGTGGATTATTTTAGGAGGGGGCTTAATGAATTTGTTTGTCCAGGTACATGTGACCAGTGAGTGGTCACTGATCCCATCAGGCAAACTTTAGAAGAAAAGTTCTCCTGGGTCATGAAAACCCACAGTTTACCACTGGATTTGTAGGGTATGCATTTGTAAACAGAAAGAGGTGAGGACATGGCCTAATATGTTTATCCATCACTATGATGAAAAGGGGGGGGCATCTCTTACCTTCTTAACAGTGCATTGGAGATGAGCTTAGATAAGACAGAATGTACCTTTTAGCACCATCCCATTATCTGTGGGGTTGTGTCTATGACTCCCCGGGTTGTGACTTGATAAGTATCTTTAGTGGTGCTTATAGATGAGTTGTAAGTGGAGTTCCTCTTCTTATTTGGTTCTGGCTCAGTCTTCATGATAGTAATGCATATCTTGTCCAGTGCCCTTACTGTGGAGTATAAAATAAAAAAAAGAACTTGCAAAAATAAGGACTTAACCTAATAATTAAGCATGATAAGGTATATACTTTTACACTTTAACAGTCTATCCTTGTAGCTATAATATCTAATACCTGTTCCTCTTTGGGGAGACGCATATAGCTTCAGAATATAAATCATACAGTAGACATGTGTGGCTGTACAAGCTCCAGGCTCAGTGGAAGGTGTCAAATTGGATATAGTATATATATATATATATATATTCTATGGCAGATATCGCATTATTAGGTTGTGTTAGTTGTAATGACCTTTAGGCTGCCCTCCCCTTCACGTGGCCCTCCCTCCCTCCTGCCGAGATTGACAGATGACAGGTGTGCCATTGGGGTTGTGCAACCTAAATGTCACTCCCATTCTTCTTCGCTGTGGCTTGTGAATATGATTACAGATGGAATGGGGTGACATTTAGGTTGCACAACTCCAATGACTGTCGTCGATCTTGGCGAGGAGGGGCCACATGAAGGAGGGATGGGCAACCCTGAAGGTCTCATTTCCTGACTTTTTATGCTTTAACCCTAAATGATGCATAACTGCAGTTTTTTGCATAGAATTTCCTTACTTTTTGAGAAAGAATAGAGAAGTAGAAAGTCGCAAAAGTTGGTGGGAGCTTTCTGGCTACAGTAGCAGTGCAACAACTGAGTATAGTATGTATTAGCAGCGAAGTTTCACTCATGAGAGTGGCAAAATTCCACAGTTGTTTACATGTCAGATGCCTAACCACTGAAAATCACGTCCATGGCAGTAACGCTATATACCCTATGAATCTGAAGCCAGTACCACAATGGGAAACACCATACGGAAAACATAAAGTGTATCACGCAATATCTGTGCATCAAATTAAATCTGCAACAGGTAAACACCGTAATTCACATGCGCAGGACATCCCCTGAAGATCCTCAAAATTGCAATGTGAAAGAGCAAACCATCTTCGAGATATAACATTTCAAAGTTTCAGATTTCCATTCATTGGAGTGGCAGAATTCTGCACCAGTTGACATGTTAGACACCTAACAACTAAAAAGTGCATCGGCAGCACCAAAGCCAGGTACTGTACAAATTGCAAGTCAGTACCACAATGCAAAACGCTGTTTGGAAAACGTAAACTGTGGCATGCAATATCTCTGTAAGAAATGTAGTGCCTGACATGTAAATACTGGAATTCATATCTACAGAACATGCCATCAACACCCTCCACATTTCAAGTAAAAAGACCAAACCATTTCAGAGATATTTAATGTTAAAGGTTTGTAAAATTGGCCTATCTATTGCATTATAAAATCTGACCATCTGGTCGTCATCTCACTATCAAAAATGGCGATCAAAGACCCTCAAGATCAAAGAATTTGCAGGCTCACAATCAAAGAATTAAAAATGGTGTAATTCAAAATGTTTTGAGAAATGCAGCCAACCACCACCATGGTTCGAGAGAACGAAGCCCCTGAGCAAAATCCACCCTCATTTGTGTTCCTAGGACAACACTGGGCTGAGAAATTTAATTTTTTCAATTGGCCATCTGGTCATCATCTGGTGATCAAAGATCACGATCAAAAAATTTGCAGGCTCGTGATCAAAGAAATTGCTGGCTCATGATCAAAGAATAAAAAATGGTGTAAATCAAAAAGTTTTGAGAAATGCAGCAAACCACCACCATGATTCGAGAAAATGAAGCCCCCTGAGTAAAACCCATCCTCATTTGTCTTCCTAGGCCACCCCTGGGCTGAGAAATTTAATTTTTTCAACTGGCCATCTGGTCATCAGCTGACGATCAAAGATCGCGATCAAAGAATCTCATGATCAAAGAATTTGAAGTCTCGCGATCAAAGATCGTTAGTGAGCTGCGATCAAAGATTTTAAAAGTGTATAACTCTATTTTTTGACCACTTTACAATAAACCATTTTTTCCAAGTTGCTTTGGACAGTGTTCAGTGCATTACACTTGCAAGATACCTTGTTCTGTAAAGCCAAACCTTGTGAGCTTCTTTGCATTTTGTTTTGGTCATAATAAAATGAACTGTGCAGTTAGTCGGTGTGTATTTTGTCAGGCTTCATTAGCACAGGATTCTCTGGGAAGCCTCATAGCCCTTACAGAGTGTCCCATAACCCCACAATCCCATTGCCCCATTTTCCTTTTAACCAACTATAATCTGATGTCCATTATTTCATGCAGCTAGCATTTAAGTAGTTTAGAGTCGGTTGAAATAGTGCACAGTTTATTGTAATATATAAATGAAACAAAATGCAAAGAAACACTCAAGGTTTGGCTACATAGGGTATCTTGCTAGTATAGGGGACTAAACACTGTCAAAAGCAACTTGAAAACATGAGCATTACAGACAGTTTCTTCCTCAGAGTTAAACCCCTCCAGAAATAACATATACAAAATAAAGCAATGTCATGTACAGTACTGCTATTTCACATTTTAGTTGCAAAGGCAGCACTTGTATTTCATTTTAAGTGGGGTCCTGACCATGGAGTTGTCCTGCAGAAATGTTACTGACACAGCACTACATAAGCAGAAATCCCATGCATTCGACTGGCTAAAATTAATATTATGCAAATTTGTAAAATTAGTAATACATAATTCTTCTTGATCAAGAGCTGACATAAAAAAATTCCATGATAGCTACCGAATGTCATTGAAATAAGGTCCAGCTTTTGGAACAAACATGCAAACAATTTTACATGGGAAAAGTGTGTGCAGATGGCATTGTTAGCATTTATAATCAGCTCCTCTGTTTGAAAATGTGGCAAAAAGCACATTCCAGTTTGCTGTACTGCAAAAAGTTGCTTCTTTTCTTTTTGGTTTTTGAAGTTGAAATGCCCGGTTGTAACTGTGGACCAGTAGGTTTAAATGAGGGCTAGTGTCTTTTGAAACAATGCGACCATCTGCACTCTGACTCTGGGACGGAACGGGAGCTTTGGTTAAACAAAAATATTATTCTCCTTCATCCAGCACCACATCAAGTCTGTATATTTATTCCCAGGAAAAAACTCTGCTGTAGGAACAAGGGAGTGCACTACAGAAATGAAGGGTATATTGTACCTGTCCCACTCCAAGGAATAACACACAACCAATTATTGGTGATTTTAAAACTTTCTCTTACATTTTTTAATGACTGAGGTGGCAGTATTTATATTTTAACAACTGTGTCCACTGTACTTGAACGAGGGTTACAAAAAACTCAGTGCAGTTATTTAGCAAAACGTAGCCATGGAGGGTGTGCAGGACCTTGTGGCTGCCATTGATAAAAAATGGTCTTTTACAAAACGCACCCCAAAACTTGCAGACATCTGAGCATGGAATGAACTTTATTAAATCACATTCATTCATTCTGCCAATACACAACTTAGTAGTTGAATCCTTTTTAATGCCTTAAATATGTGAGGGGGCACCCCTCATTATGCTACTGTCTCGATTGGTGTCAACTTTTACTCTCATTACAATCCATAACCTGCGATACAGGCTGGGGGAGTATTTCACATAACTGCAGCTTATTTTAATATTTGCCAAGTGCTGTTTTGATCTCATGTTATGTAAAATGCCATAACATTTGATGGGGGTGCACAGAAACTCATTCTTTTATTTTATTTTAATTTGATCCCGCATGGTATGTGGTACTGCATATCTTTGTAAGATTGCTACTGTCTACCATACCACCTGCCCAGCAGCCCTAGAGCTCTCCAGAGTGGAATTGAGCTTTGTTTAAAAAAATGTTATTTGCATTTATCCTGCACCAGATCAAGACTGCATATTGATTTTAATGAGCAAAACTCATCTGTGGGAACAAACAGAGCTCAGTATAGAACTGAATGGTATATTGTACAGGTCCCACTCCATGGAATAACCCTCGATCCACTAGGGGAGATTTCAACACTTTTTAAATTTTTTTAATGAATGGGGCATCAGTATTTATATTTAAACATAAATTATGCCTACTGTACTAGAAAAAGGGTTATAAAATAAAAAAATGCTTTAAATCTACATTTTGACATAAATTCCACAAACCACCACCATGGTTCGAGAGAACAAAGCCCCCTGAGCAAAACCCTCCCTCATTTGTCTTCCTAGGGCACCCCTGGGCTAAGAAATATTAATTTTTCATTGGGCCATCTTGTCCCTTGCTTGCAATCAAAGATCGCGGTCAAAGAGTCTCGTGATCAAAGAATTTGCAGGCTCGCAATCAAAGATCATTAGCAAGCCACGATCAAAGATTTTAAAAGTTCATAACTCAATTTTTGACCACTTTAGAAGAAACCACAGACATGGGTCATTAGAACAAAGCTCCCTGAGTAAAACTTATCCAAGTTTTACTTCAGGAGTAACCCATGAGCTGAGATATTTACTTTTTTAAGATCAGAATTTATAAACAAGATGGCGTCGGTCGCTGTCACAAACCTATTCAGCAGGTCAGGCCCTCTGCTCCCACAGTGCCAACCTCAGAGCGCAGTATTGTGAACAGGTAACAGAACAGGGTAACTCTCCTGTCTGCTTGTGGGTCCGAATCACATTTAGTCCCAAGTTCTGAAGGGATTCAAACTGTGAATCTTATGCTAGCATACCCAAATGTACAGGCTCAGATAATCTTCTCTTCAGGGGATGCCAGATATATTTTGCCTGACGGCACCTAACCAGGTATCCAAAAGGAACCCTTAAAACTCTATAAAAGACCTTAGGTATATTCTTACCTTTTCCCGGTTTAGTATACCATCAAGCTTTGGAAAGTTTTAGTCAGTCTTAACCATCTATACTTCACATGTAAAAGAAAGAACTTAGTAGACACACCAGGCAGTCTCTTTAAAATAAGAAGTTTACTTAAAATGGATAAAAATATGTAAAATGTAAACACAGAACACTATATCACAAAGCATACAATCACTTAAAAGAAAACAAGGAAAAGTACAAACATAAACTCCTACCTCAATACAATTAGACTGTTCTATCTAATGTATTACCTTCTTACAGTGCTTATAGTTAGTTCTTGTTTCTAAGAGCCCAGAAAAAAAAATGTGTCTAAGTGGAAATACAGAAACAGTTTAAACTCTGTGTCTCCACCCTTTCTATGATGCCATCTAGCTCCTCCTTTTAGAATATAAAAATTATACAAAACAGGATGTCCTGTCAGGAGGTATATTAAATTAGGTGACATCAGCAAAAACTCATTTCCCAATATGACTCCTTCATTTTGTGTGGTTTCCTGTTTCCAAGGACATCACAGGTTTTTACAACTCTGCAGTTTGCCACCTAACTGCAAGATAGCTAGATTCTGTCCTGTAATAAATTGTATATTTAGCTTCCCAACTTCAGAGCAGCACAGATCATAAACAAGGCCATAAAATGCAATGTCTTGGAAGTTAATCACATTACAGAAATCTGCTGTTTAATATATATCCTGTCATTTTAACTGAAACCTTGGGGGGGCATCCTACTGGTTGTCTCATGACAGACACTCACATACCACATTCTATATATAAATGTCATAGAGCAATCATAACCAGCTGGCCAAGCGTCACAGTCGCGATCTAAGAATTCTCAGGGTCAAAGATTCTTTGACCGCGAGGCTGCAAATTCTTTGACCATCAGGAGGGATGAGATGGCCCAAACCCCATTCTTTGTTCGCAAAATAACCATATAAATTTTCCCTTTGACTTATAATGGGAGCTTAAAAGTGCAATAACTTTCGAATGCCTTAATATTTTTCACGAAACAAAAAGCGGCATGTTTGCCAGTGAAACTCTTTCAGATGAGTCATCTTGCAGAGCAGCATGCTACACGATGGTTGTGCAGTGCCACGGGCAAAATCCCCAAAACTGCCTACATAACTGGCGAAAAGTGCAATTTTCAGCATTTTGGTGTGCAAAGACCATAAGTCCGACTGAGATTAAATTTGGCAGCTCAAGAGACCTACCATGCCCAACCATGCATACCAAATTTCAGGCAAATCCATTAAATGGGTCCAAAGTTATTAACATGCAAAAGTTTGAGTTTAACATAGAAGTGCCTTCATAACCCTAAATATAGTGGTGCGACCACGCCCCTTTAAGATAGATATATATATCCTACTGGGGTACCCTGTGGGGTAGGAGGACAGCAAAATAGAGTGTCCCTCCTTATACCCTTAATAGAGTTATATGGCTGTGGTCACAAGGGTAATGTCTTCCATGTGGAATGCTGTGCCTTGTGACTGGTCTGTTAGGGCCGATTTATTTATTTATTTATTGGAATCTTGGATTAACACCTTTTAGCTATAAGCTCGTTTACAAAGGTTCCACGACAAGATATATTTATATAACAGACAGGGGTAAACATAGCAAGCAAGTACATAAAGGTACATTGAGATTGGGGAGAACATGTCAAGCAAGTACAGTTAAAATACATCAGGTAGGAGAGACCAACATTTTTGTGACTGTACTTAGAGCAAACCTAATGTGGACAAGCATTTTATAGTTGTAGCTGAGCCTTAGAGCATACAGGTTGAGTTAGGAGGGTCAGAAGTAGGGGTGACCAAAGGAGGGTGGATAGAATAAATGAGAGCAGGGGGAAGGTGGAGGCAGAAACAAGGGGGAGACACATAAGAGGAAGAGCAGGTGGGGGGTGGGATTGGTTAGAAATCCACCCATTGGTTACGAAGGTAGAGGATAGGGATGAGGCTTAGTAGAGTGAGAGGAGAGGGGGATATGGTGAGAGGGAACCAGGGAAGGGTGAACAGGAGGAGGGGTAATATGTTTGAGGAGAAAGCAGGAAGGCAGGGGGGATAAAGAGGGGGAGGGGGGTAAGTGCTCTGCAGGGCAAAACCAGGCAGGAGAGGAAGTGGGGGGGGGAGTGGGTGCTCTGCAGGACAAATAAGCTGTCAGTAAAGGTAGGATTAGGCACTAGTGACACAGTCGCAGTTACTAAAAATGGCCAGGTAGTGTAGCAGTTTGGCTTTAAATGGGCTTAGTTTTATTTCCACAATCAGCTCAGAGTTAAGGGTATTTAGCCAAAGGGGGGCCCTGTATTTGAAGGACCATTGCCCTAGTGAGGTCTGGCAAAATGGAATAACGAAGGCAGCTTTACTTTAACCCCCTAGTTAGTCTTGAGTAAGTGGAGTTTCTTAACATTTGCCTCGCTCCTGGGGATGCAAAACCAAGGATGGATTTTTTAGCTAATAGGTAGACTTGGTACTGTAGTCTGCTATTCAAGTTTAACCAACTAGTGCTTAAGTACAGTTCACAAGTTTGAGTTAAACAGTCCACACCCATGACTAGTCTGCAGGCTTTGTTTAAGACGGTCTATGCCCGAGAAGTGTTTGCCTGGCAGGTGGAGGGGTGTGTGTGTGTGTGTGTGTGTGTGTGTGTGCTGGTGCTTGTCTGAGGCAGGTATCTAGATAGGGGTCCCAGACTGTCATATATGTTGACAGCTTCCCTATCACTATATGGGCTACTCATTCATATTTTGATGTCAAGGCCAGGAGATTCTCCCATTCCCTGACCGGGGGTCAGGATCTCGCCAGTAACAGAGGATTACTCTTTTACCTGCTCCCAGAGTCCCATTAAGCGCTAGTGATTGGGCATGTGATAGGGTTGTGTTTGGTGGGGGCAGGCCAAGCAGTGCCGGGGGTCACATACAGTTGGGATAAGGTGTTAACAGCTTGAAGTATTGCCACATGGTCCCTCAGTACTCATCTAGGGAAGGACATGACCAAATTTGTGGGAAAGGGATGCCTGTGGGGAGGAGCACCTCTAGCAGTCACTGTTGCCCATCAGGCCTGCTTGGTGCAGCCATTGTGGTGTCCTGTAGGCCCTGTGGAGGATTTTTTACTGACAAGTTTTATTTTATTTATTTATTTATTTATTGATAACCGGGTAGGTGTGCTAGACACGAAAGTGACTATTTTCAGGCATGACCCGGGAGGTCAACAACAAAGAGAGATAACAGTTACATAGAATACAGTGTCAGGAGATGTGCAATACATCACAAACATAAAGTGAGATAAAGTTAGGACAAATAAAGGTACAAGGCACGAATGGTGTAAAAATTACACAATTAGAGATAAGTGCCCAAGTGTAGATTATCATAGTAATAACACAAGATATGAGGTACAGAAAGAAGAAATATACCAGCGGAGGCATCATTATGACATACTGAAAGTAAAAGGGTGTTGATTTGGAAGGGGGCAGGGAGAGGGGATAGGTTTAAAGGAGGCTGAAGGATCAGGGTGCCATCTCACACCATAGAAGATGTTTCCAAGGGCAGCCAGGGCAGAGTAAATCTAGATCTATGGAGGGTTTTGGCCTGAATCTCTCTGTCTTACATGCCTGTGTCCAGATATGACTACATTCTTCAGGTGCAACTAATATGTCCAATTCCTGCAACCATTTATCACTAGCTCTCAGCATAGGGGTTGTGGGTGACTCCCTTTCAAGTGCTTACGTTTGGCTGCCAGAAGATGGGGAGAAAATAGTTTCAGAATTAATTATGCAAACCCCCCAGCCAGGGGGATGGTGTGATCCTGTTCTGTGCCACTTTAGCAGAGAGGAGATCCCAAAGCTGCAGGTACTTCTAGAAATGGGCTCTGGAAATCCCAGAAGCATTGCACAGTTCTACAAAGGGGTTGAGAGCACCTGTCTGGTAGTGTTATAGGTCTCCTAAAGTATTTGGTTCTTTAGCTTGCCACGATTTCCAGCAATTTGGGCAATTGTTGATAGTTAGCTGAGAGTTGTGCCATACGGGTTGGACCTTAGTCGTTTTTGAGTTCCATAGCAGTACTTTGGAGTATTTGGATCATGTCTATGTCATGTGTTTAGCACAGCAGGAAAGCGCTGGTTTATATCCCCAGTCCTGGAACAGCACAGCTGAGGGGGTAGGCAGGGCTCCGTGTGGTATTTCTAGAGGCAACAGTCTAGGAGGGTAGGTGGTATGAGATCTGGCTAATAACATGATAAAGCCTGGCATAGTATCACAAGGTCACGCATGGCTTTTAGGTTGGGCAGGCCAAACCCTTCCTTACTCCAGTGTTGTTGGAGTGAGGCAAGTTTGACTTTTGACACCTTGCCTGTCCATATAAAGGAATACATCTTCCTAGCTACTGCCTTAAAGAAACTGCCAGGAACCTGAACAGGAAGGTTGAACAAAATGTATTGTATTTTGGGAGGGCTATTGGTCTTACAGCATTCGCCCCACCCCAACTGGATGAGAGGATATTATCCCAGCTCTGTATGTCACCATGTATTTTGTCCAGCATGACTCTAACACTATTATCAGGAAGCGGAATAGAGAGGAGGGGCATTCCTACCTCGTACCACTACCAAGGGAGAAAGCAAGGGACACAATTGAGCTGGTAAGGACAGATGCTGTTGGCCAAGTGTACAGTAACTTAAGCAGGGGAATAAAGTGATTATCAAAACTAAAGTGAACCAGTACATCAAAAAGGAAGGCCCACTGCACCCTGTCAAATGCTTTCTCAGCATCTATCGACAAGGTGGAAGTGGGCCCTGTGCAAGTTATGGATTCCCAGAGCAGGTCTAAAACCCAATAGGTAGTGTCCATCTCCAGGTGGCCTGGGACAAAGCCCACTTGGTCCAGATGAATTATGTCTCCCATGATATTATTCAATCTCCCTGCTATAACCTTTGTGAAGACCTTGGCATCCACATTTATAGGGGAAATCGGGCAAAATTGTGAACATAATACAATGTCTTTCCCTTTCTTAGGGATCATCGCTTGGGAGAAAGATGGAGGAGAGAACTTCTATCCCAGGACTCATTGAACACCATCATCAATCTGGGTGCCAAGATCTCCATGAAGGCACCATAAAAACCACTAGGGAACCTGTGCAGTCCTGGTGACTTCCCCACATCATGGAGTTTATGGCTTTTGCCACTTCTGTCTGTTATTGGGGAGGAGAGGTGGCCAGTGAGTATGTTGCTATAAAAAGTCTCAAATTGTGTCTTTGATGGGAGTACCTATGGAGGATACCTAGGGAGCATACAGGGCTTTGCAGTATGTTTGAATGGCTTGGTTTATAAACTGGGGAGAGGATGTCCATTCACCTTGTGAAGACTGATTAGTGGGTATATATTTTCCACCTCCTTTGCTCACAGCCTATGTGCCAGGAGCTTCCCCAACTGTTCTCCCACCTCCCAAAACTTTTGATTCAGACAGAACAGGGTGTATTCTTTTTATGTACTGGAAGGAGTCCTCTAACTCCACCCTCACATCTGGAACATGGGGACAAAATACAGCCTATGATCTGGGTGGATCTGATATTCATGTTCTAGTTGCTTTAAGTCCCTTTCTCACTTTCTGGTTATCTGGTCTCTTTCTCTTCTCCATTTTGTGGTATATGCAGACAATTTTCCATGGATCATGGCCATCATGGCCTCCCACAGTGTCATCACAGTAGTGTTAGAGGTATTGTTTAATAAAAAGTATTCAAGCAGTTCTGTCCTAAGCCATGATGCAAAGCTGTCTTGCTGGAGTAATAAGGTATTGAACCTCCATTTTTTTATTGGATCCTGGGGTTTGGCCCCAAGTCAAGGATAACAGAACAGGTGTGTGATCTGAAATGAGAACATTACCTAATGATAACCCCCAAGGCATGAGATACTAGGTTCTGGTACACAAAGATGACACCTAGTCAACTGTAAGAGTTAGGAACTGAGGGAGTAGAAGGTAAAATCTTGTTCAAAGGGGTGGAACATCTTCTATATCTCTCATAAGCAGTCCTGGGTGTAGGTGTTCAGGGCATGAGTTGCTACTGAGAGTTCCCCCCCTTATGCCCTGGACCAGTTCTGTCTAGTGAAGAAGGAGTCAAACTGGGGTCGCTTCCAATGATAATCCCTGGTGGTGTGCCTGGGAATTCATGGAGCATCTGATCAAAGAAACTTCTATTGGGTGTATTTGGTGCATAAATGCTGCCCAGCAATATCAGCTCCCCCTGCTATAATCATTCTATTAGAAAGATTTGACCCTCTGCATCTTTCATCTCTTTCTGGATATATAGGGGAAGGCCCTTCCTGAACAGAACAACAACACCCCACTGCCTAGAGAAATAGGAGTTATGATAGCCAGTGCCTACCGAAGAACAGCACAGATGGGGTGCCTCGCCCTCAGACAGGTGAATCTCTTGTAATAAGGCTACATTACATTGCATCATTTTCAGTTTAAGTAATACCTTCCTATGCTGGACAGGGCAACTAAATTCCCTTGTATTCCAGGAAATGGTGCAGAATCTATCGAAGGAGGCCATAGTAAAGTTATTTACAATTGATATAGATATTTTACCCTCTCCCCCACCCCAACACTCCCTACCCACCCCCAACCCAGCTACACAGTACACCACAAAAAAAAACTTAGCTTCATGTACTATTCCTAACTTGCAATTATTTAACTATTTAAATCTTTCAGTGCATAAAACACCTGATAAAAAGATGAGTACCCCAGAATATGTGCTCAACACAACTGTATATACTTGAACTGGGACAGGAAATTAAAGGGAAAAAAAGAGTAGTAATCCTTGCCAGTAGAGGATCACCAGAAACCATCACAAGTTAAGTGTCAGGACGGGTATTAAATCTCCTTCACATGGAACCTGAGCTAGACAACCAGAGAGTATGCAGGCCATCCCAGGGTCCCACTCCCTTTTAATACACAGAAGGAGAACGGCCATTGGTAGCAACACTATTAGGGAGATAAGAAGTCACCTTTGGCTGCAGCAGGTATGCTATCTAGTAATAGGCTAGGAAGAAGCCTCCTTGGTAGCAAACGTGGGCATTTGTCAGGAAACATTTAATATACTTGATTACACTCCATAGAGCCTCACAAATAGCTGTTCAGACTGTGTTGGTTAGAGTCTTACTAAATCAAGCAATAATGAGACCTTTAGATAACTCATAAATCCCTTTACTCCCACAAAATTCAGAAGGGTCTGCCGGGAGTTGCAAATAATGTCCTGCTGCCCTGGTTCTGTGTCAATGGTGGCTGATCACTAAAAATGGCAAGGGGGGGCACTGTACCAGAAATAATGTTCTCTGTTTCTGCTGAAGGTAACGTGTTTTTATTTATTTTAGTTTTTGGTAACCGGGTAAGGCCCACTAGGCACAAGTGCCTGTTTTCAGGGGCGACCTGGGAGCACTGGGTGGTTAGGTGACTTGCTCAGAGTCACACAGTATGCAAGTGGAGGTTGTGAGAATCAAACTCAGGTCTGGTCTGCTAGATGTATCAAGCTCATTCACACCTCATTCCTCTAACCTCTAGGCTATACTGCCAGCCCGGTTTGTTAAGCCACATCACAGGCTGCCTGTAACAACTGTTCCCAAAGCACAAGGCGCATAGCGAGTGGAGCTGAAAATCAAAGAGTGGTGCAGCCCTCCCCACTAGAAAGCATATGAGTAGTCAGAACACACAGCTGGAGGGAAGGGGGGACAAACCCCTCAATAACTTTAGGCTTTCAGCTGACCTAGGTGACTCACAGTCTGAATACGGTGCAATTAGATGGTGGGCTCAATTCTCCTCGTGCACCCCAAAACCTCCCCCCGTCTACAGCTGTGTTAGAGAAGCAGTTACATATTTATCCTGTTGGTCGGCTGCTCTCTGTGGTCAAGGTGTCTGTTGCACTGTCCATTAGCTCAGTTGCTGTTGCTGTATGGGAGTGCCTGGGTGAATGTTGAGGGCACATGGTGGCCTGAAAAAAATGGTCCACTTCATCCAGAGTTTGGAATTGGAGAACTTCCTTTGATATGTCACAGCAAGCATGGTGGGGTAAAGTAATGAATATTGAAGTCTGTGGTTTCGGAGGTCAGCCTTGTTCTTTACAAAGGCTTGGCACCTTTCAAGTACTCCACTTGAGATAATCAGGATAAAAAGAAACCCACTGACCATCCTCCAAACAACTTTGAGTTTCCTCGCCATTTGGAGTATTAACGCTTTGTCCAAGTAGTGGAGTATTATAAAGGTGAGGGAATCAGGTTTAGAGGCAGCTTTGCTGACCTTCATCTGCCTGATCTTGTGTGGTCAGCCACTCTCAAAATCATACAGGTTGGGGTCCAGGCCGAGCCAAAGTAGGAAGTTAGTGTGGAGGTATTGGATGGCATTTCATCCCTTGTTGCCCTCTTGGAGGCCCAGAATCCTTAAAGGAAAACTACACCCAAAACTTGAAAAAATATATGCTGTGCAGAGTGTTTTAATTTGTGTGTGAAGTTCTAGTGTTTCCTTCCCTCTGACTGGTATTAGGAGTTTTTCCTAAATTAGCCTGCTAGCTTTAGGGTAGTTTTACGACCCCTGGATATCTCCATATCAAATAGGTTTATTGCATTTCTTTGTCCTACAATGCACCTTGTTTCATGTAATGGTGATGTAGCAGAGCCCATAAATCCAGCAGAAAATATTGCATTACAATCAGTTCACAACAATAGAGATGGCTATATTTTAAAATCTGTAGAATTCAGCTTGGTGACCACCCTCATCCTAAAGGTTTTACTGTCCTGAAAAACTTTGCTGCTGGTATTTTTTGTGCAGCTTGTAAAGCTTCCAAGATATTTAGCTTGTTTGGCATGTGTGTGCTGAATGTTGGGTCTCTCTTACATCACAGTCACGTGAGACAAGATGCACTGTGGGAAGAAGAAATACAATTACACTATCAGGTATGAAGATCCCCAGGGGTTGTAAAACTAGCATAAAGCTAGCAAGCTAATTTGGGAAAAACTCCTAATACCAGTCAGAGGGAAGGAAACACTAGAACTTCACATACAAATTAAAACACTCTGCACAACACATCTTTTTTCAAGTTTTGGGTGTAGTTTTCCTTTAAATTCTTCCTCTGACCCATTTCCTCAAGGTCTTCCATTTTACATGTTAGTCAATCTATCTGGATGTCTGCCACCAGGAGCCTAGAGTTGTGCGCAGCCTGATTCTCCACCACTGAGCTCAGATGGGGTTCCATCATGGCATCTTGTCTTCTAAGTGCTGTTATGCTCGACTGTGTATCTGTCAGAGGTTGCTGGATCTGCTCAACACTAACTGCTGTTTTCTCAGGCAAGGTAGTATGATGTGCTGAGTTCATTTGTAGAGGCAGGCAAGCATCTGGGAGCACTGCCATTTTCGCAGCTGATTGATGCTGCATGGGAGGTTATGTTGCAGAGTCTTTTTTCCTTTTTTTGTGGCATCTGGGGCGGTTCAAAAATGGCTAGATGGTTCAGCATACTTTTCCCCTCTTGACTGCTGATGATGAAATGGCCATCCACTTGCACAAATCCACTGATGGAGCTGGATATCAGCAGGGATAGCTCAGAGGTAAGGGTCTAGCCATCCAGCTTAGGCAGGTGCACGGATGACCTCCAGTTTCCTGCTTTTTCTCCAGACTCATAGTAAGTTTGCATAGTTCTACCTAAAGCATATTCCACTTTTTCACTATAGATAGTGTTTTCTTTCATGTTTTAATAAAATGATTTTGAGTAGCAATGTTGAATTACCATTAGGATTTCATTTACACGATGTTGAGATTTAGGAGTGCTAAGTTCTCCCTCTTTAAGTTTTGTCTAGTAGTATTTTTTCTTCTTATTTACTGAATATCCAATAATTCATCCATGAATGTGAGCTTTAAATGCCTCCCAAAAATGAGCTGCTGAACCTTTTTTGTTGTTATGAATTTCAAAATAAATTTTAGTCTCAGCGAGAATACCATTCTTTAAATTCTTTAAATATCCAATCATCCATCCATAAATGTGAGCTTTAAATGCCTCCCAAAGATGAGCTGCTGAACCTTTTTTGTTGTTATGAATTTCAAAATAAATGTTAGTCTCAGTGAGGATACATGCTTTAAATTCTTTATCTGCCAATAAAAAAATATTGAATCTCCTTTTTGAAGATACTGATTTGACTTTGCCTGAGTAAATAGAGATTTTTAAGGAAGCATTGTCTGAGATTACTGGTCTATTTATGAATGCATCATTTCACGAATTGCATGGCTTCTGTGACAGCAATATGTAATGTATCTTGCTATTGTGGTTGGGATAAGCAGACTAAAAGGTACAGCATAAGGCTGAATTTTCAAAAATGATGATGCAGACACAATTCCCAGTTTTGGGCTGTGCCAGAAGCATCCAAATGTGCCACAAATGTTTGACTGTTATTTTCAAACACCTTAAAGAGCAGCTGACGCCTTCAGGAGAACTTTAACAAAACATAATATTCAAAAACAGTTCGACTTGTATTTCACATTAGGTCTGTATTTCCCATCCCCATTGCTTATTACTGTTGCAATCTATATGAAAACAGGATCTTTGCTTCTGAAGAGTTCATCTCTTTCTGCTGCGTTCTCCCTAGCTGAAGTCATAAAGCACTGCTTGTGACATCACAGTTACTCCTATGGCAACAGATTGTGATGTCACAGCAGAGGATTATGACTTGAAGTAGGGAGTAGGCTATAGAGGCAGATGAACTCTGAAGTATAAAGATCATGTATTCGTGCACATTGCCTCAGTAATAAATAATGTGGAGGAACAATCTAAAGTAAACTTACAAGAAGGGACAGGGAGGGTAAAAGAGGAGGTGGAGTAGCTCTATACATAAGGGAAGGGATCAAAGCTACAGAACTAAAAAATAAAGGGGGAGGACAAGAGGCACTCTGGGTCACCTTGAAGACAGGGAATGGCATCACAATCCGCACAGGGGTTGTATACAGACCCCCATCTCAAGGGGAGGAAACAGACAAGAAAATGATAGAGGACATTCTAAAAATGGCTGAAAAAGGGGAGATACTGTTGATGGGGGACCTGAATATGCCAGATGTTAACTGGATGATATGTACTACAGCCACATCCAAGAGCAGGGTCATTCTCGATGCCCTGCAGGGGGGCAGGCCTTAGACAGCTAGTGTTGGAACCCACTCGGGAGGGAGCAATACTAGACCTGGTACTCTCAAATGGAGAGAGGATCACAAATTTAGAAGTCAGTAGACATCTGGGAACAAGTGACCACTGCACAGTGTACTTCTACAATAAGCACAACCATGGAGACAAGCCATACAAAACAAAGGATACTGGACTTTAGAAGGGCCGACTTTGGCAAAATGGGTGAATACCTGAGGAATGCACTAGCAAATGGCCAAAAAGAGGGTGGAAGAACAATAGAAAAATCAAACTGCTATCATAGAGGCAACAAGCCTTTGTGTGAAACAAATAAAGAAAACAAAGCGGAGTAAAAAAACATTATGGTTCTCAAAAGAGGTGGCAGGGAAGGTTAAGGAGAAAAAGGCTGCATTCAAAAAGTATAAGGAATCACAGAAGGAGCACGACAGGGAACTGTATCAATTAAAGCAGAAAGAAGTGGGGAAGGCAGTCAGAATAGCAAAGGCCCAAACCGAGGAAAAAATAGCCAACTCAGTTAAGAAGGGGGATAAAACCTTTTATAGGTACATTAGGGAGTATAAAAAGGTTAAGGGAGGAATAGTGAAGCTTAATAAAGGAGAGGGGAGGTGGGAAGAGGGAGACAGTGAAAAGGCAGAGATACTGAATGAATACTTTTGCTCAGTATTCACAAAAGAAGATGAGGAGGAGTTACCTAAACCAGACAATAGAAGCACTCTGGGTAGGGGGGTTTACACCAGTCCATTTACAGAAGAAAGAGTCCTGAAAGAACTCCTAAAACTCCAAGGTAGACAAAAGCAATGGGGCCTGATGGATTCACCCCAGAATCCTAAAAAGAACTAAGGGTGGACCTAGTGACACCACTGACCACACTTTTAACAAATCATGGGAGGATGGGGTGATACCTGAGGACTGGAGGAGGGCAGATGTGATTCCCTTCACAAAAGTGGGAGCAAGGCAGAAGCAGGAAACTACAGACCTGTAAGTTTGACCTCAGTGTTAGGGAAAATGATGGAATCACTTCTGAAAGGAAGAATTGTTGAGTACCTAGAGGCCAGCGGGGCACAGGACCCACAGCAGCATGGATTTACAGCAGGAAGCTCATGTCAGACAGATCTAGCTGATTTCTTTGACTGGGTGACCAAGTAATAGACCAGGGAAGGGCTCTGGATATGGCCTACCTAGACTTTAGCAAGGCATTTGACACAGTCCCACACAAAAGACTAATAATCAAGTTAGCCAGCCTGGGAGTGGGTTCCAGGGTAGTAGTCTGGGTAGCAAAGTGGCTGCACAACAGGACACAGAAGGTAATAGTGAATGGAACACATTCCGAAGAAAGGGAGGTTACTAGTGGTGTACCTCAAGGCTCAGTACTGGGTCCAGTCCTCTTTAACATCTTTATAGGTGACATTGCAGAGGGTCTGGAGGGAAAGGTATGCCTCTTTGCAGATGACACAAAGATCTGTAACAGAGTTGATACACAAGGTGGGGTAGAAAGGAAGAGAAGGGACTTGGCAAGGTTGGAGGAATGGTCAGACATATGGCAACTTAGATTCAATGCAAAGAAGTGCAAAGTAATGCACCTGGGAAACAAAAACCCAGGAGAAGAGTACACAATAGCAGGGGAGGTACTAACAACAACAAAAATGGAAAGGGACTTGGGGGTAGTCATATCAGATGACCTAAAGGTGGGTAAGCAATGTGAGAGTCAATAAGGAGAGCCGGGGATACTGGGATGCATAGGAAGGGGCATCACAAGTAGAAAAAGGGAAGTGGTTATCCCTCTGTTCAGACAGTTGGTGAGACCCTATCTGAAATACTGTGTGCAGTTTTGGAGACCCCATCTACGCAAGGACATAGACAGGATGGAAGCAGTCCCAAGGAGGGCAACTAAAATCGTGCAGGGTCTGCATCAGAAACCATATGAAGAGAGACAGAGAGAGCTTAATATGTATACCCTTGATGAAAGGAGGGCAAGGGGGGACATGATAGAAACTTTTAAGTACCTCAAGGGAATCAACAAAGTCCAGGAGGGTAGCATCTTTCAGAAAAAGAGATGTGTAAGAACAAGGGGGCACAATTTAAAAATAGAGGGGGGACGGCTCGGGGTAATGTGAGGAAATTTTTTTTCACGGAGAGAGTGGTGGATGCATGGAACCTGCCTTCCTGGGGAGGTTGTTGGGTCTAAAACTGGGGGAATTCAAACATGCATGGGACAGATATAAGGCAATTGTAGTGGGGGGTTGCAGGAAGTAGGCTGTTGGTTAACTAGAATCTGCAGCTTATCCAATAGGAAGGGAAATGGGCAGAATGGGTGGGCCAAGTGGTCCTTATCTGCCGTCAAAGTCTATGTTTCTATGTTCTATGTTTCTATGTTTAAGCTCAAATGGGCAGACTGGGTGGGCCGTAGGCCCTTATCTGCTGACATTGTCTATGTATATAGAGAATGCAAGCCGAACTGTACCTAAATATAATGTTTTTCAAGGGTTTCTTTGAAGCATCAGCAGCTCTTTAATGCATTTGCAACAGTTTCTCTGCTTTATGGCAGCTCATGTAAAAAAGAAATTATGAATGCATCTTTTTTTGGATGCATGCATCATTTTATTTGTGCAAATTGTGGCAAATGGAACAAAAATGTAAGGCCACATTTTATGTGGTCTAACTATCTTTTAACAAGTTGCACAGTTATGCTAAAATGGTGTTATAAACCCTGGACACACCTTTGAAATCTCTGCCTAGAGGATGGATAGTTTTCCAAACACACAGACACATAGATACATAGACAATGACTGCAGAAAAAGGCCTTTTGACCCATATGGTCAGCCCACCCTACCTATCTACTTGGCACTGGCCCAAGTGGCCATCCCTCCCCTTTTTTCTGCCCCCCCTTTCTAAATAACCCCATATGCCTGTCCCATCCCTGCTTGAAGCTGTTCACTGAATTGGCCTGCACCACTTCCACCAACAGTTTGTTCCACTTGTCCCACTCTTTCAGTGAAAGAATGCTTACAGATAACCCTGTTGATCTCCTCCCTGTGAGTTTAAGTGAGTTTTCTCTTATCCCTGTTGCTGAATTCAAGGATAAAAAGTTTGTTAGCATCTACCCTATTTATCTGGTGCAGATACTTGTATATCATGATCACATCTCCCCTTTCCTCCTTCTCTCAAAGGTGTACATGTTCAACTTCTGCCTCTCTTCGTATGTCTTGACCCCTAGTCTATGGATCGTTTTGGTTGCCCTGTGTTGTACTGCTTCACCCTTGTCACAGTCTCTCCTCAGGTGTGGACTCCAGTACCTTGTACAGTATTCCAGGTGTGGTTCCACCAATGACTTGTACAATGAGTGTATTACCTCCTCACTTCTACTGCTTATTCCCCTCCACAGTCAACCCAGCATCCTGTTAGCCTTGCCCACAGTTCTATTACAATTTGCCATTATTTTTGGCTCTCCAGTATCATGACCCCTGGGTCCTTTTCCTCCATGGTGCATACCACTCCTCCCATTTCATAATTGCACTTGTAACCCCCCTGCAAATGGGGGTTCCCAAAAGTCTTCCAGGAGCTTGCCTGAATGCTCCAAGTCTGGGCAGTGTTCGGTGTCTGAGCTATTTAAATGTGGTTCCAAGTGAGTGCTATTTGAGCTTCCATGTACTGTCTCTTTAAGAGCTGTCTGCTTGCAGTCCTAATTAGTTTGTATGGGGGGACTGTGTATTTAATGCTCAAATCCCGCCCAAGCTGCTGTCAATTCGCTCCATCTCTGCCGTCGCTACATGTGCAAAGGGGGCCTTGTTGAAAGATATAACTGTTTTCCAGAAATCATTTAGAGTGACTGAGAAAATGTAGTTTGTCTAACCTGTCTTCATTTCAGCACAAACTGCTTCAGTGTAGCTCTTTCATTTTGGCTTTGAATTGCTGACTTGGACCAATCAGGATGATAGGGAGACCCTAAAATGGAGTCTATGGATGAATCAGAACTTGGACTCTCAATTTTGAGCCAGCCACAAGGGGATTGTATGGGCTATGACTCTGGGAAATGTAGTTTTGGCCTTGGCACCTTTTTTCATCAACAGAGGGAGTCTTATTGTGAGTGACAGCCGAATCAGCCAACTGAACTGGGAGGAACTCAAAGGAAATGCCCTGCTGTGTTACTGGAAAGCTCAGATCAGTTGTGACAGTGAAGAGAGAAGGAGCTATGTGCTTCTGCGGTGTATAGTTTCACGCGGGAAGCATGTGTGAGGCCCTGAGGTTCAGCCTGCAGCCATAGTAAGTGCAATTTCAGACTGAATCCGATTTGTGAGGAGAAAGAAGGAAGTCTGAAGAGTGGGAACAAGGCTCACCCTGTAGAAGACTGGAGAAATTGCTGAATCGCGCTCGGTCTGTCAGGAACTGAAGCTGCTGCGTGTGCTCCCGGGTATTTTGCAGTAAGTGCGATCGGGATCAAGGAGCAGCCTGCCTGTTATAGTACTTTCCTTTTACATATGAATGTGCATAGTGCTTGTGGGGAATCGCTATTTCCAATCCCCTGTACTGGGTGCCGTGTGTTGAAGCTGGAAGCAAACCCCAGCTTGTCTCGGACTAAATCCATTTGCTATCAACTGCAGTGGGGTCCAGTCACAAGGACCTTGTCTCCATGCCCTGTTGTTCTGGCAATCCAGAAGAACATCCACCCTCCGGTCCTCAGCTTGGGTATTGTGAGTACAAATCAGGGTATTCCCCTGCAGCCTGTTTTCAATCACAAATGTGTCATCTAATTCTTGTTGTATCACTGCTTCATGGACTAAGCTATCCGTCTCCGGATTACAATTGGGTGTTGTGCATATATTTTCTTCTACAGGGCCCTATCCATCTGCACCTGCCGGCCAGCCACGGGCAACAGACCTGGCTAGCTCCCCCCCCAAACCTGGGTACCCAGAGTGTGACTTTTCAGACCCTGTATGAGTGCACCATACTGTGATTTAATGCCACCAATTAACCTGATTTCCCCCTCCTGTGTTACTGTCCCCTAAATAAATCAGATTTGTTGTTGTTATACTATATACTGTCTGTGGTGTTGGTACTTATGGACACAGTATTGCGAACAGCGAGGGAGAAGTCGGGAAAGGCGCAGCCAATCGGTAAGAGAGCGTTCCACCAGGCACAGCAGCCGATTGGCTCTCCTGCCCCATTGACTTACACTGGCTCAGTTTGCATTGCTGAAATCTGTGTGGGACTTGAAAATTTGTTTTTCTTTTTGTCTTTTACTCTTCCCCTGGTGTTCTACTGCAAGTTTCCCAGAAGAGCTGCTTCCACTCTGGTGAGACATCTATAGAGGGCAACTGCTGTTGATTCTGTTGAATTCTGCTGGACTCTGTTAGCATGCAGTGGGCCAGGCAGCTGAGGCGCCACTCTCCTTCTAGTTTTATATGTGTAAATCATCAAAAAAGTGCTGTTATCCACTATTGTATTGTGAGGAAACTACTGTTTTACTGCTCTTTAAAGTAATTGCAGCTCCTTGTCTGAATATGTAAAATTGGGCCAGACGCTGGTATACAGGACCCCCACAGTCCTTTGTAGTGCAGATTTGGTCATAGCGCTCAGAAAAAGGCTTGCTACTGCCTTTATTAATTGCTGCACCCTCCTCTGTCTTTCTCCAGCCTGCTTCCTTCAGCCCACAGCAACCAGCTGAGCGCCAAGGCTTCACTCCGCCAGCGGGCGGTCGGCGGCACTTAGCCAAACTTGGGAACCACAAGGCCAGGAGGAACAGTGAGGGAGCAGTCAGGAAAGGCGCAGCCAATCGGTAAGCGAGAGCTCCACCAGGCACAGCAGCCGATTGGCTCTCCTGTCCCATTGACTTACACTGGCTCAGTTTGCATTGCTGAAATCTGTGTGGGACTTGAAAATTTGTTTTTCCTTTTGTCTTTTACTCTTCCCCTGGTGTTCTACTGCAAGTTTCCCTGAAGAGCTGCTTCCACTCTGGTGAGACATCTATAGAGGGCAACTGCTGTTGATTCTGTTGAATTCTGCTGGACTCTGTTAGCAGCAGTGGGCCAGATGCTGAGGCGCCACTCTCCTTCTAGTTTTATATGTGTAAATCATCAAAAAAGTGCTGTTATCCACTATTGTATTGTAAGGGGAAACTACTGTTTTACTGCTCTTTAAAGTAATTGCAGCTCCTTGTCTGAATATGTAAGGTGGGCCAGACGCTGAGGCACCACAGGATCCCCCACAGTCCTTTGTAGTGCAGATTTGGTCAGTGACGCTCAGAAAAAGGCTTGCTACTGCCTTTATTAATTGCTGCACCCTCCTCTGTCTCTCTCAGCCTGCTTCCTTCAGCCCACAGCAACCAGCTGAGTGCAGGGGCCGCCTCCGCCAGCGGGCGTGTCGGTGGCACCTAAGCGAACTTGAGAACCACAAGGCCGGGAGGAACAGCGAGCAGTCGGGAAAGGCGCAAAATTTTTGCCCACTCACCCTTCCCCCTTCCTGTGTGTTAATTTATAGGCATCTTCCTGCTGAAATCTCTTCCCGCCACAGCACTTTTCTCTAAACCAATGAGACAGTCACACCAGCTTGCTGACCCAACCAATCAGCAACTTCGCTACTCCCTATTGCCAACTATCAATATCCCACTCAGAATGGGGAGCTTGCTACTGATACTCCTGTCACAATAGCCATAGGGTTCCACAATGAAGATGACCCTATTACACAATCTAAAGTGGTCAACCCGCCTAGTTTCTCTGGAACATCCTCGTGCTGACACCCATACCCTCATATATGTCTTGCCATTGCTGCATCGACTACAGTGGTACAATCACCATAAAGTTACACACATCACCACATATGTCTCCAGACAAGGCCCCACTACTGGGTATATAGATCCCCACTAAGCCTAGTCATCAAACCGCTAATTGGTATCACACACTACCTTAAATCCACAGGGAGCACCCAAAACAAAGAGTGGCAATGGAATAAAAGGAGGACCAAAGACAGCCCCTCTCCCTATCACTGGCAGCCCTTATGAAATTACTGATCTTCCTATTGCTCTGTATTGGTAATGTAGAAATCAACCCTGGACCTCTTGAAAGCATCACCTCTCCCTCAGACCTATCCTCAATTAAAGGCCTCAGTTTCCTGCATATTAATGTATGCAGTCTGTTGAAAAAATTTACATTGCTACAATCCTGGGTTGCCCATACCTTGCCAGACTTTCTTGTGATAACTGAGACATGGCTCAAGACCACCACAATGGACAGGGAAGTTAACCTACCTAACTATCAGCTATTCAGAGCTGATCACCAAACAAGGGGAGGCGGAGTAGCCATATATGTAAAAGCTGGTTTAGTTGTATCCTGTACTGCTGCAACATCTATGCCCAAGGAATTTGAGTGTCTATCTCTAAAAGTCTCTCTCCCCAATACAGCAGCTTTCCATTTAATTGGATGCTACAGACCCCCCTCTGCTGAACACAAGTTCTTATCCCACCTGGGAAACCTGGTCAAGTCCTGTACTGAAGAAGTCATTATCATAGGGGACCTGAATTTCAACTGGCTCACCCAGGCAGCTACACCTCTGGTATCATTCTGTGACACCTATGGGCTCACACAGTTAATTAATGAACCAACAAGACTAAATGCAAGGAATAGTAGTAACAGTACTCTACTTGACATCATACTAGTCGCGTAAACCACATCTATTTCACACACGCTGGAGTGCTCCTATGCGACATAAGTGACCACTGCCCCATCGCAGGGTAAGATCCAACAACATTAAAACAGATCCTGCAAAATTCCTCATGAGGAGATCCAAGAAAACATCAATATTGAAGGATATCTGCATGATCTAGCCTACTCTCTCCACACTGGCAAAAGTTCTATCTTGCACATTCTGTAGAAAAAGCTCAGCAGGTGCTAAATAGCATTATATTAAATGCCCAACACCCATGCCCCAATTCTAGTATCCGAATAAAAAACAAATCCTGTCGCTGGTTTTCAGCTGACCTCAAAGCTGCACTGCTGGAGAGAGATAAACTTTGGAAAGTAGCAAGAAAAACTAAGAATATGATGGACTGGATGATCTTTAGGAAAGCCAGGAATAAATGCACTAGGAAAGTTAGGGATGCAAAGGCTGCCTACTACCTAGCCCAGCTCGACTCCTCCTACCATAATACTGCTAGATTTTGGGGCACCATCAAGGGGATGATGGGCCAGGATGTTAACTACCCCCTTCCAACCCATTTACACAGTAACTATGGCCCCATTGGAAATCCTGGATGCATTCAACAACCACGTCACAACAGCTGGCCTTGCCTTTGACTCCTCCCCAGCTAACCTATTAAGGGATCATTTAAGCTCCCACTATACTGGTGAACAAAGAGTTGACTCCTCCTTTAGCTTCAAACCTATACTGTTGAAACAAGTTGAGGATCTATTATGGCATCTAGATACCAAACAAAGTGCAGGAGCAGATCTTCTGGACCCATTCTTTCTAAAGATTGCGTGTCATGTGCTTGCAGTCCCCCTAACTCACCTCTTTAACCTTTCCTTAAACTCTGGCTCTATTCCCACGCTGTGGAAGACAGCCCAAGTGGTCCCCCTTCTAAAATCAGGGGACCCTATGGATCTTAATAACTACAGCCCATTTCCATCCTACCTGTGTTATCCAAGATGCTGGAGAAATTAGTGAGTATTCAGTTAAGGGAATATCTGGACAATGCTAATCTATTAAATCCAGCTCAATCTGGATTCAGAGCCAAACATAGCACTATCACTGCATTAGCCAAGGTCACCAATGATTGCAAACCGAACTGGATAAAAAGAACAATGTCTGTGCAGTATTCCTGGACCTGAGCAAAGCATTCGACACTGTGGACCATGAACTGCTACTCTCATCCCTACATTCCATTGGCCTAGATCCATCCTCCATGAAGTGGTTCAGATGCTACCTCTCCGTAGATCACAGCAGATAAAAGCTGAAGGTGACCTCTCCCATTAAGACCACTGTCAAGAGGAGTCCCCAAGGCTCTATTCTGGGTCCTATCCTTTTGCCATTTATATAAATAAAATTGATTCAACCCTTACCAAGTCCTCAGTACATCTCTTTGCTGATGACACTGCACTGTATGTCAGCAACCCTTCACCTAAAGTTGCTCATGAAATCCTACAAGCAGAATTCTCCCTGTTACAACATCAGCTTCTAGAAAAAGCTTCTTCCAAATGCAAAGAAAACCAAAGCAATGATGTTCACAACCCAAAACTCACCAACACATCCTCTTCAATCAGTCTCCCCAGATATGCACTATACTTGGAGAAAATCTGGAGTATGTTGAAAATTTCAAATACCTAGGTGTGTGGATTGACAACGAACTTGACTTTACTCAGCATCTAGAACAACTGCTGAAAAAGCACGCCTAAGGCTTGGCCTCCTCTACAGATTAAAACCCTTCCTTAATAGAGATTCAAAGATGAGATTAGTCAGGCCATCTTTCTATCAGTCATTGACTATGCAGACTTCCTCTATAGTCACTGCTCCTCCCTACCTTCAAAAGTTGGATACCTTATACCATAGAGCAATAAGGTTCATTACAGACCTGCCATATAACACTCACCATTGTTCTCTCTATGATTCAGTTGGATGGGTTTCCCTTCATGTCAGGAGGAGCAGAAATGCAGCTCTATGGATCTACAGAGCTTTATCAAAATAACTCCCAAGCTATATCCTGGACTGCTTCAACCTGACCACTCCCAGCTCCTATGCCCTAAGAAGCAACAATATCATCCTGCTCAAATTGCCCAAAGTCAGCACCAAAATAGGGAGGGCAGCAATCAGCTACTCTCTAGCCATAGCATGGAACACCCTACAAAAATCCTTAAAACTGTCCATTATCATTCCATTTACATCCTTCAAGCTGCACTGTACAGCCTTCTTCACAGAGAAATGAAGTTGCTACCGCTAGAGATAGAATAGTCATCCCACAAAACCTTATTCCAATCACATATGGCATATTCCTTCCAGCCAGACACCGCATATATGGCACCTAATATTCCTTCACCATCCTTGTACTCATTATGTGAGTGACTGTCATGCCCTCACGTGATATATATGTATTGTACATATTGTAGATGTTAGTTTAACTTTCTCTTGCCAAGCTTTAACATGTGAATTCTCTGTATATTATTGTGTTATAAATAACATTTTCTTGTTTCTGTATGTATAACTGTCTCATATGTATGTGATGTAATTGCTGTGCACCAACTCGAACCTTGACCTTATCAGGTCCATCTTGTAAATGAGCCTTGCTCAATGATGATCGCCTGAATAAATAAAGATTTGATTGATTGATTGAGTATTGTATTTCACTGTGTATGTTGTTTAACCTTATTTTACAGGGGGTCCTCAGAGACGTGCTGCAGAATCAGTCTCAAGGGTAAGTGGTACTTTATGAGTGAACAGTGTGTATACGTGGGGTATTGGGGCTGTAACTCCTGTGTACTGTGCGAGCCACTAGAGGGAACCAAAGGGGGCCACAGTGTCTCAGAGGGCTGTGATCAAGCTAGTCAAACCACTACAAACCCTGACCTCTGGGTGGAGGCACCCGCCATAGAACCTAGGCCCCCTCAACCTGTCAGTAGTCAAACAGGCAGGGGTAGTAGCCCTTGGGATAGCGCCACCTGGGGGTTACACACTCTTGGGTTACTCTTCCCAGTGTACATCACTTTACATGGTTTGCATCCAAGCCCAGCTGCCAGACTCAGCATTAGTTACAGATAACAGTATATACTGGATTCAAACATCAAGAAACATTGTTAAAAAAACTAGTTACATAGGAGGTTATGTAACTGCGCACAAACACTGAGGTATTTTGTGCAAAAACAAGTTTCAGTTCAGTTTAGTTTATTTGATTGACAGCAAGTCATTGCAACATATAAATAAAATAGCAAAAAGCATAAATAGTAGAGTATAAAAATATACATAAATAAAATAGTACAATCCAGTGATTTTGGAACAGTCTCCATGTATGGTTAAAGAGAGGGTAGAGATGTAGAATACTTAGCTAATCAGGGAGTACAGGATGTAAACTGGATGTGACAGGGTTTGGATCTGGCTACCTACAAAAACAAGTTGTGCAAAAGCAATTAGTGCAAGGTATTATAACAAGAGAACTACAGTTTTAACTAGCTGTGCAAAAACAGTGGAGTGTAAATTGGTACAACGAGAGAACTGCAGCTTCAGCAGATATGCTATCCCTGACTATGTCCACTACGGACTGGATAGAACCTCTGGAGGTATAATCCTTGACACCAAAGATAAATTATCTTCATCGATCATTATATTTCTTTCTATGGCTCAATGAATTTCAATGCCTTGCAATATCCGTAGCCCTGTCCTGTAACATGAAATGTTAATATTATTGGATACTATAGATCTCCTACTGGTGGCTCAAAACTTCTTAACCACCTAAGTTCCTCAGCATGCATAGCATTGAGATCATAATTGTTGGATACTTAAATTTAGATTGACTTTCTTCAAAATCAAATAATCTTAAACTGCTATGTGATGAATTTAGCTTAGCTAGTTAAAGAACCCACCAGGCCAAATCCTGAAAACCCTTCTAATTCTTCGATACTGGACATTGTACTCACCAGCAAGTTGTAAAAAATCTTAAATATGGCTATATTTGACAATGACTGCAGTAACCACAAAGCAATGGCTTGTGTAAGAGGTTTAGACAAAGTACATATGAGGCCTACATTTTACCCCAAAAGGAGACTCTACTGCTTCTGCAAATCAGGTTATCTCCTTGAACTGCTGAATATTAATGGGCAGGAATTCTACTCAGCTCCTACAGTACCTAAAGCTGCAGAATTCCTCAACTAACTTCTCTTTTCTATAAATAGTCATGTACCCCTAGCAAAACTGACAGTCAGAAAAACTGCTCATTGTTCAGGTAGGATGTCAGGCAGGCATTGTGAGACAAGTACAGTATAATCAGTGGGCCAGAGCCAGAACAACTAAAGTTCCACATGACTGGCTTGCATTTAGTCAAAAAAGAAATTATTGTTCTAAATTAATATGATCAGCCAAGTTCAATTACTATTTGAACCTCCTGGAATCCAATCAATAAGACATTACTAAATTTTGGAAGACAGTAATTGGTGACCCGAGTGTAGGAATGAGCCTGAGTTGCCGCAGGTCAACCAAGGGGAGAGGATCGAGCATCTGCCAGACAACTATCCTCTCCCAGGGTGTGGAGGCATGTTGAATCAGTCCTTGGCTGCCACCAGGTGGAGGCTTCATGGTAGTGCCAGTGCTCGAGCAGCATTGAAGGGAGAGGATGTGGCTCTGTAAGCATGTGCATGCCTCCATGTGCACACACTTATGTGCTGCTGCGGCTGGTGACATAAGGGAAAAAAATGGAAAATGGTCAGCACAGGCTTCATGAAGCCATGCCTGCCTACCCTGCCCCCACACCACCACCTGAACCTCTGGCCCAGTTTTTGATGTGAGTCACCAAATTGGGGGGGGGCAGCCCTCCCCTTCACAGCCCCACCATGGGAGCAGTCCATTAAGGACTTCTGGTATGTTGTGTCGGGAAGAGGGGGGACACTGGCCAGGGAAGAAAGGGACAGGGCTGAGAGCCCACCTGCATTGGCTACCTAGGAGACAAAGCTTTATAAAAAAAATTAAGGCTGGACAAGTCCAACCCTCTTGTGTTGAATGCCTTCCTTGCCAAGACAAATTACAGAGGATAGCAAAACCATCACAGACAAACAGCTCATTGTGGAAGAGCTTAACCTACACTTTGCATCTGCTGGATTGGCTTTCGATTAGCCACCTGCTACTGCATTCCCACCTCCAATCTTTTCACAACTTCCAGCTGTCATCAGCAATCTTCCCCCTTTCTGTTTTCAGACCATCAACTACAAACAGGTGGAAGACCTACTCCTGACCCTTGACCCAAAAAAGAGCCCCAGGGTGAACAAGCTGAAACCATTCTTTCCTAGAGCTGGCTCTCCTGCGCTGACTGCACCTATAGCACCCTTCTTTAAAGCAGCAGTGCAACAAAAAATATTTTTCCAAAAAGCTAGTTTCAGCTACAGTTGATAAAAATATTTGCATACCTGTCAAAATTACTTTTCTAGGTACCTCCAGCATGCTTTTTTGTTATTTTCACGATCCTAATCTTTGCCAGGTCTACAACGCTATTTCTAAGCCAAATGTCGTGGCCATCTTTTTTCATGAGAAAAAATTAAATGAAACATTTATAAAATACCAAATTTTGGTGGAAATAGAAAATGTTGCCACTAAACAAAATTGAAAGATGCCTGGATTCCATTACAGTGAAAAAAGGTAGGATCACATTTTTTGCCAAATGTTATTTTACTGCTCTTTCATTATCCCAACCAGTAACGAATTTTCCATACTATGGAAAACGACTTACATATTACCCCTTTTCAAATCCGGTGAAATATTTATTGCAAGTATCTACAGGCCTGTATCTATTCTCCCTGTATTAGCTAAGGTACTGGCAAAACTAATAAATGAACAGATTTGGGAATATCTCTCCTATAGTAATCTAATGATCCCAACCCAATCTGGCTTTCAGGCCTTGCATAGTCAACTGTACTTGTTAAAGTAACAGATGACTGGCTCTCTGCCCTGAATCAAACGCTGGCAACGGTAGCTATCTTTTGTGACCTTAATAATGGCTTTTTTATATGGCTGATCACCAGATTTTGCTGCAAAAACTCTTTGCAGTTGATATTGGCCACCTCGTTCCGTGCTGGTTCAAAAATTATCTGACAGATATGTGACAGCAACTCATATCTGAAGGCTTACTTTCTTCCTGCTCCCAGATTCTCAAAGTGGATCCTCGGGAGTCTGTTCTAAGCCTTCTCCTATTCACAATTTACATAAATGATCTAGAGGATTATATAGCAGGAAACATCACGTTCCACTGCTATACTGATGAAACAGTACTACACGCAGCTGTAGAACAGCAAGCGGACAAGCAAAAGACCTACGTCTGCATCCTAGTCAAAACCAAATAATTTTGTATTTATTTAACAGGGACTTTGTCATTTTTTCTAAGCATTTAGTCTGTTTCATTTTCATTTGCATATAACAGCAGTAAGACACTTCCACTCTCCTAGGGGAGAACAGCAGACTGTTAATGCAAATTGCTTAGTTATAAAACAGTGGTTGGACAGGAAGCATCCTAAAATGGTTTAATTGATGGCTGTTAAACCCTCGTATACATATAGGATATGATGTAGGTGAGAGTGAGATAGTAGAAATATCTTCATGAGCTACAGTATACTTGACCTCCTGACATCACAAGTGGTAAAGCCTCCGGCGAGGTCAGAAGAGGTCAAGTATAGGGAGCGAAGGTATTTCAACTATTTCACTCTTACCCATGTCATATTGGATTTGTACAACTGGTGTTTAGGTTGTTTTGCAATACAAATGATAAAAAGTTACAAAAGGAAAAATGTACAAACTGTAAACTGTGCCACTCAAAGCATTTCACTCACACCCATGTCCGTTTGACTTAAACAGGTGTTTAGGTGGCTTTGTGATAGAAATGATAAAAAAAAAAAAAAAACACATTTAAACTGTGTCCCTCAAAGTATCTCACATCTGCTGGCTTCAGTGCTGCACATGGCAGCTGTGATGTCATCAGCATTAACGTTGCTCTCTGACTGGTTTAGTATTCCATTGTGAAAGATCAACTTGCAAGATAGCATTATGTTCACAGTGGCCAGTGAGATGGTAGTAATATCTTGATCATGTTTAACCTATGCCTATTGCATAAAATAAAATCATTTAAGTTTGAACAAAATTAAAAAAAGGAAAAACATTTAGAAAAAATGAGCAGGGAAAACATGAACCATGCTACTCCTTTAAAGTAGCAGTGCCTGGTGTTTTTAAAGGTTGCATATCTTTGATTTGTATGAAATACCTAATATTGATTGTCTATTTTTCATTGTTCACTGACTTTTCTTGTCACTAATAGTAATACCTTGTGGAGCTGCACAGCCTGTCCTCGTTGCTAACATTTTAAAACCAATATGTGGAGAAGGCAACCTTGATGACTGCTCTGTGGTTTAGCCAATGCAACCACTGCTTCCGTTCTCAGTCTCTTCATTTTTGAAGATTGTGTGGTGCATGCTGTCATGCTGGCACCATTGAATGATTTGCTATTTTTTGGCGCCTTGTGGGTTTTTTTCTTTAGGGGGGAATTAGGGCCTGAGATATTGATATGGATATATTGTACAGTTGTCACACCTTTTTTACCATGTTTGTAAACTGACATCTGTTTTAGCTCCTGAAGGGAGGAATACCATGAAAGCAGCAACAAGCAGCTCAGTGTTGAACATCTGACTACAACTGAGCAACATGGATGCATAGGAGGAAATCGCTGAGTCCTCTGATTAGGGTGATGTTCCCTCATCACAGCGTCTAAAAATCATCACATAAAAGCACACAATGCCGGCCAGTGCAAATGATTTTTTGTGAAAGAACCACACTCACCAAATACGTACAGCAAAACCAATCGATAAAGAATTGTCAGAATGCTATCAGTACCAGTAGTAGTGGCAAAAAAGCAGCACTACAGTAAGTCACGCTTATCCCTCTATAACACTATATGCAGGAAGGAGGAGTGCCAGTCATTTTTTAATTTTCGGAAATTGATCACTGGGTTTGTGAATGATAAAGACATTTGGATGTAGTGTGGTGTCTCTACCTTTGGGAATCCTTTTGGATAAGCCTAAACTGCCAAGGTGCTGGCCCACAGGAAAATATAACACTCCCACTCATAGTAACAGGAAACACAATATCATGCAACCCAATACCCCACAAATAATATATTATAATTATGCAATAGCCGAAAATGTAACACCCCACAACAGTATAGTAGTAATGGAGTTAGTAAATACAAAGCCAACAAGGAAGGGCATTATTTAGGGGCCGGAAGCATGGCTCTGGAAGGAAAAGGTTGGATATTGGGTATGATAGGCAAAGGCAATCAACTGAATAAACCTACAGGTTCTTTTTTTTAACTTTATTCTTTATCTCTCCTTGCCTACTCTCGGAGCCCTCTTCTTCCTTCCTCTCTTCCCCCCATTCCACCTTTGGTGGGATCTGCCCCTAGAGTGCCTCCTTTTTCCTTCCTCCTGCACATTGGGGTCTGTCCCTCTTTGGTGGTCCGGATGGTACCCGAGAGGCTATCGTCTAAGGCTGCCGAGAGGTGTTTTCCGTTTTTCTCCCTGGTTTCCCCTGTTCTCTGGGACGTCGAGCACTAGGACGTACGTCCCAAGTGGTGGCATGCTGACGCATGCCAGACCTCTCATGCGCCATCTATGTCCCCCCCTTCCCAGCTCTGGTGAACGGAGCCGCCTCCATCCCCTTCAATTGTCGGTGCTTCCACCGCCACCAAGGATGCAGAACGCAGCATTCTTTGGTTCCCACCCCTGAGGGAGGAGAGCATCCATTGGGACGCTCGATCCTCCCTCTCCCTGCCAACCTCCGGCCACCCGAGTCCGTTCCTGAACCCAGGTCACCGGCATAGCACGAGGTGTGGCGTCCAGAGCCTCAACCCTCAGCGCCACCGGGCCGGCCCAAACCTACAGGTTCTAATCCCACCTTCATCCAAAAATAATATTCCCCAGGCAAACCTCTAAACCTCCTCCCTCTGTTGACCAGAAAGCCAAAGTTCCTTTGGGAACTCCCACAGTCTATCAGTGCACTCACACATCAACTGAGGTTTTAGGGCACAGATCCCAAAAATAATCCGGAAGTAGTCAGTAAAGAGTTGAACATACTGGTGGTCACTTAGAGAGACAGGCAGTTAACCTGGGCTATTTTAAACTATGCACTCCTTGCCCAGGACCTAACTTGATAACCCCTGTCTACACAGAATAGTTGCAGGGTTAGGCTCTGATTTGTACTCACAAACTGGCAACTCAGTTGCTGCAACAATCTTTGTGTGATGTCCTATAATCTGGTTTCACAGGCAAGCTGGAATACAAGTACAGGGGACTTAATGTACTTGAAACAACTGCCACTGCCGTACAGCCATCAAAGCACCACCTAACAAAAAACGAGCTTAGCAAAATTACCCATTACTCATATTCCACCATTTCTCTTCCCCAATAAAGTATAATTACAGTTACAGTACAGAAGTACAGTACTTTTTAATTTTCATTGTACCGACACTTACCTAGGATTTTGGCCTATGATATTGGCCTCATAAAACTAGAAAAGCACAAAAGCAAACATCATTGGTATTGCTCCATGCCTGCTGTATTGAGGTGCTCAGGATCACATGCAGTACTTGAGGGGGGACCTGAGCAGGGTTTTAGAGGCAGGATTATTTCCCCTGCCCTGCTGGTCATCCCCAACTCCTTTGATCCACCCCAGCATTCTGTCCATCCTCTTGGCCATACAGTGCTTGACCTGTTTCAGTCCTTTGTTATTACTTCTAGGTCCTTTCCCTTGCCCACTGCAGCAAGGGGAGCCCCACATAGTTTGTAGGTCCTACCTTTGTCTTTTTTTCCCCAAGTGATGCACCTTGCATTTGGCTCCTCTGAATTTGAGACTCCAGGAATCCAACAAATTACCCAGCTTGTTCAGGTCCTTCTGAAATTCATCCCACTCCTGATGGTAGTTAACCACTCTCTTCAGTTTAGGTTTAACAACTAATTTCAGTAGCTTTCTGGAGATCCCAGCTTCCAGAATGTTGATGGAAATGTTAAACAGCAGTGGCCCCACACTGATCCCTTAGGGACACCAGTAAGTACCCCTCTCCACTTGTAGTAGTGTCCGTTTACCATAACCCTCTGCTTCCTGCCCCCAAGCCAGGTAGCAATTCACGCTGTGTGTGTCTCATGCATACTGCATTGGTGTACTTGGTGCAGAAGCTTGTTATGTGCTACAGTGGGTAAAGACTTTGCTGAAGTCCATGTACACTATGTCCATGGCCCTGCCCCTGTCCATCTCCTTGGTTACCCCCTTGAGGAAGGTGATCAGTTTGGTCTGACGTGATCAGCCCCTCATAAAGCCATGCTGAGAGGGGGCAGGAACCTTAACCACAACCAAGTGCTCCATGATTCTGCCCTTCTTAATGGCTTCCAGGACCTTGCCCAACACTGATGTCAGGCTTACTGGCCTGTAGTTGCCAGGGTTTGTCCTTGTACTCCTTTTGAGGAACACATTGGACAGTTTCCAGTCCTCTGGCTTCATACCAGTCTGGATAGAACCGGACAGCAACACACCAGTCTGGACAGAGTTATAAATGATTACTGGAAGTGGCCCCTCTAACTGTTCCCTTAGCTCTACTATGATCCTAGGGTTTTCCCCATCCTCCCCTTGGAATGTACCAGATTCGATATTTGCCAGGTAATCAGTTACATGAGCAAGTGTGATGCTGCTGCAAAGAGGGTCAGGAATGGTTTTATGAGAGGCAGATCATACCAAACCAACCAGGGCAATTTTCTGGGCGAAGTACACCAGTGTTGTATACATGAGGTATTTGCAGCATAGCCAGTTCACTAGCTTATGGGTAGGAAATTAATTGTGGTGGGTGGATACTATTCTAAGTGAAGAGGTGTACTTAGTGGTGTCCCCCAGGTACTGGTGCTGCGGTCACTGCTGTTCAACATTGTTATCAATGATCTAACAGTTGGGGCTCCCAGAAGGCTGATTAAAATTCCTGTTGGTACTAAGCAGGCTAGAAGGGGTGGTGGACCCCTTTCAAATCAAATCAAATCAAATTTATTGGAAGGCAATACAGAGTGAACTCTCATTTACAATTACATCTGTAAATATGAAACAAAACATATGATACAAATATAACACATATGAATACACATAGAATCATCATCATCATCAACACCTGCAGTCAACATTGACAGGTTTCAATTATCCATCCATAACAATCACATCTGTGTATTAAAAAAACCTTTAATTTGATTTTTAAAATTTGCATAAGATACAAGTGATGTTAAATTAACTTTTTTCTGAATAGAAACCCAAGCTCGTGTAACAGTACTTACTAAAGTAATATTACTGTAATTAGTTTTAAGCTTCAGTAGAGAAAACTGTAGCATATCATTTGATCTCAGTGCATATATACTGTACTAATGTGTTTTGGATGTACAAGTTCCAGCAGGTAATGTTTTTAAAACAAATCTATAGACCAAAAACAGCTAGAGTCTGTCTTTGGGCAGACAAGGATTGCCACCCCATGGCTGCATGTAAGCTGCAGGGGTGTGTCCTCCATGGAAGCTGGTGACAAACCTAAGGGTGCTATGATACAATGGATCAAGCACCCCTCGGATTGTATCAGTTGCCTTCTTGTATAGTCCCCATAATCAATGTCCGATAAGAACAGAGAATTAACCAGTTGTTTTCATATGGAAAGACTAAAACTAGTACTATTTCTATAAACAAATGGTAACAAACTCTTTAATTTTACAGACAGTTTTTCCACATGCAGATGAAATTTCAAGGAATCATCCAATTATATACCCAAATATTTATAAAAAGATGATCTACAAATTTCTGTTCCATATACAGCTTTAATGGTCAAATTAGTATGATCAATTTTAGATTTACGAGTAAATAATGCCCATTGTGTCTTTGCAACACTCAATAATAAGCATACGTTTACGAGTTCATGTTGGATCTTAATAAAGTCACCCTGTATAGTATTCGGTGCCAATGAAAGATCTTTGTTTTGGGTAAATAAAATAGTGTCATCTGCATAAAGAAAAACTTTAGTTTCAGCAGAACTACAATTGGGCAAATCATTAACATAAACAAAAAATTAAAGGAGCCCCAGTATCGACCCCTGAGGAACCCCCTTACTAGTGGTAACGTAATCTAAACAGTGTTCCCCAGCTTTTACACATTGTAATCTTGTTGACAAGTTAGAAGAAAACCAAAGCAACTGGTTCAAGCCAAGACCTAAGGCTTTTAGTTTATTCAGTAAGATGTTATGATCAACTGAATCAAACGCCTTAGAGAGATCCAAGAAACTGAATCAAATGTCTTAGAGAGATCCAAGAAAACTTCTGGAACTTGCATCGCTGGTCAAGCAGATCAATATATAATCAACATCTTAGTAACAAGGTAGTGTTGCATATGAAATCAGACCACCCTACCCTGCAGACACTGACAAGTGTCACGGTGTGCCTTGGGGTCTTTGGCCCTTATGCTTACCCCATTCCATCAGGAAATATGGTGAGATGGTTGCAATATAGGAGAATGGGGTGAACTTTGGGGCCAAGGAGTCCAAGGCACACCTCGATGCCTCTCACTGGCTGCAGGGTGTGGGTGGGGGTGGAATGATATGAGCATTACAGGTGACAATCCCAAGTCACACCCCTGATGCCTGTCAGTCTCTACAGTGTGGGGCGTTATGGTTGGAAACCCTAACGCCTCAGGCGTTCGTTGGTATTTTCACTCCAAGTTTTCAACATGAGTTTTTTGTGACCCCCACCTTATGAACAGTGGCAATTTCAGTTTTTTAGTCAAAAGCTGATTTTGCACAGCGACTATGCCATTTTGAACAGGATGTGAAAAATGACAGCTGTACTGTTCATGGGAAGGTGTAAAAAATGGCAAAGTTGAAAATCTGCAATGAAAATATTAAAAAAACTAGTGAAGTCACGAGCGTGCATAGAAACTGCAGAATACACACCTGTAATGTAATTAGTTTGGGGATTTTTTACAGCAGATTGCCAACACAGGCATTTTGTGACCTCCGCTCAGGAACAGTGTCACTGTGATTTTCATAATCTGTCCCGAACAGTGAATTCCCACAGCGACCATGTATTTCTGCACTGGAAGTGCAAAAACACATTTCAGCCATGGTGTGAAAAATTACAGCTGTACTGTTCATAAGGAAGTGTGGAAAAATGCCAGTGGTGAAAATCTGAACTGAAAATATTACAAATTCATGAACTTACGAGGGTGCGTGGAAACTGTGCAATGCTCGCTTGTAACACAGTCATTTTATGGACTTTTGTCACCAAATTTTTAATATAGCTATTTTAAGACCTCTGCTCATGATCAGTGTCACTGTGGTTTTCTTAACCTGTCCTGAACATTGATTTCGCACACCAACTGCGCCATTGTGCGCTACATGCGTGCAAACACATTTTGGGCAAGATGTGAAAAATGACAGCTGTACTGCTCATAAGGAGGTGTGGTAAAATGGTAATGTTGAAAATCTGGAGTGAAAATATAAAAAATTTGTGAACTTATGAGCGTGCGTAGTAACTGCACAACACACGCCAGAACAGTCATTTTGGGAATTTCGACAAATTTTCAACATAGGGTTTTTGGGGGCCTCCCTCATGAACTGTGACACTGTTGTTCCAAAAATTGGTCCCAAAAGGAGGTTCGGCACAGTGACCACAAAATCACCTTTCGGGACCGAATAACAAAATGACGGTGCCAGAATTCATGAGGTGGGGTCCCAAGAACCCCATGTTGAAAATCTGGTAAAAAAAATTCCCCCAAATGCCTGAGATATGCATCAAAGTTGAAAAAAAACCTATTTATTGCATTATACAGCTGACCGGCATTTCCTCAGTTCACGGTCGGCTTTGAAGAGTGCAGACATGTTCCCAGTCCACGAAGATTGTTGCACGGACTCGGAGAGAGTATGGGGTGAGGGTGGGGGTGGGGAGGCAGGTGCGCAGAGGGTTGCGCGTGGTAGGCAGGGGGGGTCAAGACAGCGAGGACCATTTTTTCTCACAGGCATTTTTTTTAAAGACGACGTGGGACTTTTGCCACGCTGTGGTGGGCTCCAGCATGGCAGCCGGAAGGCTGTTTGGGGGGCAGTGGAGCTGACGGGGGATTGGGCACCCCCGTCGGCCATACAGACTGTTGCCACGCTGAGGTGGGCTCCCAGCGAGGCACATGGAATTCTGTTGGGGGGGAGACAGTGGAGCTGATGGGGATTGGGTACCCCCATTGGCCATACAGTGTGGGTGGTGGGTAGTGCATGAGCGTGCTGGGGTGGGCTCCCAGCATGCTACTTGTGGGGGGATGGAGCTGTCTATAACAGCTGTTTCAGTGTAGTGCCAACGTGTAGGCACTTTGCATACTGCTGGACAGCAGTATACAAAGTGGCTACACGTTACCGGCATTGATTGCAGTGGTTTTTTGCTTTTCAACCGTATGCCACTGCATCTGAACAGCTGTCATAGACAGCTCCTACATCGACTGGCATGGTGCGGCCGTGCCTGCAAAAGGCAGCAAATCATTGGAAGTGGGGGAGGCACACCTACGAATTCTTGTATGGTGGTACTATGTTTCTTGCACATGTGGGCAAGCAAACATAAAAATTAGTATCCAGCATATTTTTTGACATATTAGAGAACATTTTATCAAAAATATCACCTGCTTCTAAGAAATAATCACTGAATGCATTAACCTGATGAACAGGGTTACAAAGAATTAAACCATTATAATTTAAAACTTTAGGTAATGATGGCCTTATAGCTTTACCCTGCATAGATCTGATTCCAGATCAGATCTTTTTACTATCACTAGATGCATTTAAAGATTTTTGTTTATTAAATCTACTTTTAGTCTTGCTGACTTCTTGAGTATATTTATTCCTAATAATCCTGTAGTTCTGCAAATCAATATGTTCTGAGGATATGTATGAACTTCAGCAGGACCTTAACAAACTGTGTGATTGGTCAGACTCCTGGAGTATAACATTCAGGGTATGCAGTACATGATGCTAAAAGGGTAGGAAAAACAGAGGAAGGCCCTACACATGGTGTGGGGCTCTTCTTACTGGAGTGGTGGAGGAAATGCAGTAGCAGTGAAGACCTTTATTATTATACAGGATCATGGGTGTAGCGGGGGGGTTCCTGGGTGCTCAGAACCCCCGCTGCCTGTTTGCCGTCTGACTGTGCAAAAAAAAAAACATTTTAAATTTAGCCAGAGAGTCATGATGCGATTCCCCCCTTCCCCCGGGATTTACTTACAGACCCTTGCGCCTGGAAAAGACCTGTCCTGCTGTGCTGCACTGCCCATGGCTGTAATTCTTTTCCGACCACTGCCGATTATCCACTTAAAGTTTAAAACTCATGGTGATCTGCTTAGGGATGGCATGCGGGGTAGGATGCCTGGAGTCAGCTGATGAATATGCGCCCCGCCTCCCATGGTGCTCGGTTCGGTCCGGACACGAAGAAGCCTCGGGCTCTGCATCACATGTGATTGCAGCTTGGCAGTCACATGATGCAGAGCCACCAAAGCGCATTGCACACAATCTCTGGCAGGCAGAAAGAAAGATTCCCATGTTGAGGGTGCAGCAGCTTGCCTTGCTTGTGTCTCGTAGTAGGCAGTGCGTCTTCAGGCCTAGCTAGCAGGTGGATTTTCGGTGTGGCAGCACGTTTGGGAGATGGGGAAGTGAATCCCTCAGCAGCAGGTGTCTCAGGGCAGGCTGCAGCATAAAAGTCTCAGAGAAAGTCTGACACAGCAGCCTGGGAAGAAGCCGACTGGGTGGCAAAACCAGAGGCTTGAGTGTAGTCAAAAGCCAGAGACAGACTCGAGTGTGTACAGTCTGAGTCAAGGAATTTTGCAAGGTAGAGCTGCAGCAGGCAATAGATGGGGCAAACTAACAATAAACATGATTTAAATGAATTAGGGATGGGGTATTAAGGAAAAGTTACCGTGGGGGGGGGGGGTCCTGGCAATTTTGACAAACTAAAGTGGCCTGGAGATGGGAATGTCTATTCTGTGCTGATTCATCACACACTGAATGGGGTCTGTGGTGACCAGGGGGTCTAGGAAATGAGAGTGTGTCTGGCTGGGTGACTATCTGGTCACATGAACAACATAAAGGGGGCTAAATAAAAATGATGATATGGGTGGGGGATGGAACAATGACCATGGGGGGGGGGTTCTCGACTTCTGGTTCAATTTTAAGGTGAATCTATTCTTCTACTCTCATCTCCCACTGAACGGGGCTATGATGACATAAGGGGGAAATGAAAGTGTGGCTGGTTCCTTACAGCTTGCTGAATGGACACAAATGCAATGAGGTGACTTATCTCTGGTCACACCGATGAGCCAAAAAACATAAAGGGGGGTATCAAATTAAATGATGATGGGTGGGGTAAGGAAAATTGTCCGTTGTGGGGGGTTCTCGATTCCTGGCTCAATTTTGCCAAAGTTGCCTGGCTGGGGATTAAGGTGAATTCTGTTCTCATCTCACACTGAAAGGGGCTGATGTGAATGAGGGGTTGGGGGAACAGGAAATGAAAGTGTGGCTGGCTCATGAATTGGCACAGCTAACTGGATACAAATGCAATGAGGTAACTTATCTCTGGGCACACAGGTGAGACAAACAACATAAAGGGGGCTATCTGTGAGCTGTGTGCATTAATCTCATGAAACTACATATTATAATACAGTCAGGGATGGGGGCTGATCTGTGAGCTGCTTGTGTAATCCATCTCATTCATGGACTGATTAAAATAAATGATGGCTGACTGTGGAAAATCTGAGGCCCTTAGGGTGACAGACTACACGATTCTCAAGCTGTGGAATTCTAAATAATAATGCAGTTGTGTGTTTTATTCAATTTATTAGTGGCACTAGGCTTCTGACTATGCTGAGTCACACACCGTGTATTACAGGGAATGTGCACAAGCCAGAACTTAAACCCAGTATGTGAGACTACTCTCTCACTGGGAAAAATAGAAATGTTTGGCTTAATGGGGGAAATTATTGTCATATTTGTGGCAACCGCAGACAGACTGCATTAAAATTACATAGACCCATAAGATTAATGGAGATTGGAATGAAATCACGATCAACAATATGTTGGGTGACAATGACAGTAGTACAAACAGCACACAAAGCTTATAATTTCACAATATTTTATTTTGCCAGATAAAGACTGCTTGGCCTGCCCTCTTTTTCCCTCCTAGTGGCTAACCTGGCAGATCAGTTCTAACAGCCTACTGCCTTCTAACCCTCACTACTAGAATTGTCTTACACCTGTGTCCCATACATTCTTAAGTCCCCCACTGTGTGTTTTTGACACCACTACCTCAGGAAGGCCATTCCATGTATCCACCACCCCCTCCATAAAAAAAATAATTTCTCACATTGCCTTCTGTCACCCTCCTCTATCTCAAAATTGTGACCCCTTGTTCTTACACGTCTTGTTCTGAAAGATGCTACCCTCTTGGACTTTGTTGATTTCTTTGAGGCACAAAAGTTTCTCTCGTGTCCCCCAGTCTGACTTCTCGCTCCTATCCTAGAGGTTATATTCAGCTCCTTTAGTCTCTCTTCATATTTTGCTGCAAACCCTGCACCAGTTTAGTTGCCCTTCAGACAGCTTGCATCCTGCCTTTATGTCCCTGCAGAGATGAGGTCTCCAGAACTGCACGCAGTACTCAGGATGGGGTCTCACCAGCTGTCTGTACATGGATACCAACTTCCTGTTTTTTACTGGTGAAGACAGTCACTATGCATTCGCAAGATTCCCCCAGCCCTCCTTACTACTTTGTCTCATTGCTTTCCTACCTTTACTGTCTGATAAGTCCCTTCTCATCCTCCTCCACCCCCCCCCATGGAGATCGCACCTTTGTCAAGACCTTCACGATGGAGAAGGGGCTGATAAGGGCAACTAAGATGGTGTACTGGAATTTACAGCATAAGACAAGAATAGGTTAAAGGACCTCACCTCAATATGTACATACTTAGATAAGAGAAAGTAGGGATGGGGGAGCCTGATTGAAAAATCCAAGTACCTTAACAAAACATAAATAGGGTGACGGGAAAACATCTTCCTGTATAAAAAGAGTAATAAAACAAGGGGTCTTGTCATGAGAGTATAAAGGGGTCTGTATTAGGTCTAATAGGAGGAAGTTATTTTTCACTGAAAGGGTGGTGGGTGCTGAATGTCCTGTTCCAAAGGTAGTAGACCTGGAGCAATCACTGTGGCAGGATTGAAATATGCGTGGGATAGGAAGGGGTCCATCTTCATTAAAGATGAGAAGGAATGGTTTAAGAAGCACTAACACTAAATAATGGAACGGTACTTCTCCGTAGAATAAAGGATACCTTTCCCATTGTCTTACTCTCAGCATCCAGTTGTCTCCATGCTCATCAACATATTGCTGTCAGTTACTGAGTACATGAATAAATACAGAGAAAATCCCTGTAAAATGCTAGGTAGAAAGACATCTTACTGTACTACACCCTGCTTTCTTACTCAAGTTCTTATCTTGTTGCTGCCATCTGTTGGCAGGCACAGACCTTGGACTTGGCTGGGGCCTCGGGGCAGGGGGTACAGTTAATCTTGCCAAGTTTGTTCTGTTTGCAAGGCCTACATTTCAGATGCATTAAAATAATGTGAGCATTGATGTTGAAGCTATATGCATAAAGTAAAACTCTGCTCCTCCATTTCAAAAAGGGACTCTAATTTGGATCAGTCTCTGAGATGGCAACTACTAAGAAGCGAGGATTTACCAATCAGGCAACTCTTTCTTCATTTGGACTTGGAACAAAATGACCATGTTTAAACCCATCAGAAAGTGGCAGCTCTGAAGGTGTGTCTCTTGTATATTGGAAACACACTGTTCTTTTTATGAATCTTTATTATCAGTCTTTTCCAAAACAACTGAATTACAGTCAGAAGACTGAGTCATGATTCTTTTTTGCATAAGAATGATTGTCTTTCTATCCAGTATTGTGCCTCCCACTCCATGTTTTCATGTTATCATAGGCACTTCGTACTTGTCATTAATGAAATTAGTCTGAGCAATAAGTGTATTCAAGCATTGAACGCACTTATTGCTAAAATTATTTCATGGCAAGAAATGAAAGGCTCATGTAGTTTCTGCACAGACTTAATCCTGCTGGTTCTATGATCTTTCTCACTAAAATATTCCCATTATCACCTACACTTCCGTTTGCATGTCCCCCTTGTTTCAATCCCCACCCCCACTAGTTTTGCAATACTGTTTATCTTGGAAACAGCATTTCATCAACACATAAAAAACACTTGTCTCAACTCTGCTTTCATTTTCCCATATGCATGATGAACATAACAATGCCTTTTCTAGTTTTAGATTCAGGCATTGCAGCAGGCAGCGACAACAGAGACACTGTTCAAGAAAGCTTGTCCAATGAAAACAGCAATAATAATATAGTGCAAAATGAGAGTAGCAGTGTGCCAGAAGAGGGCCCTTATGATATTGATAGAATCATTGGTACCTCACTCAATGATTCTGAGAAGTATAAATACCTCACTAAGCACTTTAGTCCATCAGCTACGTATATGTTTCCAAAGACAGTGATGCATGGTAAACAACGATCCTTCCAACACAAATGGTGTATTGAATACCCTTGGCTAGTTTACAGTGAATTGTTGAAGAGTGGCTTCTGTAAGTTTTGTACCCTGTTTGGCTACAATGATAGCTTGGGCACTCTTGTCACTAAACCATTAACTAACTGGACAAAAGCAAAGGAGATTCTAAAAGAACATTGCAAGAAACAGTATCACAAGAATGCATTGGAAAAGGCTCAAAATTTTAAGATAACTATGGAAATCCCAGAAAAATCACTGAGGAGCAAATTTAATGCTAGGTGTGCTGCAAGAATTGAAAAAAACAGGAAAATATTAAGCTCAATAATAGAAACTATACTTGTCAGTGGTCTACAGAATATAGCTTTACGTGGCCATATTGAGAAAATAGATGATGATACCCACAATCCAGGAAACTTTATCTCCCTGTTAAAATTCAGGGTAAATGCTGGAGGTACAAGTCTAGCTCAACATTTACAGTTTGGTGGGAGAAATGCACAATATCAGTCACCAGATATTCAAAATGAGTTGATAGAGATTATTGGGAAAAAGATTTGAGACAATATAATTAAAGACATAAAAGATGCTGAGTAGTACTCTATTCTTGGTGATGAAGTTACAGATGTAAGTAACAGAGAAGTTTTGTCTCTGGTACTCCAATATATTGACAACACTCAGAATATAAGAGAAGACTTCCTAGACTTTGTACCTTGTGAGAGAATAAGTGGTGAGGCACTTGCAAAGAACATATTTAATTAATTGGCACAATGGAGTCTTGATATTCAGGCATGCCGAGGCCAAGGGTATGATGGAGCCTCAAACATGTCCTCGAACATTCGAGGTACACAAGGTTATATTTGCCAGCAGAATGAATCTTCTGTTTACGTGAACTATAATGCGCATTGCCTCAGTTTGTGCATAGTTAACTCCTGTCAACACTCTGAAATCTGGAACATGCATGATGTGCTTAACCAGTGTAGTAACTTCTTCAGTTTCTCACCCAAAAGAAATGGGCTTCTTCTGAAAGTAATGGGGCTTAATTATCCTGAGGCTAAATAAGTAACATTGCAATCTCTTTGCAAAACAAGATGGGCAATGAGGCATACAGCATATGAGATATTTTACAATCTTTTTGTATGTATTGTCATTGCACTGCATGTCATCAGCAATGGACGGCAATATGTTGATGAGTATGGAGACTGGAATTGGGATGCTGAGACTAAGACATTAGCAAATGGGATCCTTTATTCTATGGAGAATTTTCATTACATTATTTGCTTCATCACAGTAATGAAGGTACTGAAGTTTGTGCAACCACTGAGTGTAAAACTGCAAAACAGTGCAATTGATATAATTAATGCTTACAACATGATTACCACAATAGAGGACAGTATAAAGGTAGCTCAACAAGAAATTGACTCTCTGCTCCACAGTTGGTACACTGAGGCATGCAGTGTTTCAGAAAAGGTCAACGTTGAGCCTGGAATACCATGTACTGTTGGATGACAGACTCACCGGAGCAATACTCCCACAAGTGATCCTGGAGAGTATAATAGGAGGGTGATTGCAATTCCAAAGCTTGATTATCTCCTTGAGGCACTGGCTGTGAAATTTTCAAGAACACAGCATGTTGTAACTAAGCTAATGGGGCTTATTCCATCAGTGATTAAATCCAATGGTGGAAACATTAATCTAGATGAAGTTGTCAGTTTCTATAACAAAGATATTCCTTCTCATCAGGTTATAGATGTGGAACTGCTAACATGGAAAACCAAATGGCAAAACAATCAAAGTCCACCTGATACTACTCTTGAAGCATTCAGAGCCTGTGATGCATCCTTTTTCCCAAACATATACATATTACTCAAAATACTCTGCGTAATTCCAGTCAGTAGTGCACAATGTGACGCTCTTTCAGTGCTCTTCGCAAGCTCAAGACTTATATTAGAAGCACAATAGGAAATAAAAGAGAGTCAGGCCTTGCCTTAATGCAAATTCATTATGGAGCTAAAGTGAACATTGATGAAGTGATTGAAAGTTTTGCAACAAAACATCCAAGATGGATGTTGCTTGTAAATGTGATGGCACAGCAACAAAATAAGAACTAGAGTAAGAAAGTGTGTGTGTGTGGGGGTCCACTCCAGTAGTTTTTTCCTAACAGGCATCTTAAAAGACTTTTATGTATGTTTACCATTTTGAAGCTGGGAATCCTTATTTTGCATCAACCCAGATTTTGACTATATTGAACCAGATTAGAGAAGATAATCTGATAAAGAAACACGAGAGCTTGGAAAATAACTATGTCTGTTTGTGGGTTATAGTTGTAATGTTTGCAGGTTACTTTTTCTTCTTACACTCTGATGACACCCACTTGTCAAATAATTCAGCCTACCATCTGTATCTGTTCTCTGCAGTACTTTGATCATTTTCAGCACACTGGTAATTACAGAAAGCCGGCCTTGTCCTAATGCACATTCATATGCAGAAAAAGTGCACACTGATGAAGTTGAAATACTAAAACATCCAGAGTGGTGGTGGTTGTGTGTTGGCAGTAACAAAATGAGAATTAGAGTAAGAAAGCTATGGGTTCAATAATTTCTTCCTACCCAGCATGACTTTTCTATTTATTTTCATACTACCAGTTTTTATTTTGAAGCTGGGACTCCTTATTTTGTGTCAGTTCATGGGCTGAAAAAAACTCAACCAGAAAGTACAGAAGATAATCTGAGAAAGAAACAAGAGTTTTAGGAAAATAAGTGTGCTTGATGTGTACAGTAGTTATGTAATGTTTGCAGTTTACATTTAAAAACACCCTTAACACCTATTTGTCAAATGTGTCATTCACTGGCTGCATAGTATTTTGATGGGAAAAGTTGTGTATCCCCTGCTGTGCACATTATAGTCAGGCAGTTTATATACGTTTAAATATTTTTAATGCAGTACTGTTTATTATGTGAGTCAGACACAAACAGTAAACATTTAAAAATATAAAACATCCCTGACCATTTATTTGTTTGCCTTATGGGGATCATGTATGTAATGTAGAGGCAAAGGGAGGAAGACAATTAAGAGAAACCATACAAAGTGCAGGCAATTAAAAGGGGAATACATGTGGTGGGAAAGATGGAACATAAAGGGCAAGGCAATAGCTGAACACCTAAATTAAATCTGGCGAAGTGAAAATTAATCCCACCCCCAAAAGAAATTAGAAGGAACACCAGGCTGAAATACCTGGGACTGTAGGGATGGATGAGACTGACGATTTGAATTTCGATGCATTTAGTGACTCAACAGTTATTGCCTAAAATGCACAAAACTGTACCATTTAACTTCTAAATTTCCAAACTTTTCTGGGGGGCATGCCCCCGGACCTCCTAGAAGAGTTTGGGAACCCCCCACCAAATCCTGGCTATGCCCCTGAGGATATAACTGTAAGGGTTGAAAGCCCTATTTACAAAGTTGTCCTCTTATAGTGATATTGTTGCGTGTTTCTCAGAAGTTCAAAAATAATATTCACATAGATGTGAGCAAAGTCAAGACAATACATTAAAGTACAATGATAAAGTTGGAAAAATATACATGTATTGTATTACTGAGTACAGAGTTTCTAGTTTGTAGAACAGTAACTCATGTATTACTTAAAAAATAGCTGGTTTCAGACAATTTCTTGTTTATTGCATTTTTGTGAAAGCTCCCAATTTGGGGGTTTCCTAATGTTGGGGTGGGGATGAGCGAGTGTGTTCCACAACTTAGTAGGACAATATTGTGAGGTCATTTTTCCATAGGTGTTCTGAATTACTCTCATTCATTTATCAGATTTTTGATTTCTCTCAGATTGTGTTTATGTGTATGATTCACCATTTTAGGTCCAGCTGTGTTGAGCTGTGGGTTTTCCCTATAAATATGTTGAAAGCCTTAATCACTGTTTGTTTTTGTCTTCATAAAATAAGGGAATCCCAACTTAATCTTCTAATCATTGTGCAATGGTGGGTGTCATAAGAGCATAGCTCAGAGCAGGCAAGTTTATTATATACCACATTTAGAATGTCCAGCAAGAATATATTAGCATGTTTGTACGCTGAGCTCCTGTATTCTAGTACTGAAAGAATCAACTGCAGTGAGACTGTAGCCCTAGCATCCTTTGGGATGAAAAAAGTCTTTGTCTCAGTGTTCCTATTCTTGAACTTACTTTTTTAACTATGTCGCTTATGGAGATGTTAAACTGGAAGAAAGTGTTGATCACCACCCCTAATTATTTGTATTCATTTGTATCTGCCAGCATTGAACCATTTGCAAAGTTGATATTGAATATGTTGTTTTTGCCTTTTTATTTGTGTTTATTTTTTTGAGCTGAGTGCCATGTAGGACTGCTTGAACAATCTCAGTAATGAGTCAAAGTCCTTTTGGAGTTTTGATTCCATTTTCTGGTTGTTTCTTTTCTCTATAAGAGTAGTACAGTGTCATCAATGTAAGGTTTTATGTCTGAGTAGACAGTGTAGTTGGGAAGGTACCTGCATATATTAGAAATAGTATAGGGCCATGGAAATGTAAGTGGGAGTCATAATAGACATGGAGCAGAAGTATATCAAGCGCGCATACCTGTTTCTATCAGCTTAGTTCAATTATTTAATAGTTTGTGTGTCCAGAAATAGCTCTAACATTATGAGGAACATCGGTAAACTTGTGAGGAGCAAGGGTAAATTTGAATGTGAAAATTATAGCGCTATGCGGAATTCATAGCAGTTGAGAGGTATGGTCAAGCGGTATGCAGCTACTGTCAAAAAAGCTCAGCAGAATGCTGGGGTGTATGAAACAGGGGTGACTAGCAGAGTAGAGGAAGTAATCCTGCCACTTTACAAGGCCCAGGTCAGACCTCAGTTGGAGAACTATGTGCAGTTCTGTGCTACTGAATACAAAAAGGACACTGAGGCTGTCCGTGGGGCGCAGTGTAGGGCCAACAAAATAATTAGAGGTTTGGGAGATAAGAGCTACAAGGAGATGCTGATGGCCATTAAAATGTTCACATTGGAGAAACGGAGGCTGATCATGGACATGATCTGAGTCTTTGGCAGACTTAAGGGTATCTACAAGACTGAAATAACTGGAGATGTTGACCCGATGTCTTAGAAGATGCAAGTGTTGCCAGCATTAATAAACAACTGTTTTTCTGCAGACTAAGACATTTTCTTAGTTTGGTTGCTATCAGAGTGCTCCTGTTCTCTGGTTCCTATATGCTTTCCCAGGTGGTTGTCAATTTATCGTTTTAGACAAACAAGAGTAGACTTCCCCCCAGTATTTCATGATGCCTCATCCTTTTTCAGGGGGTCCTGCGGAAGTGATAGTGAATTGCATAATTTTATTTTATTTATAACTAGGATTAATACCTTTGAATCAGGGGTTCTTTTACAAAGGTTCCCTGTCAAGTACAAACGCTGCAGGGAATACATTACAGGGTGACAGAAGTGAGCATAGGTGATAAAATGAGAGACCAAATACAACAAGGATATATACAACTATTTACAATACGTCATGAGTGAGGATAATCAGGAGGTCATGGAGGATAACAGTTTATGAGATCAGGCAAGATTAGGACGATATAGAATACAATGATAATTAAAGTGCAGATGTGGCAGATGGGTGATACCAAGTACAGCAAAGATATATGCAAATACAAACTGTTTACAGTTCAATATAAGTGAGGATAAGCAGTCAAATAAGTCAAGGTAGAGGGCAAGAGTAGAAACCAGCAGGGACAGGAGGTGGGGGGACTAAGCGACTTAGTCTAACAGGGGCAAAATATGAGAGGAGGGTGAGTGAGAAAAGTGGGGGTTGGAGGAAAGGGAGAGAGTATTAGAAAAGATAAAAGATGGTGTGAAGCAATCAAAAGGTGACTTTGTCCTGAAATGTGTGGGTGTTAAAGGGTTGGGTGGAGGGTGCAAGAGAAGAAGAAATAGAATAAAATAAAAGTTGAATCAGACTCGAGACAGAGGCCCAACCTAAAACATGAGGTGGGCTTTTGCAGGGTGGTAGAAGCGAGTACGGAGCAGGGACCATAGGTTAGGGAGGGTACTCACAACTGTTTAGTAGAGAGAGAGAGAGAAGATACTGGTGTAGTTTACTTTTAAAGGGGCCAAGGCTAGAGTAGTTATTGATCTCGGGGGGGAGGTAGTTAGCCAGGAAGTGGCTCAGAACCTAAATGACCACTGCCCCTGGGCAGTATGGCAGTAGGGGACTAGATAGTTTAATGTGGATGCACTGCATGTGCTACGGGGGTTTGGTGCTGGCAGCAGAAGTGGCAGAGTGCTAGGTGGGGTTTGGCCAAGGCTAATGTTTTTAGCAAATAGGTAGATCTGGTAAGTGACCCTACACTTAACCAGTGTGTTTGTGCATAGAGGTCACAAGTATGGGTATACCTGGGGGTGCCAGAGACAAGCCTACATGCTCTATTGAGAGTCACAGTGATTCTTTTCAGCACAGAATCAGTGCCGGTGGCAGCTCCATAAATAATTAGTCCATAGTTGATGATAGAAACGATGGAGCTGGAAACAGCAAACCTGAGGGCTTCTAGGTGAGGCAGTGTCGATGTCTATAAAGAGTACCAATCCTTGAGTTGATAGTTTTAGAAATTAGGTTAATATGTGTGGAGTAGGACAGGGAGCTATCTAGGGCTATACCTAGATACTTGAAATCCTTGACTTGTTTGAGGAGTCTGCTCTTCTGTTTCTCTCCGAAGGCAGATATGAGTACTTGTACATTACCTTCTCATTTTAGTTGTCAACAGAGAGTGGGCCTGTTTCCTGGTTAATGTATGCAGTGTGTTTAGAGTCTTTATTTCCATGTGTAGAAAGCCCAGTGAGAGTATAGCCTTTTTTTTTAAAGCAGACCTACCCAAGAAGTGACCTTAAAGACTAGAATTGACATTTAATAACATTAAAATGTCAAATAAATAAGAGAAAACATAAAAGGCATATTGTATAAAGAAACATAAACAATTACTGAGTATATAAACATTTATTAAAGGGATACAGTCAACCACCCACAGGAAGTTTTGGGCTCTTTTAAAACTAAAATTGAGCCAAGCATGGTGGTGCTGGTGAAGCACTTTGTGTCCCATGTGGGAGACCTGGGTATGCAGTGCGACCAGATTCCCTACCCCTTGACAGTGGAGCACTAGGCTTTCTGTGGAGGCAGTAAACTTAAAATCTGGGAGGAGGGACTGAAGCTTGCCCACCATCATAGACAACCACACAACACCAGCTCCATCCGCAGACCAGCGCTGTGGGCAGTTAGATGAAATTCCATCAGGGAGGAAGACAGAAAGCTAAGCAACCACCACCACTGGCTAGTCAAAATAATGGTTGGCCCACTGCGTCCATGTCTCCCATGTTTCCAGGACCTGACTCTGCCTGCTCCTTGCAAATCTCTGACATTTCAGATATTTTCTCATGGGTCAGTTGGCCAACTGTGGCTGACCTAGGCCCACCACGGAGGGACATGTCTGAGGGGGCCACTTTCAGAGCCGAGTCTAGTCTAGAGGTTGGCAGGTGGGAGCGCTGTCCTGATAGGCAACAGCAGGGACAGGAGCAGTGCAAAAGGAGAGGGGAGACACTGCAGAGGGAGAAAGTGAATAAAAAATGAATAAAATGAGTGGTTAAGGATGTATTTAACACGGATGGCATAACTCTGTTTATTTTATTAAGGCAAGGCATTTTTTCAATGAAAGGTAATACGAGAACATCATTCTTTATCTGTGCTGGGTGTGTGTTCAACACAATGTCATGGGGCAATGTATTTTGGTTTTACCTCTCCAATATGATGCTCAGTTCAAATATTTTTTTTTATTTTAGAAACAGAAGCAAACACATTATGCTCAAACATACTTGCTTCTCAAACCTACCCAGTTATTAGTTTGAAAAGGTACAAACCAGCCTAAGGCAGTTCTCTGTGTCACTTTCAAACATCTTGTTAATCCAAAAAGAATAATTAAAGGGCTTGAAATTCGAGTAGAGCAGAGCTGTCTGGTACTAATGGACTGAACAAATGCCATTAAATGTCATTTAAGACTTTTGCTGTTACTGTGGTTGTTTCTGTACAGTTAGAAACAGAAAAGCAAAGGGAGAGTCCTGCTTGAAGTAAGACGGGGTTCTTTGATCAGGGAGCACCCTTAAATGTACTGTGTTGCACATTAGCCTTGACAAAGCACACGTGTTTGGCATGAAACATAGGGTATGCCTGCAGTCCACACTGATGCACTGTTGCTAGTAGCTGCAACAGCTCATTTGCAAGCATAGAAGTCAGCTCAAGTCTTGTTTTTTCTTGGTGTATGGACAGGGGCCTGGCTTTGTGGTGTGTAGCTGAGTATTTCTTGCTGTGAGCACTGGCAGTGTTTCCTAGAGCAACCCTGTTTGCTAAAACTGTGCCTCACCTCCCATGTGCTTCGTTAATCTCCTTCAACTAACTTCCCTGTAGTCGCATAATGGCTGCTGCGACTGGTCACAAGACTTGTAATGTGGTTTGCATGGCAGTGTACATAAAAAGTGCTGTGCTTGACCAAATACCTTCCTTTCATGTCATATGCTGGCTTTAGTGAAATGCCGGTTAAAAGGTCCATGTTCTGGCTGTCTTGTAAAGAAGTTGTTCCTTGATTTATCTATTGTGGGGAACCCACCAATGCATGGGTTGTTGAAGAGTTGTTTTATATACCTTATGAATATTTTAGGATAACAGGGTGTTAGAGCTTACAATAAAAACAGTTCTAAGCTGATCCAGTGGCATGGAGGGCTGAGACACCATGTACCTCACCTGCTGCCACTCTAGTAACCCGGGTTCGGAAGAGACTGGGGTCACTGGGGGTCATCCAGGAAGGAGAAGATTGAGAGTCCTATGGACTGCTCTGCTCTCCTGGGGAGGGAGGTTTTATCACTCAGGTATAAACTGCCACCAGGTGGAGGCCTGGTGGCAGTACAAGCAGGATGGCACAAAGGGAGGGGCTAGGTCTGATGTAGTGCATGTGTGCCTCCACACGGCATGCACTGTCATCCACTGGCCACAGCAGTGGTTAAGAGGAACCAGAAAATATGGAAAATAGGATGAGTCGGCTTTGTGAAGCCCTGCCCACTGACCCCAGCCCACACCACCAGCCAGGGATCGAGGCCCATACTAAGGTTCATACTAAGGTTTGATGAAGGAGCTAGTAGGCCAAAGCCCATAATGCTCCTATACTAGTCCATAGAATAGAATGATAAGTTGTATCCTGACATAATTAAAGTATCGAGACGGTGTTTAAAAATCTCTTTAGTATTACTAGTAGCTATGTCAAATGGGAGTCGATTCCAAGGCCCGATAATTCTTACAGAGAAAAAATACTTACGATTATTACGTTTGAAGGATTTGCCAGTTAACTGAAGGATATGACCTCTGGTATTGTGTATAGATTTGTTGAATGAAAAACTTAATTCAGACATGATATAAGGGTCATGAATGATGTCATATAGAAGGAGAAGGTCACCTCGAATCCGTCTAATAGTAAGAGGCATAAGTTTCAATGTATCCAACCTAGATTCGTAAGATAACGATTCAAGTCCAGATATTTTTTTAGTATATTTGCGCTGTACTCTTTCAAGAGAGTAATTATCTGATTTTTTGAAAGGACACCACAATTGTGAGGCATATTCAAGATGGGGTCTAACGTAGGACCTGAATAAAGGTAACAACACCACCTGTTCACGAGATCTAATATTGCGTAAATTAGACCATACAATTTTATTGGATGTATTAATAACTGAATGCATATGCTTTGAATAGGTTAAATTATCTGATATTGTTATTCCCAAATTCTTCTCATCATCAGTGGCACACAATGGTAACTCATCCAGAGTATACTGGAAATTTAAATTATTAGAACCCAAATGCATAACTTTGCATTTTGTACAGTTTAACTTCATTCCCCATTTATTAACCCAAGTACTGATAACATCAAGGTCATGCTGAATACAAGATATTTGATCATAATTAGAATTTAGACCTCCGATCTTCACATCATCTGCATATTTAATAGTATAGGAAAGGCAAGAGTTAGTTAAATCAAATATAAAAGCCTGAAAAAGGCAGGGGCCGAGAACTGAGCCCTGAGGAACACCACTTAGCACTCTGCCGGAATCAGAAAAAGCCCGTTTATCATCACTCTTTGAGTTCGATCAGAAAGCCAATTATAAATCCATTTTATTATATAACTATTGATACCGAGACTAGAGAGTCTTTGAATAAGAGCCCAGTGTGGCATGGAATCAAAAGCTTTACTATAATCAATAAAGACAATATCACAGGCTAATCAATCATCCAAAAAAGAACTGAAGTGTTCATAAAAGCAGAGTAAATTAGTTAGGCAGCTTCTACCCTTTTTGAAGCCATGTTGTTCCCGATCAGATGCATCAATAGTTGGGGACACAATATGCTTGAGTAGATTTTCTAATACTTTACATATGGATGAAGTCAAACTAATTGGTCGATAATTTTCCCATAGATGTTTGGATCCCTTCTTGTGTATAGACACCACAAATGCCTCTTTCCATTCACAAGGGATACAATTATGTTGTAGAAAAAGGTCGAATAAGAGTTTAAGTGGGAAGGCAATAAGTTCAGATAGTAGATAAAGTAAATGCCCTGATATATAATCTGGGCCTGGACAAAATTTACCTTTTAATGAAAGTAATTTATTGATAATAGACTCAACTGAGAATGTGATAGAAGGGTCTGAAGGTGGTATCTTTTTTTTTTGAAATTCAAGTTTATTAAAGTTTTCTCCCAGTACAGAGCAAGATGCAACAATACAGGACATTCCAAGCATCAATACAAACTTATGACAATGTGAACATATCCAGGTATAATATCAGAAGCACCTTGCCCTCCTCCCTCCCTCCCCTCCCTCCTCCTTCACCCCAACCCCAAGCAGACAGAACCATATAGTAATGCACCATATCATTAAACACCCTTAGCATGAAATTAGATAATCAAGGGGAATAAGCACCCGTCTGGAGTAGATACAACTCATGTAGCTTTTCCCAAACCTTACAATACCTTGACAAACAATTCTTTCGATTCGCACTGAATTTTTCCATATTCAGATTAAAAAGCAACTCCTGTAACCACTCTGTGTAAGTGATTACATCTCCGTCCACCCAAGGTTTCAATACTACCTTCTTGAGTGACACTGATATAATGGCCATATAATACAGTTTGGCTTTAACCTTAATTCCAGAGTAATCCCCCAATAAACAAACCTCGGGACTGAAGAGGTGATCCAGCCCCAGCAAGGGGTCTGCTCATTCTCTAATCGTATCCCACAGGGATCTGACCCCAGGATATTCCCAGAAAATATGAAGTAGTGTCCCCTCCTGCTGGCGGCAGTAATTACAATTTGGATCAGAAATACGACCAATCTTATGCAATTTTAGTGCGGTCCAGAACATGTTATTTAAAAATTTAAATTGCATGACTCTCAGCCTATCCTGAGATATATACCTATAGGTATGTAGCCAGATTACGTCCCAATCCCTCCCCGGGTCCCCGAAAACAGTATTCCAATAATAGGGAGTGCCATCAAGCTGTTGAAATGCATGATCAAATGAGCATTTATAGAATCTGGAAACTACATGCAGCTCCCAAACAGTCCTGGTGAGGAACTCAAAAAATCCTTCAGATGGCTGAGACCCGACATGTTTCCTAAGAGATTGTACCAGCAGATGTCGAACTGATAAACTCTAAAGATATGCCCAGAAGCGTCTGAAATTTATTAATTAAGGCCTCAACAGAGACATTCCCCTCCTGAAAGAGGTCTGAAATCCTCAAATCCTTTATCTCAGGAAGCCAAGATTCCTGAATCATTTTTCCCCCAATTTTAAATTCAAGTTTTGGCACAGGGGTTGATGCCTATCTTTACTGGGGGAATATTTTAAAAATGAGCACAGCTGTGCATGGATTCTTAAAGATGTTTTGATCAGGGTGGGAAATAAATCCCCAGATAGGGACTTCAGTGAAGCATAAAGGAGTGCAGTTGGATCAAACCCCACTTCCTTTATTAACTCTACCTCTAACTTGACCCATGAGGGGACATAAAAGGATGGAGAGTGCTCTATGGGAACTAGCAGCCACCTTAGGTACTTGCTAACACTACTTGCCCAGTAATATAATCCCAAATGAGATAGATTTAACCCAGCCTTCTCCTTAGGAGCGGCCATCCTATAATGAGCTCTACATGGAGTCTTCCCCTGCCAGATGAATGCTGAAATTATTGCATACATATTCTTAAACCAGCTTAATGGCAACCATGAGTTCAGCATGGTTAGCGGTACAATATCCTGGGTAATAAATTCATTTACATGCAGGCTAACCCTACCCCTCAAGGATAACAGGAGTTTGGCCCACCTAGCAAGATCTTGTTGAATGGTGCTCCTTATCGAGTCTAAATTCAATTGTACCATCTTGGAGTCACTACTGGCCAAGATGACCCCTAAATAAGTGAGCTTGTGTGGGCTCCATTGTAAACCCAGCTCTGTAATCTCCAACTTGAGCACCCTAGAATTCAACGAGAATACTAAGGTTTTTTCTCTATTGATTTTATAATTAGAAAACCTGCTAAACTCCTCTATAAGCTCCATAACCACTGGTATAGTGGCATTGGGATGGGTTAAATGAAGAAGAACGTCGTCTGCGTATGCGGAAAGTTTAAACTCTTGGGAACCTATTTTAACTCCTTTGACTCTAGGGTCCAGTCTTATTTTTACCAGAAAAGGTTCGAGGTAAAGGTTAAAAAGGAGAGGAGAAAGAGGACATCCCTGTCGAGTTCCAGCACACAATGGGAATATTGAAGAAAAAAACCCATTGCAGTAAATCTGTGCGCTCGGTTGACTATACAGGGAAAAAACATTGTTAACAAAAGAGATGGGGAGTCCAAATTTTATCATAGTCCAAAATAGAAATTGCCAATCCACCCTATCAAATGCTTTTTCTGCATCTATCGACACCAACGCAGAAGGGGAACAGTGATCTCTAGACGCAGAAAAGGTATTAGCCAATTTACGTAGGTGGTCCGTGGCCGAACTACCTGCCATGAAGCCAACCTGGTCACTGTGTATGAGTAGCAGCATTACTTTAGCTAAACAATTGGCCAAAATTTTTGCTAAAATCTTAACATTGTAATTTAAAAGTGAGATGGGTCTGTAGCTGGAGACCTTGTCTGGGTCCTTGCCTCCTTTAGGAATGACGATAATAAGAACTGCAAATAGGTGTTTGTCCACTTTCTCAGAGGTCAAAATACAGTGAAATAATCTTTTTAAACTAGGAACTAGCTGTGCAGCAAAACATTTGTAAAAATTCAGGGAGAACTCGTCCGGGCCTGGGGCCTTATCAAGAGTTAGCGAGTTTATTGTTGCAAGAATCTTGTCTTCTGAAATGGGTTGGGTCAGCTTGCCACCCAACCCCTGGGGCAACGAAGGAAGTGGGCAAGAGGAAAGATAACTTTCCACCTCCTCCTTCGAGGGCCTAGACTTCATCAGGCTATACAAATCCCTGTAATAACTTTCAAACTCCTGAACAATTTCCTTAGGGTGAGTTTTAACCTTGCCATCCAACCAAGAGGTAATACTCTTAATATTCCTAACCGATTCCTCTCCTTTTAGTCTCATAGCCAGTAAATGCCCGGCCTTCTTCCCCTGGGCGAGGTACCAAGCCTTAGTCTTTAACACGGCGTATTCCTCTTTCTCACGCAAAAGGTCACTGTATTGATTTCTTAAACCAACTAGTTTTTCTCTGATATCTGCAGGGGTAGTCCCAGAAAGGGTATTGTTCTAGATCCCTAATCTGGCTAAGTAAAGTCAAGGCTTTATTCTTTCTTTTTTTCTTCCTGTCTACCGCTAATCTGATGAGTTTGACCCTCAAAACGCATTTGAGTGCACTTCACTCCATATCCCCTTTACCTGTGGACTCCATGTTCTCCCTTTCATATTGCTCTATAATGTGGGTAATGGTTTCTTTAATTGCCGGGGAACGTAATAATTGATTATTCAACTTCCAGATCATTTGTCTACTAAGGTTAGGGGAGAGATTTATTGAACAGCGGACCAATGAATGGTCCGAAATTATCCCAGGCAGTATTGAACATTGTGATAGACTGGGGAGGGCTGATTGACTAATCAGGAAATAATCGATCCTGGGGAAGGTGGTATCTTAAGATTGGGTGATTGAGCCTCTGGTTCAGAGAAAACTTTACAAAATTCGTTATTAAAAACATCTACCATAGCTTTTGGCTCATGAATAAGTAAGTTGTCTGTTGTAAGAGGCCCCACCATACTTGGACTTTTCCTAAGGGAATTGATATAAGAGTAGAATTGTTTGAAATTAGACTTGCTCGCTGAAGTTGCCAAAGTCAGTTCCCATTTAGATTTCACCCCACGGATGGCAGATTTACATTTCTTACTTGATTTCAAATAGAATTCCCAATTGGAAACAGTCCTATTTTTTAAATAATTACGATGTTTTTTATTTTTTATATTTATTAAACGTTTGATGTTTTTATTCAACCATCTAGGAGACTGTTTCCCATTAAAATTTTTATTTTTTGATGGAATGTAAGTATCCCGCAAAGTCAAGATAAGAGTTTTGAAAAGTACCCAACTCTGTTGTAGGGTTTGATCCTTAAACAAAGATAACCAGTTAACTTTTTTTAAGTGGAGATTTATGCTATAAAGATCAGCTTTGTCGTACAGATATATTATCGAATAATTATTATTGATGACAATGTGTCTCTGTAAATTGAATAAGATAGAGTTATGGTCACTACTACTAATAGGTGTTGAAATATGCACATTCCTAATGTCTAAGGTGGAACTACTAAGAACAAGGTCCAATATATTATTGCCTCGGGTTGCAGTATTTATCCATTGATGAAAATCCAGTACCGAACAGGTGGATATGAATTTATTACTAACACTACTACATGCTGTTAGTGACTGCAAATTAATGTCTGGGAGATTGAAATCACCAGTAATAATAACATAACCCATTTGAGTAGCTATTTCAAATTTGGAAAGAATAGCATCCATAATTAAACTAGTTAAAATTGGGGGAATATAACATGTCCCAAGGATAATGAAATCCTCTTTGGATAGAAAACTTTTAAGCCAAAGACTCTCAGTTGAGAGATTATGAGTTTTTATAAGGCTAGATATATTGACTGAGTCAATTTTATTATTAATAAATGAAGCAACACCTCCCCCCCTTCTTTACACTTCGATTCAAATAATATGAAGTAAATCCAGGAAGTTGCTTGGTCCAAGGGGAGTCATAACCACCCCATGTTTCACATACCATAACAATATCTAAATCCTTGTTCGAAATAATAGATAATAACTCATCAAATTTATGTGTCAAACTCCTAGCGTTAAAACTAAGAAATTGCATTTATTTACTGGACACTTTATAAGAAGGAGATGATGGGGTATGTGCATTAAATTCCCCCCTCCCCCCAGAATTTAGTTTAAATTTAAGTTAATGGTGAATAGAAATTGTTGACTCAGCAGAGCATTCCCTAATTTTGTTAAGATGCAAGCCATCAGGACAATAAAGCTCTGGTCTATCAATGAAATCTTCTCAATGGGTCATACACTGTATATTTTGTCATAGACACCAATGCCTAAGCCAGTTATTAACAACTTTAATTTTATTATTAAGATGCCCAGAATACCGTGGAATGGGTAGAATCTCAGAAAAAATAATGTCACACCCCAGATCAGTCAATTTATTAGTCATAGAAATGTAGGCTTGTTTGATGTTCTGAATAGAATCCCTGTAAATGTTATTGGTGCCAACGTGGATAATACACAATGGATTTATTTCCTGAAAGCCAATAATGTTATCAACCATATATGTTAGATCAGAAATTTTAACACCACTGAAACTTGAACAAGTTCTATTATGTTTGTCAGGCTCACATAAAGCTCTATTTAATTGTTTGACTAGGGAGTCACCCAAAACATATATTTGTCTAGTGTTTAGAACATCACAATTTGAAACATACATAGAGGCTGCTTCTTCATCAGTTTGAATAGTAGCAAAATCTATCAAAGGAAGACTGGGCATGAAGTTAGATGATGGACTGGAAACATGTGGCATATTAACCTTAACTTGGGATGTGTCAGTAGAATTAAAACCTCCATTGGGGGGTCAGTAGGGAAATAATTAGAATCGGCAGAAGCAGTGGACAAGGGATCAAAGCTGTTATGTAATGGAATGGTAAAGTGCTCTGCCTTGTGCCTTCTATTTTTAGTTACTTTAGACCCTTGTATATTACACCAGTTAGTGTCTTCCAAACTGTTACAGGAACTGTGCTCATCTTCTCTAGCTCTTTTTTTTGAGACATCAATTGGATTAGTGACTAAGTTACTCGAAGTGGTATAATTATTCTCTTTAGAAAGTATTATTTCTGACGTGGTGCTAAAAGTAGAAGTAAGTGAAGTCACGTTTACTGGGATATTAGTTGCATGTGATGCAGTGTGAACAGTAATATGTTGAGAATTACTACTAGATTCAAGTACCAGAATCCGCTTATAGTATAAACTATTTTCATGATCTGGATGTTTGTGGGAGTCACGTGATGAGCTGATCGGGTAAGACGTGTTCCGAGCATCTCCGAGGCCCGTAGCACAAATTTAAAGTTTTATTTTGCCCCAGGACCGGCAATAAGTGCTATTTTCGGCCGTAAGTGCTCCGGGAAAGTCGCGGGAACCCCTCCTGGCCGGACAAAACAAGACCGCGATTTCTTTTAAGACCGGCGAGCTCCTACTCGACAGAAGTGCATTGGTAGGCTCAGACCGCGCTCTGGCGGAGATGAGCTCCGACACAGGGGAACCCCTGGTGGGCAGCTCCAGCAACCAAACGGCCCAAATCCCAGTCGCCCACTATATTGGATCAGGGCGAGGAACCTGTGAAAGAGGGGGGTTCGGGCACAAATGCTGACGACATCAGGGAGATTAAGGCACTTCTACAAGGACTGGTGTTGGATTTCTCAGAGGTTAAACCGGCACTACAGTCTTTGGCACAAAGAATGGGTGATGTTGAGGCCTGGATTTCCTCGCAAGAGAGGAAGGTGTGGTGTTGGATCAGGAGGTGGGGCGATCCGGGAAAAGCTGAAAGAGATGGAGAGAGGATGGAGAGACCAGGAATCAAGAAATCGCCAGGAATAACCTGATTTTGGCGGGCTTCAGAGAGGGGCTGAAGGCCCAGATTGTGTCTCTTTATGCAGGAGCTTTTATTAAAACTGCTGGGCCCTACGCCCTTTGGGAGGTGTAATCTAGAAAGAGCCCATCGGGCTTTACGGAAGATCCACAGCGAGGCGAGGCCCGAGTTATAATTATACGATTCCTTAATTGTGAGAAAAATCCACGTGCTTCTGGTTGCCAGACAAAAAAACCTCTGCAATGGAATGGTGCTTCATTATGGTTTTTCCAAGACCAAATGCCTGCGATTAGAGAAAAGCAGAAGGAGTACGCTGACATCAAGAAGAAGCTCTACCTTGCAGGGATAAAGTTTCGGCTTCAGTATCCTGCTACTCTGATGGTGCGTCTCCAGACTGGAGAAAAGAAGTTTCTCACGGGAAAGGATGTGCTGGAGGGGCTACGGGCTGAACTTTCAGACTTATTTAAACCCCCAACATGACTGTTTGCAGCAAAAGAGGTTAAGCCCCCCTGGAGGGCTGTGATGGAAGAAAGATAAAGGGGTTGATATATTTAAGGATGGTGGCACCACTACTTCTGGCCTGAATCTGGACAGTCAAATTAAAAGACTTGGGGTATTAAGTAGTGACTAGGGGAAGGGACTTTGTTAATGATATTATTTGAGTCACCAGACTAATGGAATACTCTCTAGCCCCTGAGATATTGGAGAAAAGTGGCTATAAGGGGGTGATAAAGTTTTGTTTATTATAAAAGGGTCAACTGGTTAAGGTTTAGTGGCCAATAGGCGCTGCTAGTTACTCAAAGCGAGGCGTTTACCAGCCTTTGGGAGGGATGGAAATGGCTTAAGGGATTGGAACTGTTTCAGCATCAGCCAGGGAGGGGTACCTCTTTAGAGTACAAGAGATCTTGGAATAGAGTAAGGTTAGTTAGAGATTTATTTTTCTAAGGAGGGTTCGAGGGGGTCTCCCCTAACTACTCTGCTGTTTATTTCTTTTTTTATGTGTATTTGAGAATTATATGGGGGCGACACTCTATTGAGAAGATGGGGCCTTTACTATTATATTTATGGGGAGATAAGGGCCAGATTCTGGGGTTTGATGTCAATGGTTGGGACTGAGGGAGGTAAGGAGCAGGTTCATCCATGACTCAACATCAGGAGTGGTTGAATCGGTCACAGGACCGGGGGCTAAGGGAGGGTACAGGGGTGGAAAGAGAGAGAGTCCAAGACTGGGAAGTGTCGAAATGCAGACCTTAGAAGGCACAATATCTGGATCTTTGTGAAGAACTTTGATGTTTTAGATGGCTTGCTTTAACATAATTTCTTGGAATGTAAAAGGACTCGGGGAACGACGTGAGATTGACTATTCTGCGGTACATTGAACAGCAGGGGCTCACATTGTGGCATTACAAGAGACACATTTATTGACTGATGGAGTTAAATGGTCTCAGGAAGCGTTGGGTGGGACAGGTATATGGAGTGGGCAGAGAGGGGGCCTCTGGAGGTTGCGATTATAATCAGAAATCTTGCCCTTTTGAAGTGACCCAAGTGTTAACCCGGCAAGATGGTAGGGGGATTTATTTGATGGGCACTTTGCATGGCAAGGCAGTCTCGGTGGCTTCTATATACGGGCCAACTCCCCCCGATCCCGAATTTTTTGCCTCGATAGAAGGGGATATTGCCACTTTTCCCCCACTTTCACTCATCTTGGCTGGGGATTGGAATATATATCTTGACAACAAGGAGGATAGGAGCTCTCCACATAGAGGGATGAAGTCCAAGGCTCAGTCAGCCCTGGCTAAGCTTTTGGAGTCAGCAGCTCTAGCTGACCCAGTTAAGATCCTTCCTAATAGGGGCCCTAGCATGACATTTTACTTGGCAGCACATAAAAGTCATACTAGGATTGACTTTTTTTTGGTAAATAGAGAGGCTCTTGCAGAGACCAGAGAAGTGCTGACTGAGGGTAGAACTCTCTCAGACCATTCCCTTATCCAGTTGCAATGGGAACCAAGACCTGCGCTACCTAGACCTTATAGGTGGAGCTTCACGACTAGCTTTTAGCAGAGGATAAGAGAAGGGATGAACTAGAGGGGGCTTTGCAGGAAATTATTAGATTCCAACTTCCTACACTGAGCGATAAAAGGCTAGCTTGGCCTACATGTAAGTTTCTGTATTCGGAGGCAGCCAGGGCTTTAGCTGCAAGGGATAGGTTGGTTAGAAGGGCCAAAGAGGAATTCTTGGCTGGGGCAATAAACTTTCTGTTGCAGCATGAAGGGTCCTCGGAGGAAATAGATGTGGAACTTAAAAGTTTGAGAAAGGAAATGTCGGAGATTCTTATGGGAAGACAGAGTTCTGGTTAAACAAGATTAACGCCAAGTTTCTTTTGCTGGGTGATGTTCAGAGCTCTTAGCAGCTAGAATTAAAGAATGGGAGGCTAGTAGGACAGTTATATCAGTTAACCATGAAGGAAGCTGGTCACAGACCCTCAGGAAATGGCTGAGGCATTTGCATCATTCTTTGCAAAAATTTACCAAGCGAGTGATTTAGTGGGGAGAAGGGGTTAATAGTTATTTAGAAGGAATCCAGTTACCTATATTGGATTCTGCCCAAGCTAGAACTGGATGCCCTAATAAGAGCATCTGAGATTGTCGCATGGTGCGGTCTCTTCCTCTAGGCAAATCACCAGGGACCTGATGGTCTTCAGACTAAATTCTACCAAACTCATATCCAGACCATGCTCCCTATACTTCACGATTTTTTCTTACTATAATGAGGAAGGAATCCACCACTCACCCTCTATCAAGTATGTTACTTTAATACCAAAGCCAGATAAGCCCAGGATGTAATAGGTAACTATAGGCCATAGCATTAATCAACCAAGATATTAAGATACTTACCAAAATTTTGGCGAACAGGATCTTGACTGTTGCTCCAGTCTAATTAGTCAGGAGCAAGTAGGCTTTATGCAGGGAGAGGGCGAAAAGCTCTCAGGAAAATTCATCATATTATAAACTTTGCCCGGACTCTCAGCTACCCCGGCCCTGATTTCCTAGACGCTGAAAAAGCATTTGACTGGTCTCACATCCATTTCTCTTGCTACAATGGAGAAAATGGGGTTCCTGGGGCTTTATTAGAGGTATTAAGAATTTATATGCGGCTCCCACAGCCAGAATTCTATGTAATGGTTATATCTCGAGGGAATTCCAACTCAATAATGGGACTTGTCAAGGATGTCCTCTTTCCCCGATATTGTTTAACATTTATTTAGAACCCTTGTTAAGATCTATCAATAGGGATGTTAGGGTCCAAGGGATTAGGATTGGGGGAATGGAGTTAAAACTTTCAGTCTTCGCGGATGACATACTTCTTCATTTATGAGACCCAGTATCCAGCTTTGAGACTGTTAGAGACTTAATAGACCGTTTCTCTAAGGTCTATAACTATAAGCTAAACCTTACCAAAACACAAATTCTACCCTTGACCCCACATGTATTTAAGGCAGATTCTTATCCTTGGGGTGCAGTGGAACACTGACAAGTTGAAGTATCTTGGAATTTTGATTACAGCAAACCAAGAGTCTGGGGTGGGCGTCAATTTGGGGGGATCATTCGCGATTAAAGGGACATCACAAGGTGGAACAAGTTACCTTTGAACTTCACGCACGCTTGGGCATTATCAAGATGAATGTCTTACCGAGGTTGATATATCCGATATATTTAGCCCCATATAACATTCCTGTCAGGTGGTTCAGTTTAATTAGAAAACTGATCTTAGGATTCCTGTGGAACAACAAACCAGCTAGGATTAAGTATAAGGTCTTCGTTTGCCATATGAGGAGGGGCATTAGATTGCTGATCTTCATACTTATTATGTAGCGACCAGTTGGGCTGATGGCCCAATAAGTGATGGCGGTGGAGAGGAAACTACTTACCTGCATGGCTGCTAATCGAGAGGCAGTTGCTAATGAGCTCTGGTTGTTCCCCTGAATCGATGCTATATGCTGGGCCTAAAAAGGTTTATTTAGGGAAGGGCATGGGAACCCAATTAGAAAACCCTGGAGGCCTGATGGTCATTTCTTACTCTGAAACAGAGATGCTGTCAAATGAGGTCCAGGATCAGCCCATACTGGGTAACCTAACTTGGTCATAGGGGTCGGGTGCTTGGACGTCGATGGGCTACTCATCTGGGTGGTTTAAGTTTGAGTGATATGCAACAGGGAGATAAAATAGTTCTACCACCACAATGTGAGGGACTGTCCTTTTTTTAAAGGTTACAGCTTAAACAAATGATAGCAGGGTCCCGGAAGGAACTGGGGGATTTTTCAGACAGTTTCCTCTCGTGGAGGAGCTTAGAGGAAGCCTTTCGGAGAACTAATCCACTCTCACGAGTGTATAAGCTTCTTTTGGATTCCCTGGGCCCAAGTACTTCTACTTCAATCCCATACTGGGACAAGGTGTTGGCTCTTAATTTAAGGTGGGAAAGTATCTGGAAGGCCATTAAATATAATGTGATTCCCAAATATAGGAACATGCAGATCTTTATGGTTCATAACATATATTATACCCCTGTAAAGCTATATGCTAGAGGGCTGAGACAGACAGATCTGTGCTTCAGGTGCGGGATAGAAGTGGGTGACTTATTGCATGTCATGTGGGGATGTAGCAAAATCTCTCCCCTATGGAGAGAGATTAAACGGGGCATGGATCCAATGTTAGACTATTCTGCTTACATGATTCCAGAAATTTGCGTTCTGGGTGACTTCTCTCAGATTAGGGGGTCTACACCCAGATTTCACCTCTCTTTAATGGTGTCGATAGTCAAGGCGTTCATAGTAAAGCATTGGAAAGATGATCAGGTTTGTCCATATGAACAATGGGTGAGAGAATTGTTGGGGGTACTGGCCAAGATCAAGAGACACCTATTTTCTGAGGGGAGACAGGAGCTATATGCCAAAAGATGGGCAACATTAAATATGATCTACTCCCAGCAACATACAGGCACTAGAACACAGATCTGTCTGTCCGATAATGATTAGCAAGGGATACCGCTGGAGTATCTAAAGTATCCAGGGTATTGTGCCGTGTGTATTATGCTTTTTCTTCTTGTATTTTCCCCTACATTCTGAGTGATGTTTAGACTCCAAGTCTTTCAGTTGATTAATTCTAGTTCGATCTGGGTCTTTTATTAAGGCAACAGGGGATAAGATGTAGTCTCTGGGGTTCATGGGATGGGGACTCTCTCTCTTTCAGGGGACACACTGAAAGGTCGTCCGGGATGACTCAGGCTACACTGGGGCCTTAGGATGCAGCACACTGCAAAGTGGACATATAAGGGAGGATTGAGTTAAAGAAGGGACCGGTGTTCTCATTAATCGACAATGTCCTATGTTAAATATCTCTGATTCTGATTCTGGCTATAATGTGGGGCGGCTTCCCAGTGTGATTGTATATAGGGGGTGTACATAGTTTACACAGCCAGTTTTGGGTTGTGTCCCTGGCTTGGCCGGGTATGTGTATTGTGTGTATGTTTGTTGTCTGATTTACTGAAAACGAATAAACATCCTTTTGAAGCAAAAAAAATGATCTGGATGTTTGTTTCCAGGTGTGTGGGGGTGGCTTTCCCCATCCTGGCCCCACCCTGGTGGTAATTTTTGGGAAGCTCTTCAGGATAGCCCATGGGGGAGGTGGTTCCTATTCCTGGATGGGGGGATTGGTGGGGACATGGCTGATAAATCTACCCACTCAGGTCTGGAGGAGGATAAAAACTTTTATTAAAAAAAATGATACACACACGGTTGTGCCTGTGTATTAGGGTTGAGTAAGCACTTCTATGTTAAACTCAGATTTATGCACCTTAATAACTTTGCCCTCTTTCAACCGATTTACATGACATTTGGAAAGTGCAGCCTCTGTGCCAGGTTCTCTTGATTCTGTAAATTTCATATAGATTGGCTCAGTGGCGCAAAGTTACAGAGTTGCTAAAAAAGGTAAAAGTCTCCTTTTCTGAAAGTTTTAAGACTTTTTTTTGCCATTGGATAACTAAAAAAATAGGAGGCTTTGAAACCTGAAATTTTCAGGTTTGATAAAGCTTGGTCCAGGGTATGTGCTTTTGTGGTTTTTAGATCCAGCTGTTACGTAGTTTTTAAAATATTTAAATAAAAATGTTCTGTTTCTGAGCTTGCACAGTTCAAAAAATCAACATTCTATTTGTGAATGAATTTTTGCAAAAGCAGAAGCTTGCACTATATGACACAGCTATCTTTAATAAATGACAGCTGTGTCATATAGTGTAAGCTGCTGCTGTCATGACTCAAACGTCAGGGATGAGGCTACTGTCATTGTAACCCCGCCATCCTGACTGTGTCTTAATTAAATTGTTATCTGCACACTGGGGTCCCCAATCCCCAATGGCAGTATATTTATTGATTAATTAATTATTTTTTTTATTTCTTAGTCTTAGCCCTGCCATCCTGACTATGCTTTAACTGAACTGTTATCTGAACACCGGGTGGGGGCCCCAATATCCAGTGGCAGTGTATTTATTAATTTAATAATTTATTTATTTTTTAATCAATTCATTTCTTTTTTACTTCTTTTTTTTTTTATCTCCACTTTATTTCTCCTTGCTTCCGTGCGGCCCCCCCATCTGACCGACTCCCCCAGCCCTGTCCCCCGGAACTACCGGGGCTTACTTTATGCCTGGTCTGGGACCGGTGCCTGCGGAGAGTCAGTCGCCATCCTGCCGCTGGTTGCCTTTTTCTGTTTTCTCCCCTTTAGTGCCCAAGGACCCCAGGAGAAGGATGCATGCATGTGGAGGCATGCATGCACCTTACAGACCCGGTAATGGCCCTCCTCCTCATCCCACCCCATTGGCCTATCGCTGGCACCCTCGCTTGCGCAGTCCCTCGGCCTCCACCAGGGGGTAACCATGAGTGAGGAATGCCACCTTGCCTCCCCGGAGAGGAGATCTACTTTGCAGCCACTCCATCCTGCTCTGCCCACCCCCCTGTGCCGACCTCCGATGAACCAGGCTTGCTCCCAAACCTGGGTCACTGGCGTGCCGCGAGGTGAGACATCCAGCGCCTCAGCCCTCTGTGCCACTGGGTTAGTGATTTTTTTATTTCTTATTCTTATACAACACCAGGATGCCCATCCCCAGTGTCGGAGGCTTCCCTCCTGTGCAGCCCCTTGTTTTATCAACACTGCCAACTTCAGGGGGCTCAATTCCCATGTCGGCATTTACACCCTCCAGCAGTGTTGGACACTGGGAAGCCCACCACAAGTGTCCCAACATAGCGTTATTCCTTTAATTTTTTCCTGAAAAGAAAAAAAAAGTCCCGCAACGTCTTTTTTGTTTTGTTTTTTTTACCTGAAAAAAAGAAAATGGTCCCTTGTCATGGCTGCCGTCTCCCTACCCCCAACCCAACCCTCTCACTGAGCACCCACCACCCCACATCTACCCCTTACCCTATTCTTACCTCTGGAGGTCGTACACTCATCTTCTATGGACCCGGGACATGTCTGTACTCTTCAAAGCCGAACCATGAACTGAGGAATCAAGGTGAGTGCTGTATAATGTATTTCAATTGCGTTTTGAAGTTATGTTGATAACTTTGCCATTTTTGGAATTGTTTCACCAAATTTTCAACATGGCCTTTTTGGAACCCCACCTCAAGAACACTGTGACTGTCTTTTTGGTAATCAGGCCCGGAAGATGGTTTCACGGTTGCTGCGCAAAATTACCTTTCGGGATCGAATAACGAAATTTCACCACCATTGTTCATGAAGTGGGGTCCCAAAAAAGGCTATGTTGAAAATCTGGTGAAATAATTCCTAAAAATGCCAGAGTTACGCATGCCCATTGAACGTTTTCTACGCACGCGCATAACTCTGGTAATTTTTAATATTTTGACACCAAATTTTCAACATAGCTATTTTTTCACACCACCTCATGAACAGTACAGCTGACATTTTTCACATCCTGTCCAAAAGGTGTTTTCGCATCTGTGGTGCAGAATGGCATTTCAGCACGGATTTGAACATTTTCACCTATGGGGTTTATGAGGTGGGGTCATAAGAAGACTATGTTGAAAGTTTGGGGACAAAATATTAAAAGTAAATAATTTATTAAGTAACATTATTTGCAGGGATGTCTGTTGCACCACTAGGGAACATGATGCCATTCCATGCCAGTGAGCTGAGTTCAGGTGTGAACTCAGTGAGCTGGTTTACTGGGGCAAGGCTGTTGGGGAAAGTGCTGCAGCATGCAGCACCAGTCATGGCCTGGGTAGGGACGGAACAGTGTTTTGGCTCAGACGCAACACCCTGTGGTGGGTCAGGGAACCTCACCCACAAGGTATTGACATGTGTGCTGGGTCCTGCTGGGCCCATGTACTGTGTCAGGACTGTCTCCAATATTGTATTTATCTCATTTTGCACAGGTTCTGAAGGGACCTGCACAAATGAGGATACAATTCCACTATCACAAAAAGAAGGGAAATTCTTTGAAAAAAATGTATGTTAATGCAGATATTAGGGTTGTAACACGCAAAGCACATAAAAATAGGAAATGAAAAACTTTAGAGATTTGTGTCTCCAGAGTATTGGTGAATCAGTTGTGGGGTCTTACTTGGGGTGGTCAACCCTGATGCCCACCCCTTCCCTGCTCATACGAGGTCAAATGTGATGTCTTCATGCAGGGCCCATAGGCCCTGCTTGAATAAAACGCTAACAGATTATGTTGGCCATACCACATCACTATGAGGCACGAGGTTGGGGCTGTAGCTTGTGCTTTGGACAAGATGCTATGGGCTGGGTGGGGGTGGGCATTAGTGTTGAGAACCCCAAGTAAGGCACCACCACTGATTCGCCAGTACTGCGGAGACCCAAATCCCTAATGTTTTTAATTTCCTGTCTTAGTGTGCTTGGCATTTTACAGCCCTAATATCTGCATTAACGTAGTTCTTTTGCAAAGTATATACATTTTGTTTATATATATATATATATATATATATATATATTAAGAAAAAAACGCCGTTTAATGCATTTGTTAGGGTTGTTCCACAGCGACAAAAGTGAGGAAATTAAGCTGTTAGGGTTGAAAACCTAACTACAGATTCACCCCCAGCACCACACACACAGACACACACACACACGCAAGTATGGGGAGGACCAAGTCAACACAACCAATGACAGACATCCAGCAGCAGGTGACAGAAATAACAATCAATTGTCTAAATGTACTACGAGACATCCCACCCACCTGACCAGGTACTGCATGCTCAGTGGAGATCAACAGCAAAACTGAGGCCATGTACACCAAACGTGCACATCCTGATTGCAGCTGCACAATGTACCACACTTAGTAGTTGCATGGCCTTACCTACCGATGCCCCACACCACACCACAACTGGTAATGTACCGTTAGTCAATATAAATGCTGAAGGTGCATGATGACAGTTGTAGAAAGGTTTTAACGCTGGCGAGTATACATTAATTAAGAGAAGTACATAGATTAACTACAAGACACTAGCATGCTCAAGATAAAAGTAGTGTTACAGATCCTCAAAGGTGCGGCGAACGCTGTAATGTTATCCTATGGGGAAAACAACAGAAGTTCGGACTGCCATAACTTTTGAACAGTTTAATATTTTTTCACAAAATCTCCAAAAGGCACATTGGGGGCCACAGCTGCATGTTCCCTGAAGATTTTGGGCTGGTCGCGCAAACCGTGCGACCTGTAGGCGCGACCATAGAATTCCAGAAAAAGCGTAAATGCGTGCGCAGATCATGCTTAATAGCTCCACAGCTGTGTATCCGACCAGTACAAAACTTGACAAATCCCAAGGCCTATGGTCCTTGATCATGTATTCCAAATTTCAGGCAAATCCATCAAACGGTTGCAAAGTTATTAAGGTGCAAAGTTTTGGGGTTTAACATAGAAATGGCTCCTCAACCCTAACTATGGTAGCACTACCGTGCTACCATAATATATATATATATATATATCCAGTCAGCACAGTGTCAGGGCTGCCATTCGTGATGCCAACAACCCAGGTGTGGGAGTGAACCCAGGCCATTGGGGGCTAACCAGGGAGAGAAACACTGAACATCACAATGGGCACTGTCCTCTGGGGAGGGAGCATTGCACTGTCCATGACAACACTGCCATCTGGATGATGCAGGTGGGGGAGCAGTGGAGTCTGCAGCACATGAGGAGTGCACAGAAGTCAGCATACTCCATGATGGAGGTGCTGCAGATGTTCTGATGTGCAGTCTGCAGCACATGAGGAGTGCACAGAAGTCAGCATGCTCCATGATGGAGGTGCTGCAGAAGTTCTCATGTGCAGTCTGCAGCACATGAGGAGTGCACAGAAGTCAGCATACTCCATGATGGAGGTGCTGCAGAAGTTCTCATGTGCAGTCTGCAGTACATGAGGAGTGCACAGAAGTCAGCATACTCCATGATGGAGGTGCTGCAGAAGTTCTCATGTGCAGTCTGCAGTACATGAGGAGTGCACAGAAGTCAGCATGCTCCATGATGGAGGTGCTGCAGATGTTCTCATGTGCAATCTAAGAAGAATGGGTAGAAATGAAAGAAAATGGCCACCATTTGGTTGGATAATGCTCAACCCCATCCTAATGACCATTGAGCCCTCATGTCCCCACCTCCCAAACTGCTCTCCCAGGCATCTCTTGGCTGAATAAGTTGCTAGCCAGATACTGCATGCATGCCTCCTGTCACTGCACTGAATTGAGAAGGACCCCTTCCCTGGGGGACATAATGACTGGAGCTCCACCATAAATGGCAAGTTGAGAGGATACCAGGACTGGCCAGGAACCTGTGAGGGATGAGTGATGACAGGACCACATGACAAGGCAGAAGGCATTGGCTGTGACTGATGGCATACTAGTCTTATAGTAAAGTGGCATTCCCACTGTTTGAAAAGAAAAAGAAAGCAGATTTGCTACAATGAATCATGTGGGTGCATTTGTTTCTTAGCTTCATGAATAAGAGCCAGTTTCTGGATGACCAAGTGAGCAAGTTTGAGTCCTCTCTAAATTTAAGTGCTGAAGAAAATTTAAAACAATGCAAAATCTGTTTTGTTAAAGTAGTTCCTGCTGCCAAGGGGCACTGTGGTTTCACACGGAGGTGTAGCCAGGAATTTCTGATCTGCACACCAAGTGGACTCACTGCTACCCCCCTCCCCATTAGGGTGAGCTACCCCTCCCCCCAGCATGCCCCCTCACCCGATGTTAGTGTCAGTTTTCTATGTTATATGCCAGCACACCACTAGCCATACTATCACCAACAGTTGTCAGACTAACAGACTGGCTTTTGGTTACAATATTGCATTGTGACAAGCCTCTGTACCTCATCAAGGTAGCCAGTCCCACAGAGGTCCATTCACTCACACACGCCACACTAGACATGCCACCACATCACCAACCTGTCCCATGTGGATCCCTGTTGGCATCAACTGGGGGTGGGGGAGGGGTGGATGGGACTGGGAGATCACCAGAAGGATACCTAAATAGAAGCAGCATGTGGCAAACCAGGATGCCAAACAGCTAGACGGCAAAAATAAATTGTGAATAGAAAATATTGCCACTGCTGTCGGGCAAGTGAAATTTTTAGCTAAACCTAGAATTTCAATGGAACTAAGTAACACAGACACTGCGGGGCATATTGAAGGAAACTTATCTAAACACGCACATAGTGGCTGGACAGAGACAGGATTGGTGCACCCAAAAGGCATTCATAGTAAACCACCAGATCTTTCTTCTTTCCAACTTACTCAGGCTAGCCCAGCTGTAATACAACATTCCACTTCCAGTGGGCTCCTGCTTCAGTTCTACACAGGATCACATAGTCAGTGTCTGTAGTGGGATTTGAACCTTTGATTCTGTACTGATGGAGCAGGGCCAGAAACAGAAACGAAAGCTACAGACCAATCTTGCCACACCAGATTCCAACCTTGAACCACCTCACTGGCTGAGCTGCAAAGAGCTGCTCCACAGGTACGTTCAGCACCAAAACCGCCTCTCAGCCAACAAAAGGATTTTGAACTTATGACACCCGATCATCGATTTGTTTAGGCTTCTGGTGACTTTTACTGCTGGCTATTGTGGCATTTAGATCTACCATGGGAAGTTACAGCTGGTTCCTCGATGTGTCACTAGCTTTACTAGCACTCAGCTGAATTCTTCAGAACCCTCATCCCTGCCTAAAGTGGAATGACCCTTGCGCTTCACCTAGTCCTGCGTCCAACAGCTCCTTTCAGGTAGCCATTCTGGACTATTGGACTTCTCAGCTGTCTCTGCTGGGGAGTGGGACATCTCCCGAGTTGCCTCTGCAGATTACTCCCCCATCCAGACTTGAGACTTCCTACTCATGGCAAATTCCTGCCAGGACACTAGTGGCTACAACACTAGGCCAGTATAACACCAGGAGTGGGTACAGGCCTACCCATCAACACCGCCTCCCCTATTGCCCCAAAAATAGTGTTTACAAATTACAGTTTGCTGCCTTAAAAAGAATCCTGCTTCTTTTACTATTGTGCTCAGGCAATGTCTAACTCAACCCAGGACCATTAGACACCCTTGCTTCTCCATCAGACCTGGCAGGTATCAAAGGAATGTCTTTTATGGATCTTAATGAATGTAGTTTGCTGAAAAAGTTCACCCTTATCCAGGTTTGGGTGAGCCACACCCTACCTGATGTCCTAGTGATCACTGAGACTTGGCTTAGGCCAACCACCCCAGACAATGAAATCAATATCCCAAATTATTTACTCTTCCAAGCGGATAGGCAATCAAGAGGAGGTGGGGTGGCAATTTATGTAAGGGACAAATACTCAGCCACATGCATAGACGCATCATCCTCCCCCAAAGAATTCGAGTGCTTGACCCTAAAGATCGAACTTTCTCCTGCCAGTGCACTCTGTGTAATAGACTGCTACAGGCCCCCTTCTGCCGGGCCTCATCTCCTGTCTCACCTCAGTTCCGTATTGGGGCTCAGTTCCTTGGAAACCATTATTCTTGGTGACCTGAACTACAATTGGCTATCAAGTGCGTCAGCTCCCTTGAAATCCTTTTGTGACACTCTAGGGCTGGTGCAACTCATTGGCGAGCCTACTCACCCAAATAAAAAGAACCTTAACAACAGCTCCCTCTTAGATGTAATTTTGGTTAGCAAGCCACATCTGTTCTCTCATGTCAGAACATTTTTCTCAGACATTAGCACTCATTGTATAATCACCACCATTAGATCCATGCACAACCCACAGTTTGTGGCAAAGTTCTCTATCAAGAGATACAAACGCAACTTTGATTTGTTTGCATACGTCCATGACTTGAAACATTCACGCTATGGCAAGAATTCTTCCTAGCCAAAACGGTTAACAGGGCATATACTATTTTTTATTATATTTTAAGTGAGGCTTTAAATAAGCATGCACCCTTGGTTAAGGTGCGGGTCAGGAACAACACCTGCCATTGGTTCTCGCCTGAGCTCAAAGCTTCCCTTTTAGAAAGGGATACTTTATGGAAAAAAGCCCGAAGAAGCAAGAGCAACTCGGATTGGTGTCTTTTTAAGAGAGCATGTAACAAGTGCACCAAGTTGGTCAGAGCAGCCAAGACCGCCTACTATCGTTTGGAGCTAGCCTCTGCCTCAAGAAATCCTTCAAAGCTCTGGAAAACATTGAAAGATATGTCTGGACACACACCTGGTAATTCCATTTCAGCAAAAATTAAGTCCGGTGGCAGCATTATCTCTAACCGATCGGAGATATTGGAAGCCCTCAATAACCATTTTGCAATGGCAGGGCTAGCATTTGATACTTCCCCTGCCAATGACCTCTGCACAGCTCAGGGCCCACCAACCCACAAGTCCCCCCCCTACCGAGAAGGCCTTCTCCCTTCTGCCTGTCTCTTTAAAAGAGGTGGAAGACCTACTGCTGCAACTGGACACCAGGAAGGGAGCAGGCTCTGACTTCATAGAGTCATACTATCTGAAATGTGCCTACCATGTGCTTGCAGTGCCAATCACCCACCTATTCAACATATCACTCTCCCAGGGTAACCTCCCCCCTCAATGGAAAATAGCCCATGTCATCCCTCTATTAAAAGCAGGTGACCCCTGCAATCTAAACAATTACAGACCAATCTCCCTCCTCCCCATCCTGTCTAAATTACTAGAAAAAATAGTGTGTGGCCAGCTAGGGGTATACTTAGCATCTAGAAGCCTATTAAACCCGGTTCAGTCTGGATTCAGAGCAAAGCACAGCACCATAACAGCCCTAGTTAAGGTGACCAATGATTGGCTCCTAGACCTTGACAACAAGAAGCATGTCTGTGCCATTTTCTTGGATCTTAGTAAGGCATTCGACACAGTTGATCACAGCCTGCTTCTTTCCTCCCTAAGCACCTTAGGCCTGGACCATAAATCTATGTGCAGACTACCTCGGAGAATGGAAACAGCAGGTTAAAGCTGAAGGTGATCTTTCTCCATTAAAACCTATGCTGAGGGGCGTGCCCCAGGGCTCTATCCTTGGTCCCCTCCTCTTTGCAGTCTACATTAACAACATCAATGACCCCATCAAAAAAGCCAACATCCACTTATTCATGGATGACACTGTACTGTACTTGAGTCGTCCCACGCTGGAAGCAGCCTGTGAAGACCTCCAAGCTGAATTTAACCTTCTACAATACCAGCTCATAAACAAAAAGCTTTTGCTCAATGCGAAAAAGAGAAAAGCCATGCTATTCTCCCCCTCCTTGCATGTGGCAATTCCTGCTGTGGGGGGGGGGGCTATCCCACAAAGTACCACTGTTCTTGGAGAAACACTAGAGTATGTAGCTAAATTCAAATATCTAGGAGTTTGGCTCGATCATAAACTTTCCTTCGCTGACCATCTCGAAGAACAACAGAAGAAACTAAGGCAAAGATTAGGATTATTCTACAGAATTAACCACCTGCTCACAAAGGAGACCAAGATTCAACTGGTTCAAGCTACCTTCCTATCTTTAATAGATTACGCGGACCTGCTTTACAGCCACTGCACTGCCTCTGCACTGGCTAAGTTGGACACCCTCTACCACAGAGCTATCAGGTTCATTACTGGCCTTCCACTTTCCACACACCACTGCTCCCTGTACTCATTGTTAGGCTGGACTTCCCTTCACTATAGGAGGAATAGAAATGCCGCCTTATGGGCCTTCAGAGCGGTAACCAACAAGCTCCCCTCATGTGTCTCAGATTGTATTCTCCAGAGTGTGTTAGGCACCTACGTTCTAAGGAGCTATTCCCTAATTGCCCTCCAGGTTCCAAGGGTCAACACTCGTTTCAGCAAAGCTGCTCTAAGCTCCTCTTTACCCACATTGTGGAATGATTTACAAAGGAACTTGAAGCTGAGCTGGCCTGTTAGCCTGAATATCTTCAAGGCGCTCTACAATCGCTACACGAAAGCACCTTGCAAATGTTTTCCTCACCGATAGCCCACTAATTCCGCAACTCCCCCTTTCCATCCTGATGCTCACCATGTTTCTACCCCTGGCTCTCACTCTTTCCTTATTAACTCTTCCTGCTGCACCCACCCTTCCCTGTCCTCTCCAGCCTGGCTAAAGTCCCACCCCATCCATAGTAGTGTCCCAATTATCTACCCCTCCTCCATCATTATCATAATAAACAAGTACATGACAGCTATCATCACTTTCTGTGGTTTTAGCCCAATTTTTCCCCCAGTAATTGGCAATATATCCCTCTTCTTCTTTACCTCTCTAACCTGCCACCCCACACACCGCCTCTTTCCCCTATGTGTGTAGTTGCCGGCTGCCTCACTCAAAAGATCTCTGCTTATAACCCCTGTATGCCTATGGTTGATTGTACATCTGCTGACTTCTTCAATTGTAAAATAATGCTGTGTTTTTGTTTTTTTATTTCAACCTTGTACTGTACTGTATACACTGTATATACTTTTTCTTCCTTGTATATTATTGCTTTTTGTATATCTGCTTCTGTACTGTACTTTGATGTATTCGTGACCAGGTCCACCTTGCAAATGAGCCTTGCTTGATGGTGCCCGCCTGGAAAAATAAAGATTTTGATTGACTGATTGATTATCTCGGTGTTCCGAATCTGGTTCTCTAATCAATAGATCACAGTAAGCCCCTGCTTGGTGCACCCAAAAGGCATTCATTTCATGGTACCAGGTTGTTTCTTTCAACTTATTTACTCAGACTAGCCCAGCTGTAATACATTTTACTTCCAGTGTTCTCCTGCTTCTACCCAGGTCAGATCACACAGTCAGTGTCCATAGTGGGATTTGGTTGATTGAACCTTTGAATATCCTGGTTCCACATCTAGTGCTCTAATCAACTAGATCATGTTCACAGTAAGCCCATGCTCCTACCCCCTTTCTTATCAGTCTCCCTCTCCCACAACCAGACGACAGCCTGAGCACAGAGTAGAAATAAGCATCAGTCTTACACTGCAGCCTCTGGTAAAGAAGGTTCTACTTCGTAATCTTGGCTTACTGTTTTTGTATTTTTGCATATTAAAGTATGAAGCCTGGCAGAAGAAATGGAAAATTACAGCCTTCTGATGTCAACCGATAAAATACAACTCTTCCACCCAGAGTATGTGAAGAGACTCGCCCATCCCCACAACTGACAGTAGCTTACTGCTCAGAAAATCACCACTAATGACTTAGTGTGACCCACTGAAATCCAGTATCCAAGGAATAAAAAGCCCAGGCATCAAGTGGCAGAAATACTGCAATATTCTAAAAGCTCACCTGCATGTCAGCAAGAAAAAGACTATGTTTTCCCTGCTTCAAGCCTTCCACAGTGTATCATGTTTCTGCTACTGCAGCCCAAAATGCCTTCCTCTGCCTTCTGGTCCTCTAGCAGGGAGAGAAGTACTAGTGGTACTGTGGCAGCACAACACTGGCAGGAGGTATATGTTCTGTTCTGGTAAAGGGACATTTAAACACCGTCTCTTCTGGCACTAAATGCCGGACAAAAAGTGTGCCTCAGTTATTTAATTAGCATTATTTATTTCTTTTTTTTTACAGCCAAAGTCTTAAAAGTCCTAAAATGAATTAATTGATGAAAAGGCATTAAGGCAACACAAAGAACCTAGAAGAACCCCAGCCTTGAAGACATGGGGAACCCAGAACACTTGGGATATCTGTAAACAATTTATATTACAGATTTTTAATTCGGCTGCTAATCTCTTTACCCATTAATACAGGCTTAAAACAGATGTAAAATGTTTTGCCCAAATAAGTTGCTTTTCAAAATAAATGCACTTTATAAAAACAAAACAAAAATACAAGCAAAACAAGCAGAACCCTTTCCTGCAATAGTTGCAACTTTAGGCTAAATAACACATGCTTCTTTCCTTTCTTTAGGTTTTCTGCAGTTTCACTTGAAATGCAAAGATAGAAACATAGAAACATACAATTTGACAGCAGATAAGGACCGCTTGGCCCACCCAGTCTGCCCATTTCCCTGCCTACTGGATAAGCTGCAGATCCTAGTTAACCAGCAGCCTACTACTTCCTACCCCCACCCCCTAGAATTGCCTTATGACTGTCCCATGCATGCTTGAATTCCACCACTGTTTTGACTCCACGACCTCCTCCGAAGGCTGTTCCATGCATCCACAACCCTCTCTGTGAAAAAATACTTCCTTAAATTACCTCTGAGCTGCCCCCCATCTTCAAATTGTGCCCCCTTGTTCTTGCACACCTCTTGTTTTGAAAGATGTTACCCTCTTGGACTTTGTTGATTCCCTTGAGGTACTTGAAAGTTTCTATCATGTCCCCCCTCTCCTCCTTTCCTCGAGGCTATACATATTAAGCTCCTTAAGTCTCTCTTTATATGTCTTCCGGTGCAGACCCTGCACCATTTTAGTTGCCCTCCTCTGGACAGCTTCCATCCTGTCTATGTCTTTGTGAAGACTAGGTCTCCAGAACTGCACGCAGTACTCCAGATGGGGTCTGACCAGCTGTCTGTACAGAGGGATAATAACTTCCTGTTTTCTACTGGTAATGCCTCTCCCTATGCATCCCAATATCCCCAGCCCTCCTTGCTGCCTCTCACATTGCTTGCCCACCTTTAGGTCATCTGATATGACTACCCCAGGTCCCTTTCCATTTTTGTTGTTGTTAGTATCTTACCCCCATTGTGTACTCTTCCCTGGGTTTTGTTTCCAGGTGCATTACCTTGCACTTCTTAGCATTGAATCTAAGCTGCCATACATTTGACCATTCCTCTAACTTGCCAAGTCCCTTTTCATCCTTTCCACCCCACCTTGTGCATCAACTCTGTTGCAGATCTTTGTGTCATCTGCAAAGAGACATACTTTTCCTTCCAGTCCTCTGCAATGTGCTATAATGACATTGAAGAGGAACAGTCCTAATACTGAACCCTGCAGTACCCCACTAGTAACCCCTTTCTTCAGAGTGGACTCCATTTACTATTACTCTCTGTGTCCTATTCTCCAGCCAATGTTTTACCCAGGCTGTCATCTTGGGACCCACTCCCAGGCTAGCTAACTATATTAATCTTTGTGTGGGACTGTGTCAAATGCCTGCTAAAGTCTAGGTAGGCCATGTCCACAGCCCCTCCCTGATCTACTACTTGGTCACCCAGTCAAAGAAATCTATCAGATTTGTCTGGCATGACCTTCCTGCTGTGAATCCATGCTGCCTTGGGTCCTGTGCCCCTCTGGCCTCTAGATACTCGACAGTTCTTTCCTTCAGAAGTGATTCCATCATTTCCCTACCACTGAGGTTAAACTAACAGGTCTGTAGTTTCCTGCTTCTGCCTTGCTCCCACTTTTGTGAAGGAAATCACATCTGCCCTCCTCCAGTCCTCGGTACCACCCCATCTTCCCATGATTTGTTAAACAGGGTAGTCAGTGGTGTCACTAATTCTACCCTTAGTTCTTTTAGAATTCTGTGAGATCCCATCAGGCCCCATTGCTTTGTCCACCTTCAGTTTTAAGAGTTCTTTCAGAGACCCTTTCTTCTGTAAATGGGCTGGTATCAACTACTGTATCCAGAGTGTTTCTACTGTTTGTTTTAGGTACCTCCCCTCTTCCTTTGTAAATACTGAGCAAAAATATTTGTTTAGTATCTCTGCTTTTCACAGTCACCCTCTGCCCACCCAACCCCCTTTATTAAGCCTCACTATCCTCCCTTGGTCTTCCTTCGCTCCCTGATGTACCTATAAAAGGTTTTATCCCCCTTCTTAACTGAGTTGGCTATCTTTTCCTCGGTTTGGGCCTTTGCTGTTCTGACTGCCTTCCCAGCTTCCTTTTGCTTTAGCTGATACAGTTCTCTGCCCTGCTCCTTCTGTGATTCCTTGTACTTCCTGAAAGCTTTCTTTTTCTCTTGAACCTTCACTGCCATTTCCTTTGAGAACCATAATGGTTTCTTACATCGTTTAGTTTTGTTTATTTGCTTCACACAAAGGCTTGTTACCTCTGTGATGACAGTTTTTATTATTCCCCATTGTTCTTCCACCCCTCCTTCCTGCCCATTTGATAGTGCATTCCTTAGGCACTCACCCATTTTGGCAAAGTCAGCCCTCCTAAAGTCCAATACCTTTGCCTTTGTATGGCTTGACTCTATTGCTGTGTTTATTGTGAACCATACTGTTCGATGATCGCTAGTTCCCAGATGGTTACCCACTTCTATATTTGTGATCCTCTCTTCATTTCCATTTGAGAGAACCAGGTCTAAGATTGCTCACTCTCGAGTGGGCTCCAATACTAGTTGTCTAAGGCATGCCCTGGTAGGCATCTAGAATAACCCCACTCTTCAAGTGGTGCTGCAACTGCACTCCAGTTAACATCTGGCATATTCAGATCACCCATCAGCAATATCTCCCTTTTTCTGCCATACTAAGTATACTTTCTATCATTTCCTTGTCCATTTCCTCCCCTGAGAGAGTCTGTTCTAACCCTGTGCGGATTGTGGTGCCATTGCCGGTCTCCAAATTTACCCACAGTGCTTCTTCTCCTCCCTGTTTTCCCTTTTGTTCTGTTGCTTTGATTCCTTCCCTTATGTAAAGAGCTACTCCTCCTCCTCCTCTTTTACCCTCTCTGTCCCTCCTGTAGATAGTGTATCCTGGTATGTTTACATCCTAGTCATGGTTTTGTGCGAACCATGTTTCTGTGACTGCCACGATATCCAGATGTTCCTCCTCCATCAAGGCCACTAATTCAGGAAGCTTGTTACTCAGACTACAGGCATTGGTACTCATTGCTTTCCATTTTTTGATGGCTTTACCTTCTGTTGCCGCATCCCCCACTGACCTTTCTTCCTCAGTCTTTTTCTCATTTAGTACCCTGTTTTGTAGGGAGAGGCTTGGATTTTCCTGCTGCTTATCAGTGCCTCCCCCCTTGACTAGTTTAAAAGCTTGCCAATGAAGCATTTAAACCGATTGCTCAAAAGACTTGTTCCCTTCCTGGACAGATGCAGACCATCCTGCCAGTATAGGCTGGTGTCCATCCAGGTGGAACCCCAGTCCCCAATGAAGCCAAACCCCTGTGCTCCACACCATTTTTTCAACCATTCATTAAACTGCATGGTGCAAAGTACCCTTGCCTCACTCATGCCATTGACAGGCAGCACCTCTGAGAAGGATACTGTGTGTGCTACTTGTCTTAGGCCCCTCCCCAGTTCTACAAAGTCCTTCTGCACTGCTCTAATCTCATGTTGAGCCAAGTCATTTGTCCCTAGGTGGACAATGACGTCCAGCTCAGACTCTCGTGCAGCTGTTCTCGTGATCCTGAGGATGCACTTCCTGTCCCTCCAAGCCATGGCACCAGGCAGGCACCTTACTTCAGTTTTCCCTGCTCCCCCCAGTTCTATCCCCCTAATAATTGAGTCCCCCACCAGGAGCTGCTTCCTTTCCTTGTGGTGTCCTCTGCCTCCTTCCTGTGGGCCTCTCTTGTGACAGGTGTCCTCAGCCTCCTTAATCTCCTCTGTGGGTGCATCCATAGGGGAGCTGTGCTCCCCCAGAATGGTGTATGGATTGTGGAGTGGAACAACTGACTGGGTGTGCCTCTGTTCCACCATCCTCACCCTCCCTGAGCCCACTGTGGTCCAACTGCTGTGCTTTCTTTGCAACCTCTGAGGTAGTGGTGGTGGCCGTGGTGCTCCCTGGATGGGGGAGGTTCCCTTCCTACCATCCATTCTGGCCTGGGGGAAGGTTCCCTTACTGCTGTCCAGTGTGGCCTGAATACAGGCAACTTCCTCCCTCAGGGCAGAGAGTTGTCTGCAAATAGGGCAGCATCTCAGTCTCCAGAAAGACTCCCGGAAGACTGCTGCCCCACAGCCATTACATTGCACTACTCCCCACATGATTATGTACTTTTTGTGTGTGTGTGTGTGATTGGTTTGTTATATAGAAATATATATATTATACAATGTGTATGCTTATATTTTCAGTGCTGTGTGCTAGAGAGGATATGACATTGATATACCTTGCACTCTTGAGGAAATTATGTCAGAACCCCAGGTATAAAGGAACTATTTCCAGGGAGGGTGGGGTGAGGGTGGGAAGGGTTGGGCCTAAACTGTGCCCTCACAAAACAATCAGCTAAGAGCTCTGACCCACCACTCACGGTGAGTGCCTTCCTATCAGCAAGATACCATACACAACAATTTGACAGAAAATCCCCTGCTAATCAAACAGAGAAAATCCAGACATCAAGTCATACACAGGTAAACCTCCCCAGCCCCAAAACAGCCTGTTGGTTTGTGTCTGAAAGCAGTCAGCCCCAAAATAAGTCAGCTGTGCTTTAAACTCTTCCTGCACTGAAAATCTTAAGAATTGTAACAAGACTGTCTTTTCCTGATAATTCTAAGTTCCTTATTTCACCTTTCAGTTATAAGTAGCCTCCACCTGCAGAATATCTGCTACAAACCAAAGACAATTGTAAGGTTCACCTCCCTCTGTTGTGAGCACAACTCGCTTTCTTGCAAATCCTATGTTCAGTACTGCAGCTCCCAGCAAGAGGTAGTTTGATTTGAAAAATATTAGCAGTTCAGAGGTTTCAGAAATCCACTAACCGCACCAGGAAAAACAACAATTCCAAATCACTGCACACTCATAAATGAATTTGGTTATGGCATAATAAAGGACCCAGTTTTCCCAGTGGAACTGAGCTCCAGACTTTGACGTGCAGCAAGGTCACCTCCCAATGAGGGGTGCGACTTCAAAGATGGAGATAAGGCTCAGAACACTAAACCATCAGTGTTTAGTTTTGCAGTCAGACTTATTTTTGATTTAGCATCCGATTCTTGGCATTTTATGAATTTCCGTTTTTAAAGCCTGAATTGATGTGCTGGTCTCTGTGTGGGAAGGAAGTGCCCTTCTCCATGGGGGGGGAGTGGATTGGGGACATAGTACCGAGAGGGTGAAATGAGGGACATCCTTCCGTATATTCGTAATTGGGGACTGTTGCAAGGTATGTTGCAGTCCAACCTTGGGAGGACTCCCCACCCAGCCCCACCAGTGCAGAATTGCCATTATTTTTGCCACAAAAATCATTTCCGGCTCCTCTGCTTCTCCACAGTCCATTTCACATTTGCAAAAGGGACTGTTGCTAAGAGGTATCAAGAAAGAACAATGGTGATTACAAGTACAACTGAGCTTGTCTTCCCGTCCCCCCCAACACAGTTGTGATTGTGCTGAAAACCAAGTGCAGGGGTCCGTGTCACCATCCATGCTAATGATACTACTACTCACATCACTCACTGTGATCATCACACAGCCTGCCCCTGTGTTACCATAACGTTATGCAGCCAGGAGCCAGCAGCTGAGCAGAGTCCCAATGCTCCCAACTTAAGTCCCATCCATTCCCATCCCACTCATTTTAAAATTACTCACCCTCGGGAGGACCACGTGATGCAGCACGCTGAGTAGCAGCTCACCAGTTCAGCTCCCGTCACCTGGCTATTTAAAAGAGATCAACTGAAGTATTTAAAATAGTTTAAGACTATTATTTTTGAACCACAAGTTTGATCGCGGTCAGAAGAGGAGTCCGATTTGCTGGAATGGAAGCAGAGATGCGCTCGGCGCCCCCAAAACACACACCGCTGGTTTCCCCGGAGAAACAGAGCAAGCGGCCTAAGGCCGACCAAGGTCATGGCGGCAAGTCATCAGCAATCAGCGCCATCTCAGTCAAAGAACCCGAAGAGACTCCTCTCACACTAGAACGGTTTCTTACCGAATTCACACCGTTCAGGGACGATGTAAAATCCCTAACAACGGAGATCAAACATATAACCATGACGCTGGAAGACCTATCCACGAGGATCGCTGACAATGAAGCCCATACAACATCGCTGGAGAAAAGAGCAGATCGTTTAAGCGAGGAAGCAGTGGATACGTGGCATAGGATTAAAAAACTGGAGGCTAAACTGGAGGACTTGGAAGGAAGGAGCCGCAGAAATAACGCGGTTATTCTTGGTATTCCGGAGAAGGAAGAAGGCCCTAATACCATCAACTTTGTTCAAAGCCTAGTAGAAAAGTTAGCTGGCCCCTCGCCTTTTGTAAAGGTCTACATGATTGAACGAGCTCATAGAGCTCTTCGACCCATGCCACCACCAGGAGCTTTGCCTCGACCGATCATTTGTAGATTTTTAAACTTCCAAGAGAGACAGTATTTGCTGGGGAAAATAAAAGAGCTGCAAGAAATTAGGTGGGAAGGAGTTAAAATAAGGATAACACAGGATCTCCCTGCCTCCGTTAGACCATCGCTTTACAATTCCACCCAATAGTTTCAAAGTTAATTGCAGCTGGCATAAAGTTTAAAATGGGATATCCTGCCAGACTGCAAGTGCTGCTGGAAGGGTCCTGGTCCACATTTGAAGAGGTGGAGGCTGCCAGAAATACCCTACAGAAGTCCCTGCCAGATCTGTTCAGTAATTGCTGAGGGCATGAGGTGAAATGTTGGGCAGTTGTGTCCTAAAGTCCTAGAGAGTCATACCATGAAAATTTTTAATAGAGGTTCCGATGATCGTTTTTTAGAAGGCAGCTTTCCCATTTCAGTAAGTTTAAGAGACTCGCGACCCCAATAAAACTGGGCCGAAAATTGAGGCTCAAAGACTCTAAGTTCAAGAAGGAGCCCATGTATACTGGACAGTGCACCCTAACCGAAAACCCGGATCCTGACTTTACAAGGGCTCCACTTCGTCAGCAGGGAGCTCGCATCTGTTTGTTGGTGGAGAGAAGGGTGTGATAAAGACCCGCTACCACAAGAGGTCTCTCAAAGCCAGAGGAAAGGACTATTCGCCGTGGTGAACAGTGAGCCAAAACAGAACTCTCTTTAGTTTGTTTAAATACCGTAGTGCATTTTTTCTGGTATCCGGGGCTAACGGAATAGTTAATTTAAGTAGTGCCTCTTGTTCAGAGGAAAGGACTATTCACCGTAGTGAACAGTGAGCCAACACAGAACTCTCTTTAGTCTTGTTCAGATATCACAGTGTATTTTTCAGTTCTCCGGGGCTAACGGAATAATCAATTTAGGTATGGCCTCTTGTTGTTTTCACCATGCAATATCAATGGCAAGGTTTTGATGTTGGCGGTAAGGGGGTATGGTTTATGGTGGATTACGGTGTTGGAGGTAGTGCGCAGTGTAGTATAATAAGCAAAGAGGCTTTCACAGTTTTAGTTTAATGCAGCTCTGATGTCAAGGTAAAGCTCATAGCTGGAACAAGTTTAGTATGTTCTGTTTAGTACAGGAGTGCCTGTCAAAGCCTACACGGGCGTTTAAGGGTATATGAGTGGGCTCACTACCAGTAGGACGTATGAAAATATGTGTAAGGTAAAATCCTAGACCGGGGCCAAGTCTAAATAAACGGAATTGAAATTCCTCCCTTTTTTTTTTAACGTTTTCTCCTCCAGCTGGGGCTTATTAAGGTATTATAAAGTTGTTCATTAGGCATGGTTAAATGCAGTTTCCTACAGCTAGGTTATGCCGCAGCCAGCCCCTTGGTATGATTTCACTACATTAATATTCCTACAACCAAGGTTTGCAGTTTATAAATGTTGCTATTTTCTCTTCATTAGATGGGGCTAGTTTGTATTATTATGTTAGGGGTTATTTAACTATAGGTGCATTCTGGTTTCCTTGATGCATTAAGTTGAGCTTTCATAAGATTTACTCTAGTTTTATACTGACTCTGCCTTGAGAGTCGGACGGTGGAGCGGAATAGCTAGGAGAGTAGTGAAAAGTGGTTCTGCACGAAGTGGGAAGAATAGAACGGGGGATAGGGTGGGCTAGTAATCAGGTAGGGTTAATATTTGTCATAGGGTCAGGTGGGTTAGGTATAGGGGAGACATTAAGGGGATTGGGTAGAAGTCAGGGAATAGGGAACGGGGAGAAGGTACAGCAAAGTGTACATATATCCATTTGCAGCACCATCACAATTTTTTTACTTATATACTTCTGCCAGGTCGCACAGACAAGGGCTAATGGCTAAGTTATTGAATGTCATATCATGGAATGTGAAAGGGGTTAGACATAAAACTAAGCAATATTCGATTTTGAAGCACTTAAATTTGTTTGCTGCGGAGATCAAATTTTTGCAAGAGACACATTTATTAGATATCGAGGCCACAAAATTACGGAGACAACAAGTGGGTCAGGTCTTTTCAGCTGAGTGCTCCACGAATAGTGGAGGCACGATGGTTTTGGTCCATAGGATGCTTCCCTTTACCCCGACTAAATTAATCAAAGATCCAAAGGGTAGATTCATTTTTGTTATAGGTAATCTATTTGGGAAAGAACTACTCCTAGGGAGTATTTATGGACCAAACCAGGACTCTCCTAGATTCTTTACGCAAATTATTACATCCTTACTCCCTTTTCTCTCGATCCCGATGATATTGGGTAGGGACCTCAACCTGGTGTATGATCTGGTGCGCGACAAGACCGGACTCAGTAGGAGGGGGCTGTCTCCGGCCCAACGTGCTTTTAGAGATCTATTGGACCAACCTGGACTGTATGATACTTGGAGGGTATTACACCCCTCAGATAGGGAGTATACTTTTATTTCTCCGGTCCACAAAACATCGTCCAGAATAGACTATGTGCTTATTTCTCGAACATATATTCCACAAGTTATTGATGCCTCGATACAGCCCGGACCCCCGTTAGACCACTCCCTTGTATGTTGTCAGTTAACTATTGATCCTCCGATTAGAGGTGGAGGAAGATGGAAACTTAACGATCAACTCCTTAAAGATCCTAAATTGACTCGTTCAGTTCAGGACCATATAGATCAGTTTATCGTGCTCAATCAGGGCACAACTCAAAGACCGGACATAGAGTGGTGCGCTTTTAAAGTCTGCTTAAGAGGAGTATTCATTAGTTTAGCCTCTAATAGGAAAAAAGCAAGAGAGAATCAGATGTCCCTACTATTGTCTCAAATAAGGATCATAGAAATAGACCTGTCCCCTGCCACACCTGCCGCCATATTTCATAAGCTCAATAAATTAAGGGCAGCTTATCTTGAATTGCTTCGTGAAAAAGCGGAGTATGCTATTTTAAAAACACAGGCATCATTCACTGATCAAGGGGAGAAAGTGGGACACCTCTTGGCTCATAGAATTAAGCAAATAGAATCCTCTAGATACATAGCATCCATTCAATCTCAATCGGATGGACTTTTGAAGACTGCCCCGGACGAAATTATATCTGAATTTCTTAAATACTATACTGATCTATATGGTCCGATGGCTGACCCCCCAACTCAGACCCAACTAGACAATTATTTAAGGGAGGCCAACTTGCCTAGCCTTACCAAAGATCAGCAAAAGGCATTAATCTTACCCATTACAAGTCAAGAGATATCCAACGTTATAGGCAGTTTACCCTTAAATAAAACCCCAGGGATAGCCGGTTTCTCAGCTTATTTTTACCAAAGGTTTAAGACCTCCATTATCCCTTTGTTGCTTCCCTTATTCCAGTATATACTTTCGGGGGCTCAAATAGATGCTTCTCTCTTTGAAGCGCTAATTGTACTTATTCCTAAGCCAGGTAAAGTGCCTGAATTGGTCACCAACTACCGTCCGATCTCCCTCCTGAATCAGGACGTTAAAATACTGTCTAAATTAATAGCGTGCCATCTTAATTTAATTCTCCCTACCATTATTGGACCCGAACAGGTGGGCCTTATGAAGGGCAGATCCTCTTCGGACCACCTCCGTACCCTGGCTCATGTCTTCTCGGCGTCCAGAGACGCTCCCTACCCTGCTGCCTTAATCTCCCTGGATGCCGAGAAGGCATTTGATAGGGTCAACTGGCAGTACTTATTTCAGACTCTAAAGGCCTTTAAATTTCCTGACATGGATTAGATCCCTCTATCATTCCCCCATGGCGAGGGTATCGGGGAATGGAGTCACCTCCGATCCATTTACTCTTCATTCAGGAACTAGACAAGGCTGCCCCCTTTCCCCTTTACTGTTCAACATATACTTAGAGCCATTAATCCGTAAATTGCAGGCTTGCCCAGAAGTGCAAGGAATTCTGATTCACCCATGTGAGGTCAAAGTCTCCGCTTACGCAGCTGATCTACTTCTCCAAGTAGCTAATCCTGTTTCTTCTATTCCTCCAATGTTAAATATCATAAAATCCTATAGTTTAGTCTCCAATTATAAGTTAAATGTATATAAAACAATTGTCTTCCCCCTTAACCACAAGCTTTATAAAGCGGATATCCTTAAACTGGGGCTTGCCTGGAAACAGGATTCCCTAAGATACCTGGGTATTGAATTATCAAGATTCACGGGAGCCACTATCAAATTGAATTTGGACTCTCTGCTTCAGGTGATAACCCAGGATCTTAATAGGTGGGCCTCCCTACCAATTTCTATTGGGGGAGAGTCAACCTGCTCAAAATGAATGTATTCCCAATACTCTTTTACCCCCTGTCAATGCTTAATGTCTGGCTTCCGGTATCGTGGTTCAAGAAGGTAAACAGTCTCTTTTTAGAGTTTATCTGGGCTAACAAGACCCCTAGGATTGCATTCCATAAATTAGGGTGCCAAAGCTGAGAGGTGGCTTAACTGCCCCACCTAGGGCTCTATTTCTGGGCTAGTCATATTAATAAATACCTGAGATGGACAATACCCGTAGCAACAAGTTATACTCCGGTATGGCTCAAAATAGAACAGGCGCGGATCTGTGAATGTGGTGTAGATCCAGAAGCCCTCCTTTATATTAAGTAGAATCTCCTTCCCAGCAGATTAAAGAACACTCCCATAGCACTGTCCATCAGGGTCCACTCTCAACTATGTCGTTTTCTCAAATATAATAATACAGGAGACTTAAATCAACCCCTGTTCGATAATCCTAATTTTAAGATTGATGACAAATATATTCCCTCAAATTGGTTACCCCAGTTAAAGGGTATCCCATTGCATACTTTAACAGGTGAAGACAATACCTGGTTGTCAGTCCAAAGTATAAAGCAAAAGTTTAAGATCCCGATTAAGTACTTTTTCAGAATCATCCAAGTGAGACACCTATTAATCAAAGTATTTGGGCAGAAGTTAGACTCATATACAGGCCCTTCCGTTCTAGTAGATCTGATACACCTGGTGGGCCAGCAGAAAGCTGCCTCCAAAATTTACGGTATCTTGTTCGATCGGTTATACCCAGAATGTTATGGTCCGACCCATTATTGGTCCCCCCACTTTCCTGGTCATAACATTAATTGGGCCGACCTCTGGTTTAATTGTCACAAATTCATAATGCAAGATAGATTAAGACTGATGCAGATGCATATTCTGCATAATTTATATTTTTCCACCGAAAAAATGTTAAAATTTGGCTTAACACCCTCTTCCCAGTGCATGAGATGCTCTGGTTATGAGGGCACCCTATATCATATTTTCTGGTCCAGCCCCAAAATAGTACCTCTTTGGACCGCTATTCAAAATAAGACTGACTCCATTTTGGGACTCGAGGATCTTTTTAAACCTGAAATATGTATCCTAGGTGACTTCTCTAGCATCCGATTTCATAATAGGAAGTACTACATGGCCTTGATATCTATGTCACTTAAGAAAGTGGTATTACTACACTGGAAAGACCAATCTGAAATTACTTATGGAGAATGGTTAACCGAGCTTCTTGCGAATCTCAGAACGGAGAAGGCTATTGCAAGTTTAAATAATAGGTTAGGAAGGTTTAAGAAGATATGGGACCCCTTTTACACTCTATTTTCGATTTAAGGATTCTCACTGTCAGGGCCTTTGTACCTAGTGCATTCTGTTACTATTGAGATATCTGTGCTTTTAGGATCTGTAGTGAGTAGGGTTAGAATAAAGCTGTATTAGAAGGGGGGGAACTCAGTTGTGGGAGGAGAGGGTGGGGGTGACAGATTTAGTCTGCTGTGTACTGTCAATGTATAATGATATTGTACTCGGCTATCTGTCATGTATGGTTAAAAATATTAATAAACTTTAAATGGAAAAAAAAAAAAATTACTCACCCTCACACACCTGTTGCTTGCTCCTCTCTCCAATCTCCCAAGTTGACTGAGACTCCTCCACTTTGGATTCTTTCAGACTTTAGTTTGGTGGTCTGGGCTGGCGTGCAAATAAAAGCTCCCTCGACTCCACGTGACCGACTAATGGGCGCTGCGGCAGTGCAGCAAGTCAGTCACAGACCTTCTCTAAGCAGCTCTGATTCCTCCTTTCCTCGCTCACCGACCGCCCCGACCAAACTTCCATTCCCCGGCATCAAATCCTGGCTCAACTCACTGCCTGGCTTCCACAACCACAACAAGGACCATCTGTCTGACTCCAGGCATCCACTCCACACACAGACTACAACAGTGAGTGATTACAGCTTTTTCATTCCCAGAGTGGACTGGAGTGGAGCTGGACTGTAACCGTGAGTGACAGACCAAACACCCGCAGACAGCCAGGCAGCTCAGCTGTACAAAACTCTTTCAACTCTCTTCTCTACACATGGTGACGGAGTCTCCCACCTCGGTGTCTCAGACTGACCGACCGCTGTGACTTCTGCTGCAGCTGCACAAGTGATGTTCCTTCCCAGGCCAGACCACTCCAACTTCACCACCAAGAAAAGCTCCAAAAGCGCTCGCTTGCAGTTGCTAGTCACTCCATGCCTCAACTTTCAGTTCCAGAAGAGAAACATTGAACAGACTAAACTCACCTTTCCATGGGCTTTTAAAGAGCCCATGTGACCTGCCCCTTACTAGCCATGCCTCCATTTTCTAGCAAAGCGGATCTGATTGAGATGGCAAAATATATCTCAATCGGGTCCGCTGGGGTCAAGTCATATGTTTAGACCCACCCCCACCCCTCCACCATTAAAAAAAAAGAAAAGAAAAGGCTTGAAAGAGCAGCTACGAAGCCCTTGAAAAAAAAAAAATAAACAAAGAAATGGCAAGGCAAGGCAATTTTATTTAAGAGGCGCCCATCCCGGAGGCTCTGGGTGCCCAACATTTAAAATTATAAATACTATTCATTATAACATAAAGTACATAACAATATCTCAACATAGCATAATACATCAACCAGAAATAAAATTTTATACATATATAGTAACTTATGCAGGAACAGCCAATACCTGAAGAGACAGAGCTAACCTAAACATAGGTTATAAAACAGTAAGGACTATAGGACGCAATCTGGGAAGGCCTGATTATACAAGAAAGCCTTGAGGTAGGCCTTAAATACCTCCACAGAAGGGGCCTCCCTAAGAGCTGGAGTAAGCAAATTCCACAGGACAGGAGCGGCAACACTAAATGCTCTGTCGCCTGCTGTTTTTAACCTCGTTCTGGGAGTCGGAAGGAGGTCCCTAGAGGAGGAGTGGAGGGAGTGGGCCGAGACAGCAAGAATGAGAAGGTCCTTCAGGTAACCAGGGTCCAGGCCGTGTAGGGCCTTAAAGGTGAGTAAACCCACCTTAAAAAGGACCCGCCACCTAACTGGCAGCCAGTGCAGTTGACGCAGGACTGGTGTGATATGACAGTACTTAGACTGTCCTGTCAACAACCTCGCCACTGTGTTCTGCATCAGCTGCAGTCAGCACAGGGTACCCCCAGAGACCCCGAGATAGAGTGCATTACAGTAGTCCAACCTGGATGTCACAAAGGCATGTATCAAGGTGGGGAGGTCCTGCGGTGGAACTAGGGGCTTTATCCTGGCGATATTCCTCAGATGATAAAAACTAGTATGGACAGTGTAAGACACCTGGAACTCAAGTGTCAATCCACTGTCCTGAATAATGTCAAGATCCCGCACCCTAGAGGAGGTGTTCAATGGAACAGAGCCAAGAAAAAGGCCTGTCTCCACACCAGAGGCCAACCTATCATGCCCTCTGATCAACTCCGCCACCAGTACCTCTGTCTTATCGATGTTCAGTCACAACCAGCTGGAGGCCATCCAGTCATTGATTTCAGTGAGGCAGCTGTTAAGCATTTCCACTGCATGAGATGTTCCTGGGGCAAAGGAAAAATACAGCTGGGTGTCATCGGCATAACAATGAAAACCCAGACTATACTTCCTAATGATCTCTCCCAACGGTAGCATATACACGGCAAACAACATCGGCGACAAGTCCAAACCCTGGGGAACCCCGCATTCTGGTGGCCAGGGGAGGAGGAGAAATTACCCATCACTACCCTCTACCTCCTGTTAGATAGAAAGGACTCAAACCAGCAAATGACCTTGTTGGCAAGTCCACAGAATTCCCTTAGGCGGTCAAGTAACACTCAATGATCATCCGTGTCAAACGCTGAAGAGAGATCAAGGAGAACAAGAATTGTCCCCTTCCCTTGATCACATGCCCTAAGGAGGTCATTGTGCACCCGAACCAGCGCAGTTTCTGTGCTATGCTTTGCATGAAATCCAGACTGGAGCAGCTCATATAAATCATGGGCCACGAGATGCTCCTCAAGCTGAAGCGCCACCACTTTCTCCACAATCTTACCCAAAAATGGGAGATTGGAGATAGGACGGTAATTTGCCTTGATCTCGGGGTCCAATGATGGTTTTTTCAGAAGGGGTCTCTTATGCCTCCTTCAAGACATCAGGAAAGACCCCCTCTGACAAGTAATACTGGATTATCAAGGCAAACATCGGGCCAACGGAGTCAATACATCTCATTAAGAAATGAGTTGGCACCAGGTCCGGTTCACAAAAGGTGTGCCGAAGCTTGGAAGCAATCTCAATGACCTCAGCCACCTCCACTGGTCTAAACTTGCCCCAACCAGGTGGAGAGCTCTCTGGTCACCCATGGTGACCACTGTCGGCCAAACTTTGACCCACTGGCGGAATGCCCTGCCTGATGGCAGACACCCTGTCAGAGAAGAACCCAGCAAACTCTTCCCACAATGCTTTAGAAAAAGCTACCTTCCGCTGTAGACAGGAAGGATGGAGGAGCCTGTCCACAGCCTGAAAGAGCATAGTTGTTCGGTTCCTCCTGGCAGCAATCTCCCTGGACAGAAATTCTGCCTTTTTACGGTTGATTGCTCCCTGGTATGCACCGTAGTGCACATGCAAGGCCAGTTTGTCCACCTCCAGACTAGACTTCCACCAGCAGTGCTCTAATCTCAGACCCAAGGTCTTCATCCCCTTGAGCTCACCATCATACCAAAGGGACCTCAAGTGAGAAGACCTGGGTCATACATGGACTGGTGCGAGGGAGTCGAGTGCACCAGCAAATGCCTTATTATAGGAATCCACTGCCATGCACACACCTCCAAGGCATGCACTATCCACACTAGATAGGTCAGCCACCGCCAAAAAACCCTCAGGGGTCAACCCCGGCAAAGGGCGATAGCTGACCAACTCTGCAGGGGGAAGGCTACCAGGGGGGCCCCGAACGAGAACTTCACCGTGTAATGATCAAACCAAATGACCCGATCAGTCCTGAGACAATTAGTCTCAAGCCCCAGTGAGAACACCAGATCCAAGATGTGGCCACCCAGATGAGTTTCGGAGGAAACACCCTGCGCAAAGCTCACGGAAGACATCATCTGGAGGAAGTTGGAACCAAGCCGAGAAGATTCGTCATCAGCCCAGACATTGAAGTCCCCCAGCACTAAACATCTGGGGACCTCCAACATCTCACCGACCACAAAATCAGCCACCTCCTGTAGAAAGTCTCCCACTGCCCTGGAGGGGCGATAAATCAAAAGAATCAGGCAACCTGTGCCTTGACCCCCATGGATGGCCACACATTCAAATGAATGTGGTGCTGTCACTGGGTGCAGGGTGAAGCCTAGTTCGGATCTAAAACAGATAGTTATCCCCCACCCTTGCATTCCACTCTGGGGCAGTGCACCACAGTATATCCGGATGGGACGGCAGCCTCTAGAACCAGGCCAGCATCATCACCAATCCAGGTCTCCATAATGCAAGCCAGATCAGCCGAAGAAACCAAGTCAGCTATAATTGCCGTCTTGTTTCTGACTGATCTGGCATTGCACAGCACCACCCTCAGGGGATTGGTGGATAGCGCAGCCCTTCTGGCTACCTGCCCACTCAGTGGGAACACTAGTGACAGGAACTAAACACGTCTGGGCTCTCTCCAGAACCCGTCTAATCCTAGGACGCCTTCTACACCCCACTACCCCGATCCTACCACCAACCGCAGTGCATTGGGCATCTCGGCCAAAACAAGTCACACGTTTCCTCACTATTCTGACCTCCTTACAGTGCCTAGCTGTACTAGCAGACACTGGGAGGCCAACAAAAGGCCATAGATTGTACAGCTGGGGGGCCCCATACACTATCCTAGCCCGCCCCAAGCCCTCATACATTCACAGACACATCCCTGCCAATTACACAAACCCTGTCCCAAAACACAACCCACAAACACACTCTACACCACACACTCCACACGCTCCTCCCGTATACCCACACCTACACTAATAACTCAAAACCCGAACCTACCCCTACCCCAAACTAACCCACCCAAATACTATATTTTAAAATGCCTAAATGCTAAAAAGGAAGCTACACAGCAAAAATTAACTGGAAAATGGTCCAAGTCCAAACAAATGAGCCCTAGATCTCACAATGAAAAGAAACAGGTGTTCCAAGCTGCCTGTTTCCAACAAGGGCTGAAGAGTTAAAAATCCCAGTGTCTAGGGGCTAAGACATTCAAAATCCCAGAGTCACAAGTTTATCAAAGCACAGGGTCAGCCAAAGGGTAACTCACCCCTCTCATGAGTGGAAAATCAGTTCGAAAAGCAAACAATGGCAAACCTCTCTTGACAGACACAGAATGTGCCCAGGAGCACTGTTCAATTTCTCTCATGGGCTCTCACCTCCTCTTGAGAATCAACAGAGCCCCAGCATATTACAATGATCTTAAAGCCCCCAAAAAGTACTCCAGAGTCACACAGTCTGCAGCCAACAAGAAAAATTCACTGAGAAATCCAAGTCGAAGAACAGGAGAACAAGCCAGGATGCCCAAATGCCGAGATGCCAGCCGGCTCCTGCTAACCGCCTGATGATCTTTAGCATGCCATGGCATATATGGCATATCGGTGGCTACGCTTTTGGCTTCACAAGTATTTTAGTTAGCCAGGGATTAATATTTAGGCCAGAGTAAGCTTCTGACCATGTGGCTGCTGCCACTATTAAATGGAGATGTCTGGAACCATCTTAAGGTTAGAGTTGTGTGGTGTGGTGTGGAGGTATGGAGGAGTAAGGAGTGAGGATGTCCCCTTCAAGGGCCTCATTGATAAGTCTTTACAGGTCTTTGTTCACTTAGGTAAGAAAATAAGGCAAGGAGGAAGGAGCTATCACCTCATCCACACTGAAAGAGCCCAACTTAGTTTTGGTGGAAGGGACCCCCACATGGAAGGATGACTGAAAGTGTGGTAATATATCTGTCTGGGGTATAATGCTCAGTGAAGGAGAGTACTGCTGTGGAGTTGCTGACATTTGTTATAATTTTATCCAGTGGCTGGAGGAGTTGTGTGATGAGTTCTATAGAGGCCTTCAGTATTGTGGGAGTTGAAGTCCCAGGTGCTCTAGTACCCCATTTAAAGTATCAGGAAACTGTGGGCTGTGTGGGCTTGTGACAGGACAGTAAACAATAATATTGGAAAACAACAACTGAATCTATAAAGCAGGACTAATTGGAGGAGTGAAGTTCGAAATAAAAAAAACATTATTTTTGGCCAAAAGGAGTGAAAAAGTAATATTAATAGTGCAGTTAGGATGTGTGACAGAGAAGTGAACTGAGCAAGAACTGATGCAACTTTGAGGATCACAGCATGGGGAATCTTAATTGATCATTTTTAGATAAATAATATTCAAGGCAATTGTGGTAAACAGCTTTTCAAAGGAGCACATTAGATAAAACAAAGTTACATTTATATTTTTAGGTTTTTGATGTGACCAAGGTGACTACTAGTGCTGTGCAGAACATACAATTCTGCTAGTGGAATTCAGGTGGAATTTTGATTACAATTCCATCAACTGTAACTTTATATGGTTGGCATTATCCCTTGGGATCAGAAAGTCCATGCCAAAGGCTGAAATCCTAGATTTCAGAAGCGCAGACTTCAACTGGATGAGGGAGTTGGTCTGGAACAAGTTAAAGTGGACAGCATTGGAGGTGTGGAGGAACAATGGGGAGCAATTAAGGGGGCCATTTTCAAGGCAACAAAGTCATGCATGAGAAAGGTAACCAAAGAAACAGGTACAAGAGACCAATATGATTCCCTGAAAAGTCAGGGAAGCAGTGAGAACCACAAAGAAGGTCAGAGTACCAATTGAGAACACGGGAAACCAAGAGGGCAGCCAGGAAAGCAACAGCAGATATAGAGCTGTGCGCTGCAGACGGGGTCAAGGGCGGGGAAAAATAGTTCTTTAGATATAGTTGAGGAAAAAAGAAAAAAGGGGGGAATTGTTAGACTATCGGGGAGGTAGGGCAATAGAGGAGGAAGAGCATAAAGCAATTGTCCTTAATGATTAGTTCTGCTCTGTCTTCACAACAGAAGACAGCGAGTCTCTGCCAGAGAGTGTTAATAAGGCAGCTGCAAGGGGCATCCTGGAGATGAAGTTGTGAGCATTTAACAGTAAAAGGGTTCAGACAGGTCTAGCAGCATTAAAGATAGATAACAGGTTGTGGCCAGATGGGATGCATCCAAGGGTGCACATGAAATTGGCACTGGAACTAGCTGAACCCTTGGTAGGGAATCCAGTTGCTCAATTCAGACAGAGGTAGTTCCAAAAGACAGGAAGGTAGCAGACATATTCCTTCTTCATAAGGAGAAGGGACATGGAACAACTGGGTAATTACAGACCTGTCAATTTTACCTCTTACCCACAACAGAGGTAAGAACTGTCAATCTTAGCCTTACATCTGTTGTAGGTAAACCGATGGAGACACTAGTTAAAGAGGACTTTCTGGAGAGCTATGGACTCCAGGATAATAAACAGCATGGGGTTGTGGCAGGGATGTCTTGTCAAACCAACCTGATAGTATTCTTTGACTGGGTTATAAGGATATTGGATACAAGCCACACTGTGGATTTACTCTACTTCAATTTCATTAGGGCTTTTGACTCAGTGCCTCACAGAAGGTTGCTAACGAAGCTAGAGGCACTGGTTTCAGCAAAGGACACAGTTAGAAGGGTGGGAAATTAGCTAGAAGGGAGACAGAAGAGGGATGTGATTAACAAAGTCAAATCAGAAGAGAGGGTGGTTACCAGTGGTGTGCCACAGGGATGGGTCCTTTGTCCTGTCCTTTTCAACATGGTCATAAGCAACACAGTGGAAGGAATCCAGGGCAAAATGCATCTCTTTTGTAGATGACACTAAGCTCTGTGGTAGGGTAGACAGTGAGGAGGAAATTAGGGAGATACAGAGGGACCTGCTAAGGCTTACGAGGTGGTCCAAGGTTTGGCAGTTGAAGTTTAATGCCAAAAGGTGTAAGGCGATGCATATAGAGAGTAAGAACCCCAGGACAGAGTACTGGATGTAAAGGATAAAGCTGGGCACTGCTTCTGATGCAAGGGACCTAGGAGTCATCAATCAATCAATCAATCAATCTATCTTTATTTAATCAGGGTAAAGCACCTTTAAGCAAGTTCATTTACAAGGAAGCCCTGGGGGGCACACAAATGGATAAGTCAAAGCATACATTATATACAACAATGAACAAGTAATTACAGACAGTTGGCATGATAGATACAGAAGTGCAGTGAGCATGATACATTGGATAAGGTAACAACGAGTGCATATATAAAAAATGACCAGGAATTTCAGATTATAGGCATGAAGAATACAATAGCACAGTAAATACAAAGTAAACCCAGCATGTCTTCCAAGGGAAACAGCAGATACATAGGTCATGGGTATAAACGGCAGTTTAGCTGGCTGGGATGAAGGCATGTGGAGGTAAAGGCACAGGTGAACAGGTGAGGGTAGGGGAAGAAGGGAAGATAAACATAAAGGGACAGTATAGGAGGGGACATGGATAGAATAGGAGATATACTGGTAAGGCCATAGGTAAGAGCTTCAGTCGAGCAGGGGGCATGGGTTGGGAAGAACCAGTAAAATTAGGAGTAGCAGCTACAAGACTCCTGAAGGACCTGACTCAGGTGGCTCTCAAAGGAGTATAAGCTGGCAAGATAAGAGAGTTTTAAGGTTTTTTGGGTAGCATTCCAGAGGTTAGGGAGAGAATGGCAGATGGAGGATGCGCTGAAACAGGTTCTGAATCTAGGGATTTCAAGCAGGATAACCATGTTTTCTAAGGGAATAGACTCCCTTGGGGATAGAAAGGAGGTCAGAGATGTATTTAGGTAGCCTGTACATGAGAGCCCTGAATGTCCAGAGTACTGCGTTTTTTGCTGTCCTAGCTTTTAGGGACTGCCAACCGATTTGTGAGTATAGAGCACAATGGTGTGTATTATACGGTGCGCATGCAATAAATCTAATAGTCCGGTGGTACAGCATGTCTAGCTTAGAGAGAGAGGCTAGGGGGCAATGGCTGTAAATAAAGTCTGCATAGTTCAACAGAGGAAGGAAAGTGGTCTGCACCAGTCTTAATTTGGCTTCATGTGTGAGCAGGTGCTTGATGCAATAGAAAAGTCCTAACCTTTGCTTCAACTTTTTAGTCAGTTTATTTAAGCGCACAGCAAAGGAAAGCTTGTTGTCTAACCAGAAGCCCAGATACTTGAATGTCTCTACCCCTTCTAGTAATTCCCCTAACAGGGTCAGAATCTGTGGTTTACAGACTGCGGAGGGAGCTGCTACCGGTGGGGCATGAGGGTAGATGAACATTGTTTGGGTTTTTTTCTTGTTTAGTAGCAATTTCAGGTGCAGGAGGTTGCACTGAAGTATGTCAAAGTCTTGTTGCAATTCAGTACAAGCAAGCTCCAGTGTGGGTCTAGCAACATATAACACAGTGTCATCTGCAAAGAAATGGACACTAGCTTTGCTGATATTGGCATTTATATTATTAATATAAATGGCAAACAGTAGGGGCCCAAGGATGGATCTTTGAGGGACTCCTCTGTGTAAGATTTTGGGGGAGGCGGTATCTTCCTGTGCTTTCACTAGCTGTTTCCTGCCCACTAGGTAACTGACGAACCATTTTAGGGCAGAGCCACGAAGTCCAATGTTGGATAACATGGTTAAGAGTAGGTCATGGTTGACAGTGTTTAATGCTTTGCTCAGATCTAGAAATAGTGGACTGATGTGTTTTTTTGGTGTCCAGAGTGACTTGCTAGTCATTGGTTACCTTGGCCAATGCAAAAACGGTACTATGTTTAGGCCTAAAGCCAGATTGGAGAGGGTTGAGCAGATTATTGGGTTCTAGGTAGTCTCTCAATTGGTTATTAACTAATTTCTCAAGGAGTTTGGAAAGTGTGGGCAGTAGTGAGATGGGACGATAATTGTTAAAGTCGGTAAGGTCGCCTAACCTAAATAAAGGGATGACATGGGCTACCTTCCATTGGCAGGGTAGAAGTCCTTGGGTTAGGGATAGTTAAACAGATGGGTGATGGGTGCTATCTGACAGTGGTAACCAAGTGTTAAAAGGAAGGGTTCGAGGAGATCGGCTCCTGCACTTTTTTTGGAGTCCAGTGCCAGGAGGAGGTCTTTGCCCTGTTTGTAGTGTTAAGTTAATTATTTTAAGTAGCTTCCTACACATGTAATTACGGTGTCTCCACCCTTGTTTATGGGTGCATGCACCATCTGTATCTGTTTTGGAGTGAGCCATGCTGGCTGCCCTGTAAATTGCTTGTAGCAGCTTAATCATTAAAAAATTATTGTTACTGCCTACGTACTTCGTGTTTATTGGAAGTTATCTTTGGTAGCAGAGGATGGTTACCAACTACAGGGTTCTGCCTGCATTTGATGAGAAAAGGGTGTATGAAAGCTAGAAAAATGAACCTGGAATATGGCAACGTGTTACCGAGCTGGAAAAAAAAAACAGGCACTAGTGGTCGTACTTTCGCTCACGGGTAGAGCGAGGGACATCGGATTGGGGATTTCAGCCGAAGATTTAAACAGAGACACGGGAATGGAGATGTTAATCAAAGCACTTGATGATGTGTTTCTTAAGGAGGAGAAGGATCGGATTTACGATGCATATACTAACTTTAACTGGATTGCTAGAGACAGCTCAACATCCATGACGGATTACATTATTGACTTTGAGCAAAGGTACACGGTCATGCACAAACACAACATGCTTCTGCCAGGTGCTGTGCTAGCTTTCAAGTTGTTAGATACTTCATGCTTGGATGTAAAGGATAAACAGTTGGCTTTAACTGCCTGTGCAAGCCTGACATTTGCATCAATGAAGTCAGCACTAAAGAGGATTTTTGGCGATAAGACATCTGTTATGCCAGTTACAGGAGGAATCCACGTGAGTCAAGACGCAGCATATTTCACTGAACAAAAAAAAAAAACAGGGCAGCATGGCCGCTATCAAAACGACCAGAAGAGGGCGGCATTGCCTGGCACAAGTCCGTTAGACAGGTATGGGAGAAGATCAAAATGTGCAATTTGCCAAAGCACTTATCATTGGGCCAAAGACTGTCCGCACAAAAATGAACAAGTGAAGCTGACAGAGGAAAAAACAAATACAGATGATATAGAGCAGTGTAACACCACATTGTTTTCAAAGGAGTCCGCTACTGATACAGAGATATTTGTGGTAGAGTCTTTAGGATCTGTAGTCATTGATACTGCGTGTACACGCACAGCCTGTGGAGAGAAATGGCTAGATAGCTATGTAAGTGAACTAAGACAAGATGTAGTGCACAAAATAAATGGTGGACATACCAAGTTGCAGAGCTTTCAAATTTGGAGATGGAAGAGTTGTGCATTCTACCAAAAGAGTTAAGATTCCAGCAAAAATTGGTCAGACAAGGTGTCGCATAGAAACGGAGGTTGTCCCTGCAGAAATCCCTTTGTTGTTAAGTAAGACTTCCTTAAAGAAGGCAGGAGCAATGCTGGACATTAAAAATGATAAAGCAGTGATGTTCAAACAACCAGTCACACTTGAGCTTACTACTTCAGGACATTATTGTGTCAACATTCCAGACAAAGATATTACAGAGAGTTTATGTGAAAATGAGATTCTAACAGTAACAGAAAACATGTCCACAGATGAAAAGCACAGAGATTTGTTAAAACTTCACAAGCAATTTGGACATGCTTCAGTTGACAAACTTCAGAAATTACTGCGAAGTTCTGGGAATAATGATGAAGAGAGTGTTTCCATTCTACAACAGATAGTGAACAGTTGTGAGACATGCCTGAGATACAGCAAACCCAAGCCCAAGCCTGCTGCTGGGCTACCAATGGCTTCCAAATACAATGAAACAGTGGCTGTGGACCTTCATGAGCTAGGACCAAGTGTGTGGTATCTTCACATAATTGATCACTTCACACGTTTCAGCGCTGGAGGCATTGTGACTACAAAGAAACCTACTGAAATTGTGAAGCAGTTTATTCATTCCTGGATAAGTGTGCATGGCCCACCTCAGAAATTATACAGCGACAATGGAGGAGAATTCAACAATGATGAAATTCGTGATATGGCAGAAAATTTCAATATAGAAATAAAGACAACTGCTGCATACAGTCCGTGGAGCAATGGCCTTTTGGAACGACATAGAAACATAGAAACATAGACTTTGACAGCAGATAAGGGCCGCTTGGCCCATCTAGTCTGCCCATTTCCCTACCTACAGGATAGGCCGCAGATCCTAGTTAACCAACAGCCTATTTCTTCTTACCCCCCCACAAGAATTGCCTTATGTCTGTACCATGCGTTCTTGAATTCTCCCACAGTTTTAGACCCCACAACCTCCTCAGGAAAGCTGTTCCATGCATCCACTACCCTCTCTGTGAAATAAGACTTCCTCACATTGCCCCTGAACCGCCCTCCCTCTATCTTTAAATTGTGTCCCCTTGTTCTTGCACGTCTCTTTTTCTGAAAGATGCTACCCTCTTGGACTTTGTTGATTCCACTGAGGTACTTAAAAGTTTCTATCATGTCCCCCCTCTCCCTTCTTTCCTCAAGGGTATACATATTAAGCTCTTTTAGTCTCTCCTCTATCGGCTTCTCTTGCAGACCCTGCACCATTTTAGTTGCCCTCCTCTGGACTGCCTCTATCCTGTCTATGTCCTTGCGGAGATGGGGTCTCCAGAACTGGACACAGTACTCCAGATGGGGTCTCACCAGCTGTCTGTACAGAGGATAACAACTTCCTGTTTTCTGCTGATGCCTCTCCCTATGCATCCCAGTATACCCCAGCCCTCCCTACTGCCTTCTCACATTGCTTGCTAACCTTAAGGTCATCTGATATGATTACCCCCAGGTCCCTTTCCTTTTTTGTTGTTGTTACTACCTCCCCCCCATTGTGTATTCTTCCCCTGGGTTCTTGTTCCCCAGGTGCATTATTTTGCACTTCTTTGCATTGAATCCTAGCTGCCATACTTCTGACCATTCCTCCAACCTTGCCAAGTCCCTCCTCATCCTTTCCATGCCTCCTTGTGTATCAACCCTGTTGCAGATCTTTGTGTCATCTGCAAAGAGGCATACTTTTCCTTCCAGTCCCTCTGCAATGTCACTTATGAAGACATTAAAAGGACTGGACCTAATACTGAACCCTCAGGTACCCCACTAGTAACCCCTCTTTCTTCAGAGTGGACTCATTTACAATTACCTTCTGTGTCCTGTTGTCCAGCCAATGTTTTACCTAGGCTACCACCCTGGGACCCACCCAGGCTGGCTAATTTGACTATTAATCTTTTGTGGGACTGTGTCAAATGCCTTGCTAAAGTCTAGGTAGGCCATGTCACAGCCCCTCCCTGGTCTACTACTTTGGTCACCCAGTCAAAGAAATCTATTAGATTCGTCTGACATGACCTTCCCTCTGTGAACCCATGCTGCCTTGGGTCCTGTGCCCACTGGCCTCTAGGTACTCAACTATTCTTTTCCTTCAGAAGTGACTCCATCACTTTCCCTACACAGAGGTCAGACTGACAGGTCTGTAGTTTCCTGCCTCTGTCTTGGTCCCACTTTTGTGAAGGGAATCACATCCACCTTCCTCCAGTCCTCGGGTACCACACCATCCTCCATGATTCATTAAAAGAGTAGCCAGTGGTTTCTAGCTCCCCCTTAATTCTTTTTAATTCTGGGGTGAATTCCATCAGGTTCCATTGCTTTGTCCACCTTCAGCTTTAGGAGTTCTTGCAGAACCCTTTCTTCTGTGAAAGAACTGGGATCGACCCCCCTATCAAAAGTGCTTCTGTTAATTGGATTAGGCACTTCCCCCTCCTCCTTTGTGAATACTGAGCAGAAATATTCATTCAGTATCCCTGCTTTTTCACTGTCCCCTCTGCCCACCCACCGTTCATTCTATTCAGCCTCACTATCCCTCCCTTTGTCTTTCTATGCTCGCTGATGTACCTATAAAAGGTTTTATCCACCTTCTTAACCGAGTTGGCTATCTTTTCCTCAGTTTGGGCCTTTGTTATTCTGACTTCCTCCTGCTTCCTTCTGTCTTAACTGGTACAGCTCTCTGTCCTGTTCCTTCTGTGTTTCCTTATACTTCGGAATGCTATCTTTTCTTCCTGACTTTCACAGTCACCTCTTTTGAGAACCATAGTGGCTTTTTCTTTCATTTGATTTGTTTATTTGCTTCACACAAGGCTTCGCCTCTGTGATGGCAATTTGATGATTCCCCATTGTTGCTCCACACTCCTTCTAGCCTGTTTGCTAGTGCTTTTCTGAGGCACTCTCCCATCTTGCCAAAGTCAGCCCTCCTGAAGTCCAGTACCCTCACTTTTGTATGGCTTGACTCTGTAGCTAGGTTAACGTGAACCACACTGTTTGATGGTCACTTGTTCCCAGATGGCAACCCACTTCTAGATCTGAGATCCTCTCTCTGGCCCCGTTTGAGAGTATGAGGTCTAAGATTGTTCCCTCACGAGTGGGTTCCAAAACTAGCTGTCTGAGGTCTGCCACTTGTAGGGCATCAAGAATGGCCCTGCTCTTGGATGTGGCTGCAACAATTGTGCTCCAGTTAACATCTGGCATATTCAGGTCTCCCATCAACATAACTTAACACTCACTGAAATCCTATTGAAGGTGAAGAAAACTAATCAATGTGACTGGAAAACAGCTCTAGATTGGGCACTGATGGCAAAAAACTCAATGTAGAATGTCCAAGGCTATAGCCCATACCAGCTAGTGTTTGGACAGAACCCTAATCTTCCCTCTGTGCTGGTTGATAAGCCACCTGCATTGGAAGGGATGACTAAGAGTGAATGGGTAGGACAGCATATTTCAGCATTGCATGCAGCCAGGAAAGCATTCACTGAAGCAGAATGCTCAGAGAGAATCCGAAGGGCCCTGCGTAAACAACTTCGTCCTACAGATAAAAATATGAGGCTGGAGATAAAGTCTATTATAAGCGCATTGATTGTGCAGAATGGAAAGGACCTGGAGTAATCATTGGCCAGGATGGCGTGGTAATATTTGTGAGACATGGAGGCACCTATGTGCGGGTGCATCATTCAAGGTTACGCAAAGTGAATAATGACCAAGTTGAAGGAGCGGTGGCTGACCATCAGCATGCTACACAAAAAGACACAGAAAGCGAGACAGACTTACCAGATGCTAAACACAACAACACGGACACTATGAATGGCACAGAAGAGGGTGGAGTAGAGGATGTCATTAATGACACAGGAAATACTGATGAAACAGATAGCCAACAACCACATATGTTAAGACAAGATGGCTGTGTCAATCTGAAAACTGGGCAAACTGTTAGATACACAGATAGAGAGAGTGGGATTTCATACACAGCAAAAGTTCTTGGACGTGCAGGAAAAGCTAAAGGAAAAAACCAAAACTGGTACAATTTACACTACTCTGAACCCCCTGCCATTTCAGATACAGCAGGGTCAACTGACTTGTCACGTGTAGACAATATTCACATCAAACTGATGGACAACCAAGTGCAACACTCTGAAGAGGATGTACTAGTTACAAAGGAAGTGTCTTTTGGTTATGCAAAACAAGATGAGCTCAGTAGTTGGAAGAGCAATGGAGTGTTTGACATAGTCAAAGACAATGGACAAAAGTGTATCTGTACAAGGTGGGTTTGTACCCTAAAAGAAACCTCTGATGGAATAGTTCCAAAAGCACGTCTGGTGGCCAGAGGTTTTGAGGAACTTGACAATAAAGAACTTCCAAAAGACTCACCGACATGTGCCTCAGAGTCCCTAAGATTGCTTCTAACTGTGATTTGTCAAAAACAATGGAAACTCCATTCCATGGACATCAAATCTGCTTTCCTACAAGGAACACAGTTGTCTCGAGATATTTACATCAAACCTCCACCAGAAGCTAAAGGTGAAGGAACACTGAGGAAACTCAAAAAGTGTGTCTATGGTCTGGCAGATGCATCTCTGTACTGGTACAACACAGTTAAAGAAACCATGCTAGGTACAGGTGGAAAAATGTCACAAGTGGATCCTGCCATCTTCTATTGGCTAGATCAAGATAGCAATATAGCTGGAGTGCTTGCCTGCCAAGTTGATGACTTCATCTGGGGTGGCTCACATAACTTTGCCACAACAGTAATACCACACCTGAAAGACATCTTTAAGATTGGCCGTGAGAAGCATGACAGCTTTTGTTACGTGGGCATGGAGTTTGATACTGTTGATAAAACCATACAGATACAACAGCAACACTACATACAGAATCTTCATCCCATCCACATGGATTCTACAAGAGCGTTACACCGTGATGCCACTCTCCCTGAAATTTAAAAGGATCAACTGAGGTCAAAGATAGGCCAAATTCTCTGGGTTGCAAGACAGAGTAGACCTGATGTCATGTTTGATGCTTGTAACTTGGCATTCAACATGAAACATGCAACTGTTCAAACCATACATGAGGCAAACAAAATTATTCAAAAACTGAAATCAGAACAAGTGACTTTGAAATTTCAACGTTTGGGAAAAGACGTCTCTTTAAAATTGGTTGTTTTTAGTGATGCATCACTAGGTAACCTCCTGGATGGGGGTACTCAGGGTGGCCACCTGATTGTATTAATGGGTGAGGAAAGAAGATTTTCACCTCTCTGCTGGCAGTCAAAGAGGATCAGAAGGGTAGTCCGTAGCACCCTTGCTGGGGAAACCCTTGCTTTGGCTGAGGGAATTGACAATGCCATCTTTCTGGCAATGCTGTATTCGGAGCTTACCACCGGTGGAACCAAACACGTCTTGCCTATGACATGTGTTGTGGACAATCATTCACTAGTTGATGCTATCAAGTCAACCAAGTCTGTTACAGAGAAAAGACTTCGTCTTGAAATCAGTGGCATCAAAGAACTTGTTCAGGCCAAGAGAGTCTGGCGTATTCTTTGGTCTAATACGAAGGAACAACTGGCTGACTGCTTGACAAAAAAGGGAGCATCCGCCCTTGTGCTCCTAAAGGCACTCAGTAAAGAGATGTGGCAGCTTGAGTAATTAAAAAAAAAAAAAAAAAGGGGCTCCTTAGCTATATGGACATTAGATATTGCTAACATAAAAAAGGGGGTTAAAGTTTATTTTCTTTAAAGAAAAGTGGGAGATTGTTAAGTTAATTATTTTAAGTAGCTTCCTACACATGTAATTACGGTGTCTCCGCCCTTGTTTATGGGCACATGCGCCATCTGTATCTGTTTTGGAGTGAGCCGTGCTGGCTGCCCTGTAAATTGCTTGTAGCAGCTTAATCATTAAAAAATTATTGTTACTCCCTACGTACTTCGTGTTTATTGGAAGTTATCATGTAGGTGATAGTGCTAAAAGAGAAGGTTGATGCAGGGCTAGCCAGGCAGAGGGGTGGAGGTTTGACCAAGTACCTCATTACACAGACTATTTGCAGGTGAGGCATCGAGAGCTAAACCAGCCATCGCAAAGTGATTGTTTAGTTGGCTTAAAATTTCCTGTTTGTCTGTAAAGGTGCTATTAAAATTAATAATCTTTGCAGGAAAGGAGGAAGTCTGACTATGTCCCTCAATAACTTTCAGGGTTTGCCAGAAGTTGGATACATTGTGTTTAGTGGAGGCCAATGCATTTTGGAAGTACTCAGCCTTTGTGGCCCTAATAAGCTTTGTACAGTGCTTCCTTTCTGTTCTAAATGAAGCCCAGTCTGCAGGCAATTTGGTCTTGCATGCCTTCTTCCATATGGTGTGTCGCCTATGTAACCCGGTCTTGATAAGGGGGGTGAACCAGGGGCAGGAGCACTTTCTAGATCTATGCTTTACAAGGGGAGCATGCCTATTGATGACCTCCATAACCAGTTCCAAGAATAGATTGTAGGCCTCAGTGATGGAAGGGGCTAGATAAAAGCCTTGCCATCTGTTCGATGCTAGGTCAGTCAGGAATGCTGAGGGATTTAGCTTGCAGAGGTTTTGTTTGAGGCAGAAAGAGGAAGAGGTGTTGAGCTTAATGTTAGTCCTCACACAAGCGATGGCCCTATGGTCACTCAAGTTGTTGTGGAAGACTCCAGTGTATGTGAATTTGTGTGGCTTGTTGACTAATATTAAGTCCAGGAGGGAACTGTTCTCAGGTTTTTTTTTAATAGGATGGGTGGCTTCCTGGATCAGCTGCAAGAGGCCATGGGTATCACACACACCTTTGAGCGGCTTGGAACAAGGGGAATGCCAGTCCAGGTTTAGGTCACCCAGAATAATTGCTTCTCAGTTGGAAGCTTCCAGCAACCTCCTTAGGTGAGAGAGCAGCTCAAGACCACCGGGGGGGGCGGGGTCTGTAGCAGCCAGTAATTTGTATAGATGCTTCAGAAGGCAGTGTGAGCTTTAACGTCAAGCTTTCGAATTCTTTGGGTACGGAGGTAGAGTCAAGTATGGAGGCCATAAAGTTGTTCGCTACATAGATAGCGACTTCTCCTCCTCTAGTTTGCCTGTCTGTTTTGTATACATTGTAAAAGGGAATGACGACAGAATCATCAGGCATGGTCCCTTTTAGCCATGATTCAGAAATCACCAAAATATCAGGCTTGGTGTGACTGGCCCAAGCCTGGATGTAGCCGTGTTTTTTTAGCAAACTGCAGACATTAATATGCAGGAAACTTAGCTCCTCTAGATTTAATAGGTCAGATGGTGCATCAGTCTTACAGGGGGGGACCAGCATTAAGTTCTACATTCCCTGAACAGAAGAGTAGTATTAAGATTAGCTTTTTAAGACCATTGATTAAGGCTCTTATTGAGAGGCGTTGCCCTCTTTTGTGAGGGAGGGGGAGCTGATGGTGGATAACAAGGGGTGAGTTGTCGGTGGGAGGTGATGGAAGCATAACAGGCCACCCAGATAAGGATACTCAGTGGTGGGGAGGGATAGAGGTTTTGGTAGTGTTTTATAGTGTGCATAACATGGGTACAGGTGGTAGTGCCTGTGGTATAGTGTGAGGGAAAAGGGAGAGGTACGATGGGCTGGGGAGTGGTGTAGATTCTGCCAGGTATATCATCATTGGTGACTGCCTAAAATAATCAAGACAGTGTAACAAAACCTACATTAAGACAATCCAGATGCTGGGGTATATAGGCAGGGGTACTGACAGCAGGAGGAAGGAGGTATTACTGTTTCTCTGTAGATCACTGGTGAGGCTGTACCTGCAGTACTGTGCCCATTCTGGAGTCCTCACCTGAGGAAAAGTAAGGACAGGTTGGAGACTGTGCAACACTGGTTGACCAAAACGATTCAGGGCTAGCAGGGCAGATCTTATGAGAATCTGCGAAAGGCACTGAACATGTACTTGCTGGAGGCCAAGTGAGAGAAGGGAGCTATGATACAGATCTTCAAATTCCTGAAAGGAATAAACAAGGTAAGCTGTGAGGATCTATTCAGCAGGAGTAGTGGATCAAGAACACAGAGGCACAGCCGGCCCGGTGGCGCTGAGGGTTGAGGCGCTGGATGCCACACCTTGCGCTGCCCGGTGACCTGGGTTCGGGGAGGCGAGCCAAGTCGCCGGGGTTGGCGGAGGGAAGAGATCGGCGTCGGAGGACTGCTCTCTCTTCCAGGAGAGGGTGGGATAAGCTCGCCCATGGAGCGACCTCTGGTGGCAAGCCAGGGTTTGCCGACTGAGCAGCGTGGCGTATGCCAGAGGAGGCGGAGCTTCTGGCGCTCACGTTGCCGTGCTCCGGGCTCCAAGGGGTGGGAACAAAAGGTGAAAAATGCCTCCTATGAGCCCAGTGAGATGACGGTGGGCCCGGTGGACCTCCACATCCCAAATACCGGCCCAGAGCAGCGCCCACGAACTGCCTCAGGAGGACAGATGATGCTTCAGGTGAGCCCTTCATGCCCAAGGAGCCACGCTGAGAGGAGGCGGAATCAGCCCCGGAGATGGTACCGGGGTCAGGTCTGCCTGGGGTTGATCGGGGGAGACAGTCGGGGAGATGCAGAGGGTTCAGGTTGGGAGTAGAGGAGGAGGAGTTCTGTGTGAGCACTCCTGAAGGATGCCCGGGGTATGAGAGGAATAAACAAAGTTAAAAAAAAAAAGAACACAGAGGCACGGGTGGAAACTGTTAGTGGGGGAGGTTCAAGACGGACATGAGAAGGTTTTATGCTACAGAACAGGTGGCTCAGCCATGGAACACTCTGCCAGCTGATGTGCTGGGTGCCAAAAATATTAATGGTCTCAAGCATTGCTGGGACAGAGTGAAGGTCTTATTTATTTATTTATTTAGTTAAACATCAGTTTAGAAACCTTTGAGCCAGAGGCTCATTTACAAAGGTACCTCGTCACAAAGAGGACATCAGAACAGTAGTACAAGGACACAGTACTTACAAACAAAAAAGTTACAGTTCAATTACAATTTTGTTACAATAGAATACAATATCCAATGAAGCAAAAGATAACAAAAGGTGCAAAACTTATGGTCGGAGAGAGCTGGTGGGAGTAGAAGGGAGGAGATAGGGAGGAGGAATTAGTAGGAAAGGAAGGGAGCCGCTCAGTGAGCATTGTCAAACAGAGTATATATATATATTTTTCACACTAGGCTAGCAGCAGTTGCATTTGCGAGAGCTAAGCAGGAAGTTTCTGAGCCTGGGCTTAAAGCAAGCTAAGGTTAGTGAGTTTGAGACACTGGCAGGAGGGAGTTATACCAGTGGGGGCGCACGGTGAGGAATGCCCTCCTGACCTTGAGAGGTCCTGGCTCTCAGAATAACTAGGGTAGCTCTTGACAAGCTCTGCAGCGTGATCAGGAGTCGGTGCAGTCTGGCCAGATGGGTTGGATAGGCCTATGGGATAGGCCACACAGACTTTAAGGTGAGCTGGCATGTCTGATACATGAGTCGCTCTTCCAGGTTGAGTAGGGTAGCCAGGGTGTACAGCTCACATGTGTGAGTGAGTCTGGGAGCACCAGTGATAAGTCTGCAGGCCTTATTAACTGTGAGGCTAACCTTGTTGAGGGCAGTCTGATCTGCTGAGCCATAGACCAGAAGGCCATAGTCAATGAGAGACATGACAGAGGCGGTGACAGCCAACACTGACTGTTGGGATCCAGGGGCAGTCAAGGAGCTTATAGTAGCCCAGAAATGTCTGTGGTTGCCAAGCCTGTGGCACTGGAGTTTGCAGAGATACTCTGCCTTGTGTGCCTTAATTTCTCTTTTGCAAAAGTTGTGCATATACCTATATTCACTCCAGAGTGAGGGAGAGGGGGAGACTTTTAAAGAAGCCCATATGGCATCTCTTGCCTTCATCAATTAGAAGAGGTCCTTGGTGAGCCACCGAGAATTCCCCCCCTCTTATTCTGGGGGTGTTTAGTGGTATATTTCTATCTTGGATGTCTGAAAGGGCAGCAGAGAAGAAGCCCATAGATGAGGCAGCATCCTTAATGGTGCTTAGAACTGTCCAGTTTACGGCCCTGACATCAGTGAACAGGCTGGTGGCATTGTACTTGGAGAAATCCCTGAAATTCAGATATTTGGGAGGGGGGGGCATGGAAGCTTGGAGGACCAGAGGCAATAAATAGGAAAGTGGTCGCTGATAAAGTTGGACAGTATACCTGCATGGAGGATCCTATCTTCTCTGTTTGTTACAATCCAATCTAGTAGGGAGTGATTCTGTGATCTGTTGTTACAGTGTGGAGAAGAGGTTATGATTTGAGTGAGGCTGAGTTGCTTTAGGAGGTCACTGTACTCTGGGCACTGCTCAGCCAGTTTAGGTTAAAGTCACCAAACACAAGGACCTCCCTGGGAGGGGAGAGACTCCATAAATCAGACAGCAGGTGGGTTAGTCCAGTTGTGCACCCTTTGGGGGGATTGTAGCAGCAGCAGATATGGATCTTCTTAGAAGACCCCATTGAGAATTCTGAGATAAGCCATTTGCTGGGAGAGCTTGTAGTAGAGCAACTGGATGGGAGAACTCAGAGTGTCTTTAAAGTATAGGAGCACCCCTCCTCCCTTCTTAGTTCCAGCTTGGTCATGCCTTCGGATAGTGTAACCTGGCTGGCTGCAGCTGGCACCCAGGGTTGTGGGCTTAAACCAAGACTCAATAATCCCAAGAATATCAGGGTTGTGAAGGGTGACCCATGCCTCTAATTTAGCAAACTTAGAGAGGAAGCTACTGACACTGAGATGGGCAATTGTTAGGCCATGTGTAGTCGGCCAAATGGCGTTAGTGTGAATAACTGGCAGGTTTCCAGGGTCTGAGTTGCTCCCAGCCAACAACAGAAGCAGGATGAAGGGTGGATAGTAAGGATGGCAGTGGATATGGAGAAGTGATACAAGGATAGTCAGGGAGTGGATGGAAGAGCCTAGTAGGTGGTGGTCCCTTTTGTTGAGGAGGGCTAGGAAAGGCAATGGGTGCATGTGGTGCATCCACTTCCCTATTGGGAGCAGGTGGGAGGCTGGGGTTGGTGTAGGGTGGAAATGGGACAAGGACGCCTGGTCCATAGACACAATATGTGCACAGAACTCAGTACCCTGAAAGAGTCCTATTAGGAGGATGCCTAACAGCAGGGGTACCACAATAAATTTCATTCTGCTGGGGGAAGGGTTGCAGGCAAGTCGACTAGGGGATCAGTGAATGCTATGGTGTATTGTAACTAGGGTAACATTTGTGGGGACATGTTAATGATTGGTACCAACTTGGATGAATGATTATATAATGTGTGACTCACCCTTACCCTACCAAGCTGGTAATTATTACCAGGAAGTTGGTAAGAAGGAGTTCAAATATAGCAACTTCACTGAAGTTAAACAAAGGCAACCAGGAGGAAGATAAGAAATTCTGTCAAGGAAAAAAATGGCTGCAGTACACAGCACTTACCTGAGGAGAGTGACTAATCATAAAAATTGTGGATGGCACAGGTAACAATGCATTGCAGCCTGACTGGAGGTAGGTTTCACCTTAGCAGACAGGTGTAATCAGGCCAACTTGAGCGAATAAAGGTGTCTACTGACCATGGGCTGAAGGGAAAGGGGGTGGGTGGGAGAGTAGTTTGATGCCCATCCACCCAAACAAAGGAGGCTGAGAGGTCAGCAGATGCAGGCTATATAGAATCTGTGACTTGGTTTGCTCTGATGTCTCCGGCATCCTGGTGAGAGGGAGGGCTGCTGCTGCCCTCTCGATCCAATTCAGATTCTGACTGTTTGGGAGCAGCTGAGCAACTGAGCCTGTGTGTCTGGGGAGGGAGCTAGAGAGAGAAAGAAAGTGGGCAGGGTGAAAAACAATCTGGGGGACAGGGAGCAAAGGTTCAAGTGCAACCAGAGCAGCAGAGCACCAGGTAACATCAGAGTAGTCAGAAACAATCTGTAACAGTGGACCAATTAAAACAAGCATTTGTCAATGCCAAATGTTGTCTTGCTGGCATTGACATTGGTAGTGCAGGAGTTAGAGAGATGAATAATAGGAATGGCAGTGAAGTATGGAACTGACGTCAACTCCACCCCACCCTGTAGAGACTGACAGGCACTGAGATGGGCCTTTGGGTCATTGGCCATAAGGCTCATGCAATTTCTTCTCACTCAACCCTGTAGACTCTGACAAGTGTCTCTTTGTGCCTTGGGGTCATCGGTCCTTATGCTGACCCCATTCCATAAGGAAATTCGTTGAGATGGGTGCAGTATAGGAGAATGGGGTGAACTTTGGGACCGAAGGGTCCAAGGCACACCTTGATGCCTGTCGCTGGCTACAGGGTGGGGGTGCGGTTGGAATGGCGTGAGCATTACAGCCAACAAAATTTTTGCATCTTTGATGCATTCTGGTGCATTTTGGGGCCAATTATGGGAGTTTACTGTACCCTTCTACCATTGCCCTTTTACATACCAGTCCCACTGTTCTGGCCCCTGGTGGCTGCATAGTATGATTTTGGCACCTACTGGTGAATCTGAAGCCGTCCTTGCAGTGCAGACTTATACTTGGGTATGATGCACTTATCAAAATAATGAGTGCTTAGTAAGTAAGTATTGAAAGTCCAGCATAACTATATTATGGCATATTTTCTTTATGTTTTTTATAACATTTTGCTGCAAGTAGAAAAAATATTGAGAGTAAACAGAGAAACATTTAAAACGTTCTGATAATGTAGGTTATTAAATATGTTATACCTATACACAATTTAATCTCTCTATATGATATGTCTCCTTTCTTTTAAGGTCCTTCAGATTATGAGGAGGTATTATGAATAATGGGAACAGAACATGAATACTTATGAATACTTAAGGATGTATTTAAATGGACTTGTTTTTGTGTATCATGTTTGACTCCCACCACTTTGCTTTATGTTTTGGTATTTGTTTAATGAAATCACTATCATTGGTGAAGAGTTAAATTTGAATGATCTAATTGGTGTAACTGTTAAATGGTATCACTGGTGGGAGTATATATTATTAGTCTGAAATGTAATTCACTAGCTCTGAAGAAGCCCGAATGGTTGGGTGAAATGCAAGCTGTCCTGTCTGTTGCACTGTCTGTGTTTTGAGAGTAAAAGAATATGGAATTGAAGTACTAATACTTGTGTGTGTGTGTGTGTGTGTGTGTGTGTGTGTGTGTGTGTGTAATCCTTTCTACTCTGCTGCTAGTAGGGGTGAGTGCGCTCCACGAACTGTAAACTACTAACTTTTTTGGAAATAGCACCACCAGTCCTGTGATCACCACTATGTTCAAAGTACTGAAAGTCATTTAAATTGTTTAAGAATTATAATGGATAATGTAATGTATAATAAATAACTGTATAGTAAGTTGGGGGTATGTGGGGCTGCCTAGGCCACCAGAAACTGTTTGCATTTTTGATGCATTCTGGTACATTTTGGGGTCATTTGTGGGAGCTTACAGTACCCTGCTACCACAGCCTTACATACCAGTTCCACTTTGCTAGCCACAGGGACAACAATGGCATACCTTATTAAAACAAGCATTTGTCAATGCCGAATGTTGATTGCGTTGGTGTGTTGAGCTCGCTCACTGCCCTCTGTCACTCGCTCAGTCTGTTTCTCCTGGTGCTGCAGGCTGCTCTTTTGTACCGGGCTCCTGCCTGCATTGGCACCTTGTTCTGCCCACTAAGAAATCCGCAGCTGTCCCGACAGAGCTCCGTTGAGGTGGCTCACTCCCCCCCTCTCTCACTTACTCATTCTGTTTCTCCTGGCACTGCAGGATGCCCTTTTGTACTGGGCTCCTGCCTCTGTTCGTGGCTTTTTCTGCCCACAAAGAAATCTGCAGCAGTCCCAACAGAGCTCCGTTGAGCTCACTCACTCCCCCTCCCTCACTCACTCATTCTGTGTCTCCTGCTGCAGGCTGCCCTTTTGTACTGGGCTCCTACCTGCATTGCCTGCTTGTTCTGGCCAGAAAGAAATCTGAAGCAGTCCCGACACAGCTCCATTGAGCTCTCTCACTCACTCATTCCATTTTGGCCGGTGCTGCAAGCTGGTCTTTTGTACTAGGCTCCTGCCTGCGTTGTCGCATTTTCTGCCCACAAAGAAATCCGCAGCAGTCACAATAGAGCTCCGTTGAGCTTGCTCACTATCGCTCTGTCACTCGCTTGTTCTGTTTCTCTTGGTGGTGCAGGCTGCGCTTGTGTACGGGGCTCCTGGCTGCGTTGGCACATTTGTCTGTCCACAAAGAAATCCACAGCTGTCCCGACAGAGCTCCGTTGAGGTTGCTCAGTCTCCCTCTCTCACGCGCTCATTCTGTTTGTCCTGGCGCTGCAAGCGGCCCTTTTATATGGGGCTCCTGCCTGCATTGGCACCTTTTTCTGTCCACAAAGAAATCCGCAGCAGTCCATATAGAGCTCCGTTGAGCTCACTCAGTCCCCCATTTCACTCGCTCATACTGTTTCTCCCACTTCTGCAGGCTGGCCTTTTGTACTGGGCCCCGGCCTGCATTGATGCCTTTTTCTGCCCACAAAGAAATCCGCAGCAGTCCTGACAGTGCTCCGGTGAGTTTGCTCACTCCCCCTCCATCACTCGCTCTCTTGTTCTGTTTCTTCCAGTGCTGCAGGCTGCCCTTTTGTACTGGGCTCTTGCGTTGGGGCCTTTTTCTGCCCACAAACAAATCCTCAGCAGTCTTGACAGAGCTCAGTTGAGCTCGGTCACTCCCCCCCCTTTGGAACTTAATCTGTCCCAAACAGTGATTTCCCACAGCAACCATGCTATTCTCCGGCAGGAGTGCAAAAACATATTTTAGCCAGAATGTGAAAAATGGCAGCTGTACTGTTCATAAGGAGGTGTGGAAAAATGCCACTGTTGAAAATGTGACGTGAAAATATGACAAAATTGTGAAGTTACAAAGGTACGTGGAAACAGTTCAATGCACGCTTGTAACACAGTCATGTTATGGATTTTCGTCACCAAATTTTCAACATAGGCATTTTAGGACCTCTGCTCATGAACAGTGCCACTGTCATTTTCTTAATCTGTCCCGAACAGTGATTTCCCACAGCAACCACATTATTCTGTGCTGGAACTGTGAAAACACATTTCAGTCAGGATGTGAAAAATGACAGCTGTACTGCTCATAAGGAGGTGTGAAAAAATGCCACTGTTGAAAATCTGGCGTGACAAAATTACAAATTTGCGAAGTTACAAGGGTGCGTGGAAAGTATGCAACACACACTTGTAACACAGTCATTTGATGGGCTATCATCACCAAATTTTCAACACAGGCATTTTAGGACCTCTACTCATGAACAGTATCACTGTCATTTTCTTAATCTGTCCTGGACAGTGATTTCCCACAGTGACCGCTCTATTCTGCTCCGGAAGTGTGAAAACAAATTTCGGCCAGGTTGGGAAAAATGACACCTGTAGTGTTCATAAGTAGGTGTGGGAAAATGGCAATGTTGGAAATCTGGAGTGAAAATATTATAATTTCGCAAAGTTACGAGTGTGCGTGCAAACTGCACAACACACGCTCGTAACACAGTCATTTTATGTAGTATCATCACCAAATTTTCAACATAGGCATTTTAGGACCTCTACTCATTAACAGTGTCACTGTCATTTTCTTAATCTGTCCCCAAACACTGATTTCCCACAGTGACCGCGTTATTATGCGCCAGAAGTGCATAAATACATTTCTGCCAGGATGTGAACAATGACAGCTGTGCTGTTCACAAGGAGGTGTGACAAAATGGCAATGTTGAAAATCTGGCATGAAAAAATTGCAAATTCACGAAGTTATGAGTGTGCATAGCAACTGCGTAGCGCACGCTCGTAAAACAGTCATTTTTTGGATGTTTTCCACCAAATTTGCAACATAGGCTTTTTGAGAGCTCACCTCATGAACACTGGCACTGTCATTGCATTAATTGGCCCCGGAAGGTGATTCCGTGCAGTGACCGCAAAATCACCTTTCAGGGCCGATTAATGCAACAACAGTTCAAGAATTTATGAGGAGGGGTCCCAAAAACTCCATGTTGAAAATTTGGTGCCAAAATTCCATAAAATGACTGAGATATGCATTAAAGTTAGAACCCCCCCATTTATTCCATTATACAGCTTACCAGCATTTCCTCAGTTCGTGGTCGGCTTTGAAGAGTGCAGACGTGTTCCCGGTCCACCAAAGATCGTCGTGCTGGACTCCAGAGGTAAGTATGGGGTGAGGAAGGGTGTGGGGAGGCAGGGTGCACAGTGGGTGTGTGCGGGTTGTGGCAGGGGGGCCAGAGACACCGCCAGGGGACTGTTTCCTTTTTTTCAGGTAAAAAAAAAAAAGACGTTGCGGGACCGGTTTTTACTTTACAGGGGCATGTGGCACCCTGGGGTGGGCTCCCAGCATGCCAAAGGACTCTTTCTTTGGGGGAGACAGCAGTAGCAGATGGGGGATTGGGCACCCCTGTCAGCACAGAATGAAAGAGGGGGGCTTAGATTATGCCGATGAGGACTGGGCACCCCATCGGCAAACAATAAAAGCGGAGTGGGGTTGTTTACAGAATGCCGATGGGGAGTGAGCTCCCCAGTCAGCAAAATCAGCACTGGGGCACCGAAGCTGATGGGGATTGTGGCCCCCATTGGCAAACAAACATGGTGGGGGGAGTTATATTGTTTGTGAACACGGCGGCAAGCTGCCGCCGTGTTCATAAACAATATCAAGGACTGAAGTTCCACCCTGCAATGATGGGTCACTCCCTCTTTGCAGCAGATGGCTGACGCTACAATGAGGAGGCGGCCCCTGATTGCAGTGGCGAAATTATCACAAGTTGGTGGCAAGATTCCAAACTCGTGTCAACAGCAGCATGCAACGGCATTGGGGGAAGCGGGACAGGACTTTGCAGGCTGTGGGGGCATTGGCCACAACAGTGCTGCGCCTCCACAACCTGCTTCTGAGAAAGCTGTCCCAATATGTTTCTTGCACTGCATGCCATCAGCATAAAAAGAACCATCAGATATGTAACAACAGCAGCTATCTCACTTCTTCACAGCAAAGCAGCCTCAGATCACCATCACTCTCCATCTGCTGATGCAAGTCATTCTCTGTGGTAATACTACTAGGGCTGGATATTCAAAAGAGTTGCGCCATGCGCAATAGGGTTGCACCTGCGCAAGTCCAAAATTGCGCCATTCTGCCATATTCAGCAGGAGGCAGTTGCACCCCCCAAGTCAAGCTGAGCAACAGCGCAATGCTAATGAAGGCATGCTGAACTGGAGAGGGAAGAACCATGCATAAACTGCATAGACCGATATTCATCGGGCTGTGCAGAAGTTAATGCAAGCGCAACCCCAACCTGCGTGCACAACTTTGAGCCCAAAAAGGGTAAACCGGGGCCACCTACAGGTGAGCTGCCACATTGCAGGGTGCCACACAGCAGCTGCCACCTGTGGGTGGCCCTCAACTCAGCCTGTGCCCCTGCAGCCCAATCAGGGCATAGCAACCCACCTCCCCGACTGGCCCGATCGCGGGCAAAAGTGTAAAATCCCCCTCCCCGACTGGCCTGATGGTGGGCAAAGTGTAAAAAACCCTCCCCGACTGGCCCGATCGCGGGCAAAAGTGTAAAAATCCCCCGACTGGCCCGATCGCGGGCAAAGTGCAAAATCCCCCTCCCCGACTGGCGATTGCGGGCATAAGGTTAAAAACCCCACCCCACTAGCCCGATCGCGGGCATAAGTATAAATAAACCCCCACCAGCCCGATCGCGGGAAAAAGTGTACAATAAAACCCACCCCCACCAGCCCATCGCGGGCAGCAAAGTCAACCCCCACAGAACATATCCTGGTGGTCAGTGGACCTCGAAGCCCGATCGCAAAAAGTGTTCAAACCCCCAAGGACCACCTACCCTGGTGATCTAGTAGCCCCCACCCACCCACCCACAGCCCCACCACCGCCCCTGTCAGCGGTGGGCGGCAGCATCTAACCGCCTGCCGCCCCGCGCCCCGACTACAGACCACCATGTAGTGTTACAGTATTTCTGATTGCTCTAGACCCTGCTGGTTTGTAATTGCCTGGTTGCCATTATGTTATGATGTACCTTGTGCCATCAACCCATACTATGAATAGCAAACAATCTGGACACCTGACATCAAACCACACCAGCAGTCATGTATCTGTTTTGAGGAGATCACAGAGTTTTCAACCATGCTGTTCTTCAACGTTGGCCTTACTAAGGTGAATGGCTAAGGTCATTCACTTGGAAGCCATGGGCAGACACATTTGAATGGAGTGAGTCATTTGCCCTGGTACTAAGAGGGAAGAGGAACGGCTGCTAGCTTGGCCTCACCACACTTTTACCATGCCTCACTAAGCGGTGACTGTATGCCAACAATTTACCTGTTATTAAATGGGCAATTTATATCCTGGCTTCTGCTTGACTACCTATCTCAAATGTCAGCGTATAAATCCTGATAATACCCCACCACAATAAATGACAGGTGGGCCACCTGATCCCCATGCAGTGTCAGTACAAGCACCTACTGACACCTTGCAAACTATCGTTACATTGTGTGCCTACTGCAAGTAACAAGACACAAACCTACACATCACTTTTATTTTGTTACTCACACACACACCCCAGAGACATCATCCTATTGCTATATCCCACTTGACATCGTTAGTAAACCCACAGTTTCCCAACTTCTCATGTGCTGTTGGTAACTCAACTGATCATTGTGAACAAACAGCACACCACGTAACTGCTGCCGTCTACCACACTGTCCTGTGGTGCACTGTTAAATACTCATGTGGTGCCCTCTAACAACATTACACACAACTATAAACAATAACACTGTCTAGGGCAGTGACCTTCATATAAGTCTTCATGAAGGGTCCACAGTCTCCTGACTTTCCAGGACAATATGCTTCTGCATGACTGCTGCCGACAAGACAACATGCAACATGGCTTTGTCAGTGCAACATGTAGTCATACCAACCATTGCAGTCAGTTAGACACTGTACGTACACCAGAGGAGGAGTACATGCATCATATGACCTGTGTAAATAGTGGAACAAAACATTGTACTCAGTGACCCCTAAGAAAGTGCTATACAATTTATAGGGCACAGTATCAAGTAACAAGTTGGCAGTTAAGCCATTTGTCCCTCAAAGGGCTGCAGTACTGCCACATTTCTACTACTGCTGTGATTCACTCACAGCTTTGGCCCATTGACCAACCCACAGCACTCAGTGTATGCCCTCCGCTATACCCCCTGCAGGGATATATAGGGTATTATGCAAAGGTTCATATTTTCTTTCTATATGTCTTTCTTCACTATTTCTGTGTGGTTGCTTGGTATCCCATAAAGCTGTACTGCAGGCTGTGCGCTTACAGTTTACATCCAGGCACACTTGGCAGACTTTGGCCCAGCCTTCTTCATGTCTGTGGAACTGACATATTGCTCGTGACGGTATCTAGGCACATTGTCTCGCTACAGGCTGATTCTGCTAGGCCAAATCATTTTAGAGTCAGGTTTGTCATATAAGACAATGCACCAAATCAAATTTCTTACATTGCACTTATGCCATTGCAGCGTTATGTGCCACAAACAAATGGTGGCATTACTTTCAAGGGGCTGTCATAGGCATTTTGTTTTGCCACAAGTTGCAACACGGGTTGGGTTAGCCTGGCACTTTTCCCTGGGCACACTGGGCAATTTATTCTCAAAACGTGACAGGCAACCCATCAGAATACAGATTTCCAATGATTCTTCTTCGGCCACTGTATAATACTGGTTTCTCAATGACTTGTGGGTGAAAGGAATCATAGACAGAATACATGGAAAGTTGCTGGAATCAGTGCTGAGCTACACTTCAGCTGGATGAGTCAAAGGGCCTCGGGTCGTAGACTCCCACTACTCCACAGTATGAGGCAACCACAGATGTATTACACTTTCTGTGTACTTCAATGTAAATACCCATCACCAACCATATCAGAGTAAATCTTCAAGCAAGCATACCCTCAAGCATGGATGGTATGGGGCTGTACCAACCTATCCATGGAAGTAATGCTGCCACTGCAACTTCTTGAGCCACTGGAAGGTCCTGCAGTGTGCATACAGGCTACCCAGAAGGGTTGTGTTACATGTGAAAATGGACCATACCTAACAGTTTTACTATTTTTACAACAAGCATGTTAAACAAGTCCCATACATCCAACAAAATGTACAACTACAAGTACTTGTGCAGTACTCCTGTTCTGCAGTCATAGTGCTGCATTAGTCAGCAGAGGTGCTGATGTTTACTTTTCATAGTAAAGTCCCTTACTCAAGGTTAATGCAAACCTGTTACACTTTAGGACCCAATCTTCCACAATGGGTACATCTTCCATCCTCCTGCTATGTCCAAAAGGGTAATACAAATGCTACTGTAAACACCAAATTTTACATACTCATGTCGATGGGGTTCCTCCAGCTCCTTACTGTTGTAAAGCATTGTATGCCATTCCAGAACCCACACATCAGGGCAACAGTCACAAACCCTGGATGAGCCACAATGCAGGAAGCATTCACCTCATTCATGACACACAGTACAACATCCACTTCCTTGCAGCAGATACATTCCACAGCTGTTGGCATTACTTCACAGTTACTGCGAACACCTACAAAGTTGAGAACATATTAACACACATTGTTATCAAAACTATTCTGTCCTCTTTTGTGCCATTGCACAATAATGTACAACAAGGTGTCTGTTCTGCAGTTATAACATCCAGCCTGAAAGGTTTGGCCATGAGACCACAGGTCAAGACTGTCCATTACCCCAAGTATGACGTCGTTCCAGCACAACACACACCCTGGAGTCATGAATAGCTAACGCATGTGCTCCATACTCTGGCACAGCCAGTGATCACAGGGGCACATTTTCTTGCTAAAATATTCAGCTATCTGTGCTCCTCTTGCCTCTATAGAGACACATTTATGGAAGCAGTTCCTACCAGCGGGACAGTGTGGTGGTGGGGGAGTCCAGCAGGGCATTGGGATACATTATCAGGCTTGTTTTCTTAATTGGGTGGATTTCAAAGTTAGATCACCAAATGACTGGATGAGTGGGCAGCTGCTACATCAACAAGTGGCCCAGTAGGGTTCAAGTGTGCGATCCAGCCACTCAGTCTGCACTCGACATGCTGGCAAACAAGCATTATAGTAGCCAGTTATGTTACTGGGGAGTGGTAGACAGGCAGTAAAAAGAGGATGAGAGCAACTGGCAGTCTAATGTGCATATAGGGAGGTGGAGAGGGAACTGACCATGCGTGGATTACAGCACGTTTGCAGGTGGGTGAGAAACAGAAGTGGAAAGAATGCCGGACATGAAATGTGTATATGTGTCACTCCCTTCTGCCCCACCCCTGGCGATCACCGAGCTCCCCCCATGCAGACTGCAATCCGCCCTGCACTGGGTGGTAGCCAAAGCCTGGGGGAAAACCCTCATGCCTCTCCAGGAGAGGAGAGCCACCTTCCGGAAGCGCAATCCTACTCCATGCCCTCACCCCCGCCGATCCCTGACAATCCGGGTTCTTTCCCATACCCGGGTCACCGGTGTGGAATCCAGCACCTCAGCCCTCAGTGCCACTGGGCTGCCAGAAAGATTATCTATTTTAGGGTCCATAGACAAAAGGAACGGAAAAGACAGCAGTTGAAACAGGGACAGTAGAATTGTGGCCAGTGGAAGACAAACGAATGACAGAAGAGGTGAGACAGAAAGACCACAGTAAGGCACAAACCTGGGAGGAATACACACAGATCACAGAGGGATAAAATGACACTAATCGTTGAGACATATAAACTACAAGAAGTAGCAAGACAGCGATCCCAACAGTCATGGTCTCATGCATGCATGTGAAGAAACCAGATGGGTAATTCTTTTTTCCCAGTTGCCTCATTTTACAGATTGTCTTTGGGAAAAAATGTCTATTTTGTTTTTCTGCTTTGAACTGTCGGGCACCGAACATTTCAATGATCTGTACTTGATGTATGCTTTTGCTGGGAATTGTTATATGTTGGAAGTGGCAGACTCGTCCATGATATGGAACATTAATAGCTCAGTTCACCTCTCTGTACACAACACAAGTATATGACCACATTTTTCCTCTAGACCATTTCTCATTTTAACTTAACTATACAAGAATAGCTGTACACTTGAGAACCTTGCTGGAGTCTCTACTGAATGCAGCTGGTCAGCTTATGGGATGAAGTGGTGCAGGGCTCCAAGAGCTAAATAGATCCCTATATGTTACAAACAAATGTACATTAGCCATCTACAGGAAACTGTTCCACAGCTACACTTCTATTGTTTACATGGGAAAACAAAGCAATTCAGGAAAATCCATGCCACACTTATAGGGAGGGAAAGGTAACACTGATATGAAAGCCCAGGTGGTGTGCTCTGGACAGGTGGCTATGGACTATGAGCCAGAGGTGCATTAAGACATCAGTGGTATGTGTGTGTGTCTGTCTGTCTGTGTGGGTAGCCACAATGCTTGGAGACTCAGTGTGTAGTACTGTTTGTGTGGCTGCATTTAATACTTGATGGCATCAGCGGCACACACTAAGATGTCACACCATGTTTACACCTGGTGGGGGGGGGGAGTCACACTGCAAGCCACATTGGGTGCGAGGTATCTGGGTGGTGGTACATGTCATAATGAATAACTCAGAACATTGTAGAAGAACAGCAGCCAAAGCAAACAGGATACTGGGCTACATCACGAGGGGCATTACATCCAGGAAGAGGGAGGTGATCCTCCCTCTATATAATGCCTTGGTCAGGCTGCGACTCCAATACTGTGTACAGTTCTGGAGACCTCCTCTGAAGAAGGACATAGCACTGCTGGAGAGAGTCCAGAGGACAGCGACCAGAATGACTAAGAGCATGAAGGGGAGGTCCTATGAGGAGACATTGGAAGAGCTTGGGCTGTACACACTGGAAAGGAGAAGGGACAGAGGACACATGATAGGGGTCTTCAAGTAAGTCAAACGAATAACTGAGAGCAGAACCAAGGAGCTGGTTAGGCTAAAGAAGGGGGGACAAGTTGTGGGCATGACTGGAAGCTGGATGGAGGGAAGCTGGGGGCATAGGAAGCATTATTTCACTGAGGCGTGGTGCAGTCGTCCGATAACCCTGCCCTTGTGGCTGGTGGAGAAGGGCATAGTGGAGGGTTTCAAGAAGAGTTCGGACAGGAACAAAAGCAAACTACAGTGAAGAAGACCCTCTTGGGGCAGGGGATTGAAACCAGCACCCACTAGCTGGCTGCCTACCAAGCATATTCCACACACCATCACACCAACTCTGCTAGCTATTACTATATTACTATGTTACTATCTCATGGTTACTTCTCAGTAATACCCAGGAAAGTGCAAAAACATAATTAGTGCATATCAATGCCTCAGAACCTTTCTTATAACGAGACATTGTTTATAACCTACCACATTTCAAAGAAGCAGTTAGGAGCTCAGCCCCGGTTTAAAGGAGCACATATTTTAGGGTACAATTTACAGTCTCTGTGCTACTGTACTTGGGCGAAGCACACCATCCTAAATCCTTACCACCACCCCTGCCTAGAGTGGATTATTGCTGTACTACAAGGCCTCATTTTTACTATGAAGAGGAAAACAACGCCACTTACTCATTTGTTGCCCCCCACTTCTTTTTGCCTTGTGGAGCTATCTATTGTAATAAACAGTAAACATACGGTAGGTGGTGGACCCAGTAGGAGGAGCTACTGCCTGACAGCTCCAGTCCCTACTTCACTGTTTCCTTTCTGTTGCTATCACATCTGAGCTCCCCTCTCCATTTTTTTGCTTTCTCATTTCCTTCTTCCTGAAACTGACACGTTTTTGCTACATGAAGAATCACTGGTTACTGCCTGTGCAGTTCCCAAGCCACTGTGAGGACTGGAAGCTACAGTCATGCAGAAACCAGTGCAGAGCTTCAACTGGAGGAACAAGACACTGCCACTACTTTGCATACTTCATTACTCACTCAGTCCCTCCTTATGACTTTGTTGTTTCCCTGTTTTTAACCACAGTGGTTGCTGAGCCCACAAGAACCTGGAGTGAAAGTCTAACATTCTAGCTCTACATTACAACCCACCCCTTCCAAAACCCATGAACAGTACTCACCATCCACACATTACACCATGACATCATAACCATACTTCTACTGACATCTTCACACTGCCAGTGACACATCTTTCATTTGCCTACCATAGCCCCATGCAGGACACACCTACTACGAGTCAAAACATAAACGGACATAAATCCACCTTTCAAAACACTAACCATTTCTGTCACAGCTGACAGTAGTCCGCGTCCCACACTTCAAAGACGGTGTTCTTCAGTGCTGCGAACACAGTAGCAATTACAACTATGTGGCCCTTCATCCTACCCCCCCCTCACATACATATACACACACACAGTACAGCATCTTAGCCTACCTGATAACAAATCATGCATGACACTACAGCTGCAACAACACAGTGACACACAAACAGACACAGTATGTTGCAATTTACATACAGTGACAGCAATTGCTCCCACCCTCTACACAAAATGTATTACATAACCAGCATACAGTTCAGTACACCACATATATATTGAGCGATTGTCCTGCGACAGACCACTACAACAGTAACTGCCTTACAAGACACATTACTAACATTAGATACATCTTTCCTTGTCCTTTTCCATTTATATGGAGGATGCTTTCCCTCTGTCTACTACATAGAAGGATTTTCAATATATCTACCTGTTGTGTTTCCCAGAGAAAGGAGTCCATAGCACTGATTGCAACAATCCTTGTATGCTCACAATACATGAGACACACATTTAGTAAAAAAAAAACTATTTCTTAGCCCTTTTAACCAGGCAGCTACACAAAAACCCACCTGTCAGTAGCACATACACTCAGAAGTGCCTCACACACCACAAGCAACAAACAGCATCTCCACAAAAGGCAAAGTCTCACTGTGCCACCCAAAGACTACTACCCCTATACATACAGATATACATAATCAGTGGTACATACTGAGGTGACCTTCACTTCCAACTACATAACACTATCACCTATTCATGCTCTCACACATTGCAAAACAACCGGAGCCACACAAGTGAAGTGCCACTGCTTCTACATCATACAATACAATGTGCTCCTTTCTGACTTCCCTTGCAATGACCTTTAGCCACTGTAGTATCCATGAACATAATTCCAGATTAAACTACAGTGAGGACAACCTCTGACATTCCCAGACCTACACAGCCAAAATTAACACCTAATACCACAACAAGTAACATACCACGGCAGTGCACAAGCACTTATGGCAGATTATGACATTGAATGCAACAGGCTTTCACTGACTACTGCGTACCTACCCCAACAACGGGGGAAATACAGAGGGATACAATCGGAGACAGCAATCGCTCCCGCACTAAACCTTTTCTCCATTCCATACACTTAGTGCACCAAGCCACACATCTACCACCAGCAACATCCTCATTACTCCGACCCCTTACATATCACACACCATTACACTACCTCTAGAAACGAGTAACCTGCATACCCAACTACATTATCACTTTGCATCCACCGCAGAGTAAACCTTTCCCCATGACAAGCAGCACTTCACACATATTTACAGACTGCCTATTGTGAATATCAACAGATTCATGTCAACACAGCGTTTGCCGCATTTCATGTATCACACACGTATTCTGCCAAACGTTTCCTTCTCCACATGCTGGTGACATCGCTCACAATGTGACAGCTATGGGAGCTCCACATAAGCCATCCGTGCCACACTGTCCGTTATCACCTCCACCTCACTTGCTAGCTGTCCAGGCCACTGATGCCTTCTCTGTCTGTCACGCTCCCTGACAATGGCTCCCGACTACGCCTAACCACATCAGCTGACACCACACATACTACTACTGACCTTCAGATGACAGATTACACATTCGTTCTTGTCAGCACTGCTGCTGATGCGGATGGAGGGGGGACTCGAGCATACCACCTTACATATACACTTCCGAGCCCCACTACACAAAACACAGTATATTTAAAAAACATTTTTACAGCTGATTTTACATCTATTCTCCCATAACAGCTGTGACAGCACCACACAGCGGATCATCCACCCAGCACCATACTCTCGCAGCTCAACCAGGGTCACTAGCAGTCCGGCCCACTGCTGTCCTTGCAAACTTGTATGACTATCTCTGGTTGTGTCTTGATTAATCTCCCAATCATGCAGACCACACCCACAGACAGTACATGCCTAACAGCAAAGAAAACACAGTTTCTGCTAATTTCAGTGCAGCAGTACACATGCTTCACTATTTACAACACACACATTTTTCAAGTGGCATCGTGCTGCTGTCCGGTGTGTGTGTGTGTGTTTATTGGGAGGGTGCCACTTGCATGACACATTACACATACATTTTCCAGTCATCACCCCCAAAAAACAGTATTTCCTGACATTCGATATTTACCACTCACTATTTAACAGTCTGCCGTCATTCAGACCTTCCAATTCCGCACCACTGTCATACAAATCGCTGTCAGTGGAGTCTGAGGCTTCAGGCTCAAATTGATAGGGCAAAATAACATTATGAGGCACACCAACTTGTTCCTCCCCAAACATGTCATCTCCACGGATGTAATCCTGCTCGTGGATTTCTGAATCTGACGTATCACTATCGCTGAGCGCTGGAATGCTCATTTCCTTAGTGACCCTTTCTAAAACCGAAACTGCAGCACCCACAAACATTCCCTACAAATTCGTCACCACACCACTCAAGCTGCCTCAGTGCACAAAGGGCTTTTCACTGCTTTGCCTAACACCCTGCCAGAAACCATCCCAGCAAATGTTGTCTCCAGCTAACACCACAACCACCAGAGGAAACACTTACCCCATGACAAAACCTGCCCCCCTCTGCCACCAAATTACATCATTACTACCGCGTCAGGAGCTCTTTAAAGAAGTTAATAATAAGGAAGGAATTGGATAGCACTGCAGTTACTTAGACATGGTGGGCAGTGAGACACCTAGGGAAGAACATATGGGGTACATGCTTTTTAGAAGAGAGAAAAAACAAGTGTGGACAAGGGGAGGCACTATATGCAAATGACTTGATTTAAACAGGAGATGAACTATAGTAGCTATAAAAGAAATAAACTCAGAAACAGACGCTTTATGAGCAAGGATGTAAAGTAATTGAGAAAGGGTGGTTCTGATTGGTGTTTGCTATACTGTGCCAGGCCGTAATCAAGACATGGACTTGGCACCAAATCTCTGAAATTGAAAGGACAGCAATGAATAGGGATCTATTATTGATGGGAGACTTGATATCTTAAAGAATAAAATGTACAGTATAAGTTCGGGGGTATTAATGCATCCATGTAAATCCGGTTGACAGTACTGTGTATGAGGTTGGGAGAAAGACACAAACACACGTTGCAGGGCACAAACTGTTCAGATATGCAGTCCAGAGAACATATAGAGGATAATGCCTGATGTACAGGTGATAACCACAGTGTAATCACCTCGAGTGGTTGCTAGGGCATGAATAAACCTCGAGAGCGCAGCTCGAGAGGTTTACCATTGCCCTAACAACCACGAGAGGTGTTTACACCATGGTTATCACCTGTACATCAGGCATTGTCATTTATAGTGTATGGAACTCGACATGAGAAGTTACAACCCTCCAAAACACAAATAGTTTAGCTTTGCCTTATTAATGAATCTGCACTATAGCCACATGATTGTGTAGGGAGACAATTCATTAGGATACACGAACTGAATGACAGCGGGCTGAAATAGCACCAGAGTTAAAATCTCTATCATACATGGAGAGTTTGCTAGACTCAATAACAGTAAACTGTGACAATTGGAATGTTATTTGAATACTGTACTGAGACTAACAATCGCATTCTTGGTGTGTAGAATACTGAATAACACCCAATTCTATTTGTAAACTCCTCTAAGACATAGATAAGAGGGTTTATAAGGTTCTACATCATAGGATTACGGTTGAAACGGTTTTTCAATAAGGGCTATAGATAGCTGCTGAAATTGGAATCTGTGTGTGTGCACCCCAAGTCAAAAGCTCTTCTGAGACCTGAACCAACCCCCAATCTGTCTCCTAACAAAATCGGGAGTCCCCTAGGGAGCTGGGACACCATTCCACTTCAGCTTTATATATTTAATCCTAACACATTTTTTAAAGGAAATAGTTTATGAAATCATATTCAGAACTATGCTGAATTGAGAGGCCTTTAGACTTACAAAAAAACAACTTCCAGTAGGTTGTGTTCTCGTCTCAGTGTTGCAGAAAGCAAACCGTGTAATACATCATTCACTGTGTACATCCCATAATCACAGAGCTGCTCTGCTACGGGATAATCATTTAATTAATTCCAAATAGAAGATTTATATTACAAGATAGCAGAATTATAAACAACTAGATGACAGTCCTTAACACTGGCAACCAGATTTGTTTCAGTTGTTTTAAATAGTGCATGGGCTCTGATCCAAAATCTTCTCCCAATTTAGTAATCACCCAAGCCAGACACAGCGTTTTTATTACCAGCCATGGAAACAAGAATGAGTCAGCTTATTTCCACTGCAAAGATAAAAATAAACATAGATTTGGAGGGGATCTCTTCAGGGGCTAATTTTTCCAATTACAGTTTCTGTACTGTGGCAGATAAAAAGGAGAGGGTTAATTTAAAACTTTTTAAGGAGAATGGCCCCCCAGAGTTTCTACACACCATGTAAAATTAATATTTATGAACTGGGTCATGGAACTTGAACAACCTGATAGGCTGAGCCCTCTTCTTACCTGTGATTAAAATCCACAACATAATCATAGGTAAGAAAAGGTGCCAGGTCACTTTACCTGTTGCAGATTCATCCACCCGTACATTTTGACAGCCGGGCTGAAGTTGCGGTTGAGTCAGTATGGTTTAAGCCTACTGAAATGTCTTCTTTTTTAAACAAGCTGGCATCTGTCATATGAGCATTCGCTAGGTGACAGGAGTGAGTGATTGCTCAAATTAGAGTTTCCTGTTGGTGGGGCACAGAGTGGCAGCTCGAGCAGTACTTCAAATCTTTGAAACAGAAAGCCATTACCTGCCACTCATTGCAATGCTAATCATTAATACCTCTGTCAATACCACCTTCTACATAGTTAAAAAAACAAAACTAACCCTTTGGCAGTGTAACCCCCCTACAAATGGTGGTTCCCGAAAAGTCTTCCTCGAGCTTGCCTAAATGCTCACTGCCAGGCTGGTGTCCTGCATTTTAGCAGTTTAAATGTGATTGTCAGAGAGTGCCTGTATAGCCTCTGTGTACTGTCTCTTTAAGAGCTGCCTGAATTGCAGTCGTAAGTAATCTGAGAGGGAACTCTGTTGAAAGATGTAATTATTTGCTGAAAAGCATTTAGAGTGATAATGATAATGTAGTTTGTCTAACCTGCCTTCTTTGCAACAAGGACTGATTTTTTAACTCCACTATCTTGGTTCTGGACTGCGAATTGGACTCAGTACTGGTGGGACCTAAAATGGAGCTGGACTACAGGAGCTGTCTGGAGTCAAAATCTGTAGGAATTGTAGTTTTGGGCTTTTTGCACCTTTTTGCACCTGAAGGGGGAGTCTTTGTTGTGACTGACAGGAGACTCAGCCAACCGAACCTTTTGGATCTTGGGGAATTTCCCAGGCTGCTGCAGCTAGTTTCAGTTTTGAGCTGAGAAGTGAAGAAGTAACAGCTCAAGTGATTTTTGAGCAGCAGTTCCGTGTAGCTTTGCATGGGAAAACTGTGAAAGGACTGAGTTTTGGTCTGCCTGTCTGCCTGCTGACCCTGAGAGGGAAAATAGCGTTTATTCGGACTGAATCCAAGTTGTGAGGACTATTTAAGCCACTGGACTGTGACCAGGCTTTAACCTGAAGAAGACTGAAGATTTGCTGAATGCGATCGGCCTGTCAGGATTTCCAGCTGCTTCTGAAACCCCGGTTTGTGCAGAGATTTTGTGATCGTGACCGGAGAGCGGTTTTCCTGGTACAGTAGAATTTCTTTACATGTAAATGTGCTGTGTATTGAAAGTGGGTCGTGATTTGGTTCCCCACTGTGTGAACTGTGTTCTGCTTGCTGGAAGCTTTATCAAGCCTAATCGGTCTGAATCTACATTCATCTCCATTCGGCCTAGGCCATGCCACGCTGGCCCTGCCAGACTACTCCACTGCACAGAGAAAGCCACTGACGAGAGACCTGCCTGGGGATCAGCCCCCTGCTCCACGCTTGAACAGGAACAATGCCTCGGTGAATCGTGTGGGCCCTGCTTCTCCTGGCACTCCAGATTAACCACCTGCTTTCTCAATTTTCATCCAGCCTATATCCAGTCTTGGATATTGTGAGTAATCATCAGGGTAGCTCCCTGCAACAACAGCCTAATCTAAAAGTGTGTCACCTGATTGTCTTGTTGTTTTCTTTTCACAAACTGAGCCCTCTGGCTCCGAATTACAAATAGTGTGTGTTGTGCATGTTCTTTTCTTCCATCACAGGGCCCCAACCAGCTGCAACATTCCTGGCTAGCCCACCATTCTCCATCTGGGTACCCAGAGTGTGTGACTGTTTATGGACCCTGAGGTGCATGCATAACTGTTTGATTGATAGAGTCTTTAAGCAAATTAACCTGATTAACGCTCCTCCCTTGTTCAAGCCCCTTAAATAAATCAGATCTAACTCTTTTTTGCATTTACCCTGACTGTGGTTCCAGTTTGTGCAAGAGTACTGTACTGCTGTTATTAGCTGTGTAGAACCTTGTTTTATAGGGGGGCCCCCAGGGCCGGGCCAGAGGAAAGCCCTGGTGGTAAGTGCAAACAGTGTGAGTACTTGTGTGGTATATCAGGGGTATTGTGAAAGTGATTATTCTGTATTGTTCCGGCCACTAGTAAGGAAAGAGGGGGTTACAGTGTCCCGGAGGGCTGTGCCCAGGTTAGCTTGACCACTACCAACCCTGACCTCTGGGTGGAGGCACCCATTTCAGAACTCAGGCCTCTTAACCTGCTACTAGCCAAGCAGGCAGGGGTAGTAGTCCTTGGGATAGCGCCACCTAGGGGTTACATTTTGGAGGCTCATCGCTGGGATTTTGTGCCTTCTAGTGGCCAAAAATTATGAATTATTGTTAAAGATTAATGGCTACCCCAGTAGAAATGGCTGTGCACCAGTTGGTGGGGTGGTGAACTGGGCAGGAGGTCGACCCCCCAAAATGCTCTACTTATACTGGATATTCCCCTGGGTACCAGTAAAGACACTGTAGAGGGAGCACTCTCCAAAACTGAATGTTTAAAAAACCCTGTGGTGGTGGGTCAACAGGCTGATTTGATCGCCCAAACTTTCATGGCCTTGGTAGAGTGTAGTGACCTCGTGGACAGCTCTAAAGTGCCACACTCTATTGCCCCAGAAGGGGTTCCAGCTGCCTGGAGAGTGATAACAAAAGACAGTAAAGACCCTGGGGGAGGATGAACTCCCACCATTATCTGAGACTTTTGAGGAGAAATTTGCTAAGTTGTTGCTGGAGGAAGGGAAAACCGTAGAGGACTTTAAGAAACTATTCCTGCCACCTGGGGGTGTTCCTTCCCCAACACCCCCTCCCACTCCAGCACCTGTTACTACCCTGCCTTCTGTGCCCATGCCAATGCTGGCCCCTATATCTGTACCTGCCATTAGTCATGACTCCTATCGAAGGCTGAGAATCTTCTCGGGCACCCTCCCAACCCCTCAGGGGGAGGATGACTGGGAGACCTGGATCGACTATGTTGCCCCTCTAGTACTTGAATGGCAATGCTCAGAAGCAGATAAATGAAACAGGTTGAGTGAGAGCCTCCGAGGTCCTGCCCTGGCTACCATCCATGCCAAGCGGGCCAATAACCCCAAAGCAACTGCACAGGACTATCTTGATGCATTGAAAAATGTGTATAGGAACCCAAACTCAGATGAGGATCTGTGGTGGAGAGTAAGAAACACTCAGCAGTACCCAGGGGAGCCACTGTCTGTGTATGTACCTCGGCTTGAAAAGCTGCTACAAGAGTGCCTCAGAAAGGGTAGCTTGTCATCAAATGAATTAGATCAAACTAGGCTGGACTGGATCCTTAAGTCTGCTCCATTTTCAGAATTGTTACTGCTTCAGTTGCCACAGGGGATATCGGGCACCCCGGCCACCTGTCAGCGACTGATGTAACATGCGGTGGGAGATATGAATTTGCTGGAATGCCTGGTGTACTTGGACAATGTCATTGTGTTTGGGAGCACCTTAGAGGAGCATGAGAACTGACTGTTTAAAGTCCTAGACCGACTGGAAAACTTCGGCCTCAAGCTGTCCATTGACAAGTGCCAGTTTTTCCAAACCTCCGTGAAGTATGTGGGGCACATAGTATCTATAAAAGGGATAGAGACTGATCCCAGTAAGGTTGAAGCACTGACTACTTGGCCCCAGCTCCATAATCTGAAAGAACTGCAACATTTCCTGGGGTTCTGTGGCCACTACCACAGGTTCATAAAAGACTATTTCAAGGTGATTAGCCCACTCTTGAACCTTACCCAGAGTTACCCTCCTTCCAATTGTAAATACAAAAATGGGTCCGTTAAAGCACCAGAAAAAGTATACTTCCACCCAGGTGAACTCTTCAGGCCCTGCTGGATGCCCGACTGTGAAGCAGCCTTCCATGAGATCATATACCAGCTCACCCAAGCCCCCATCCTCACCTATGCTGACCCCACAAAACCCTATGTGCTGCATACGGATGCTAGTCTGCAGGGTCTGGGAGCAGTGCTGTATCAAGACCATGAGAATGGCCTGAGACCAGTAGCTTTCAACAGTAGGAGCGTGACCCCATCCGAACAAAACTACCCTGTGCATAAGTTGGAGTTCCTTGCACTAAAATGGGCCATCGTTGACCAGTTTCATGAATACTTCTATGGGGCAAAGATATTGGTGAAGACTGACAATAACCCATTGACCTATGTAAAGACTTCAGCTAAGTTAGATGCCACTGGGCACCGTGGCTTTCTGCATTATCAACCTATGATTATGCTGTTGAATACAGACCGGGCCTGAACCCATATTGATGCTGACGCCCTATCAGGAAGGCCCAATTCCAAGAGTTATTGGGTCAGGCTGTCTGAACCTGACATTCGAGCATTGTGCTAAAAGTTTGATAGAGATGAACAGATGTCTGCGGACACAGTGAACTGTTTAGTAGATTGCTTGAGCCCTTCTGTCACCTGCACACCAGCTGCTTATTGTCACTTCTCTGCTCTAGATATTAGTGTACTACCTCAATTTGACAATGACAGCATTCAGTGGGCTCAATCCCAAGATCCTGTGATTCAGCCAGCACTTGATGCCCTGCGTGCTGGGAAAGATGTGTCTAAGTTATGTTCCACTGACTTGTGAACTGCGTTATCATTTAAAGAAGGCCCCAGATTGAAGTTGCTCAATCAGTTGTTGTATAGAGAGACAGTAGATCATAGTGGCAAAGTAGACAAGCAACAATTGGTCCTGCCCATGGCCTCTAAAGATTTGGTACTGAGGTCCCTTCACAATCACATGGGGCACCTCGGTATTGACAGAACCCTTGACCTGGTACGATCTCACTTCTACTGGCCCAAAATGGGTGCTAATGTTGAGCACCATGTAAAGACTCGTAGTCGCTGCCTGCAAAGAAAAGCCCTGCCTCAGAAGGCTACCCCCCTTGTTAATATTACTACCAGCGCCCCCATGGAACTAGTCTGCATAGACTTCTTGTGTTTAGAACCTGATCAGTGGAACATTGGCAATGTGTTAGTGGTTACGGATCATTTCACGTGGTATGCACAAGCTTTTCCCAACAAAGATCAAAAAGCACCTACCGTGGCCAAGGTGCTAGTGGAAAATTTATTCGTCCACTATAGTGCTCCCCAGCGGATTCATTCCAATCAAGGCAGAGACTTTCAGAGTCAGCTAATCAAAGAAATGCTCTGTCTATGGGGGTGCTAAAGTCAAGAACCACCCCTATCACCCATGAGAGACCCTCAACCAGAACATTTTAACTGCACCCTTCTAGACATGCTGGGCACCCTCCACCCAAAAGACAAGCATAAATGGAGCCAGCAGATTAGCACCTTGGCACACACATGCAATTGCACGAAAAATGATGTTACTGGGTTCTCCCCCTACTGTCTCATGTTCGGGAGAGAGGCCCGGCTTCCAGTTGTTGTCTGTTTTGGGGTCTGTCCAGATGGGGTCCGAGCCAAAAACTACTTGCAATATGTACAAAAACTGAAAGCTCAATTGGACCATGCCTATCAATTGCCCCAGACAATGGCCGCCAAGAGAAATCTAGCCAACAAAGAGAGGCATGATAAAAAAGTAAAGTCTCAAGAGCTTCGACCTGGAGACCGTGTGTTATTATGCAATTTGGGACTGCATGGTAAACACAAAATTGCTGATCAGTGGCACCATCTTCCCCATGTAGTAGTTAGAAAGTTGGATGATTTATCTGTGTACAAGGTGCGCCCAGAGAACAACTGCAAAGCTGTCAAGACCATGCACCGTAACCACTTGCTACCTATCAGCCAAGTCATGATTGAGGCTGAATCCCCAGAAATTGAGCCCCCTGGGCCGGTGGCTGGTGCTGCTGCAAGGAAGAGACAGAGTCAACCTACCCCAGATTAATGGCTTCCTCCGCAGCAGACCCCGAATGATAGTGACTGTCAGTCCACTTCTGATGAAAGTGAATACGACTATGCCTATTACCCCTCTTATGAACTGAGTCAGCTGTTTCAAGGTAACTCCCTGATAAATTGTGGGGAAGAAGCTGGGCCTTCTGGACTGTCTTACCGCCCAGCTTCATCCTTGGAACCAATGCTCCCAGAAAGTGAAGTGTAAAGTATCACGTCTGAAGATGTTGAGTCTCTGTGTATTGTGGAACTGTATGATTTGCCTGAAGAAGGGGCTGAGGGTTTGAGTTTTTCTGGTGACATACCAGAAGTTGAAGAACACCATGAGAGTGCTGACCACCCCCTTCAGTGCCTCAAAGCTTGATTGTGCCTGAGCCTTCACAAAATGAGTCAAGTGTTGTAGAAACAGAGCCTGAGTGCTCACTTTCTTAGCAGATTACTAATTTTATTAGCATTAACATATGGGTCATGATTCTCAGTCATAATGGCTAGCACTACCCATGAAGTGGTCCATGCCTTGTTAAGGCATCAGCAGTAAGACTCTGACCACATTAAGCCATAATCCAAGAGATTGTAACGCCTTTCTGAGCACCTACAAAAGCCATTCCAAATAGTCGGGGGGGGGCAGCCTTGCAAATGGCACTTAAAGCCATACTCAGAAGCATGCCAACCCACAAAGAACCAGTCATAAACATCTGTGCCTACACCTGGTTACTGCCTATTAATGCAGGTGTTGACTGGGGAAACAGAATGATAGCTGTGTGTGCAACTCCAGTAATCAGGATGTATTTGAGGGAGAGGGTAGAGATTGCACCACAAGATACATGGAGACACTGGGTTTCGGGAGAGGGGAGCTACTGGACCAGGTGGTCAGGTGGGGGTCATTAGATCACAAGGATGACTGGCCACTAGGCCATGGGGGTGGGGTGGGGTGTTGGTAATAAAAATTGGTGGACCACCACAGCCCATACATCTCACGGAAGATTAGGGAGAAGGGACATTTCTGAACAGGATACCCATTTGCCCAGCTTCATGACTAGGTCAGAGCATGGCATTGCCCCAAGTGCCTGGTGCAAAGTCATGCTGTGACACAGTTGTAAGTGCATGCCAAGGAGCAAGCAGGAGCAAATTCTGCTGACCACCACTGGTATCAGGACTGGCAGCTTTCATTACACCTCTGTCACAGGTAGGCATCCTTCCTCCTGAGACATGCACCTACTTTTGTGTAATGGCAGTGTTGTATGGTGACACAACAGTGCAACCGAAAAAGCACCTGTTTTGCTTTTCGCCCTGATACTGACAGACTAATCAATCAACCAAGTTGTTTCGGGTATCAGCACAAGTGCACACGAAATAACAGTGGTGAACACAGCATTTCTCATGATGTTTATCTGGTCCACTAATGTAACAGTAAAGCGTAATATATTATCATTACTGAAACAAGACCCTTCTGCCAATACTCCAAAAGATGTATGAAGGGTTTCTATGTTTTTATGCATACAACTATATAAATCTCATGTCAACTACATGAAACATTTTTATTAGATGTAGAATGTGACGGTAAATGCAGCAACAACAATAAATGCAGTGGTTGCTGTGCTATCATTTGGGATATATCTCCTTTCAGAGCAGCTAGCACAGAACTGACAGGCTCAGAACAAAAGGAACTGACCCTTATTTGAAAAACCAAATAAATGCTAGAAAGCCATTCAAGCACTTCAAAAATACACGTAGAATGACAAAGGTGTTAACATAAAAGAAAATAAGCTAGACAGGACCCATATACACATTTACAGGGTCTAGAAAGTTGTCAGTGCCTATTATTGTGAGAACCCATTAACTCTGCTATCATATTTATGGTAGATTCTTAGCTGGGCATAACATTAAAGTGTAAATCAATGATGTAATAACGGGTTCACACCTGTTAGATGCACACGTGCCAGTCATCTGCCGTGAACATTTTTTTCAGGTGTATTAGAAAAAAATGTGGAAATATAACATGAGAGAAGTTCATTAAGGAGTAAAGCATCTCTAAGTCTCATCTGTGCTTGATGTGTGTTTGCTAAGTTAGGAAGTTGATCTACTCTATGGGCAGACTGGGTGGGGCTATCGGTCCTTATCTGCTGTCAATTTCTATGTTTCTATGTTGCTGTCCAGGGCCACCTTGTACAAATTGTTCTGGTCACAGTGGGTTCTTTTTCTGAGACTTGAGAAAATACGGCAAATTCAAATTTCATATAATGTGCTTCATTGCTATGGCCTAGGTGTGACAAAGGCAGACAATAGCTATTCCTGTACTTTAAACAGGCCATCCAGAAGAAGGAATTCCAGAAAACCAACCTCTTCGAAACTGTCTTTTGATTTCTTACATCTAATATCCTCTTCTAGCTCCTCCCAATATTTTCCCAACTTACCATATGCCCCAAATACAAATGGGTATGTATATGGTCAGCTTTCTCCATACAACAATCTCTTCAGCATTTCCCCAGAAAATCTTGTATTAAGCAATAAGGCATGACCAGGGGTTAGAGAGACAGTCTGTTAATCACCCACTAGGGGTCTAATGTAGCACGAGGTGCAGCTGAGTGCCATATTGCCCCTTGGGGGGTGATTATCTGACTGTTACTCTAACTCCTGGGAATGCCTTATTGCTGTTATAAAAAATTATTCCAGAGAGCTGAAAGTATACTCTTTGAATGTCTCTTCATTTAGAGGGAGATTTATTTATTTTTATTTATTTATTTCGTCATTCGGACATAACCTTTGAGCAAAATGCTCTTTTTCAAAGGTTCCACGTTTTGACAGGAGGACAGCACAGAAAGATAGTAAAGGAGTATGGGTGCACAAGTACAGAGAAAAAAATTCAAGAAACAGCAATTGGTCTACTTACAAATTGCAAGCTATCTCATATAGAGGTACAGCATATTGCTATTAGTACAGCCCAAGGTACATGGTGAGTGCTGTGGGTTTAAGAAACTAATTTAGCAGGAGGTAAAGCAGACAGGGGAGGCATTGCCGTTATTTCAGGTAAAGATTAATAAAATAGTTCTTCCACCAACAGTTTAAGAATGCTGGTTCAAAATCAGACTGCATCATTCCAGCCATTCAGCAGTGCTAGAGGCTGGAATGCTGATAGAAAGAATCCATGCACCATGGTGATCAGGCTGTACATGACCATGTAACAGGGATTAATGTAAGGCTGTTGGAATCCTAACAGCCAATCAGACTGCAGCATTTCTGAGATCCTATTTATAATTAAGCAATAAGGCATGACCAGGGTTATGTTAATGTTCTGTTAATCACCACCAAGGGACGTAATTTGGCAAGAGGCATAGCTGAGTGCCAAATGCCCTAGGGGGTGATCAACTGAACATTAACATCACACCTGGAGTGCCTTATTGCTATTATAATAATGGTTTAAATTAAAAAAAAATGACGACTTTTAATTTTGTTAGTGATTTGTTCTTCTTTTTTCCAATTTAAGAAAAAATAGTCCCTCCGTAGAGCTGTAACACTCTCTATGGCAACAGTTGCAGTAGTGCTGGACAACAGATGGCTTAGTATAAGTTTTTCAGGCATTTAAAAAGGATTTCTGATCACAGTAACAGTAAAAAACATTGTTTTAATTCCACAGCAAGCAAATAACCCTCTCCCTCTGATGTGGATCCTACTCAAAATGCCACCATTTCTTTCCTCTATAAATGCGTGCCTGCTGCCCAATATGCTTCATGAATCGGCTGTCTTCTCACTTTGGTAAAAACAGGTGTCTGTTGTAAAATCAGAATTTTACCTGAATCAACAAACACTGAAGGGGCAAGTTCTGCCGATGGTGTTCCCTTGCTAACTCCACTTGCACATTGGATTACGCTCAATGAGCATCAGTGGAGCTGCTACAGATCGAGATTTGCAATACTCTCGTAAAGGTTATAATCACTGGACTCTCTTATGACTGATACTCTTGACAGGGATGTTATCTTAATACTGAATGAGTTTCTGCTGTTTTTAAAAATAAAGTTTGGGAGGCAAAGTTACAAATTGGTTAGCTAGGGGGTCTAAATTATTTTAAAAATCAGCAGACATGAACTTGGAGCTCCACTTCGAGCACCCGTGCCTGGTAAAGCAACTGTCACAGCAAAACAATGAGCCAGCACTGAGCAACAGGCTGACATTAGGTACAGATGCTTATTTGGGTATAAATTGAAAAAAACAAAACAATACACTTACAAGTGCTTGAAGGCAGTGCTGAGGGAGCAGGAATTAAACATAAGTCAGTAAGTCATTGTAATAAAATTGGTTTAGTTTGAGCATGCTGAATGCTAACAGAGAGGAAACGGTTACCTCGTTTACATGAGTTGTGTAGTCGGGTCATAACTCCTTTCAGCTTTGGAGCGATGCTTTGTTCCCCGATGCCACTAATAATGTAAACACTAATCAAACATCAACTCGGTCTGTTCCCCAATTCTTTTAGCAGCACACATTTCAGGAGAATCGATGCCTGGGAACCCGATTGTGAGCCGAATGTAAACTCCATTCCTAATGTTATCGACTACATGTGCATGCACAGTTATTAGCTGTTGAAATGCACATGTCAGTGGTCCCTCTCCAAAAGATGCTCATGGCGGAACTTCACCTCATGATAGGATTTTTATTTTTTCTGTAGTTTTTGACAGGGAGTTTAGTCAGACCAGTACTAAATATATTTGAAAATAATGGTAGATCATGGCATGAGAATGAGACTATATGTTTTATTAATATCCTAAAAGATCTCAATGTCATGGCTGAACTAGATGGTCAAAAAGAAGACATTCAGATCTTTATACAGCAGTTGGCAGACTTGGGGAGGCAGGGTTTGTGAGGACCGAAGTGCAACTTAGATGGAAGTGGAAGGCTTTATGGCGTTCCTTTCATAAAGCTAAAAGGGCAATGAACAAAAGTGGAGCAGGTGGTGTTAGTTTATTTTCATACTTTAATATTTTAAATGAGATTTTAGGAAATCGATCCCTTTCAGACTTGCTAGCCAATGGGCTCAATGTAGGGATGCAGATGCTGGTGCAAGCTGCATGCCCAGATGTAGCAAATCTACTGGATTTGCAAAGCACACAAACTGCCAATGTATATTGTAAGTTATTAATACATAGAGTGTATTGTCATCAAATGTTATAGACAGAGAGACTATTGAAACCCATGCACAAAATGTCCTGGCTATGCTGCAGTGTTTGGTGTATCAGTATAATGGAAAGGGCGTAATACGGTAGACAGGAAATAACGTCACTGGTGATAATGCTGTCAAAGCATGGCTGTCTTGTTGTTCCAGCTGTGTCACTATTGGTAATTGCAGGGCTGATGAATGGAGAGTGATGTGATGGACCTGCCATGATGTTCTAATGTTTTGATCAATGAACTGTCAGAGAGTGTGATACATCCAACTACTCTGCATTAGTTTTTCACAACTCCCTCTGACATATCGCATCAGCCACTTAATTTGGGCTTCAGTCCCACTACCTCCGCTTGTGATTTGGGATTCAATCAAGCAACCTCCGTCTGCATACTGTGTGAATTTAGCAAAGACTGGGGGTGTTTATACATATATTTGAGTGGGTATGGGCGTTGGTTGGTCCCCATCCAACAACTCCCTTCCTCCCGCATACCCCACCTCATTTTGGTATGTGTGTGGTGGTGTACAATGCCCACCCCATCAGAAACCAATCTTCAGAAGTGTTGTGCATATGTAGTTTACCTATGTCTCAATGAATTGTTAAGTTTTAAAATCTGAGACTTTCCACTTATGGCGTTCTCATGAGCTATGGTTTATCTGTCCATCTTAATATTTCCTGTCCACCATTCTTGTACCCCAAACACTGCAGTCCTATCAAAGTCTTTTTTTTCCACTGTAAAGCTGTCATGTATATGAGAGACCTCAATAGGAAAGGGTCCTAGGAAAGGGCCCTCAGACATCATATAAGATTGTACCTGTCGTGTATATAAGCAATATGATATAGCTGGGTGTTACTAGTACTGAAATAATCTCACACATCCAGAGGCTGAATGCAATCAGCCTGTGGCCTCGTGCCTCAGTACATCGATGGGTGTGCAGATATCATATTATTGTCAACACCCAGACATATCTGATTAATTAGTGCTTCACATTCAATATAGTGTGTGATTGTTTTCCGTGGAAAAGAAGAATTCAAAGCATTTTCCTAGTGGTAGGCACCCCCCCTCCACACATACACACACACCCAAACACACAGAATTGTATACAATTTCAAAATTTTTCAGAGTTACAGTGGCATACACACAAAGACATACACACAGGTATCAAGTGAAAGCAACAATTCATGGCTTGGTGTTTTTAGTGTAACCCCAAGGTGGTGCGATCCTATTGGCTACTACCCCTCCCTGCGTGACTAGGCAAAGGTTGAGGGGCCTGAGCTCTGTAAATGGGTGCTTCCACCCAGAGGAATGGTTTTGGGGTAGCGTAGCTGCTGTTGGTATAGCCCTCCAGGATGCTATATCCACCCACCAACCCTTCTAGTGACCTAAACAGTTCAGCAACAGGACATCCACAGTTACCATATGACAGTACTGATATGCTCAAACTCCTTGCACTTACCACTAGGGCTGGACCTTCTGTGATTGCCCTGGAGACCCCCTGGAAAATAAGACCAGTGATGCAGTAATACAATAACAGTACAATATCCCCACCAAGAAGGCACACGCTAGCCAGGTTAAATGTGAACAACCACAATCTGATTTATTCAGGGGGTGTGAACAAGGGTGGGGCATGAATCTAGCAGGTGATTGGCAAATCTGAGTAAATTCAGGCTGAATAATCATGCACAGTGAATCCCTTTAACACAGTCCTCATGACCCTGGGTACCCAGTATGGAAAACAGGCTAGCCTGAAGCATTGCCAGGGAGGCCGGTGTTGCAGCTGTTGTTGGGGCCTTTAGGAAGGAAAACAATCAGCATGCACGCAACTCAAATATTTGTAATCCAGAGCTGGATGGCTCAGTCCATTGCAATAAACCCAAAACAAGCAAAATCTGATGACACGTACTGATTGTAGCTTATGTTGCAGGGAGCTACCCTGTTTGTACTCACGCTACCCAGACCAGGATGCAGGACAGATGAAATGAAGATCTCTAGATGTTGTACTGGATTGCCAGAGGAAGCAGGGCCTACACGACTCACCTCCAGATGGTCGCCACCTGTTCAGTGGTGTTGAGCAGGGGGCCGAATCCCCAAGGAGGTCTTTTGCCAAAAATGTCTCTAAATCGTGGGCAGCGGCCTAGGCCGAGATGAAAGGGCCCAGGCAGAGCAGACAGTTTGGATGAAGTCCATGATGAAGTGCTGGAACAGCCTCCAGCTGGCGTAACAAAACTCGCTGTGGGGAACCAAATCACAACCCATGATACACATTCAGCACGCCTATAAGCACTTAAACTATTTTGCCACAGTTCGGATAAAGTCCATTTGCAAATCGTAGGTTCTCTGTGCAAACCTTTTGATCTGAGGCTCACTTCGGTACCAGGTGGGCCGATCGCTTCTAGAGTAAATCTTTGGTCCATTTGCAAGCAGCAATAACACACTTTTTCTCTTCCGATACCAGTCTCGATCCACTAATCGGATAAATCTAACTTTCACTCTCACAGCAATAATTCACACTGGAAGATGTGATGGGCAGACTAGTAGAGCCTTCCTGATGATTCTCCCTTGCTTCTAGCAGGAGCAGCTGCTCAATGGCTGGAACTGTTTACTCTCCAGATTCCAACTCACGACTGACTCACTGCTGCAGGCAGTCCTGGGCTTTCCCAGTAATCCAAAAGGTTTGGTTTGCTGAGGGAACTGTCTATCACAGAAAGGGCTCCCCCTCCATGTCCATTTAGGTGCCAAACCCTTAAAACTACAATTCCTACAGAATTTCAATCCTGCAAGACCTCTGGGGTCAGTCTCCTTTTTAGGTCCCCTGAGGTTCGATTGGTCCAACACTGGTAGTCCAGAACCAAAATGGTGCCTCTATTCAAACATTCAAACTGCAATTCAAAGCAGGTTAGACAAATGCCTCTATCATTATTATTATAGCAGGTAAACAGTAAATAATCACTTTCCTTAACAGAGCTCCCTCTGTGCAAATAGCAACTGCAGAATGGAGCAGAAATATGTACTGTCTGGCTGGTTGCAAGCCTCAAAGCACTCAGACGCAGCCCAGACTAATCTTCTCACACAGAATAGTAGCTTTCTTAAAGAGACAGGCATGGAGGCTTACCAGAGCACTCTCGTGCAGACGGTTAGAACTACTAGACACAGGACACCATCCTGACAGTGAGCATTCGGCAGCCCAGGAAGACACTATAGGAAGCCCTATTTGCAGGGGGATTACACACTTCCCTGCCTGGAAAAACTTGCCATCCATGTCAAGTCTATACTTACTATAACATTCTAAATGAAGACATTATATGTGACATACAGACATGTTTCATAATGTCATTTCCACAGTAACACATATGCATACATTTCCCTAAACATGTTAGCAGATTCCAACGGTCAAACACATTACACTTATACCTCTTGTTTGTACTACCCCTTGTACACTAACTCACCTGTCTTAGGGCCCCTCCCTATTAGCTACACTAGGGTGGCATGGGGCAAGGGTATTAGTACATATTGGAGGGTTTCACTGTTAGCTTAAATGTGGCAGAATAGCCCAGTTTTGGAAGACAGCTTTCAAAAATATACACCCCTTTGTGGACTACATGTAAGGGGAGATCCACAGGCAGGCCTGAGGAGTCATAACTGAGGCGTATCACTGGCTTTGTGGCTCTTCCAGACTTTCTAGGCAGGGTAGGCACCAGTTCAGTTCTTTCAACATTTGCATGAGAGTCTGCTCCTGTAGAGGGGGTACCTCTATGCTGGTGTCGGGTGTTATATGGGGAGGACTTTCAGCCCCTGGTTCTGTTAACTGTGGTTCCACAACATTTCTCTTTGTACTGGGGTATGAAGGAGGCCTAGGTTCACCATCCAGGGGGAATTCCATGGAATTTAAATGTTGCAATACTTGACTAATACTATCAATGTCATTTACTTCATTATTGCCATTTGTCATAGTGTGTTCTGGACCACTACTTTCGCACAGTTCTGTATTTTCTGGTATGTCACCAGGAGGGTTAGGTGGGCTGCTACCAAATGGCTGCATGGGAGCCTCCTTGCCCTCATGAGGACCAGGGACAAGTACTGGGCCAATTTTAAGATCATGATGGACCAGACCGTATTCCAGCAGTACAGGCGACTCAGAAACGAATGTAAAAAAGCAATATGTGTGGCCAAAAGTGAATTTTGTAAAGCTGCTCTACTGAATTCAGCAAAGGACCCCCGGAGCTTTTGGAGGTGCATCAAGAATACTGTAAGTGGTTCCTCCTCTTGTGAGGTCACTGAGATACTCATCGATTGTGCTAGCTGTAACAATCCACTTACCATCGCTAATGCATTTAACATGCATTTTTCTGATCTGTTTGCATTCACCTCTCAGTTCTACCCTAGTGGGGTTGGCAGTTGCGGCCTGGTCTCTGCTCCATCCTTGGATCCGGTCTCCTGGCCGGTCCTCTATTTTAAGGCAGTGACGGCACATGAGATGCAGAAATTGCTTTCTGGTCTCTCCCCCCACTCCAGTGCTGGTCATGATGGCTTGGAGCCCAAGCTCCTTCATCTTCGTACCACTTATATAGCCACCCCTTTGGCTCAACTTTTCAACCTATCCCTCACCTCCGGGACCATCCCTGACATATGGAAGGTATGCAGGGTGGTCCCTATTCTTAAGCAGGGTGATCCTAAAGTTATAGACAACTACCGTCCAATAGCCATATTATCCGGGGTCAGGAAACTACTTGAGAAAGTAGTAGCTGCACAGCTTTCGGAGTATGTCCCCCATCACGAGCTGCTGTCTCCAGTGCAACATGGCTTTAGGAAAGGGCATAGCACATCCTCTGCCCTAGTCTTTGTCACCTCTGGAATAAGAACAGCTATGGACCAGGGGAAACTCTCTGGTGTTGTCTTTATTGACCTCTCCAAGGCCTTTGACCTTGTTGATCATACCATGCTCTGCTCTCAGCTTGGGTCCCTTGGCCTGTCCCCCCAGGTCCTTCGGTGGTTCTCCAATTACCTACAAGGTAGACAACAGCTGGTCAATTTCATCAAGGTGCTCTCGGAGACTACTACCATATCCTCAGGAGTGCCCCAGGGCTCAGTCCTGGGTCCCCTGCTCGTCTCCATCTTTGTCAATGCACTACACTCTGCCACTGCCCACTGCAGATCCATCCTGTATACAGACAATCTGGTCATTCTCACTCATTCTTGGGATATTGGGGACATTAACCATCAACTGAGTGAGGATCTCAGGAGCATCCAATCCTGGATTAGATCCATAAGATGGTTCTTAACCTTAAAAAAACTCAGGCCATGCTTTTTGGGTCCATGGCCAAGATTAAGGCCTCCCATGCCCCATTGTGCATCACCGGACTTGATGGCACTCCAGTCCTTGTCACTAGCACCTTCAAATACCTTGGTGTGTCACTCAACCCACAGCTTGACCTTGGGCATCATATCCAGAATGTATGCCAAACTGTCAACTGTAAATTGGGTATGGCGTACAGAGCAAAGAGTAATCTCACCTCTGCCACCCAACTTGCACTGGCTTGTGGTGTGTTCCTCCCCTCTCTCTCCTACGGGAACCTTCTGTTTACTCGCACCGCCAAAGCGTACCTTTCTAGATGGACCGTTTCATACAATAATATTCTTCACTTCAATCTTGCTGCCCCCCCCGTCTCACCCATCACTGTGACCTGTACAGCAAGCTGAATTGGCTCTCTCCATCTCATTACTTAGATTTTGTCCTGGGATGCTTTACGGGTAAGGTTCTTTGAACTGGCACCCCTCCTGTGCTGGCGGATTTCCTTGTACTGGCTGTCTCCTCTCACTATTCTCTTAGGTCCCTGGGCTCTGCTATCCTAATTATACCAACCACTCGTACGCAAATGGTTGACAGAGACTTTGCCTCAAATGCACCCAGGCTGTGAAACTCACTTCCTGTCCTGATCCACGCCTCTCCTTCACATGGTTACTTCAGATCTTCTCTATGGAGCCAGCTGAAGCTTTCCTGTGTGTGTGAATGTCCAAAGCCCCCATGATTTCACCTGGCTTTGGCTCTGGGGTGTGACTTGGTATTTATTGTCTCCACCCTGGACTCAGCTTTGGACATGGCCCTGTCCATAACACCACTTTCCTAGGGTCCAACAGTTGTATATAATCAGTACTGGGGGGGGTCCTCCTTCTTTGGGTCCTACAGTTGTATATATAATAGAATTTATTGTGCCTCTAATGTTATGCACTGCACTGCTGAGTTCTGAATGAATAAGTCCTATTGCGTGTAACCACTTGTTCGTGTAATGTTTGCTCTGACTCTGTAACTGATTGTATCTGTACCTGTGTTGTCCAATGTATTCGAATTTGTATTTCCTGTACCCTCCCTGGTCGTACCTGAAAATAGGCAAATGTGTTGTCTAGTGTACGTACCCGGTCAACAAAAGCTAAATAAATAAATAATAAAATGCTTTCTGTTGCAGGCTCTCTTTCTTGCAATTCAAATAGCTATACCAGACACAGAGAGTCAACTACCTCAGAAGTTACACTTTGCACCTCGCCTTCAGGGGGCACAGGGTTCATGGAGAAGGCTGGAGGGTTAGGCAGTCTTGAGAATCCAGCTTCATCACCGAGATTGTACATGGTATTACCTTGAAACAACTGATTCAGTTCATAAGATGGGTAATAGGATGCTTCACACTTGTCCTCAGACTCAGACCGGCAATCAGTGTCATTTTGGGCCTGCCTGGGGGGGAGGCCTTGAATCTTTGACAACTAGAGAAGGGGTAGTCTGTCTCTTTTTGGTTGCAGCTCTAGTTACAGGCCTGGGAGGGGCAGTGTCTTGAGGTACAGAGTCGATGATTACTTGACCAGTGGGCAGCAAATTATTCTGGTGCATTGTCTTGGTGGCTCGTGGGTTGTTTTCAGGGTGCACTTTATAGACTGGCTGATCTTCCAGTTTACTGACAACAACATAAGGGAGGTGGTGCCACCTATCACCTATTTTATGCTTTCCATGCAGTCCCAAATTTCACAACAGAACACGGTCTACAGGTAGCAGTTCCTGAGCTTTGACACGCCGGTCATGTCTTTCTTTATTTGCCAAGTTTCTCTTTGCTGCCATAGTTTGGGCCAGTTGGTGGACATGGTTTAACTGGGCCTTTAATTTTTTAACATATTGTAGGTAGTTCTCAGCTTTGACTACATCTGGTGACACCCTGAAGCAAACGTCCACAGGCAATCAGGCTTCCCGACCAAATGTCAGGAGGTGGGGGGGAAACCCAGTGGCATCACTTCTGGTGCAATTATAGGCATGTACCAAGGTGCTGATCTGTTGGCCCCATCTTGACTTGTCCCTGGGATGAAGTATGCTCAGCATGTCAAGTAGTGTTCAGTTAAACCTTTCAGGCTGTGGATCCCCTGTGGGTGATAGGGGGTAGTTTGGGATTTTTGTACTCCCCAGAGTGAGAGCATTTCCTTGATCAGACGTCTTTCAAAGTCTCTCCCCTAATCAGAGTGAATCCTCTGTGGTGCGCCGTAATGGACAAAGAACTTTTCGACTAAGATCTTGGCTACCATGGATGCTTTCTGGTCCTAAGCTGGGTAAGCTTGGGCATAACGTGTGAAATGATCAGTCACTACTAACACATTTCCAATATTCTTCTGGTCGGGTTCAAGGCACAGGAAATCGATGCACACCAACTCCATGGGTGCACTGGTAGAGACATTGACCAAGGTTGCAACCCTCTGGGGCAGATCATTTCTTTGGAGACAACAGCTGCAAGTCCTGATATGGGCCTCAGTGCCAGCCCCCATCTTTGGCCTACAGAACCGAGCATGGGTTAAATCTGTGGTTCAGTCACAACCCAAATGTCCCATATGATCATGGAGGGCCCATAGAACCAAATGTTTGAAACCTGTAGGTAACACAAGTTGCTGTTTGCCAGGTTGACCTTATTGGTTTATGGTTTCTCTATAAAGTAGCTGTTATGCAATTTAAGTCTGGGGATCTCTTTAAACAACAAAGCAGTAAGTGAATCTGAGGAGCGGAGTTTGGATACATCCTTTCCAGAATGTAGAGCATCAAGCACAGGCTTAATCATGGGGTCTTGGGTCTGCACCCACTGTATGTTGTCAGGGGTGAGTTGAGGCAAGGCGCTAAGTTCTAAGGCTGCAAGGTGACAGTAGGCCTCGAGAACACAAGTGTCAGGAGGACCTAAACAGTCTACTAGGCAGTCAACTGTCTCTGGGGAGGGATGCTCATCTTTGTCAAATTTCTGGCAGAGGGCTTTGACAGACTGCTCACACACTTTCCCCCAATTGGTATTAGACTTAGGTCATCTGGAAAGGGCATCAGCATCAATGTGGTTCAAGCCCGGTCTATATTCCACTGAATAGTCGTAAGTGGAAAGTGCAGATAACCAGTGATGCCCTGTGGCATCCAGTTTAGCTGAGGTTTGGACATAAGTGAGGGGATTATTGTCAGTTTTGACCAGAATCTTGGCACTATAAATATATTTGTGGAACTGGTCTACCACAGCTCATTTCAGTGCAAGAAATTCAAGCTTGTGTACTGGATAATTTCTTTCGGATGGGGTTAGACTCTGACTGGCAAACTTCACTGGGTGTAAACCTTCCTCATACTCTTGATATAAAATGGCACCAAGTCCTTTCAAGCTGGCATCGGTGTGTAACACACAGGGTCTGGTGGGGTTGGCATAGGCAAGTACAGGGGCATGGGTGAGTTGGTGAATGATTTTATAGAAAGCAGCTTCACACTCAGAAGTCCACCTGGCTCCAAACAGTTCATGTGTCTGAAAGTAAATCTTGTCTTCCTCCTTAACTGCACTTTTTCTATACTTCTTGATTGGAAGTGGATAACCTTGCATTAGGTTAAACAAAGGACGAATGCCCTTGGAGTAATCCTTTATGAACCGACGGTAGTAACTGCAGAACCCCAGGAATCTTTGCAACTCTTTTAGTTTGTTGGGCTGAGACCAAGTGGTCAAGGAATCCGCTTTGCTCGAGTCTGTCTGGATCCCATCAGCTGACACTATGTGACACACATATTTCACAGATGTTTGAAAGAACTGACACTTGTCTATCGATAGCTTTAGTTTAAAGTCCTCTAATCTGTCAAGAATCTTGAACAAGTGAGCTTCATGTTCCTCCAGAGTCCGGCCGAACACAATGACGTCATCAAGATACACAAGGCATTCTAATAAGTTCATGTCTTCCGCTGCTCATTCCATCAGCCGCTGGAAAGTGGCGAGTGCACTCAAAATACCTTAAGGCATACGTAGAAACTCATAGAAACCCAGGGGGCAGATGAAGGGCTGTTTTTTTCACTGTCCTCCTGGGCCATCGGGATTTGAGATTACCCACTCCAAAGGTCAAGTACTAAGAACCAATGGCTTCTGTTGAGGCAATCAAGAGCATCTTGGATATGAGGCATAGTGTTCTGGTCTGGAACAGTTCACTGATTTAACATCCGGTAGTCTACACACATCCTCACTGATCCATTCTTCTTTCAGACTACCACAATCAGGGAGGCATAAGGGATTCGAGACTCTTGAATAATTCCTGTGGCCAGCATTTCCTGAAGGTGACATCTAACATTGTCTATGTCAGCCGGTGCAAGGCGATGGGATCTCTCTCTCTGAATGGTCTTTCATGAAGTCGGATGTAGTGTTCAGCCCCAGTGACACAACCTTTGTCCCACTCCTTCAAGGAGAATACTTGGCTTCTCTGAGACAACTTCTGGCTAATCTTGGCTTTCCATTTGGCAGGGAGGGGGGACTCCTCAAAGTCCGACAGGTCAGGGGTCACCTCTTCACCTTTGATGGGGCACTTCTTGCTGAGCAGCACAGCAGTATCCGCACAATACACATTGGCTAGGGTGCACCCTCGATTCACCCGAATCTCTCAATCCAACATATTCTGAACCTGCACCACTACCCACTGAGCGTAGGCATGGGCCTGGGCAGAAAGAATGCTTGGCTTGACCAACAGTCCCTCAGGCAGTTTCCTCTGTTCTGGGGCATCCAGCATAAGGATCTTATTTTTCACATCTGTCTTTAGGCACACTTCACCACTGATGGAGCACTGAGCATTGGGCGGTAGTACCAGTGAGTCAGGATCCTTTTTCCAGACCACCCCCATGGGTTCATCCTTCTCAATCCCCTGTGTTTGCATCTGTAAGCTGCAGACTCACTGTGCTAGGCCTGGGATGTTAAGGGCCCATCCAGTCTGCTTGGTTTGCTTCTCCTGACGAAGTCAAGCTAACCACCCAAACATATGTGCATTGGTACCAATTCATTTTTTTTATTTTTTTTATTTTAGTCTTTGGTAACTGGGTAAGGCTCACAAGGCATAAATGCCTGTTGTCAGGGGCAACCTGGGAGCACTGGATGGTTAAGTGACTTGTTCAGAGTCACACAGTATGCACATGGAGGTTGTGAGAATCAAACCAATGTCTGGTCTGCTGGATGTACCAAGCTCATTCACAGCTCATTATTCTAACCTCTAGGCTATACTGCCAGCCTCAATTAGTAGAGGGACACCGTCATACAGTCCCGTTGGCGGGCAGATCAAGGCCAGAGTCTCCACTTGCTCATCCACACCCACTACAGCAGTAGGAAAGGACAACTAAATCTGTACATACCCCAAGTAAGGACAGGATTTCTCACTCAACCCCCATACATGCAGTCCTTCAAGGGGTTGGAATGGAAGGTCAGATAAGTGCTGGTCATACCAATCTCGAAATATAATGGTGACTTGCGAGCCACTGTCCAATACAGCACAAGTGGAAATGCCATTGACTGTTATTGTATTTTCCATGGATGGGCCCACCATTTCGGACCAGTCCAGGGGAATATTAGCAGAAACTTGGACAGATGACCTAGCCACAAAGAGATTGGATTTGGGACAGCCTGAACCTCCACTATGATCATTTTTTGCATCCCTCTGTAGTTGCCTTGTTTTCCGGAGCTCCCCTTGTAGTCTGATCACCACTTTTTCTAGGTCCCTTTGAGACCGACAATCTCTTTTCATATGCCCATCTTTTCCACAATTGTGACAAAACATACTTTCTTTGGTTTGCTTTGGCTGCAACATTACATTGGGAGCTGGTCTCCATTCACCGCTTGGGGGTGGGGAGGAGTATGCATTTGGCGCTGGATCCGGAGCACTGACCGTAAGGGGCCTTGACTCAGTATCTCTCTCTCTCTCTCTCTCTCTCTCTCTCTCTCTCTCAGCCATGCTGCAGGTGGCACAGCACGTCTCATGAATTCTTTTAGCGTGGCAGTCAATTCACTTATTTCAGCCTTTAAACAGCCAATATCAGGGAGTGCCTGAGTGTGCGCTCCCAATCCCATAGCAGTCACAATTTGAGGAGGGTCATAGTCCTTATCAATGATGGCCCTACTAGGGGCACAAGGTTTCAATTCTCTGACCTCTTTGAGCAGCAGTTTCGCCCAGGGTGGGGTATCCCTAGTAGTCCCTCTCTCACTGGGCTCCCTTGGGCTGGTACCAGTGTTACGGGGATCTTGAAAGTCAGGGCCATCAGAGACTGACCCCTTACCAGGAGCCAGAGTCACTGCAGCTACAACTGGGCAGGGTTCCTGGGAGTCTTCCTCCTCCTCCTCCTCTGCTTCATGTACCTCTTTCATCAGCATATGAAAGAGTAAGGGATCAGATTTCCTCCAGTGCAGTGCAGCTTGAGCAACAACCAGTTGGAATGTCAGGCAGAGCGAACTATATGATCCAGTCTTATCTGGTCCAATTCAGTAGAGGGCCAGCCTCTTTTTTGAAAAATTGTTTGCAGGAGTTCCTCCAATCGACTCAGGTAAGCTGATAACAATTCGTCCAGCTGTTTAACATCTTTGAGTTTCCACTTCAAGGCTTTGGCACTAATGTTACACCTAAGCACATTTTCAAGGGTGACTAAATATTCTTGGGTGCTAGCATTAGGTTTAGAGGACCTCAAGGAATGAAAAGTATGGAGGACGGGCGCCTGGAGGCTTTCTGTCAAGCGTGCACTTTTTTTTGACTCTGAGCATTGCCAGTGTTGTACTAGAGTAGTAACTGAGTCCATCCAGGTCTCCAGATCAGCTTCCCCATTGGGAGTGGGAAGGATACCAGAAAACATTTTAAGTTTGTGGTAAGAGTCATAACTGGCTGGGTTGGGCACAGGTGCAGGAGCCGGGAAAGGGACACCCCTGGAGGCTTGAATAGCTTCTCTAAGTTCTCGAGGGTCTGGCCTTCATCCAGTAGCAAGCTAGCCAGTTTCTCCTCAAAACCCTCAGACAAAAGTGGAGGCTTGAGTTCTAAGGGATCCTCATTATCTTTAGTTACCACCCTACATGCAACTGGGGACCCATCAATGACAATAGTTTGGGGCACCTTGGTGCTGTCCATGGGGTTGCCACACTCCACTAAAGCCATTAGGATTTGGGCAGTCAAGTCAGCTTGCCGGCCTACCACAACAGCCTTTCCCAGACATTCAATTTTTGAGAGGGTTCCTTCTATAGTGTCTTTGCTAGTGACCAGGGGGATATCTAGTATTAAGAAAGTGTTCTGGGGGTCAATTTCATGCCCCATACACCAAATGACTAACTGATGCACAGCCATTTACGTGTTGGTACCCATAAACATTTTGATTGCAATTTGTGGTTGTGGCCACTAGGGGGGCACAAATCCCAGTGGTGCCTCCAAGATGTAACCCTTAGGTGGTGCTATCCTATGGGCTACTACCCCTGCCTGCATGACTAGGCACAGGTTGAGGGGCCTGAGCTCGGTGAACTGGTGCCTCCACCTGGAGGGGTGGTTGTGGGGTAGCCTAGCTGCTGTTGGTATAGCCCTCTGGGATGCTATATCCACCCACCAACCCATGTAGTTGCCTAAACAGTTCAGCAACAGGACATCCACAATTACCATATGACAGTACTTATATGCTCACACTCCTTTCACTTACCACTAGGGCTGGACCTTCTGTGATTGCCCTGAAAACCCCCAGGAAAATAAGACCAGTGATGCAGTAATACAATAACAGTACAATATCCCCACCAAGAAGGTACACACTGGCCAGGTTAAATGTGAACAACCACAATCTGATTTATCCAGGGGGTGTGAACAAGGGTGGGGCATGAATCTAGTAGGTGATTGGCAAATCTGATTAAATTCAGGCTGAATAAGCATGCACAGTGAGTCCATTTAACACAGTCCTCATGACCCTGGGTACCCAGTATGGAAAACAGGCTAGCCTGAAACATTGCCCGGTGTAGGCCAGCATTGCAGCTGTTGTTAGGGCCTTTAGGAAGGAAAACAATTAGCATGCACTCAATCCAAATATTTGTAATCCGGAACTGGATGGCTCAGTCCATTGCAATAAACCAAAAATAAGCAAAATCAGATGACACACAATGATTGTAGCTTATGTTGCAGGGAGCTACCCTGTTTGTTCTCACGCTACCCAGACCAGGATGCAGGACTGATGAAATGAAGACCTCTAGATGTTGTACTGGATTGCCAGGGGAAGCAGGGCCTACACAACTCACCTCCAGATGGTCGCCACCTGTTCAGTGGTGTTGAGCAGGGGCTGAATTCCTGAGTGGGTCTTTTGCCAAAAATGTCTGTAAATCGCAGGCAGTGGCCTAGGCCGAGATGGCAGGGCCCAGGCAGAGCAGACAGTTTGGATGAAGTCCATGATGAAGTGCTGGAACAGCCTCCAGCTGGCGTAACAAAACTCGCTGTGGGGAACCAAATCACAACCCATGATACACATTCAGCATACCTATAAGCACTTAAAATATTTTGCTACAGTTTGGATAAAGTCCATTTGCAAATCGCAGGTTCTCTGTGCAAACCTATCGATCTGAGGCTCACTTCAGTACCAGGCGGGCCGATCGCTTCTAGAGCAAGTCTTCGGTCCATTTGCAGGCAGCAATAACACACTTTTTCTCTTCGAATTCCAGTCTCAATCCACTAATCAGATACATCCAACTTTCACTCTTATGGCAATAATTCACTCTGGAAGATGTGATAGGTGAGCCAGCAGAGCCTTCCCGCTGATTCTCCCTTGTTCCTAGCAGGAGCAGCTGCTCGATGGCTCGAGCTGTTTACTCTCCAAACTCCAGCTCATGACTGACTAACTGCTGCAGACAGTTCTGGGCTTTCCCAGTAATCCAAAAGTTTTGGTTGGCTGGGAGAACTGTCTATCCCGTAAAGGACTCCCCCTCCTGGTCCATTTAGATGCCAACCCCTTAAAACTACAATTCCTACAAAATTGCAATCCCACAAGACCTCTGGTGACAGTCTCAATTTTAGGTCCCCTGAGGTTTGATTGGTCCAACACTAGCAGTCGAGAACCAAAATGGTGGCTCTATTCAAAAGTTCAAGCTGCAATTCAAAGCAGGTTAGACAAACTCCTCTATCATTATTATTATAGCAGGTAAAATCACTTTCCCTAACAGAGCTCCCTTTGTGCAAATAGAGACTGCAGAATGGAGCAGAAATACGTACTGTCTGGCTGGTCGTGAGCCTCAAAGCACTCGGACCCAGTCCAGACTAATTTTCTCACACAGGATAGTAGCTCTCTTAAAGAGACAGGCACATAAGCTTACTAGAGCACTTTCATGCAGACAGTTAGAGCTACTAGACACAGGACACCATCCTGACAGTGGGCATTAGGCAGCCCAGAAAGACACTATTGGAACCCCTATTTGTAGGGGGGTTACACTAGTACTTAGACACCCGCACACCCAGAGGTGTGGTGAGGTTTGAGGCTGTAGGCTGTATGTCCTCTGCATGTGCTGGGTATCTCATTACTACCAACACCCAGTAATGACGTATTGCTTACATAAAATGGGCCCACAGGCAACTCCTAAAAAAAATTCTAAAAATATTCAAAGCCATCAAGAAAAAAAAATCAAAATGTTGCTAAATAATGTAAAATATTCCCGCTACAAATGTTTTGCATCTGTCATCTGTCTTTCTTCACACTCAATTTATTGTGTGCATAATTACCATGTGATAGAAGAATTCCTTGCTGTAGTAGTTGAATGCTCTCCCCCCCAACACCTTAATTTTATTTGTTGCCAGGTAAGGAGCAGGAGTACTCTGGCAAAGTGGTAGAGATAAGAGAGGGTTTTTTCACGGTAATCAAAGAAACACCAGCGACGGAAACTCTGACTAGTGTGTGAATTTTAAAACTTGTGCAGGTGTGTAAGGGAGGGGCTCATGAGTGTAAATAGCTTTAAATTCGTTACTTACTTTATTTTATTGAATTTTATTTTTGGACGTGTACTTTTTTTATATATGAGTAAAGGCTGCTGCAACGCTTGTAATTTGAATTAAGATGTGAGCTTCTTATGAATGTCAGGAATTCTTGTTAGTTGCCGTGTTTGTCAGGGGATAGTTTTATACATTGGTGGTAATCTTGTACAGCTACGACTTTACCCAGGTCTCAGCCAATCCGGTCATATGGATTTCCATGCCCATGGTATATTAGCTCTCATTTATGCTATGTACATATTATATTCATTTATTTATTTATTTTGGGTTTTGCATTTTTTTGGCATTTCGTATCGCTGCATTGTTTTGCACTGGAAACAAGCTATGACCGAGTTGTGAACTTAATGTGACTAGTGCAATATATTACCTTATTTGGAATATGACCATCCCATCCCATCCTAGCCCTATCACCCATCCCCAATCGAATTCCAGTGTTAAAAATTAGAGGGGGCCGTTTTGAGAGAAGCATTTCGCAACCCCCCGCTCCATAAATACACAATTCAAACATGATGTGAAATAAAAAACAGAAAATGAAGAACAGCACTAACTGTTAATTGGTCAAACCACCTGTTCTGTTTATATACAATAATTTAAGATTCTACCCCCACCCCCCCGGACCAGCACCACCATCACCAACTCTCTTCCAGCACATTGAATCAGAAATCTTATTTAGCCCTCGGCCTTCAAGTGTCTTTTTTTCAAACCAGAATTAGTGCTCAGATCCAAGTGGCCTCCAATAGACAGGAATGGGTACACATGCACTGTGACAGGTAATGTATACTGTCATCCACACTCAGACTGCTCTTCTTGAATATAAAATTGGCAAGGAAAACCCTGTATCCTGACTGGCTGAGACTTGCTTCCAGACATTTATTTAAGAGAGCACTGCTAATGGCTTAAAAAATGTCATGCCATTTGGGGCAACTCAAATAAATCACAAGTCATTTGCTCTCTAATTGCCATGACAAACATTGCTGCTTTCTTTACCCATATCCTTTACCAATGTATATATAGAAACCTTCAACTAGGCCTTAAAAATATAAGTCCAGTAAATTATCAAATGAAAATCAATATTTTAATGTTATTTTCACTCAAGTACCCCTCCTAACACACATACTCACATGTATAAAATCATGTACTAGTTATAGTTTCCATTACTGGTGTTACTTTGATTACCATGTAAGATCCCACTCCTATCTTCACTACTTTGACAGGGAACTCTCTAATCCTTAACTGGCAATAAACAATTAAGTTCTGGCACCACTTGATGTCTGTGTGTCTCTGTGTGTGAATTCCAGTTGAACTCTAAAGAATATTGCATTCAAGTTTTTCGTGTTACTATCCATGGTGTGTGTTGGTGGGGGGTGAGTGGAGAACATTCTACTACTACAATAAATCTGAGCTTTGAATTCCTCTATTAAATGGTAAAAGAACACACAGCTTGATGAATATAAAGAAAGACAGATGACTTGCAGGTGAAATCCATCTGTCAAATGACAATTTTCATTATATATCAACATTGTACTAAATTGTTTGTGTGTTTGAAAACTGATATACAGTTTCTTAAAAGTTGTCTCCAGGACCATTTTTTTAAGCAGTAAGGCACGACATGGCATTTGTTGAACTAGGTATACCCCAGCACAAGAATAAATAAAAAAATAGTTAAACAAGCAAAAAAAATGCAATTTTCTTTAATGTTTTTATACAAAAAAGAAGGGGTCACTGTATAATCACAATAAACCACTCCAGGCAGGGTGTGGGTGATGCTTGGATTTACCCATGCCTGATATGGACTCGGGACCGAACCCTCAGGACCGAACCACACCAGGCATGAGTAAATCCAGCATCACCCACACCTGGTTGTGGTTTATTGCTTAAATAATTGTGTCCACCATTTGGTACAATCTCTGTGACAGTACAGTTGGTGCCCAGTCATGGAGCTGGCTGTGTCGGGTGACAATTGTGTGTTCAAAAGGGTAGATGGGGAGGTTGGTAACACATTCAGGGCTGGTGGCCACCGGTGTACCAGGGAGTTGAAGTATTTATATAGTTATACATTGGGTGACATCTCAGGTCGATAAATGCTGTATTCAATGTATGGGCATCATATATCCTTTATATCTTAAACATTGAGTACTGTTAATTTCACGTTACAGTTTCTGCAGATGTAAATTGTTAAAAATGGTTATCAGTGCATTTAATTGTATTTGTATGTTTCTTAAGGTCCTGATGTAATCGAACAGGATAATGAGCCTGCATCGTTATCACAAATGGATGAGACAGTGAGTATCTGAAGAGATGTCAATAATGAAGAAGCAGGTACTATATTATTTTTAATAAATGCTAACAACTATGGGATGCCCAAAGGTGCTGAGGAATGAGGTGCAGGATGCCACACATTCAGACACACCTTTGACCCAATTTCATGTTCGGGCTTTGGTAGCTGGGGGTTGGATGTTGGCGTTGACCGTGAAGGCAATTGCAGCTGCTGATGTTTCAGTTCATCTGTAATAATATCCAACAGGTCCCTTCTTCCTTGGAGACTGACATCAATCCCCCCCTCCTCCATCCTGAAAAAATCAGTCAGATTCATCTGACATGAACTACCCGCTGTGAGTCACCTTTGAATGGACTGCTATCCTCATCCTCCCTGCTTGGCATATGTTGATTGGCTGTTGTCCTTTACCTTCCCCCTCTACCATAAATACTAAACATAAGTATTTATTCATTATTTCCGCATTTTTCATTTCCATGAGTTTGTTTATAGATATGTGTGTGTGTGTGTATGTGTTAGCATGTGTGACAATGTATTTTTCTGTGTGTGTTCGTGTGTGGATGTGCACATATGTGCTCGTATGTGCATGTGTGTTCTCGTTTGTGTGTGCGGTAATTATTTCAATGCCATTCTGTTATTATTTATTTATTTATTTATTGAATTTTGATGACCGGGTAGGCCCACTGGGCCCATAGAGGTCCCTTTTTCAGGGGCGACCCGGGTGCAACAACAACAAACAGGTAACATTTCAGTACAGACTGGAGAGTGGAATAGTATTTTAACAGTAGGAGTACATATCTTTGCAGACGCAAAAGAATGGAAAGCATGAAGGTAACAAATAATGAGCACGTTAAGCTTTAAGCATCCTAAATAGTAGATTAGATACCAGGTACACAGAAAATAGTGGGCAGCGCTGTAGACCTAGGGTTAGCTGATAAGCACGAGGGTTGGAAGGGGGATAAGATAGGGACCTAAGTGCACCCCTTCAAAGAGAAGAGGACCAAATGTCCTGCAAAGATGGCTGATTGGGAGGGCAAGTGAGCTGCTCAAGAGGCTGAGCTAGGTCAGGTACTGTGGCATAGACATATGCTCCTATTGAGCAGGTGTCCCTTCAGCAGCGTCCGGAAGCTAGAAACAGTCTCCGCCTCCCGGACCTCCAAGGGGAGGTTGTTCCAGGTGGAAGGGTCGGTGTACACAAAGGACCTGGACCCGGCTTTGGTCCTAATCTTTGGGACCTCGAGGAGAGATTGGCCTGATGAGCGCAGGCACCGTGGGTTGGGTTTTGCCCTGACAAGCCCAACCAGGCTGGGGGAGAGGGACCAAGTATCTTGTATGTAAGGCAGAGGGAAGGGTAAGCTAGACGAGCATCAAGCGATGGCCACCTGAGCCTGGATTGGGCCTCACAGTGGTGAGTCATAGGGTGAGACAAGGTGGCAAAGTGGACTATCTTATTGTACAGAGTCTGCAGCCTTCCTAATTCCATCGTGGCCACACCCTGGAGGATCGGGGCCCCGAATGTGAGCTTTGGGAGGAGTACGCTTGTGGCAATGGCTGCCCTGGCTTCAGGAATGATTTGGTCTTTAGTCTATAAAGGATGCCTAATTTCACATGTATGGCTTTTGTGATTTGATCTACATGATTCTTTAGGGTAAAATCTTGGTCCAGGGTAAGGCCAAGGTATTTGGTAGAGGAGACCACCTCAAGTTTTGCACCCACCCTGGAATGGAGTTGTAGGTGGTGTGACCTCTCTGTTCCCAGGGATCTAGGGCCAAAGAGCATTACCTTCATTTTGCTAGTGTTTAGAACCATTTTGTTCAGAGTTAGCCAGTCCTCCATCAGGTGGATGTCTTCTTGGAGGGCTGTCTGCAGCTCGGGTAAATTATGGGAGCCTCTGTAAATGACTGCATCATCCGCATACTGAATAGCACTGCTACTACCGCAGTTTTGTGCAGATCATTAATGAACAGTGTAAAAGAGAAGGGACCAAGGATAGACCCTTGGGGTACCCTTCTTTAAGTGGAGCTAGCTTAGAGACTTTATCCTCCCACTTTACCCTCTGGGTGCGTTCGGAGAGATAACTCTGGAACCATCCCAGTGAGTGAGAATCAAGGCCAAGAGAACACATTTTTTGTAGAAGGAGGTTATGGTTTACCAGGTCGAATGCTTTGGATAGGTCAATGAAGACTGCCCCTGTGCTGACCCCTCCATCATTATTACTCAGGACATCAGCTGAGAATTTTGTTAGAGCAGCACAACAAATGAGCTGTGTACTGTGACAGAAGTGTTCACAGTAGGTATGTGAGCAGTGCTGGAAAAAAAAAAGAACATCACAACTTCAAATAGTAATACTGGTGTCCACTTGGTTCCCCCCAAAAATGCAGCTGTATTAATCAGACAGATTTAAAAAAGTCAACCTATGTGGCTGAATTACATCTTTCAGCTTAGTTCTTTAACAAAGCTGCTTTTCTGTGGAATTCAGTGGAGTCATGCATTAGTTTGTCAGTGTCAGTGGCTCAGTAGGTAGCACACTTGCCTCTGAGGCCGGGAGATCAGAGGGCTGTGGGTTCAGTTGCCACGTCTGGCACTTGGGTTAATATTCCAGTACTGACACTGTAGTGCAGCATGAGAGGGGTGCTGCACTTCTGAGGTGCCGTCTTTCGGATGAGACCTTAAACCGAAGTCCCATCTGCCTGGATTGGTGATAGTTTCAGGTGGATGTTAAAGATCCCATGGCACTTATCGAAAAGAGTAGGGGACAGTTTTATTGAAAACAAAAATTGTACAGACAAACCAACATAAGGTACATAGATGATATGTGTGCAAGAAAAACCAAAATACACAGGAGGTATAACAAAGGCAATAGAAAAAAAAAGAGGGAGAAAGGAGAAAAAAAAGACACTGCATGAGTCCTTCAAGTCACAGCTGAGTCTGTGTTTGTGATCCATGGAAGGGCCGCCCACAAGGCCAACAGAGTCGATGCCGAACACGAAGTCCTTTCACGTTCGTAGACTTTCTTCAAGTCCGCCACTATCTTCCTCTCTAGTTCAGAATAAGAACAAGTCTTTTGCTGTAATGTAATCAAACATCTTGCCTTCCAAATGTTCCATTTAATCACAAGAAATACAAGGTTTAAAGTGTCCCTATGTCACAGAGACCAGTGAGAGGAAAAAACACCATACATAACATTTTGATATGTGACTGAGGAAAATATAGGAACAGCCCAGGAATTGGCCAGGAAAGTCCACCACTTTTGAATATATGAGCAGTCAAAAAACAAATGTGGTATAGTCTCCAGTGCATTAATACAGTGAGGTCTAGAACAGAAACGATCCTGAGACTGCTTGTGTTTGTGGTTGTCTTTCACATTTATCCTTTCATGACATGATAACCAGTGAAAGTCCCACATGAGGGCCGGGATCCTAGAACATCACAACAAAACTAGAAGTGAAGGTAGGTGACTGGCTGGACATTTGATAAAAGGGGTTTGTACCATACAAACAGAGGACAAAAGCTTCTTATACAATGCCTTATGCGTGTTCGTGATGAGAGTCTGAGGTGAAACTTTCCACTGTTTCAAACAGAGAAACAGGTGCTTAACATACAGCGGGATGCCCTCAATTTGTCACAACACTCCCAAAGAATCATGTTCCCATAAGTGAAACCAATACCTACAAGAGTCGTAAAACAATGCTTCCCACCCTCTCTGGGTGTTAACCAGTAAAGGCCGCAAGTTGGCCGAGAGAAAAGTACTAGAAAAGAATAGCAATGGATTGATCATCTGGACACCGCCTTCAGAGGTAGGTAGGTAAGTGACATTCCTCTTAATCTGATTCAACCGACTGCCCCAGAGGGCTTGGAAAAACAAGCTAAAAACCATAGTTTCCAGTTGCTTCGGGATTGGGAACATGTAACTTAAATACAGGAACAGAGGGAGAAGATAAGTTTTAATCAGAAAAACACGCTTCTTCTTCCCGAGCTGTACCCTATTCCAAGAGGCCACCATGACTCGTCCCTGCTTCAATTTATCATCCCAGTTAAAGGAATCAGAATCTCGTATCCCAAAATATATACCAAGTATACGAATTGGGCCTTCTACCACATGTAAAGTACCGATATTATCTGAAGAGATCACTGAGGAACTAAGCCGTATCCCCAAACTCTTGCCAAAGTTTAGACTTGCTCCAGGTAATTCACCGAAGGAGGAACATTCCTGAAGAGAGACAAGCACCGAGGCCTTGTCAACTACAAGGTAACACATATCATCAGCGTGTCGATACATGTAAATAAGTGAGCAGGCTGAGATAGCACGGATCTGAGGTAGGCATTAAGTAGACAAAGCAACACATCCAGAAAAAACATATAATAGAGGCTCAATGGACAGCCTTGGCGAACTCCCGTTTCATGCCGGGATCATCGGACACCAACCATTAATCAGCGGGCGACAGTGGCCGTCCTATAAAACGTCTGAATCCAACGGATCATCTTATCTGGAACGTGCAGAAGATGCAGTGCGTTCCATAAAAAATCATGGTTAGCCGAGTCGAAAGCAGCCTTTTGGTCGACCGAGACAATAAGTCCCGATACGGAATCCGAAAACCCATGGGAAAATAATTTGCGGAAAAGAATTAGATAATCAGAAATTCTCCTGTTCAGTATGGAACAGGATTGGGCTGGGTGAATAACTGTTTCTGCGATCCCAAGCAAACATTTCGCGATGAGTTTCATCAATATCTTAAAGTCAGTGTTCAACATACAGAGGGGGCGCCAGTTTTCAAGAGAGTGAATGTCACCTTTCCGTTTGTATACATAAATCAAGGTGCCCTTCGTAAACTCCAAAGGGATAAATTCAGAGGCAAGCAGGGAGGCAAACACAGAGGTTATTTCCGAGAGGAGGTAATCCCCAGAAATTTGTACAAAGGCAGGAGGAAGGCCGTCTGGACCAGGAGTCCGTCGTTGGGGCAAGGAAGAGATGGCTAACTGAATCTCCTTTCCGTGAAGTGTAGACATGCAGTTTCTGCACTCTGCAATGAAGGGGAAGGAACATCAAGAGTACCGTACAAGTTTCCCAGGTCAACCAATACGGTAGGAAAAGGGGAAAACAAAGCAGTCGTATGGTCTGTGACTATCTGACATACTGTATGTCCGAACATGAAGTACAAAGATCCCCGTTTGAGTTAGAAAGACATAACATAGATTTATGGGCAATCTGGTGATAATTAGATTCAAACGGGCAAACGACTTCCCGTGTGCCTTTTACTGTATAGCTATGTTGGTGATACAGTTGTTGCGACTGTCTAGACTGGAAATTCAACATATCCCTCTGCACTAATTGTATCTGCTGCGAAAGATCTTGTCCCGTCAAATGTTCAAGTGACAACAAAGACTGGAAATGAGCCCTTTTCTTTAAATACTCAAGATATTCATTCCTGCATTTTTACGACTATAATTTTTCAACAAACCAGTAAGATCACGTTTAGGTGTCCATTCACCATTAGATTGTATCATCATACATGGGATACACAGACTTACATAGCATAGATAAAGCGACAAAGTGTTTGCTGAAACAATGGTACCTGCAATAAGGATATACTGAATTTCCATAAACCCGGCCCTTTACTGAAACAGGCAGGAGATCCGAAACCAACAGAGAGTAGCTTATGGTCAGAAAAGGCTACCGCCTGTACTACAGTCGAATTGACCTCTAATGTACGTGACACAAAAACAAAATCTATGCGGGTAGCCAACCTACCCTTTTGAAATGTAGGAGTATGTTGTTTTGTGAATGACAAGTAAGTATCCATCAAACAAGCAGTACGGATCATGTGGCCCAACACAAGCGAGTCACAGTATAATTTTTTGGTAGTAGCAAAAGAACTCTTATCTTGAAGGCTAAGGCCACAGTTAAAATCACCAGAGAACAAAATCCAGAAGGAAGAATGTAAATAAGGGCGTATTAAATCAAAAAGAGCTATACGCTCAGTCTTAATTTGGGGGCCATATATATTCACCACCCGATACGGGCTCTTCCCAATCAAAAAGTCCAAAATGAGAGCTCTACCAGGGGCCAAATCAAACAGCTTCAAAAGTCTGAACTCCAGGACATTAATTAAAATACCAAGACCTGAGCAGGAGTCTTAGCCTATAGACCAAAAAGAAGGACCCAGAAGCCAATCTCGTTGTGCCAGTCGGATCTCCTGCACAGTATGGAATCTCGTATCCTGTAACAAAAATATCCCTAATGGCAAGAGCCTCAAAAAGGAAAACACCAGCCGTCTTTTGTCCAGATGTTTCAAACTATTCACATTAACAGTATGACAGGCAAATTGTGACATAGTAGCTTAAAGATTAGGTAAATAGCTTTATTAAGTCTTCCACTTCCCAGCCACCTTAGTCCCTTTCAACCTGACTTTGGCCTTTCACTTTTGTGAAAGGCCAGTGTCCAACTGAATTTCTGAATCAGTGAGACCATCAGGGAGGGAAGAAGCTATAGAGGAAGAGTCAGACTCACCACCTGCGTCGTCCGATATCGACTGAAGCACCTCAAAGGCATTCGATAGAGCAATCGACTGTGTGGCGCAGGTTTTCGGAGGGGATGGTAAGATGCGGGATCCAGACCTCAATGACCTGTGACACATTATTTTAGCAGGTTCCCTAGGTGGAGGCATGGCGCTAGGGCCAGGACCCTGCAGCGTGTCTTCTTGTACCACGGCACAGACGGAAAGAGGAGTCACCCCAGGGGGCTGAGCACTGGTGGCGGACCTAGGTACAGCACCACAGGAGGCCTCCAGGACTAAAGCCTTCGGGAAAGGGGGAGCTGCCACATTAGGGAGGGCACCCAAGGTGGTGTGAAGGCGAGCCTTTTGAGCTTGTGTAATCATAAAACGTCGGTCGACACCTCCATCATGTGTTACCTTAGTATGTGCTGCCCATGGACACGATTGAAACTTGTGTCCTAGCTCGTCACAAAGATTGCACCTACAGTCATTCAGATAGTGCATACCCACATGTCCCATTTCACCACAGTTATTGCATTTAATCTTGTCACACACACTGCTCAGGTGCGTGGGATCACCGCATCTGTAACACGCCTAGGGTTGGCCCGGGTAAAACAGGACCCCTCTATCCCGACCAAGGAAAAAAAGAATTAGGCAAATGCACAGGACCAGATTCAGAAGCATTCAACATCACTTTAAATTTCCAGCCCCCCATCCAGATATTCTCAGAGTCCAAGATGGCCTCTGGCTGACCCTGGATTTTGCAACGCTGATTCAACCAATAAACAATATCAGAGACATCTAATCCCTCGTTACAAAACATAACATTAACTATCTTAAAGGCTGGTTTAGAGAGGGGTATAGCCTGAAAGGGGGTCCAAAGAGCAGTATTACACAAAGCATGATTTTTGACCAAAAACGTTCAAGTCCACGAGACGTCTGAAAACTGATGTCAAATATTGATTCACCCGACACATGTATCAAGGCATATATTTCATGAGCAAAAAACTTCAGGGAGTCTTTCAAAAGTGTCCTGGCCACATACACACGGTTGGGGGGGTCCGGCAGCCCACCTCGATAAGAAATCCTGACTGCATTGTGACGTTTGGCTGCCAGAACTGGAAATTTAAACAAGGAAGAAAAGGGCCGAGCTGGCCCAATCCGCACAGAAGATGGTCGAACATTGACAGAGGCACTATCAGTCAGTGGGTCTGGACCAGACAAAGACTGAGTAGCAGGGACCTGATTAAGGTCCAAGACAGGGTTCTGGGTTAAATGTAGCTCCGCAGGGAGATCCAAGGGATCAGGAGTACCCGTAGAAATCTGTTCTCCCCCTCTCAAGTCCAGAACATCCACAGGGCGAGGAGATCGTATGGGAGATGGCCCTGAGACCCACGAACCTGCCGAGGGGTCTTGCACCCAGCCAGCTGCCCTAAGCGCCACATTAACGGACCATGTGGGGGCAATAGTGGGGTTCACAGTACCGGGAGATGACTGTGAGGGGGCTACAGCAGCTACTAACCCAGGGGACGAACCAACTTCCACAAAAGTACTTACTAAACTCGTTGCACCCTCAGCCGCAGAGGAAGGTCCAGGGACATCCCCACCAGGCGTCTCCGAAATTGCTACAACAGTCTCCACGGGCAAATCCACAGAACCCATCTCAGCAACACCAGGAGGAACAATACTCGCACCCTCCAACTTGACACGGTGAAGTTCCTGCTGAATCTCCAGTTTCGTGGTCGTGTAGCGGCGTTCCGCCACTAACAAGCGGTCGTGTAGCACACGCTCTTCCAGACTCAAAGGTTCCGAGTCCGAGGAAGTGTGCTCCTCCTGCGGTCCCCCATTACACTCAGGAGATTCCGGTCTAGCGGCTCGCTGGCAAACCTTTTCCACAACTGCAGGCGTTTCCACCATACAAACAGCAGGCACAGCATAAACAGGTGCAGCATTCTGACAATCCATCAAGGTCTCTCCGTAATCAGAGACAGGAGTCAAGACCAGGTCTCCTGCCCCTACAGCTCCATCAGCAGCAGGCAACAGAGCGTCCTCCATCTTGGACAGGGATTCCCCTCTGAGACAGTAGGGGAATTTCCCCGGTGTCCTGGCCAAATTTCCCTCACTCACTAAAAATACCACTAACAGCTTAATCTGGTTCAAGATCAGTTGGCATTCATCTGTAACCCCTTCCCCCGGGTCATGCCTGAAAATAGGCAGGATTTGTCTAGTGCACTTACCTGGTCAACAAAAACTAAATAAAAATTAAAAAATAGGAGGTGGTGAGTGACCATGTTTTAGTTCTGAATATGTCATCACTTATTAAATTATTCATGTTTGTAGTCGTGGCACCATACTCAAATGAGCTACCCTGCTACAATGACAATTGGGGATTTGTTCCCAGAGATATTGATAATAGCATGGTGCCTCCACCCAGAGTAAAGTATTAGTGGGCTGGGTATCTGCTTGATACAGCCCCCTGGGATACTGTACCTCCCTACCTCCCCAACCAACCACTCTGCACACTAAGTCCCCGAATGCTTTGTTCCACCATAAACCATAAATCTCAACAGTAAGTGCATGCAATGAATTTCACTAACACAGCGGTGTCAGCAAACAAATTCACAGCTTTATTCGGGGGGGGGGGGGTAAGGACTAGGGGAAGGAATACCAGGACATAGAGCAACTGTGAAGAAAAAGGAAGGTTAGTGAGATATGCAACAGCAAAACAGGTGGGCCCTTAGGCAAAACCCTCCCCTACAGGTACCAGTGTTCCTGAACTGTCCCTAGGGGTACCCACTAGGTGTAGGCCTAATCAGTGCCATGGGCTGGCTGGCTGTTGGGGCCCTGAAATTGTAGAAAACTTTAGATTTTGAAAAACACACCAACTCCCCGTTCCCCTCCCAGGAACCTCGTCCTGGGTACTCACAGTTTGTTGATCTCAGCACCAGGGAAAATGGAGCTCCTTGAGTTAGTGCAGCAACAGACACAGGCTGGCTAGGATCCCTCTGACTGGATGGAACTTGCTCGAGGATCTTGCAGCTGGTCACCTTGATTGTAGTTCTGGCCACTTGTCACCTTCAGCTGCTTCTGGCCCATTGCAGAGCACTGTGGCAGGACAGTACCGGCCCCAGAAGGCCCAGACCCAGGAATAGCTCCACAGCCCATCTCCCCCAATGGGTTGCAGGTGCCCTAGCACCCCAGCAAGCGACAGTAACCCCCTGAGACAGTGAGACCCACTTGAGATGGGCTAGCAAGTTCCCTCCTTGGCTCTGGGTGAGAACTCCCAAATGGTGGGGGCCCTCCTGCAGTCCCTGCACTGAGTTCTTAGCAAGTAATATTTTCCAGGCAGTTGCTGCAATAGGTACAGTCCCAAATTGAATGGGTGCTAGCCTTTATTTCGATAAGTGCAAGTGTAATTCAGCAGGGGAGAGCTCAGTAACAACAACCCCCCGCACACCAGCCCACACTCTCCAGTCTATCAGTATCCACAACCTTTTCTTTGGCTGCACCTAGTTCTCAGCTCTCAGCCACTTTAACCAGTTCACCAGGACACACACAACTTTCAGCTAGCACCCTGATGACCAGAGACGCTCTGCCTCTTCAGAGTTTCTATTATAGTCCCACACAAGCAAATGTCTCAGCCCTGACTGTAGCACTCTGATAATCCACACAGTCTCCCCAGCTAGTCCAGCTTCCCAGTGTAGGGTTTCTGCAGCATTCAGTCTCTCCCATTAATATCAAGCAACTGTTCCATATCTCAGAAATCACAGTTCCATTCCTTTCTCTCTTTCCCCTTCTCATTCGGCCCAGCAACAAGTACCTGGGGAATCAGAATCTCAGCACAGTCTCTCTTCCTTCTTTCCCATTTCCAATCCGCTTCTGCTAACAGGCAAGTCTCCAAATGGGGGCCTGAAGAAACCCCTGAAGCTCAAGGTCCACTCTCACAGGACAGTCCTGACTCATACAGAGCCTGAAAACAGATTGACTCAATCCCAAAATGTCCACACTGTTCAGCTGAAAACCCAGTGTCCTTATATATTTATTTACTGAAATGTTTCACCAGGAAAGCACACTGAACAACAAGTTGCTCGTCTCCCGGTGTGACCGGGGCGGGGGGGGGGTACAATTGAATGAAGAATTAGACATACAGTTTAACATTTAACATATCTGAGAAATTAAACATTTAATTACATTTGTAACAAGACATACAGTTAAAAAATATCATAAATAAACATACAATCGCATTTGTGACATAACATACAGTTAACTATATCATACCTGTGGAATATGCATTTAATTACAAGTGGCATATCTGAGGAACATAATACAGAAATTTAATGTAGCCTTGGAGCCAACTCTTTGCAGGAATGGATCATGGTTAAGAGGCAGATTATTCAGCAATTATTGAATGAATGAGGTCCAGTGGGGGGACATCAAGGAGGGTAGATGGGTAGACAGGGGAAACCAGCTGGGGAAAGGAGAGGATAAAGATGGGGGGAACATTACCGGAGAAAAGTGAGCAAAAAAAAAATCAGTTGTGAGGGCCAAGTTAACACAGGGCTAGTGCAATCTGGGAGCACCTCAGACAGAACAAAAAGTGCAAATTATTAGCTCAAGTGAACTAATTCCTTTAAGTGCAGGGGGGTAGAGAGAGGGGCAGGAGAAAGGTGGGGGTAAGGGATAGGGAAGGGAAGGATGAATCATACCTGGAACTGACCCCTTCAGAGTATGGAGATTGCTGCCAGTGGTGAAATGAGATGAGGACTTAGAATAAGGGGCAGGAGTAGGTAAGGACAAGTTGGGTAGAGATAGTGGAGGGGATGGTAAAGGGAATGAGGAAGAGGGGTGGGAGAAACTTGCCTGAGACTAGGCCTCTTTAGGATGCTGAGAACCCTGCCAGAGAGCCGAGTCAGGCGAAGGCAAGTTAAGTAGAGAAGATGGAGGGGGCAGGGAAGGAAGAGTCATTTCCCTATGCTGGTCCCCACCAGGATGCTGAAAACCCTGCCAGGGGGCAGAACTAGGTGAGGACAAGTTGGGAAGAGAGAAAAGAAAGAATGAAGGGAAAGGAGGGAAAAGGAGGGAAAGAAGAAGCTTGCCTAAGACTAGGCCACTCCAGGATGCTGAGAACCCTGCCAGAGTGCAGAATCTGGTGAGAACTAGATGGGTAGGAAGGATATAGGGGGAGGGGGAGTGAAAAAAAAGTAATTGCTCAGTGCTGGGCCCCTCCAGGATGCAGAGAACCCTGTCAGGGGATAGAATTAGGCAAGGACAAGTTGGGCAGAGGAAATAGGGGGGATAGAAGAGGAAAAGAAAAAAGAAGGAGGGAGGAAGAAACTTACCTGAGAGTAGACATTGGCAGGGTGCTAAGAATCCCAACAGAGTGCAGATTTAGGCGAGAACAAATTGGGTAGAAAGGAAAGAGGGGAAGGAGGAGGTTTGCCAGTGCTAGACCCCTCCCGGATGCTGACAACCCTGCCAGAGGTCAAAACTAAGCAGGGGCAAGTTGGTAATGGAAAAAAGGTTAGGGGTAGGAGTGAGGGGGTAAGCAGTGAAGGGAGAGGAGAGTGTGCTGAGAAGCAGGCTCGGGGGGAGGAAGGTTTAATAGGGAATGTGAGTCATGGAGAGGAGCAGAGGTATAGGAGGACTGTTAAGGAGGGTTAAAGCAGGAGCAGTTAGATGAGAGAAAGTTATGTAAGGCAGAGACAAGGGAGAAGGAGGAGGAGGAGGGAATGCTGTATAGGGGGGTTCCAGATTTGTGGGAAATGATGGGTAAAGCCTGACTGACTGATGAGAGTGGTTTGATCGGGGACCAACAAAGTGCAAGTGTCAGAGGATCTGAGGTAGTGGGAGGGGGGAGACAGTGAGCATGAGAGGTAGGAGGGAAGTTCTCCTAACCAAAATTTGGAAGTAAGTTTGGCACAATGAGTGAGGTGCCTGTTGGCAAGCGGAGGAAGGGCAGAGCATGGTGGAGGCCACAGTGATGAGTGTGTGATGGAGTATCAAGGGCAAATTGACAGAAGAAGTTAAAGAGAGTGTCCAATCTGGTTAGGGAGGATTTGGGAGCAGAACCATAGACTACATCACAGTAGTCGAAAATGGGGGAGGATCAACTTCTGGACTAGTTCACACCATGCTATAGGAGAGGTGCAACTACAGTTCCTGAATAAGGCACCAAGCTTGGGGCACAGTTTTTTCAGGATGGCATCAATGTGGCTAGAGAAGTTGAGGTGTTGGTTCAACCAAACCCCAAGGTATCTGAATAAGTAAGTGTCCTCTAGGATTGTCCCATCAAGGGTATGGAAAGATGGAAAAGGGTGGAGCCTAGAGAGTCTCTACCTAGTGCCAAAGGTCATGGAAACAGTCTTTTTGGCATTTAGGAATAGTTGATGTGAGGCAAACCATAGCTGAACCTGGTGGAAGTCATGCTGAAGGGTGGTTGCTACATTGGTGGGGCATTTGCCAGAGAAGAACAGGATGGTGTTGTCAGCATACATATGGATAGAGGAGGAGGGGGAGAATACTGAGGGCAAGTCATTTAGGAAGATAGAGAAGAGAATGGATCCAAGCACCGAGCCCTGTGGGACTCTTGTGGAAATAGGGAGGGAGGGAGAGATTGTATACTGGATCTTGACTGATTGTGTTCTGCCTGAGAGGTAAGCTCTAAACCAGTTTTGGGCAGAAGTAGACAACCCAGCAGCCGTAAGGGAGTCAAGAAGTAGGGCATGGGAGACTGTGTCGAAAATCTTGGTGAGGCTGAAAAAGATGGCAGAGGTAATGAGGCCATTATCCATCCCGGTGAAGATGGAGTCAGTAAGCCTGAGTAGGGAGGTGGTAGTGGAGTGGTTTTTCTGAAAACCAGATTGGAACTGGGTGAAAAAGGAAGAGTCATCGAGGAAGAAGATTAGTTGAGAGAGGGCCAGATGTTCTTGGAGTTTAGCAAGGGTACAGAGGAGGGAGACTGGGCAAAAATTTGCAGGAGAGGTGGGGTCACCACCCTTTGGGAGAGGGAGGACCACCGCATGTTTCCAGGATGAAGGGACAGATGAGGATGAGAAGAAAAGATTTAGGATTAAGGAGAGTGGATAAGCTATAGCAGAAGCTGAAAGGTAGAGAAGTTTAGGGCCAAGGTCATCCGGCGATGAGTCTTTGGAAAGATTAAGAGAGAGAGAAGGGCCATTAGTGTTTCTTCTGGGGAGACAGCAGAAAAGGAGAAGGAATGGTGGGCATGGAGGGGTTGAGTGCTGGGTGTGGGAGGATGAGGAGGAGGGAGGTTAGAGGGGAGGGGCTTTAGAAGCGCTGTGGTGCAGGAGATATAATAGGAGTTAAACTCCTGAGCCATTGCGCACTGTTCAGAGACCTATAAGATGACACCAAGCTCTGTGGGAGAGTGGACACAGCTGAAGGGCTAAGGGACCTACAGGAAGATCTGGAAAAGCTGGGGCGGTGGTCCAGAATCTGGCAACTTGGCTTCAATTCCAAGAAATGCAAAGTTATGCATATTGGAGCCAAGAATCCTAGGACAGAGCATTACCTGGGTGGAGTCCGAGTATCTGCATCAGAGGAGGAGGAGAAGGACCTGGAAGTGATGATCACTAGTGACCTGAAGCACTCCACGCAGTGCAAGAAAGCAGCAGCAAAGGCAAACAAGATGATAGGATGCATAGCTAGGGGGATCAGTACTAGGAGAGAGGAGGTTATACTGCCCTTATGCGGGTCACTGGTAAGGCTGCATCTAGGTATGGTGTGCAGTACTGGTGCCCACACCTCAAAAAGGACATTAACCTGCTGGAGAAGGTACAGAGGAGGGCTACAAAGATGATAGCTGGTCAGCAGGGCAAGGCATACGAGGAGAGGTTGAGGGCACTGAACATGTACTCCCTGGAAGACAGGAGAGAGAGAGAGGGAACATGATTGGGACATTCAAGTACTTGAAAGGGATAAATAAAGTTGATAAGGAGAGTCTCTTTGAGCTGAGTGGCAACCATATCACAAGGAGGCACAGTCTTAAGCTGGAGGGTGGAAGGTTTAGGAGGGAGGTCAGGAAGCACTTCTTCACAGAGAGGGTGGTGGACACTTGGAATACGCTGCCAGAAGAGGTCATCTCATTGAAGACGGTGGGCAGCTTTAAGAGAGGCTGGGATAGGCATAGGGGGAAGGTAAGAATCATGGGTAGGGAGGATGGGAGGAGTGGGGAGGGAGGGCAGGGACATTAGCTCAAACTGTGGACCCTGCAATATGAGCAGACTTGATAGACCAAATGGCCTTTTTCTTCTGGCTTCTTTTTATGTTCATATGTATAATAGGAGCTAAACTTCTGAGCCATTGTGCACTGTTCAGAGACCAATTAGTTATTTATTTTAAGCACAGGGGGAGGCGGATGTGAAGGGGGGAAAATAGGGCGTGGACCACTTTCCAGAATTTGGAGAGGGAATTGATGTTTTTTGAGAAAAGATGATTTAAAATATTCAGACTTGGCAAGTCTGGTAGCTTTTATGCAGGCATTTCTTAACATGCGATACCTGGCATAGTCTGGGGGAAGCTGGGAGGCCTTATGTTTCCTCCAAGCTTTGTCTCACTCCCTGAGACAGGTCAGTAACTCAGGGGAGACCCAGGGATGATGGTTGCCATGAACTCTAGTGCGTCTGAATGGGACGTAGGAGTTCCAAGTAGTTAGAGATTTATCTTTAAAATAAGCGAGGGCTTGGTCAATGGAAGGGGCAAAGGTAATAGGGGACCAATTGGAGCTGGCCAGTTCATTAAGAAGGGGGTTAAGGTTTAAGGAGCTAAAGGAGCAGAGTTGCAGAATTTTGTGGCGATTTGGGTCTATGAATTTTCCTGATGACAAAGATTGGGTGATGATCACTGAGGGCATCTGGGAGGATGCCTGATTTAATGATTCGGTGGGGGTGAGAGGTGAGAGCCCAGTTTATCAGGGAGTAGTTAAGAGTTTTATGATCTAGGTGGGTGGGTTCCAGGATCAGTTGGGAGAGATTGAGGGCTGTGATGTCATTACGTGTCTTGGCAGTTGCTGGTGATAGCCAATATTGGTTTACATCACCCAGGATGTATAGCTTGCCTTTATGTAAGATGGAGGTTATGGAGGTAATGAGATCCAAAGTATCTGATGCCTTGGAGCCAGGTCAACAGTAGATGCCAGCTATGAAGATAGGGGAGGAAAAAGGCAAGGTAATGTTTACTACAAGTGCTTCATAGGCGAAGGGTAATGAGGATGATAGAATGGTTGTGAACTGAAGGGAGGACAGGATATAAATGGCTACTCCACTACCCTTGCCAGTCCTATCCTGCCTGATTATGGAATAACCTGGGATATTAATGGGGAGATTAGATAGTTTAGCATTTAACCATGTTTCCGTTAAAATTAGAATATCAGGCATGAGGGAGATTACCATAGGATGTAAAAGGTAAATTTTTGACACGAGACTGCAGATGTTTAAGTGGAGGATTTTCAGGCCCTTGGGGAGGGCAGAAGGGGTGGGGGAAGTTGGTACATTAGTGGAAGGATTGCAACTGTCAGAGGTGGGTGTAGTGGGACCAGAATTGGGATGAACATTTCCTGAAACGAGTATGAGGAGAGCTATTGTGAGAGAGTGGAGTTTAGGGCATTTGTGACAGGCTGAGGATTTTGGAAATATTTGGGGGGGGTAGGTGAGGTGAAGATAAGGCAGCGAAGGAAAACTAGGTGGCTAGGTGCTGAGAATAGAGTAGCAGGGGTGAGGTGAGGGAAGTGAGACCAGAGTATTTGAGGGGGTGTAGGAGTTATGACAGGGTTAAAGGTAGGGGCTAGGAGAGCGGAGGGGAAAGGTGAGAAAGGTTTATTGGACTGAGGAGAGTGTGGAGCTGAGGTAGATAAAATTGATAGCATTAGAAGGAGGGGAAGTAGTGAAGGAGGGGTGGTCATAGTGTATGGATCGGGGGAGCAAGAATAGATCAGGGTATACTAATTGGCAGTAGGGAGTAGATCAGTGGCACTGGCAGAAGTAAAGTGGCTGTGAGTAGTGGTGGACAGTAACAGTTGCCAGCAGCAGCAAGTTAATTGAGTTGTTGCCCTCTAGTGACTTTGCAGTATAATTTGTAAATGGGAAAGTAGATAATTCAATAAAGTATACAGAGCAGTAAACACAACACAGCAATATAAACATTTGTGTAAACTAAGCAGCTTAAGGAGATGAAAGAAAGCACAAATAAAGCCACAAGAGAAAAAAGAAAGAGATATCAGGGCAAAGGACAGAGATAGGCAGCAGTGCTAAAATACAGGACACTAATTCAGGTAGTAGAAGTTTAAAGAAAGGACATAGGGTACCATGGAGCACTTAGTGCTGCTCCCTCGGCTCAGGCTGGGTTGCAGGGTGGAAAGGAGTGTGCAAACTATACCTTTAACAATATTTGGTAACATTATATCACAGTAGAGTAGACACTAAGCATTATTAAAAAAACAAAAAACCAGAATGCTGAATTCAATAATGTATACAGAGCAGTAAATACAACCCAGCAATACAAAAGTTTGTGCAAACTAAGCAGCATAAGGAGACGAAAGCAGTAGCGAATAAGAGGGAAGAAGAAAGGTGAAGTGTCCAATTAAGCCTGAGGAAGTGAGATACGGAACCAAATCAGCCAGTGGAGACAGAAAGCTCAGAGATTCAAGCCCAGTAGATCCAAAGGCCGGGCTGCATCTCTGTGTCCATACCTGTGGGTCTCAGGGCTGGCTGGCAGTCGGGCAGGTTGCCATGGAAGAGCCCCCAGAGAAGGCACAGCTCCCATGGGAGAGGTTGGAGGCAGACACCCGTTTAGGGCTAGTGGTCTGCAGAGGGGAGAAGGGACAGTCAATTTAAAGCAAAAAATGCAATGGCAGCTAATCCTCTAGGCCACAGGATGGAAGATAGGAAGGCGGATTGTATAACAAAGGCTCTGCACAAAAGTATCTCTAAAATTAAGCCAAAAGGAGCTTTAACACCTTAGGCTATGGGGGGGAGGGAGGAGAGATGATTAGCAAGCACAGGTAAAGATACAGGGAAAAAAATAAAGAAATATCAGAGCAAAGACAGAGGTACTGTAGGTGTCCTGACTGGCTGATAAAGTCTATCAATAACTGATAGCCATAGAGATCAATATTTCCTGCTTGTTTATTGGGGCATGATCTAGGTGCCTGAATTAGTCCCCTCCTTTTCCCAGGAGTCCCTCTGTTCATGATTTGGGTGCCTAGATCACTGATTGGTTGAAGCAATGGGGTTAAGTGTCACAAACATGTCAGCTCTCATTAGTTCATATGGAGTCCATTCAGGTCAACACAGTTTCTCTCCTTCCAAAGGCTGGTGCAGACCAACACAAACCTATCTGTGCACCAATACCCCCACAGGAAAGTACCCCACTTGCTCCCTGTTAAATGAGCTTACTTTCATTACTGTAGCACCAACAGTTTAGCTGTCGCTGCCGCCGAAACTATGTCCCCCCAAGACGGCAGACAGCAGTCATCAATATTCATGAGCCGCTCATTAATATTCATAACCCCTGAGCGGCCTGCTGTTTAGACTCACATTTTGGTACAGCTACGGGCTTCTGCCCTATCCCTTTCATGCCTCTGGTCCCCAAAGACATAGGAGGGGCACCAGGACCACAAACAGACTCCTCGTTTTTGGACCACGAATGCGGTCGGAAACTCCAAAACGCATCCATGTGCATATGCGAGTGCCAGCTGAAACAACATGCCAGCAGCTCACTATCATGGACTTATGCCCAAGAGGGCAGAAAACAGCATGCTGGCAGGGGAGAGAAGAATGGTGAGGAAACTAGAAGCACCAGCAAAATCTGGGACAAACAGGGAACCAACAGGTAAGCCCCCAGCGGGGAGTTACATGTTGTTACATCCTCAGGATCTTCTGTAAAAGATGAGCAACTCAGGGAATGAGCACTTAGGCCCTCTAAAAAACACCCAAAACTAAAATTTTTGTGGACGTATAATAAAGACTTTTATTTTAGATACTTCAATCCACACAGTGTATAAAATTCAGGGACTAAAGGGCAAACAGTGCATAAACAAAGTGCATAACAGAACTTTCTTAGCACATTCACTTTAGTATATTAAAAAAGCATTAGAAAACGTGCAAAACATTCCCTACCATATATCAGCCACCAGAAAAGATTACCCCAGCGCTTCGGCTCTCGCCTTCCTCGGGGGTGTGGCATTGTTCCAACCACCATATTTTTATAACAAAAAGTGCATGTGAAAAAGTAATATAATCATTAAATAATTATTTAACAACATTCAGATGTTCTCCTTATTTCAGTCTTTTCATTCTAGTACAGCAGGGACTATACTTAAATAAATTAGCATGTCAACCTTAAGTGCCTCCTATTTAACAATTAGCAGTATATACAAAATAAATTGAAAGCATTATAAATAACATTTAAATATGCACCATTCAAACTGTTATCATCATAGAAAGTTGAATATCTAAATAAAGCCTTCTATTGTAGTTAAAGTATTTCCTTAAAAAAAGTACAACACTGCAAAAACATAGTATTCATAATTATATTTTTATATCTGTCCATGGTAGGAAATGTTTCTTCTTGTCGTCATGGTATTTGCTGCTTGCACTTAATGATGTCATGTTCTTGTTGCTGCCGTAAAGCAATTCATCTTGATGATTATTAATTCACCGAAATTAATATTCACTTATTAATGCAGTAATGAAAGCACAATTCTATGGAATATAAAAAATATATTCGTAAAGTATGAATACTTGGAAAAATTCATATCACCACATTCACATTATTTCCAAAGATTTTTTTAAACTTAGTTTGGTTTTCAGTATATTTTTTAACATGTTTTCTTTTACATTTCAATTATTTTAGCAATACCAAATCACATCCATTCCCAACTAAATATTTCAGAAGAAGACGGGGGGATTTATCACTACTTTTACTGTTCCAAAAAGGGTTTTAAATCTAGAATATCATTCAGTCCCTTTGGTTTTAAACTTTCTAACCTCCAGATCCTCATGGCCTCTAACTTGCCACTTTTGTTTTTTTATTTTTTTTTGGGGTCTCAACAGAAACTTAGCATTTTTCAATTTCTTTTTTTTAATTCAACATACTTTATTATTATTTTCACAATATAACAAAAAACAAGAAGAAATGAACAATAAAAGGAGAAACAAAGGTTACAAAAAGCACAAACATACAAAATTAGGCAACCAAAACAAACCATTACATACAAAAAGAAAATCCCCCCTCATCTCCCCATGACCCCCTCCCCCTCTTTCCCAGATCTGCACATTGACAAAGAATAAGAAAAAATGGGGAAAAAAACAGAATAAACTAAAACTAAAGTACCATATGGTTAAAGTAGGGACATTAAGAAACCACTATGGTTTCCATAGGGAAAGCAAGGTCATAAGGTGCTCCCAAGTAGTCTGGTAATATTGGGGTCTATGCCTCAAAGTTGCGATATGCTTTTCCAACTGGATAGCAAGGAGGGTTTCATGGTACCATTCAAGTATTGTGGGGAGTGAGACTTCTTTCCAGTGTCGAAACATAGTCAGCTTTGCAATGGAGGCAACTAAGGTCAAATGGGCCTGACGCAGTAATGGTGTCCCTCGAGGATATATAGCCAGCAGGCAAGATTCGGGGGTAAATAAGGAGTCTAACCCTAGGATGGGATCTAATACTTGTTGAATTGCTTTCCAGAAACTCTGAGAGCAGGAACGCTCCCACAGCATATGGTGGAGGGAGCCTGGAGCCTGCTTATCGGACACAATCTGGGGAGGATACAAGTTCTGCCCTGTACAACTTTAGTGGGGTATGGTACATATTGTACATAATTTGAAATTGAGCAAGACGTAATCTGCCTTGTTTAATATATTTGTAATTCATGCTCCAGACTTTAGTCGAGAATTCTGCTTCTGCCGGTAAGGAAAGTTCCTGCACCCAGTAATAACAGATTCCGGTTGGAAGACCGTGGTCCAGAACTTGAAGCTGTTTATATATCCTCGAAACTGCGTGAGTATTATCTGCTCCCTGAAAGATTTGTTGCAGCCCATGAGATGATTGATTGAACCAGTCCTGTTTATTATTAAAGGTTACTATTGCATTCCTGATTTGCATGTATTTAAATATGTCTTTGGTGCCCAGCTGGAAACGAGTCTGTAAAGTCTGAAAAGGAGCCACAGTGTTTTCTTGCAGAAGATCTGCTAGAGTACTGTGCTTAAGTTGTGGAAGGAATGAGGATGGGATGGGACGATGATCAATTTGGAAATGTAAATTACGGAAGAGGTGTTGAGCAGACGATAAGTGCCAACTCACTGAAAGATACTGAAGAATTTGCTGCAGGGCTTTGAGCGACCAGGTCATTGGGGTAGTTTTGAGTGGATGAGAGAGTCTGGAAGGTTTCGTATATACCAAGACAATCAGGGAACTAGCTGCACTATGCTCTAATTCACATTGAATATTCAACCATGCAGGAATATACGCACGTCCCGTTCCTAAAGTGTCTGCCTTGTACCAGAGGACTATTCTACTAAGGTGTTGGGCCCCATAATAAGTAAAAAGGAATGGGAGGGCAAGCCCTCCCTGCAGTTTGGGTGCCATTAACTTAAGGTACACCCTTCTAGCTGGTTTATCTTACCAGAGAAAATTATTGAACATTCTCTGCAACTTTACAAACCACAGTTTGGGAATATGAAGGCCAACCATATCAAGTGGGTATAAAAGCCTTGGCAAAACATTCATTATAAGAATGTTGATACGACCCCACAGTGACATTGGCAAAGCACTCCATCTGTTCAAGTCCGCTTGCAGAATTTGTACTAGGGCAGTTAAGTTGTCTTTAAACATGGATGGAATGCTCCAGGAGACCTTAATCCCCAGATAGGTAATGGTTTTATATTCCCAGGATAAACCCAATGCATTACAGTTGGTTCTGTTAGCCCAGTGATTCAGAGGAAACACTTTAGTTTTGGAAAGATTTAGCTTATATGCGGAGACTATGGAGAATTTGTCAATTTCCTCTAAAAGAGCGGAAAGGGAGATCTCTGGCTCCTCAAGATATAGCAGTAGATCATCCGCATAGGCTGATAACACATACCATTCCCCATGAAGCTGTATACACCTCAGAGAGGGGGAGAAGATGAGTTTATGGATTAGTGGTTCCAGGTAACAGTTAAAAAGAAGAGGGGATAAGGGGCATCCTTGATGGGTGCCTCTTCCGAGGATAAATGGTTGGGATAGATGCCCATTACTCCACACCCGAGCAGTCGGGGTAGTGTATAGAATTTTGATTCATGTAAGGAAGGTGTCAGGCATGCCAAGATGTTTGAGGGTGGCAAACAAGAAACGCCAAAAGACCCGATTGAAAGCTTTCTCGGCATCAAGAGAGACGAGGACTGAAGGGACTCCTGACTCTCTTGATGCTATGATCAAATGCATAAGCTTTCTCATGTGATCTCCAGATAAGTGTCCTGCCATAAATCCCACTTGATCACTGCCAACAATCTCTCCTAGGATTGGGGCTAAGCAGTTAGCTAGAATTTTTGCCAAAATTTTAATATCCGAGTTTAATAAAGAAATTGGATGATAGTTTCCGGGGCATAATGGATCCTTATCCGATTTAGGGATAAGAGTGATAACTGCCTCTAGGAAACTAGGGTCCTTTATCCCCTGATTAAACCACAGATGGAACACATTCAGCAGCAAAGAGGAAATTTGCGGGAGACAGGCCTTGTAAAAAAAAATTGGGTAAACCGTCTGGGTCAGGGGTTTTATCCTGAGGTAGCTGTGTGATAGCCTTCTCCATTTCAATTAAAGTAATTGGAGTGCCAAGCTGTTCTGCCACATGTGGAGATAGGGTGGGAAGGTTAGCAGAACGAAGATAATCAGTGATATCTTGATCGGTCACAGCTGTGGGATCATCAGAAGAGTAAAGACCCTTATAGAAGTCACCAAAGGCTGCTGCAATATCTTGGGGATGAGAAATAATGTGACCATCTAGGGAGGATCTCAACCCTGGAATAAATTTAGACATTCCAGCTTGCTTTAATCTAAGGCAAGAAGTTTCCCTGCCTTCTCACCAGATTCCAGGTATTTCAGTTTGGTGTGGTGAATGGCCAACTCCGCTTTCTGCGCCATTATGTCATAATAGGATGCTTGAGGGCGATGAAGCCTGGCCCAATCTTCTTGTGGTGATGTCTTATGTATTGTGTGTTCTAATTTCTGTATCTCATCTAATCGAGAATCTAGCATTAGCCTATTTTTCTGGATTCGGGTGGCAGCAATGCGTATAAAGTTGCCCCTTAAGGCACATTTAAGAGCAGCCCAGACTATGTCAATCCTCTCCACAGAGCCAAGATTGGAGTCTAGGAAACCTGCTATAAATTCTTGTGTGGTGGTTAGGGTCTCTGAATACTTCAGTAGTTGCATATTAAGTCACCAGAGAAAGTTTCTCTGAATCCCAGGCCCCAGAACAAAGGAAATACCAACTGGAGAGTGATCTGAGAGCACTCTGGGGTAAATAGGGGCATCAAGAATGTCTGTGAGGCAAAAAGAGCTAACCAGCCAATAATCTATCCATGAAAAAGTGGCATGCGGGAGGGGGGGAATAGTATGTAAATTGTCTTTCCTCTGGGTTTAAGGTCCGCCATACATCCACCACACCAGCTCTGGATAGGAGGTCCCTAAGGGCGCGCTGTGCAGGGGAGAGTCCAACCTTTTTACTGAGGGATCCAAATCTGTCCTTGGAACAAGGTTCCAATCCCCACCCAAAAAAGTCAAGATAGGTGAGCCTAACACCAGCCAGGTTAGCAGCTGTGTGAAGAAAAGGGGTGAGTCCACGTTTGAGTCATATATAGAGCCTATCAAAATTGGGGTATATTCCAAGGTGCCCTGTACTATACTATGGCGGCCTCCTGGGTCATACCAGTCCTGTGATTTAATGAACGGTACATTTTTGGCAATCAAGATATTAGTGCCTGCTCGCTTGGAATTGCCAGAGCTGAATACTTATCCCACCCAGCTCCGTTTAAAAAGTAGGATATTGTCCTTAAGTAAATGGGTCTCCTATAAACAGGCAATCCCTGCAGGTGTGCAAGATGTTTGAGAATCATGCATCTCTTTTGTTTACATTACGCTCCTTTTATATTCCAGCTCACAAATTTGTAGGGTCCACCCATTAACAGCAATCAGTTGATGGATAACCTAATAACCTGCTAAATTCCGCTATCATACAGTAAATAAAACCCCATAAAGCCTGTATGTACAGATCTATCCCCTTCCCCCAGTTTAAGGTTAACACAGCTATTGAAAGGAAATATAGGGGACACCCATGTCCCTTGAACACTAGTGAAGAAAAATCCTCCCACACAAATATATAATTTAAACTATCCCAGTTCTAATAACCGAACTCCAGTTGTACAATGCAGTACGTGATTAAAGTTTTTCACCACCTGAACAAAATCAAATCCCCCGCCCCCAACCCACAAAGAATATACAATTGGAAAAGTGTTCCTCAGAAACAAACAAAGGTTTCATCATTATTCTCTCCAGAGAGCAATTACATCGCTGTACCCCTAACCATATGCGGGGGAGCGAATTACTGGTCAGGGTAGCTCGAGAAACAATAGTTATCTGTGCAGTAGTACTTTATCTGCTCTTTGATTACGCTACCCTGCCTATTAATAACTGCAGAAAGACACAATAAAATAAAAGTCCAAACCGGAGTTTCAATATCACTTCCTTATTTACCCAGAGTTACCCCACAAATAAACAAACCCTCATAGTCCATGACCTTTAAACGGATCATGTTGACTACTTGATCATATATGGAGAGTATTGATCTTCAAAGGAAGCCCTTCCACAAATGCAGAGGTGAAGTTTTAAATGAACTGCAAAACCAACAATGTAGACAAAGGAGAAAGAAGAAAGGAGATCTAGTGACTGTCCATTGATGCTTGCATTGCACCAGACACAGTCTCCTAAAAATATCGATTACCATTCCTCATATTGACAACCTGGAGTCTTCCATTCCATAACAGCAGGAGAAAGGCTTTTTAGGTCCCATGCCATGTGTATTGTTAGCCAGATTGTCAAAGTCCCGGAAGAGCCATAGTCCAAACAGCCTAAAAACATACAGTCATTACTAGCCAGTTCACTTTACCAAATCAGGAAGGCCCTTTTCACTTGAAAAGGTCTAGAAGTATAGTGGGAGTTCCTCCGTGGCCTGCTTAGGTGATTCCAGAGTGATCCACTTGTCATTATGCTTGACTTGTAGGATTGCAGGATACTTCATCCAAAAGGCTTTCCCAGCAGCTATCAAGCGGGATACCAGGGGATGGAATTCTTGCCGCTTGAGTCTCACCAATTGGGGTAAATCCTAAGACAATCTGAGCTTATGCCCTTCCCACTGAATCTCTTGCACTTCTTTAACTTTGGCCAAAATACAGTATGCTGCTTGTCAAGAAAGTTAAGCAGCTTGAACACTAAGGGCCTGGGAGGTGCCCTGGGTTTGCAGGGAGAGCAAGAGATCAACATGCTCTTTCGACCACATAAATGGAATTATTAGGTGAGGGCCCTGCTATTTTCTAGAACTTTTGAATGAACAGAATGGGATTATTGCCCTCTTCTTTCTCAGGCAGGCCAAAAAGAATTAGATTGTTGCGTCGACTGTGCCCCTGTAAATCCTCCAATTTGTCCTCCATTCTCCGGATCCTCTGTCTCAACGTGGAGGAGTCTAGATCAGCTTTCTCCCTCCATTTCTCCACAGAGGTTACTCGCACATCTATGTCTCCCACCCGGGAAGTGAGTGTCAAGGTTGACATGGATTTGCTGCACGTCACTGGAAATTGCAGCAATGGAATCCTGAAGGGTCTGCATGATCTCCATAAAACGTTCCTCCAATAAGGCTGTGGCAGCCACAGTAGGCCAAGTAACTGTGGTCATCTGTGCTTTAGACCGTTTTGCGGCCTTGTCTTTCTCGGGTGAGGGAGGTGGTGTATGGCATGGCGGAGCTTTCTGCATGTCCACTTCCATCCCGATCCGCCTGCAGTCATCTCCAGAGAGTTTCCCACACTGAAATCAATCAAAATCATAAGTAGAAATCTGCGATAGAGGGTGAAAACTGTGGGATTAGCGGGAAGTGAGGGGAAGCTGCGACTCACAGCCAGGCAGCCATCATGTGACCTGCCAATTTTGTTTTTAATGGCATCCATTTCTTTTTGCCATTTCTGGCACATTCTAGGCCAACAAACTTCATTCCTACTGGATTTCCTCCATGGATTTCATTACAATGTACCCCAGAGGGCTATTTTGATTGTTATTAATAATGTTTCTAACATGCTCTTGTATTCGTTTTTTCAATGGACGTGTAGTCATGGCCACATGGATCAGATCACAAGGACAAACCAAGGCATAAACAACATATGATGTGACACAAGTAATACACTCATTTATGTAATATTTTTCCAGTCCCATAGGGTGTATAAATTGTGTTCCTTCTCTGGCATACTGACAAATATTACAATTCTTACATTTCCAGAAGCCTTTAGGGGATGGGAGTAACCAATTTCTAACTGTCTCAGTGTTGCTTTCAGACTTGCTATGCACAATACAGTCTTTTACATTTTTGGATCTTCGAAAAGAAATGCGTGGTTTATCTCCGAAAATTTCTTTTGATCTCTCATCTGAAATTAACACCAGACAGTATTTAAAGACCACAGATCCTACCTTGCCAGCCACATCATTATGTTCTATGCTAAGGGTAATGATCTTTTTTACACTGTTCACTATCTTTGTCCTTCACATTAAGTAATTCCTTCCTATCGAGATGTCTAACTTTATCTCTAGCTTCTGACAAGACTGCCCGGTTATAACCCTTATTCAAAAAACAATTAACCATCTCTTCTGACTGTAACACAAAATCTTAAATGGTACTGCAGTTACTTCTTAAATGAAGCATATGACTGTATGGGATTGCTTTTTTCAACTTCTTTGGATGTGACTCTTGAAATGTAAATAAGAATTACATACAGTTTCTTTAATATAGTTACTGTACATGAAGTTACATCCTGCCCATCAGTACCTACTAATACCACATCCCAAAATGGAATAAGATGTTTTTCTACTTCATGGGTAAATTTAAGACCAACTGATTTCCATTTAACCAATTCATGAATTCTAGCATCCGTTCCAGGTCCCCTCCCCATACATAGATGATGTCATCAATAAAGCGATACCACAAGATGACGTCATGTGCATATGGGAAGGTATCTGAAAAGATCCCTTCAGATTCCCACAAGCCCAATGTCAAATTAGCATAGGATGGGGCCATACAGGTCCCCATCGCAGTGCAGTTCCGAGAATTTGATAATAAATTTCACCATTAAACTAAAAGAAGTTATGTTTTAAAATGAAGTCAATGTCTGCTAATAAAAATCTGGTGGGATCTGGGGTCAGACTTCTTTCCAAAAAATATTTGCAGGCCAATAATCCATTATGGTAACTAATTGATGAGTAAAGCTGTTCCACATCTATAGAGACCCATGAGTAATTTCGTTTCCATTCAAAGCCCTGTAATTTCAACAGTAGGTTTGCTGTGTCTCTGAGGTGGAATCTCAACTTCTGTACTTCCTGTTTCAGGAAAAAATCAACAAAGACTGATAAATTATCAGTTAGAGAGCCCACCCCAGAGACAATCGGACATCCAGTATTCCTTTTACATTGGAAGATGTCTCCCTCTGCACCTTGTTTATGCCCTTGAGGTACATGACTGATTCTATTATGCCACCCCACTCCTTCTTCTTCTCCAGAGAGCTCATATTGAGGTAATTTAATCTCTCTCTTCACACGTTTTGTTGTGTAAGCCAAGTACCATCTATGTTGCCCTTCTCTGGACCTTTTCCAACCTGTTTATGTCATTTTGAGGTGTGGACTGCAGAATTTAACACAGTACTCTTGATGAAGCCTCACTAGTGTTTTATACAATGGCATAATCACCTCCCTGCATCTTCTAGTGATACCTCTGACTAGTTCCCTACCTCCTCTTCCCTTCTACCGTTTTTGTGTAAAGGGGTTACATGTGTCCTATTCCAGTCTTCTGGGACCACTGTTTTGTGTTACTCTGGGAACATGACTGCCAGAGATGCTGCTAGTTTCCTTTACATGGAAATATGTTAGTGTGTTAAATTAACAGGAAATAATTTTTTGACAAGTGCAACCAATGTTACCAATTATTTCTTAGACTACAGTTTTTCATACTTTTTTCAATTAGTATAGTACGTATGTAACTCCATTAATTGTATGACTATATGCAGTGAAGTAACATTTTTAAAACAGAAACAGTTGAAAGGATTATGATTTTTAATAAGACAGCTGTGCTGAGAAATGATAATGTTTAGATGCAAAAAAGTACTACTCAGTCTTAATATGACAACTACTTCATAAAGTAGCAACATGTAATGAATATCTTCTACCTAAGTACAAGTAATTAATGAGTAACAGTACACAAAAATGTAAATTGTTAATGACTTCTACCTGAATTTTTTGAATTAATTCCTTTCTGATTTTTCACTAACACTACTCTGATAATGCAGACTTCCTCAAAGGGAAATTGGTAGCCATATTGTGCCTAAGATGATCCCTGTTGGCCACAGCATCAGTCTCACAGTGTTGAGAGGCCGGAGCAGTGGGCTGTTGAAATACTTTTTCATTATAACTTACATGTTCTAACCATCTAGTATGGACTACCTTCTCCTTACGTTCACAGCAGTTGTGCAGAGCACAAGCATGGTGCAAATGTGTAGTCATAGTCTGAATGCGTCAGTAGTGTCTGCCAGTGTCCTTTCAATTTGGCCGTATGCATGTTCAACCGTTATCCTGCACATGCTGTGATATACATTAAATGACTCCTTCTCTGGAGTCTGGCTACCAGTTTCACTGTAACCCTTAATTAACTATGGTAACAGAGGATAGGCAGGATCTCCAATAACAAGCAAAGCATTGGTCTACTGCCAATACTGACAGGATGCTTGGGTAGTCTGTTTGCTTCCTTGAATACAGATGAGCTGCAGAGCACATTGGCATTGTGGGCACTGACAAGTATGCTACAATTAATATTCCAGAAACTGTAATAGATACAGAGTGAAGGATTAATGTAATATAAATATTTCTAGACCAAAATAATGTAATACACATACTATACAGGGTGTGAAATTCTATATATAAGTATAGTAATAGCATTGGTTTAATTTGTATATAAAATCAGTAAAAACATCAATTTGACCAACTTGATTAAGTCAGGTTCTTAGATAAGACCTCCTCTTTTCTGGAGGTAATACCATGTCAATGGACCCCCTCATAAATCAGGGGCAAGGCTTAAAAAAATCAGGGACAAAGGGCCAAAACCAGGGACACTTCTTCAAAATTGGAGATATTCACTCAGGGAGCTGGAAGAATAAAGGGCTTAGTGTAAAATGTATTTTCTAAGGAAGAACAAGTCTGTAACTTTAATGTCTGACATTATTTTGTGCTTATAACCCCTGTTGTTTGGTCACAGAAACACAATTTGTAGGAAGGACAGAGTAAAATTTTGAGGCAAAATCAGGGACGTCCCTGAAAATCAGAGACAGTTGACAGGTATGGATTAAGGCATAGACAACATAGAGACTAGACTAGTGTCCTCACCTGCCAGGGGGTCACCAACAACCACCCAAATATATTTACTACAAGTAAGGATTAAGCAACGAGAAAGCATGGGTCTACTGTGGTATTAATCCATGGTTGGGGGGGTTGGACCACGAGGCCAAAGGCCAAGTGGGTCCAACCAACCATGGATTAATTCCACTGTAGACCCATCCTTTCGAGTGGCTTAATCCGCTTGTAACATGGCAATGAATGTATGACTAATAGTCTTTGAATAAATGAGTACAATCACACTGATTTACTTTCAGAATACTATAAATTGAGCTATTAAACATGATATACATATACTTGAAAACAATTGGAACACACCTATTGGAAATATCGTGGCTACTATTTCACTTTTGTTAAAATAACTTTCATTACAAGCTTTAAGCTTTCTAACATCAAAACATATTTTACAACTTTTCAAAAACTTGCAATTCACTTTCTATTATAGGTGCTTTGATTTTCCTCTCTATGTATTAGAAGATATGGGCTGCACTGCATGATGGGAGTGTGCTATGGTACATTTTAGTTTTCTTCCTCCAGTTCCTTTGCAGACCAATAGGTGGCTGTCACACAATCCTAGTAGCACAAGCACCTTTTCTCCAGATGTACTGAATTAAGCCAATCTGAAAAAACACTTTATTGAACAACTACTATTTTGCGGAATATTATTTTCACTTTTTTTACCTCTAAACTACCTAACTCAGCAGGACATAGAACAACATAACGTTTACTGCTTTCACCTTTCAAATACTTGTTTTGACTACTATTGTTAGTCTGTTTCTTTGATTTCTTTTTGTTTCTCTCAATTTATTTTTCTTTTCACCCACAGAAGTATCCTCTCTCTTTAATTTTGCTTTGTTTATCTCAGTGTCTGTTATTTTTGCTTTCGGTTATAGAAGCTGCATGCTCATCTTTACCACTGTGTATTCACCAAGAAAAGGCTAGGCAAGATAATGTTATTCAGTCATCCACAATGCATTGCACCCACAGTTGCTTAGAAAGCAGTAGCTCAGAAGGGATGGTAACAGTATGTAACTGTTCACTTCTACAGAAATATTGCTGCAGCATAATTAACAGTATATGTGGAGCTTAAATATACAATCTTTAGTAACTCATCAACTTCTGTTGTAGTTACAAAATAGAACAATCTTGAAAAAGACAAAAACCCTGTGCCAGGAAAATTCTTAGTAAATACAAGTTGGGACAACTACACACTGTAAGCTATTTGTATATTGCTTTCACTTGTATACTGCTTCTTATCTGTAGTGGATTGTCAAGGTATTACAATACAAACCATGATCTACTATGGTATTAGACCATGGTTTCTACTGTACCACATGGTGTGTTTGCACCTATCTGAGTGCTTCATTTTGTTTTTCTTTTTTATGCCATGTTACAAATCCATTTATTTCCGTTGACTTTTTTTGTAATGGAGTTGGCTGCTGAATGAGATGAACAAGGCAGGAGCTGAACTGTGATGATAATGTCACCTCCCTGATAGCTTCAAGGGACTGTGATCAGACTAATCTTAGGTGTAATCAGGCCCTTTTCATTTGATTTGTCTGTTTGAATGTGAAGCTCACCACCATGATTTGGTGTTAAGTACAGGTGACAACTTTGTGGTGCTCCAGCCTAAATGACCTTTAAGGTGAAAACAGTCCCTTTTCTTTTGATTTGTCCCCCCAGCATCCTAAGTGGGAAGAAGTAGCTAGAAAGATCCCTGCCCCCAAACTGGTGTTCCAGATAAGGAGGGAGAGAGAGAGAGAGAGAGACCAGTGCAAATCTTAAAGGGGCACTGTCAGCTTTGCCCCTTCGTTTTCTAGCTCATCTGAGCAGTGTGCCTTTTGGCACGCACTGATCACATATGTCCTTTAAAATGCACCCACAGATATAAAACTTCAGTATTCTACCTGCTTTTTTTCTTTTTTCACTAAAATTCCTCTCTCACTTGGTCTGAGCTTAAATCACCCACCACAGGAAGTATTTCCATGTCAGGACTGAGTGTCGGTCACAAGCACAGTTCCACAGTGCAATTTTTTCCTATGCCGAGTAAAAAATAATCATGCCCTGGTAACATTTGAATAAAGGTGGGCAAGCCTTGATTTTTTGAAGAAGAGCCAAGCCAGAGATAAGCGAAGGCTCTGGCTTGGCTCTTAGAGCCAATCACAAGCCGAGCCGAAGGTTATCGGAAATTTAAAAAGTGATCCTTTTTTTAGGGGGGTTTTATACTGCAATAAATTCTTACAAGGTATTTTGCATAGTACTGCAGAAAATGCTTCGAAGAGTGTGCCATACTGGAAACCTTACTGGATTAACCCAATTTTAAAATTATTTAAATAACATGGGCAAGGATATCAATGTGTTCTGAACTTCTGACTGGTGAGACTTGTTGCATTTCTTGAGTCACAAACCTGGCCAACCAAAGGAGAAACAGCAGACAAGGAGAGTAGCAATAGGAGGGGAAGCTGACAAGAGGGTCACACAGCAGTGTCAGACAGTCAGAACATGGCAGGCAGTGAGTTAAGCTATAAAGTAGCAAAGTAGGAGCCAGGACAGGAGCCTGGGCATAGGAAACAGCACCCAACAAACAAAATCATTGCAAGAAAGCACAATGAATCAATGTTCATTTGTATTTGTACGTGTGACTGAGGTGACGGTAAAGATGTTGCAGAGGTTTACAGTAGGAAAACGTATCCATATCTTAATAAAGACACATTTACTTCACCAACAACTAGCATGTGAAATGCAAGCATCCCCCATACCTAATGCAACTGCACCAAGTAAGCATTAATCACTGATAGAGGCGGGCTCTACCATGGATTAATGCCCTGCGGGGGTTGGTGCACAAGGCCAAAGGCCAAGTGCTTCCAATCACCCAGCGGGCATTAATCCACGGTAGAGCCCGACGCTGGAGGTGATTAATGAGCTTGTAACATCGCAAGTGCGAGACAGACATTGAGATAATAATCTTGACCTATACAGCAGACTCCGCTTACCCAGATCTATAAGTATGTTGCTAGCGCTCTGCTGCACTTCATTGTTTGTGAGACAGGGATGCTGGAGAGACGTGCGCGTTCCCGTTCCACGGCACACTACTATTTATATAGTGTGCAGTGCTTTGACAACATGTCCCTCGGCCACTGTCGGACTCCCACAGACCCGCCAACAGTCCGATTTGCTGATTCAGCGCAACACGTTTTCCGGTTTCTTCATCGCTGTTGTATCCCACTGCTGCATTGCTACGGTGCATCATGGGAGAGCTCCATTTCCAGAGGACCTACTCGCTGCGCTGCATCTCAGCAATGGGTCTATTACTCATCCTCCACTACTGCCATCTACAGGGACTGACAGCACTATTCGCCCCCTCTATATATCCTGCGCGATCACAATAGCAGGTGCACTCCTTGTCACCCACATGCACTAGCAGGCGATCTCTACCTTGCCTTTCATGTTGCCCAGGTAGTGCTTCAGATTGTGGTGATTTCTGGTAGTGCTGAATGGGGCTCTACTGTGATTGTCCTCCCAGTGCTGCACCGTGTGGCTGCTTCTGGTAGGGCAAGGAGGGTTACACGGTATAGCCTTTTGGTGGGGGGGGGGGTTGATATCTAGAGAACCTGCAAGTGGTGGCATTTTACTAAATGCAGGAGATGGCACACATCTCCTGTCTCACTGACATACTCTCGTTTTACAGTTCACACGTCCGCTACGTCTGATGACTCTGTCTGTGTTCTTTCAGACACTCGCTCTCTCTCTCTCTCTCGGTTAGCACGGCAGACTCTGGCCACTGCAGGTACTACACAAGTGGGCTCTAATGGGCTACTACCACTGTGGGCACTTTAGGTACTACATAAGCGGGCTCTACGCTGGGTTAATCACCGCTCATTTTTGGTCACATGATGCGTTTGCACCAATCTCCTTCCTCAATTTCACCATCATTTATTGTGCCATGTTACAATATGAAATATTGTATATAATACTATTAAATGCAGCATGTCCACAGTTACCTCTTGAAGCAGTCCTAGTTACATAACACAACCTAACACAGAATTATAATGCAGTATCACTGCTTTTCCAAATGCTCATAAAATTAGCAGAACTGGTGTGAAAGCAGAAGTTCTGATTCTGAATATCACAGGGCATAACTATGTCCAGTATAACCACAGGAAGCTCACAGTTTACCTAAAAGAGCAGGAGCAACAGGTCAAATGACATCACCAAAATCTCTTAAGCTCTAAGTTTTTGCTAAAGACTTTTTAAGCAAGCCTGTAAATGTATACAACACAGACCACTAGCAAAACCTACAAATTTAACAGGCATGGTGGACCTAGTCAGTAGTTGATCATTTAACACACATTTCAGGTATTATAATAGGTGCTTCCTTGTTTTTTTTTAAACTATAAAAATTATTTAAACAAGAGGGATGAAAGCAAACATATGAGCAGAGATGCTGCTAGCTGGGGCTGTACACCCTGGAGACCAGAAGGCAGAGAGGGGACATGATAGAGACCTTCAAATACATCAAGGGGTTAAACAAAGGGGGCCAAGGGGGCTTATTCAAAAGGAAGAAGGATACTGCTACTAGAGGGAATAGCCAGAGACTACAAGTGGGACACTACAGGGGGAACGTGAGGGGGCAATTCTTTACAGAGAGGGTGGTGGATGCCTAGAACAGGCTTTTGGAAGAGGTTGTGGGAGAGGAGATTGTGCTGTGCTGGGATTCAAGAGGGCTTGGGACAGGCATAAAGGGCTCTGAGGGGAGGAGGGGTGGATTCCCAGGAAGGGAGGCGGTAGTCTGGGGGTGGGTAAGGGCAGACTGGATGGACCATGAGGTATTTTTCTGCCGTCAAGTTCTATGATTTTATGACAACAAATGAAACAACCATAGCAAGCTAGACTTTTATACAACTAAACTTAATACCTCTCCTATGAACATTGAGCAATTGAATCAGTGAAATGAAAAATTAGGGAGACACATTACCTTCAAGCTACTGCACCTTCATTTTGCAAAGTTTCACTTAATGATGCTGACTGTATAAAACTGGCCAACCTGTATAACTCAACAGCTACTGTAGGTCCACATTGGCAGAGATTCCAGTTCATCCCATATAAAAGGATTCATTCCAAACCGTGGCATGCACTTCCACTACACTGGGCTACTGGTATGACTGCAGATAGCTGTCTGACTTGTAATGTGACCTACATGTTTAGTTTAAGTACGTGTGAAAAAAAAATATTTTTCCTTTACATAACTAGCTTGTGCTACTGCTTACATGAATATTTAGCCAAATATAATCATAATCAGCAGCCAAGGGGGGGGGGCGCTGTTGAGCAGCCTTCTGGCAAGACGTGCCTGAGAGGAGCTCCTTACTTCAACTATAACAAAGCTTTAAAAACCACTTAACAAGTTGAAAGAGGCAAACTTTAAATACAGTTCTGTACATTAATGGTACTAAACTTGAAATATGGGGAGGACGCAAAAAACGACCAGCAGCGGATCAAAGATTCAACCTACGGCACCAGACCAGGCCGCAACCACATCGACCTCAGGTGGGACAGAACCTCCATGGAAAGCATTGCAATCAGCTATACAAGCCATCGACACTAAAGTTGAATCAATACTTCAGAGATTCGTAGAGCAAGATGCTAAAATCGAAACGGCAAATAACACTGCTACATCGGCGGAGAAGGTGGCTACTCAAGTGTTGGCAACTACCACTAAATTGGTTCAGAAAAATGCCCAGTTACGCTACAGGCTTGAGGCATTGGAGAATTCTAACCGTGCCTCCCATATTCGCATTGTGGGCCTACTGGAGGGTGCCGAGGGAGCAGAGCTTATTAACTTTTTGAAAGTCTGGCTTCCTGAGGTATTAAGCCTTTCACCAGAAGTATTAGTGGACAACCTATGGAAAGCTTTCAGAATAATACCTCGGGCAGCGGGTCCACGCGGAGACTTACCAAGGGTGGTCCTCTTGGTTACTGCCAGCTCTACAGTGCGAGACAGAATGTTACAAGCTGCAAGATCCGCAGAGGGACTGTCTTTCGAGGGGAATGTGGTGCATCTGTTCCCGGACCTCTCGTTTGCTACGAGGGTGAGACGGAAGAAATTTGATTCAGTCCGGGCTAGACTTAGAGCCTTGGGGATTTCCCACTCACTGTTGATGCCAGCCAGACTTAGAATCCATTATGGGGGTCGCCTGTATCAGTTCAATGATCCGATGGAAGCGGGGAAAAAAGTCGAGGCCATTAGTAGGGAGTTTCAGGCCTCGGAGGCCCATCGACCCGAGGACTCGGATGATGAAGACACTTGATAACATTTTGAACTCGACCATGCCTGAACTTAAATACAATGTTTAATCTGCTATGTTTTCCTCCCACAGTTAACCTGATGGACACCGTTAACAGGATTTTTATTACAAACTGGAAACTTCTCTTTCTTTGAGATAGTCAGGTTTTGAAATTTTGTTAAGGGGTTCCTCAATCAATGACTTGTTGATATAGATTTAATGAAGAGGGAGCTGCTTATAAGGGCACTTAACATGTTAAGGTTTCATATTATAGAGTTGGGGACATATCAACACTGGATGGTGAAGTTAAAATCATTTTAAAAGGTCATATTTTGGTTTTGTACCCCAAAAGCCTTAGATGGCTGTAGCCTTTCTTAGGTATATCACGGTATAATAAAGTAATCTGGATTTTCCCCCCATCTCCTAGACAACTCTGTATAGGTTTCTATTTAGACCTGAAGTACATTGGATGTATCTGTGCAACATGTGATGCCTTACAGATGGAGGTAAATTATGCTTGTTGTTTAATTAAAACAATAAACATAAAGTTTAAAAAAATAATAATCAGCAGCCAAATAAGTTATGTTTAATTAATCACATGATAGATGACCAGTCCAGCAGAACTGGCATCCCTTCACCAAGTTCACCCCAAACAGATCACATCTTTGTAAATGAACAGCCCATTCACACTAAAAACACTTTTTTTAGTATTTCTTCCATTGCTGCATCCCTTTTTACCCTGGCAGCACAGTGTTCCTTCTTCCCCCTTTTTCCGCTCAGCACCTGGCCAGACAGACTAGACCAGACCCAGTTCCGCAGTCAGTCAGCACTACTAAATGTCAGATGTCGCATTGCTGGGACTGAAAAGTGTATTACTGAATATTAAATGAACACACCTTGGTGGTTTTAAGCATTTCTGCACTTAGTGGAAATTGTGCTCTTTTGGCAACACTAGAAGCTGAGCTCACCGCAAACAAACTACCCACATAACAGCTAGTAACACCGGACGGGTTAAACAACAAATGTGAAAACTTTTACTGAACCCAGATTAAAAAAAAAAAAGATTACCTTTCAAGTGATAGCCACTGGGTGGGTGTAGTTCAGCCATGTTTTAAATTCACCCTGGGCCTGCTGTACTCCTTCCTGGAGATTTTCAAGGTCTGTCTGCTGGGAGGGATCACACACAGGATAACCCGGTTCTTCAAGCCTCTCTGGAGTGCGGACATTTTTTTTTTTAACTTGGTAGATTTTTGAACTGGCAAACCCAACCTAAATTATTTTGTCAACTAACACTAATATTTCACTAACTGGCCTGGCTGAAAAAAAATTCTTCAGAGCAGATTGAGCATGTAACTCAAATTGAACTCCTCTCTTGTACTTGCAAACGGCAACGCAAACTATCTCTCATATGACCACGAAGCACGAGCCTGAATGGCCAAACATGGTGTGGACAAAACACTGTTTTAATCAAAGGCTGAAGCTCTGCCCATTCAACATTCAGCCAATGAGCTGTACAATAAGTTGTCATAGTTAGCCAATAACAGTGAGAATCATCTATGACTAACAAATGTGTTTTGGCATCAAATATCATGTCTGTTTTGCATCACACAATATAGTGTCTTTCTACGTTAGCTTGCGCGCATGCACAAAGGAACATCTTGGGAGAATGGGACACTTTGGAGGTGTGCCTGTTCTGTGCAATCCCCTGCTCCATTGAGCAGGTGTGGCGGTCCTGCACCAATCGGTGCGGTGCTGTGTATGACAGCGGTGGTCTTCTCTTCAAAGAAAACCACCGCTGTGTGCTTGCAGCACATCATGCCCCCAAATCTTTGGTGCCATGCTGAGCCCACCCCGCGTGGCAAACATCCTGTTATCTGCCGACGGGTGCTCAATCCCCGCCGGGCTCCAGCTCCCCCAAACAGCTTTCCTGCTGCCACGCTGGGAGCCCACCCCAGCATGGCAAATGTCCCACATCGTCTGCCGCCAGGGGGTGCCCAATCCCCCATCGGCTCCACGGCCCCAGCCATCTTCTTCTGCCACGCTGGGAGCCCACCCCAGCGTGGCAAATGTCCCGCATCGCCAATGTAAAAAAAACCTGTAAATTAAAGACGGTCCCACAGTCTCCGCCCCCTCCACAACCCGCACCCACCCACAGTGCACCCTGCCTCCCACACACCCCTCACCCATATACCTCCGGAGCTCGGCGCGACGATCATCGTGGACCGGGAACATGTCTGCACTCTTCAAAGCCGACCGTGAACTGAGGAAATGCCGGTAAGCTGTATAATGGGCTAGATGGTTTTTTTTCAACTTTGTTGCATATCTCAGGCATTTTTTGGAATTTTGCACCAAATTTTCAACATGGGGTTTTTGGGACCCCTTCTCATGAATTCTGTCCCTGTCATGGCGTTATTCGGGCCCGAAGGGTGATTTCACAGTCACTGCACGAAATCACCTTTCAGGCCCGATTAATGAAACGACAGTGCCAGCGTTCATAAGGTGGGCTCTCAAAAAGCCTATTTTGAAAATTTAGTGGAAAAATTCCTAAAAATGACGGTTTTACGAGCGTGCATTGCGCAGTTCCTACGCAGGCTCGTAAGTTCGCGAATTTTCAGTATTTTCACTCCAGATTTTCAACATTGCCATTTTACTACACCTTCTTATGAGTAGTATAGCTGTCAGTTTTCACATCTCACCCAAAACGTGTTTCCGCCCATGTAGCGCACAATGGCGCAGTCGGTGTGTGAAATCAATGTATGGGACACATTAAGAAAATCACAGTGACACTGTTCATGAGCAGAGGTCTTAAAATGGCTATGTTGAAAATTTGGTGAAAAAATTCCTAAAAATGACTGTTTCTGACGTGCGCTGGCGCGAGTTCCTCGCGACGCTCATAAGTCTGCTAATTTTCAGTATTTTCACTCCAGATTTTCAACATTGCCATTTTACACACCTCCTCATGAGCAGTACAGCTGTCATTTTTCACATCCTGCCCAAAATGTGTTTCTGCCCATGTAGCGCACAATGGCGCAGTCGGTGTGCGAAATCATGTATGGGACACATTAAGAAAATCACAGTGACACTGTTCATGAGCAAAGATATTAAAATGGCTATGTTGAAAATTTGGTGAAAAAATTCCTAAAAATGACTGTTTTACGAGCGTGCATTGCGCAGTTCCTACGCACGCTCATAAGTCTGCGAATTTTCAATATTTTCACTCCAGATTTCCAACATTGCCATTTTACCACACCTCCTCATGAGCAGTACAGCTGTCATTTTTTACATCCTGCTCAAAATGTGCTTCCGCCCATGTAGCACACAATGGCGCAGTCAGTGTGCAAACTCAATGTATAGGACACATTAAGAAAATCACAGTGTCACTGTTCATGAGCAGAGATCTTAAAATGGCTATGTTGAAAATTTGGTGAAAAAAATTCCTAAAAATGACTGTTTTTCGAGCGTGCGTTGCGCAGTTCCTACACATGCTCGTAGGTTTGCGAATGTTCAATATTTCCACTCCAGATTTTCAACACTGCCATTTTACCACACCTCCTTATGAGCAGTACAGCTGTCATTTTCACATCCTGCCCAAAGCGTGTTTCCGCCATGTAGCGCACAATGGCACAGTCGATTAATGCGAACTCAATGTATGGGACACATTAAAATCACAGTGACACTGTTCATGAGCAGAGGTCTTAAAATGGCTATGTTGAAAATTTGGTGAAAAAATTCCTAAAAATGACTGTTTTACGAGCGTGCGTTGCGCAGTTCCTACGCATGCTCGTAAGTTCGAGAATTTTCAATATTTGCACTCCAATGAGTTCCAAATACCTAAACAGCACATAGAAGCAAGCAACATTCAGCACTGACAAATGCTTGTACTTCTTTGTCACTGATTTTTTTTAAGCCTTGTCCAAGTGCCAAATACCACTGCAAATACCTGCAAGCGAACGTTCGGCATTGACAAATGCTTGTTTAATCCTCCTTCGGCTCGGCTTGTGGCTCGCAATTTGACACTACAGCCAAGCTGAGCCGTGCCTTGGGCTTGGGCCAGTCCTGGCTAGCCCAGGTTTACATTTGAAATTCAGAGCTAGCCGTGGTGCCTGAAAACAAAATCCAAGTAGCGAGGTTACCGCAATTCACTTTTGAACTTGGAAGCTGAAATCCCGCGCATGCACAAGAGTGGCATGTTTTTGCGCATGCGTGGGATCCTGTGCATGCTGCTCTTGCGCATGCACGGGATTTCGGTTTCCAAGTTCAAAAGTGAATTGCAGTACCCTCACTACTTGGATTTTGTTTTCAGGCACCACAGCCAGCTCTGCATTTCAAATGTTACTGGGGCATCATTATTTTTTGCTCGGCATGGGAAAAAATTGCACCGCGGAACTGCATTCGTGCCTGAAGCGTGGTCTCAACATGGAGATACTGCCGGTGGCGGGGGATTTAAGCTCAGACTGAGTGAGTGAGGAATTGTAATGAAAAAGGAAAAAAATCAGGTAGAATACTGAAGTTTTGTATCTGTGGACGCATTTTAAAGGACATATGTGATCAGTGCGTGACAAAAGGCACACTGCTTAGATGAGCTAGAAAATGAAGGGGCAAAGCTGACAGTGCCCCTTTAAATGGTGGCACCCTGCAATAGTTTATCCATCACTTGCTGCATCTTGTGCATTTGGTGGGTGGGGCTATTATTCATACTGGAAGGATTAGAGAGCCAGCAGGGCCGGCTTCTTGGAGAACATGTTCCAAGTTCAAACTACCACTCATTATCGCATAGATTTTCTTTGATATGCCATGGCCCTGGGTCATGTACTATGCAGTTGGAGGTTGTGGTTCACATATCCAAGTATTATGAGTCAACATGTTTTTCATGTTTTGGCATAGGGCTGTAATCACTAGGCTATACAGCCTACCGAATCAATTAATTTTGACAGCCCTTGACTGGAATTGGATTATTATTGTTAAATGCCATTTTCCTATCATGCAAAATTAGTGGTAGAGTTTGAGTTGGGGCAGTAAGTGTCATGAAAATAATCATCAAAGTTATGAAAAAAGAACACAGGGCTGTAATTTCAAAGTCCTTTAAAGAGACACTGTCAAACCCCTTAGAGTGTCCTCAAACTGTCTCTAGTTTAAACAAGCATTTGTCAATGCTGAATGTTTGCTTGCTGGCATTGGCATTGCAGATACTAACAGGCACTCGGGTGTGCCTTTGGGTCATCAGGCATAACGGTCACACCATTTCACCACACCCTACCCTGCAGACACCGACAAGTATCACGGTGTGCCTTGCGGTCTTTGGCCCTTATGCGCACCCCATTCCATCAGGAAATACAGTGAGATGGGTGAGGTATAGGAGAATGGGGTGAACTTTAGGGCCGAAGAGTCCAAGGCACACCTCGATGCCTCTCACTGGCTGCAGGGTGTGGGTGTGGGTGGAATGGTATGAGCATTACAGGCGAGAATCCCAAGTTACACCACTGATGCCTGTCTTTCTCTACAGGGTGGGGTGTTATGGTCGGAAACCCTAACACCTCAGGCATTCATTGGTATTTTCAATCCAAATTTTCAACATGTTTTTTTTGTGACCCCACCTCATGAACAGTGGCAATATCAGTTTGTTAGCCGAAAGCTGTTTTTGCACAGCGACTATGGCATTTAGCACCACAGGTGCAAAAACACATTCCGAACAGGATGTGAAAAATGACAGCTGTACTGTTCATGAGGAGGTGTAAAAAAAATGGCAATGTTGAAAATCTGAAGTGAAAATATTAAAAAAACTGGTGAAGTCACGAGCATGCATAGAAACTGTGCAACGCACACCCGTAATGAAATTAGTTTGGGGATTTTTTACAGCAGATTGTCAACACAGGCATTTTGGGACCTCCGATCATGAACAGTGTCACTGTGATTTTCTTTATCTGTCCCAAACAATGATTTCCCACAGCGACCAGGCATTTCTGGGCTGAAAGTGTAAAAACACATTTTGGCCATGTTGTGAAAAATGACAGCTGTACTGTTCATAAGGAAGTGTGGAAAAATGCCACTGGTGAAAATCTGGACTGAAAATATTACAAAGTCATGAACTTACGAGGGTGCGTGGAAACTATGCAATGATCACTCATAACACAGTCATTTTTATGGCCTTTTGTCACCAAATTTTCAACATAGCCATTTTAAGACCTCTGCTCATGAACGGTGTAACTGTGATTTTCTTAATCTGTCCCAAACATTGCTTTCACACACCGACTGCACCATTGTGCACTACATGTGCAGAAACACATTTTGGGCAAGATGTGAAAAATGGCAGCTGTACTGCTCATGGAAGTGTAAAATGGCAATGTTGAAAGAAATCTGCAGCAACATAAAATTTGCAAACTTGCAAGTGTGTAGGAACTGCGCAATGTGCGCTCCTAAAACAGTCATTTTTAGGAATTTTTTCACCAAATTTTCAACATAGCCATTTTAACACCTCTGCTCATGAACAGTGCCACTGTGATTTTCTTAATCTGTCCCAAACATTGATTGCTCACACCGACTGCGCCATTGTGCACTACATGCAGGGAAACACATTTTGGATGACATGTGAAAAATGACAGCTGTACTGCTCATAAGGAGGTGTGGTAAAATGGCAATGTTGAAAATCCAGAGTGCAAATATTAAAAATTTGCGAACTTATGAGCATGCATAGGAACTGAGCAACGCACGCTTGTAAAACAGTCATTTTTAGGAATTTGTTCACCAAATTTGCAACATAGGCTTTTTGAGAGCCCACCTTATGAACACTGGCACTGTCATTTTGTTAATCAGTCCCGAAAGGTGATTTCGCGCAGTGACATCGGCCCGATTAACGCCACAACAGTTCTGTTCAAGAATTCATGAGGAGGGGTCCCAAAAACCCCATGTTGAAAATTTGGTGCTAAAAGGAGGTAGAAGACTTGGTTTGCTGGCCAAGGCACCTAGCTTTACCTGAGCTCTTTCCTTCTAAGACTGCTTGAAAGGCAGAGTAGAAAACTTACCAGAGCAAGGGAAAAGGATTAAGACTTATTTTGGCTAAGCAGATTTACTGTGTGGTGTTGTTTTTATTTTTACTCACAGGGATTGCTACTGTTTGTTGTTAACATTTCATTGCTTTATTTTCTCTGATTCAAATTGTTGTTGCTGGTATACCTTCTTCTGCATTATTACAAGGTGTGCCTACAGGTGTGTGTAACAGATTACTGCTGTAATCTTCTGATTCAAATTGTCTTTGCAAGGTATATCTTCTGTTACTGCTTTATTTTTCTCTGTAGCAAAGTGTTTCTTACAGGGTATGTCTTCTCTGAAATTATTACAGGTGGAGCTTACATTTTTGTGACTTTTTTTATCATTAGGCTAAGCAAAATTACTGTTTGACACTGTGTTTTATTTTATCCTTTTTTTTTTGTTTGTTGAAAAGGTTTGTTCTCTCAGAGGTGTTTCAGTCTCCTTCTCACATTGAAGGAGCTAATTGCTTTCCTCCCACAGCTCTTCCAAAGGATTAGGTGTGTGTATGTGGGAGTGGAGCTGGCAAACTGTCAGTAATTTCCAATAGAAAGAAGGTTAAAAGTCAGGTTAGTTGATATCTTGGAGGTAGAAGACTTGGTTTGCTGGCCAAGGCACCTAGCTTCACCTGAGCTCTTTCCTTCTAAGACTGCTTGAAAGGCAGAGTAGAGAAACTTACCAGAGCAAGGGAAAAGGATTAAGACTTATTTTGGCTAAGCAGATTTACTGTGTGGTGTTGTTTTTATTTTTTACTCACAGGGATTGCTACTGTTTGTTGCTAACATTTCATTGTTTTATTTTTCTCTGTAGCAAAGTGTTTCTTACAGCGCATATCTTCCTGAAATTATTACAGGTGGTGCTTTACAGGTTTTACAGTTTTATCTAACATTAGGATAAGCTTTCAGGGTTACTGCATTTGTTGTTGACTGATTGTTTCTGCTCTTACCTCCTTGTTCTTTCGTCCATGGTTCTTCTTTTTCAGTATGGGAAGGGCCCAACCACCCCACACTACACTCCTTTTATAGGGTACCACAGTTGTGACATTTCCTGTGGCAGAGCAGGAAGGGGTGGATCAGTGGGGCCTCCACAAGGTGAGCTCATTTACAGGGGCACTAGTAATTTAACTTGTTATAACAAGTTAAACAAAACACAATCAAACCATTACTTGCATTTTCCCTTTTTTTTCCTTCAAATTACTCTGACTAGGTTATAAACCCAGCAACTTATCTGGAATGGATATCATTAACTGCAGGTACTGTGGAACAATTTTCAGAAGGACAGCCTTACAGGATTTAGGACACTGTCCTACATGCTGGGCCTTTGGAGATCTTAGGGCTCAGCTCTGGGCAGCATGGGCAGAGATTGCATGCCTCAAATTTCATATTCAGGAGGAAATGCATTATAAGAACCACCCCCCATCTCCCCAGCATCCAACAGAAAAACCTCACCTGCAGAGGGTAGTTGGTCCAGGAGGTTGGCAAGTGGTTAGGAGGGCCAAATCGGGTGCCCCATCACTCTCTGCTCTCCAACATATTACCTCCAAAAACCATATAAACACTACAAACAGGTATCTGCCTCTATCTCTGAAATCAAACAAAGAGGCAGAAGACACTGCAGAGCAGGACACTGCAGCACATGAGCTAGCACAACAAAACTCACCGAAATCAGGAACCAAAACAAAAAAAGCAAAAAGGATATCCAAAAAACTTCTAATCATAGGAGACTCCATGATTCGAGGAGTTGATACCCATCTCCAACCAGGCATAATGGTCACTGACCGCATTGCTAAAATTGTTCACAAAGCAGGAGAAAACACTGATGTCCTAGTACACATAGGGACTAATGATCTCACCAGCCGGTCAGTTGTGGAGACCAAGGAGCACCTGACCAGGCTGGGTGACAAACTATCATCTATTTCATCATTGGGGGTATACTGGGATGTACAGGGAGAGGCATCAGCAGCAGATAACAGGAAGTTGTTATCCCTCTGTACAGACAGTTGGTGAGACCCCATCTGGAGTACTGTGTCCAGTTCTGGAGACCCCATCTCCGCAAGGACATAGACAGGATAGAGGTATCCAGAGGAGGGCAACTAAAATGGAGAAGGTTCTGCAAGAGAAGCCGTATGAGGAGAGACTAAAGGAGCTTAATATGTATACCCTTGAGGAAAGAAGGGAGAGGGGGGACATGATAGAAACTTTTAAGTACGTCAGTGGAATCAACAAAGTCCAAGAGGGTAGCATCTTTCAGAAAAAGAGACTTGCAAGAACAAGGGGACACAATTTAAAGATAGAAGGAGGGCAGTTCAGGGGTAATGTGAGGAAGTGTTATTTCACAGAGAGGGTAGTGGATGCATGGAACAGCCTTCCTGAGGAGGTTGTGGGGTCTAAACTGTGGGAGAATTCAAGAATGCATGGGAGAGACATAAGGCAATTCTTGTGTGGGGGTAGGAAGAAATAGGCTGTTGGTTAACTAGGATCTAGGTCCTATCCTGTAGGTAGGAAAATGGGCAGACTAGATGGCTAGCCGGTCCTTATCTGCCGTCAAAATCTATGTTTCTATGTTTCATCGGCATCTCCTTCTCTGAGATCCTGCCAGTCTGGGAGAGGGGAGCAGATGGGCGGAAGGTCAGAGAAGGGAGATGGGGAGCTAAACACGTGGCTCAAGGGCTGGTGCCAGGAAAAGGACACAGATTTGTAGGGAACTGGCAACAGTTCTGGGAGTGAATTCTTTAAATTTGATCGACTGCATCTGACTAAGGAGGGAGTCAGTGCATTGGGGCAGAAGTTTGACATCTTTGCAGAATATTTAAACTAGCAAATGGGGAGAGGGGTGCAGCACCCCATACGTCGAATGGGAAGAACACCCTTCCCCCCCTCAGCTAGTGGTCAAACAGGGATTCAGCATGTTTGCAGTTCATTTGCAAAACCAGGTAAGAAAAAAGGTTTGTCTCCCCATACGACGCACTGGGGTAATGCCAAACCTCACCCAACAACTAATACACCAAAATCTGGCCAATGGAAAATCATGTACACAAATGCTCACAGCCTGGGAAATAAGATCCCAGACCTGCAGGCAATAATGTCAGAGGCTAAACTGGACATAGTAGCAATTAGTGAGACGTGGCTTACCAGTAACCACACTTGGGAGACTTCAGTACCTGGCTATGTATTGTTCAGAAGAGACCGAGGTGCAAAAAGGGGGAGTGGCCCTGTATGTCAATGAAAATATCAAAGCTACAGAAATTCAGAATACACATAAGGAGCCAGAAGAACTGTGGGTCACCCTGGAAATAGAAAATGGGACAGCCATAAGAACTGGGGTTGTCTACAGGCCCCCAGACCAGGGGGAGGACAAAGACACATTACTGTTAGAAGATATACAAAACATGACAGCTAAAGGGAAGGTTCTGATAATGGGAGACTTCAACATGCTGGATACAGATTGGTCAATACCAGCAGGAACATCTGCCAGAATTAGACACATAGTGGATTCCCTGCAGGGGGAGGGCCTCAAACAACTGGTACAACAACCCACAAGAGACAGAGCTATCCTAGATCTAGTACTGACTAACAGGGAAAGGATCACAGATCTCCAGGTAGAAGGTCATCACATGGTATGGTTCAATTTGGCTACTACATCTAAATCATCCCATTCCAAGGCAAAAATATGGGACTTCAGAGGAGCTGACTTTGATAAGATGGCCAACAGAGTTAAGCTAGCCCTGGCAAAAAGAAACACAGGTGAGGGGGTACAGGCAAAGTGGCCAAGCATTAAGGATGCAATACTTGAAGCAACATCCCATTGTGTTAGAGAGAAAAGGAAGTGCAAAAGAAGAAGAAAACCACTTTGGTTCTCAAATACAGTAGCAGAAAAGGTCAGAGCCAAAAGGCTGGCCTTCAGGAAATATAAGGGAACACAGAGGGGTGAAGATAGGGAGGCATGCCAAACTGCCCTAAGGGAAGCAGGGAAGGCAGTAAGGCATGCAAAGTCCCAAACTGAGGAAACACTAGCACAAACAGTAAAAGAAGGTGACAAGACTTTCTATAGATACATTAGTGAAAGAAGAAAGTCCAGAGGGGATATTGCTAAGCTTAATGGAGAAAATGGAGCATGTGAGGAGGAGGACCCTGTAAAGGCATCTATCCTAAATAGATACTTTTGCTCATTATTTACTGAAGAGAAGGTAGGGCAGGGCCCACAGCTCAGCATCATGGACACAGGGGGGAGGGAGGTGAGCACTACTCCCTTCACAAAAGAAAGGGTCCTACAAGAGCTTGCTAAGCTCAGGGTGGATAAGGCAATGTGACCTGATGGCACACATCCCAAGGTACTTAAGGAGCTAAAGGTGGAACTAGCAGAGCCATTAGCAGAACTGTTTAGTGAGTCGCTGAGCACAGGAGAGGTCCCAGAAGACTAGAGAAGGGCTCATGTGATCCCGCTCCACAAGAGTGGTAGCAGGGAGGAGGCAGGGAACTACAGACCAGTCAGTCTTACCTCAGTAATGGGCAAGATTATGGAGGCATTCCTTAAGAAAAGGATAGTGCAACACCTGGAATCCATAGGGGCACAGGATCCAAGATAGCATGGGTTTACAAAAAGAAGGTCCTGTCAAACTAATCTCATAGATTTCTTTGACTGGGTAACCAGAGTGGTGGACCAAGGGGGAGCAGTTGATGTCGCCTACCTTGACTTCAGCAAAGCTTTTGACACTGTTCCACATAGAAGATTGATAAATAAGCTGGGTAGGCTCAGGGTGGGTCAGAAGTTGGTCAACTCGGTGGCAAACTGGTTGATGGGCAGAAAACAGAGAGTGGTAGTAAATGGTATACAGTTAGAAGAGATGCAAGTCACAAGTGGGGCACCAGGGAGTCCTGGGGCCAGTCCTCTCAAGATTTTCATTAGTGACCCTGCAGATGACTAGAGGGTAAGTGCTTGTCTGTTTGCAGATGACACCAAGATCTGCAATAGAGTAGATGATCCAGATGGGGTGGGCAGAATGAGAAGAGATCTGGATAAACTAGCAAAATGGTCAGAAGAGTGGCAACTGGATTTAATGCAAGAAGTGCAAAATCATGCACATAGGGAAGAGAAACCCTGAAGCCACCTATAGGCTAGGAGGAGTTGCTAGCAGTCACAAAGGAAGAAAGAGACTTGGGCATCATCATCACTGATGACCTGAAATCATCAAACAGACCTCTAAAGCAGTAGGTAAGGCTGGGGGTGTTAGGGTATTAGTAGGGTATCACAAGTCGTAAGAGGGAGGTAATAATCCCTCTTTACAAGACACTGGTTAGGCCCCATCTGAGTACTGCGTGCAGTATTGGAGGCCACACCTTCACAAGGACATTAACCAAATTGAGGCAGTCCAGAGAAGGGCACCAAAATGGTGCAGGGACTGCATCAGAAGACATATGAGGACAGATTAACAGAGCTCAATATGTATACCCTTGAGCAAAGGAGGGAGAAGGTGATATGATCGAGGCATTCAAACACCTTAAGGGCATTAACAAGGTGAAAGAGTCTAACATGTTTAAATATAGAGAAAATAGCAGGACAAGAGGACACAGCATGAGATTAGAGGGAGCCGATTAAGGGGAATGTGAGGAAATTCTTTTTCACAGAAAGGGTGGTGGATGCATTGAATGGCTTACCACAAGAGAAGTGGTGCAATGAATACAGCGCAGGGCTTCAAACAGGCATGGGATAGGCATAAGGGAGCAATACAAATGACTATGAATAGATAGGCCACTGACAGAGTAAAGGCCAATGGCACATTTATAAGGTAGAAAAAGAAATGGGCAGACTGGATGGGCGTTGCGGTCCTTATCTGCCGTCAACTTCTATGTTTCTATGTTTCTATGTAAAATTCAAAAAAATGCCTGAGATATGTATTAAAGTTGAAAAAACCCTATTTACTGCATTATACAGCTTACTGGCATTTCCTCAGTTCACGGTCGTCTTTGAAGAATGCAGACGTGTTCCTGGTCCACCGAAGATTGTCGCGCCGAGCTACAGAGGTAAGTATGGGATGAGGGTGTGTGTGGGGAGGCAGGGTGCACAGTGGGTGGGCACAGGTCGGCTGAGAGACTGCCGAGGGAACGTTTTCTTGTTTACAGGGTTTTTTTTTTTTTGGTACACGACGTGGGACATTTGCCACGCTGGGGTGGGCTCCCAGTGTAGCAGCTGTAAAGCTGTTTGAGGGGGGCCTGGAGTCGACAGGGGATTGGGCACCCACGTCAGCCATACAGACGTGTGCAATGCTGGGGTGGCTCCCAGCATGGCACCTGGAAAGCTTTTCTTGGGGGATGTGGAGCCGATGGGTGATTGGGCACCCCTGTCGGCCATACAGTATGTGCGTGGGGGGGGAGTGCATGAGCACACAATATACGTGCGTGCATGCCTGTGGAGGGGGGGAGTGCTGCTCACTGAAGCGGTGCTCTCCCTTTCAACTGTACGGCACTGCATTTTCAACTGCTGTCACAGACAGCTGCAGAGTTGATTGGAGAACTGCAACCGCACCTGCAAACACACTGACTGAATTGGAAGACGGCTGCCACACCTCCGAAAACTCGGATGATTGCACTATGTTTTTTGCACGTGCACGCAAGCAAACATAAAAATGCACTTAAAGAGCAGCTGGCACCTTCAGAAAAACTTTGGGAAATATATTATTTTGACAAAATTCAGCTTATATTTTACATATCTTCAACAGAATTTTCCTCTACATTATTTATTTCTGAAGAAATTTCTGCAAAAAAAAGTTATCCTTTACAGTTCATCTGTCTCTGTAGCTTATTCCCTACTTGAAATTATAATGCTCTGTTGTGACATCACAGTCTGTTGCCTTGGGAATAACTGTGATGTCACAAACAGAGTACTATGTCATCAGGTTGGGAAAAAGCAATATGAGCTGATGAACCTTCAAAGAACAGCCATCTTGTTTTCATACATATGACTTCAGTAAAAAATTATTGGGATAAGAAATACAGGGCTAAGAAGAAATATAAGTTGCCTTGTGCCCAAATATTACGTTTTTCAAAGTTCTTCTTGAGGCATCGGTGGCTCTTTAATGATTTGTTACATTCCTTGATCAACTCCCACTATTTCTTTCCTCGACCTGGGAACACTCTCAACACAGCCTAGCCACTCATGATGCATTGGGAGAGGAAGCTATTGCATTATGAGTAACTGCACTGTTTAGGGGTGTTCCCAATGTTCAGGAAGTATGCAAGAAGAGTTGATCAAAGATTTGAAACAAAACAAGACTGGGTATAACTACACCATTACCATGCATTTCGAATCAACTTAGAAAGGAAGCAAACGAAACAACTAGCAACATCAATGAATTTTACAGAAGGTAAGGAATCAGAACATGTGGGGTTTCACCTAGAAATAATATGACACAAAATGGGTTGACAGTGTCCCTTTGATAGTACTCTATTGTATTTAGATAACAGTATGGCTAAGCATCATCTTTAACACCACTTGCAAAACCACATTTTAATGACACAAAGTAACAATGGGCTCTATTCACGTAGGGTGCTGATGGGCTATGCACCGCTTAACCCAGGCATATAGCCCACCTTCACCTGTGCAAGCCCACTGTGGCATGTACAAAACAGTTACGCCCCCCCTCCCGCATGGATCCCCAGCCGAGCGCAGAGTTCTGCATGTGGGAGGGCTGGGAACTCAGCGGGTAGGAGGGCATTCCGGCACTCGCACCATTCACATCTGCGGGAGTGCCGTGTGGATACCAGCAGCTGCGCATCTGGAGGGCAGCTGTACCGGCTACGCACCTGTAACAGGGTGCTACCTGTTATTAGTATACAGACCCTGGAAATAAAGAATAAAGAGTTATATGTGCCAGTTCTTGTCCCCCTTATGTTATTTCTCTCACCTTTTTCTATCCTCTCGTTTTCCTTCTTTTTCTTTTCTTGTTTCTTTGTCAGGGTGGACACCCTGACAAAACCCTAGCCTTTTCTTTGCTGTCTTCTTTACAAAAAAGACCCCTTTGCTGTGCACAACAGTGCTGGAAACACTTGTTTTAATCACCGAATTGGAGATACTTTTGTATCACGAGGCGCATTATTAGTAAAGCTCCTGAGCAGGAGTATAAGAATAAAAGCACATATCGCGCTAAGGAAAATGCCGAAAGAAAGGCATTGTGTTAGCGCAGGTCACACTTTAATTTAAAGAGCTCTGGTGCCCCTGAGTAATGAATGAAACCACCGTGCAGTGTGGCAGGTATACAAAGAACTTCCTGAATCTGACACTATGGGCAGGAGAATGACAGTCCCATAGTGTCCCCAATATTTAAAAGAATGAAAACAGTTGTGACAGCCCCAGAGAGGTTGTAACTGGGGCTGCCTGTAAAATAAAGCATATTTGGACAAAAAGGGCCAAATTAAAAAGCATCTGCATGATAAGGCATGGGATAATATGGAAACTCCCCCTATTATGTAATGTCATGGCCAATGGGAACTCCCCCACAGAGAGTGATGTAATCCCTAGGGCTATAAGTAGGGCTCACCACTAGGAGGGAAGAGTAGAGTCGAGCCAGTAGGTGTGCTGACTGTGAAGGAGAAGGACCTATTTGTGTGCTGATCAATTCACGCAGTTCTTTGCTCAGTGTAAAAGGTTTATTACACCAAATTGGCTGGGGTTAAGCCACAGGCTCTGCGAGGGAAGCACAGACCTGGGATTTTCTTTTGGTTATTGAACTAAATAATTATTTTTTTCCTTTCTGTAAATATTTTAGACTTTGAATAAAATGAAAGATGCCTTCCAGCATCTTTTATGCACCTGAACTCTGCCTGCTATGTCAAGTTTGTATCCACAACGCTCACACTGGTGTCAGTTGTGGGATACCTGGTGCATTTTTAGACTGCCTGGGAAAAACGCTGCTGGGGGGTATAGTCAAATAGCCGACACATGAGCAGAGAAAAAGGTGCCAGAAGGAAGGGGTTCCCATGGACAAGATCCAAGGCCGAACAACTGGGGTTGAAACCTATACCAGGAATGGAGCCAGTCATTCACCCCAAGGGAACCACTAAAGAAAGAAAGAAAATGTAGAATCCCGAGAGAAGAAAAAGAAATGGCGTGCTGGGAAAAAGAAGCAATTAGAGGAGAAACGTAGAAACATAGAAGTTGATGGCAGATAAGGACCACAAGGCCCATCCAGTCTGCCCATTTCTTTTTCTACCTTATGAATGTGCCATCGGCCTTTGCTCTGTCAATGGCCTATCTATTCATATTCATCTGTATTGCTCCCTTATGCCTATCCCATGCCTGTTTGAAGCCCTGCACTATATTCATATCCACCACTTCCTGAGGTAGGCCGTTCCATGAATCCACCACCCTTTCTGTGAAAAAGAACTTGCTCACATTACCCCTTAATCTGCCTCCCTCTAATCTCATGCTGTGTCCTCTTGTCCTGCTATTTTTTTTAAACTGAAACATGTTAGACTCTTTCACCTTGTTAATACCATTAAGGTGTTTGAATGTTTTGATCATATCACCTCTCTCCCTCCTTTGCTCTAGGGTATACATATTGAGCTCTGTTAATCTGTTCTCATATGTTTTCTGATGCAGTCCCTGCACCATTTTGGTTGTCCTTCTCTGGACTGCCTCAATTTGGTTAATGTCCTTGTGAAGGTGTGGCCTCCAATACTGCACGCAGTACTCCAGATGGGGCCATCCAGTGTTCTTGTAAAGAGGGATTATTACCTCCCTCTTCTGACTTGTGATACCCCTACTAATACACCCCAACATTCCCCTAGCCTTACCTACTGATTTAGTGGTCTGCTTGGCTGATTTCAGGTCATTGGTGATGATGATGCCCAAGTGTCTTTCTTCCCTTGTGACTGCCAGCAACTCACCTCCCAGCCTATAGGTGGCTTCAGGGTTTCTCCTCCCTATGTGCATGATCTTGTACTTTGTGTTAAACCCCAGTTGCCACTCTTTCGACCATTTTGCTAGTTTATCCAGATCTCTTCTCATTCTGCCCACCCCATCCGGATTATCTACTCTGTTGCAGATCTTGGTGCCACCTGCAAACAGACAAACCTTACCCTCCAGTCCATCTGCTATGTCACTGATGAAAATATTGAAGAGGACTGGCTCCATGACTAATCCCTGAGGTACCCCACTTGTGACTTGCATCTCTTCTGACTGTATACCATTTACCACCACTCTCTGTGTTCTGCCCATCAACCAGTTTGCCACCCAGTTGACCAACGTCTGACCCACCCCGAGCCTACCCAGCTTACTAATCAGTCTTCTATGTGGAACAGTATTGAAAGCTTTGCTGAAGTCAAGGTAGGCAACATCAAGTGCTCTCCCTTGGTCCACCACTCTGGTTACCCAGTCAAAGAAATCTATGAGATTAGTTTGACAGGACCTTCCTTTTGTAAGCCCATGCTGCCTTGGATCCTGTGCTCCTATGGGTTCCAGATGTTGCACTATCCTTTCCTTAAGGAGCGCCTCCATAATCTTGCCCTCTACTGAGGTAAGACTGACTGGTCTGTAGTTCCCTGCCTCCTCCCTGCTACCACTCTTGTGGAGTGGGATCACATGAGCCCTTCTCCAGTCTTCTGGGACTGCTTCTGTGCTCAGAGACTCACTAAACAGTTCTGATAATGGCTCTGCTAGTTCCACCCTTAGCTCCTTTAGTACCCTGGGATGTATGCCATCAGGTCCCATTGCCTTGTCCACCCTGAGCTTATCGAGTTCTTGTAGGACCCTTTCTTTTGTGAAGGGACTAGTGCACACCTCCCTCCCCCTGTGTCCATTGTGTTGAGTTGTGGGCCCTGCCCTACCTTCTCTTCAGTAAATACTGAGCAAAAGTATCTATTTAGGATAGATGCTTTTACATGGTCCTCCTCCTCCTCCTCACATGCCCCCTTATCCCCCTTGATCTTAGCAATACCCCCTCTGGACTTTCTCTTTTCATTAATGTATCTATAGAAAGTCTTGTCACCTGCTTTTACTGTTTGTGCTAGTGTTTCCTTGGTTTGGGATTTTGCCTGCCTTACTGCCTTCCCTGCTTCCCTTAGGGAAGTTTGGGATGCCTCCCTATCTAAATCCTGCTGCGTTCCCTTATATTTCCTGAAGGCCAGTCTTTTGTCTCTGACCTTTTCTGCTACTGTTTTTGAGAACCAAAGTGGTTTCCTTCTTTTGCACTTCCTTTTCTCTCTAACACAATGGGATGTTGCTTCAAGTATTGCATCCTTAATGCTTGCCCACTTTTTCTGTACCCCCTCACCTGTATTTCTTTTTGCCAGGGCTAGCTTAACTCTGTTGGTCATCTTATGAAAGTCAGCTCCTCTGAAGTCCCATATTTTTGCTTTGGAATGGGATGATTTAGTTCTAGTGGCCAAATTGAACCATACCATGTGATGGTCACTGGCCCCCAGGTGACCTTCTACCTGGAGACCTGTGATCCTTTCCCTGTTAGTCAGTACTAGATCTAGGATAGCCCTGTCTCTTGTGGGTTGTTGTACCAGTTGTTTGAGGCCCTTTCCCTGCAGGGAATCCACCATATGTCTAGTTCTGGCAGATGTTCCTGCTGGTATTGACCAATCTGTATCTAGCATGTTGAAGTCTCCCATTATCAGAACCTCCCCTGTAGCTGTCATGTTTTGTATATTTTCTAACAGTAATGTGTCTATGTCCTCCACCTGGTCTGGAGGCCTGTACACAACCTCAGTTTGTATGGCTGTCCCCTTTCCTGTTTCCAGGGTGACCCACAGTTCTTCTGGCTCCTTATGTGTATTCTGAATTTCTGTAGCTTTGGTATTTTCATTGGCATAAAGGGTAACACCACCCCCCATTTTTGCACCTTGGTCTCTTCTGAACAGTACATAGCCAGGTACTGAAGTCTTCCAAGTGTGGTTACTGGTAAACCATGTCTCGCTAATGGCTACTGTGTCCAGTTTAGCCTCTCTTATTATTGCCTGCAGGTCTGGGATCTTGTTTCCCAGACTGCGAGCATTTGTATACATGATTTTCCATTGGCCAGATTTTGGTGTGTTAGTTGTTGGGCGAGGTCTGGCATTTCCCCTGTGCATTGTAGGGGAGCCAGACCTTTTTCCTTACCTGGTGATGCAAATGAACTACAAACATTCTGAACCCCTGTTTGACCACTAGCTGAGGGGGAAGGGGTGTTCTTCCCATCCGACTTATGGGTGATGCACCCCCTCCCCATTTGCTAGTTTAAATATTCTGCAAAGACGTCAAACTTCTGCCCCAATGCACTGACTCCCTCCTTAGTCAGATGCAGTCCATCAAATTTAAAGAACTTTCGCTCCCAAAACTGTTGCCAGTTCCCTACAAATTTGTGTCCTTTTCCCTGGCACCAGCCCTTGAGCCACATGTTTAGCTCCTCTATCTCCCCTTCTCTGACCTTCAGTCCATCTGCCCCCCGCTCCCAGACTGGCAGGATCTCAGAGAATGAGATGCCGGATGAAATGGATGATAGTTTGTCACCCAGTCTGGTCAGGTGTTCCTTGGTCACTGCAACTGACCGGCTGGCGAGATCATTAGTTCCTATGTGTACCAGGACGTCAATGTTTTCTTCTGCTTCCTGAACAATTTTAGCAATGTGGTCAGTGTCTCTCCACACTGATGTACCTGGGAGACATCTGATCATTACCCCTGGCTGGAAATAGGTATCAACTCCCCGAATCATGGAGTCTCCTATGATCAGAAGTTGTTTGTATTTCCTTTTTGCTTTTTTGTTTTGGTTCCTCTTTTGAGTAAGTTTTGTTGTGCTAGCTCCTGTGCTGCAGTGTCCTGCTCTGCAGTGTTCTCTGCCCCTTTGTTTGCATTCAGAGATAGAGGCAGAGAGGAGACAGAAGGAGAGAAGACAAAAGGAAGACCCAGTTCCAGAGAATCCAGGTGACCTGTTGCATTGGCTTTGCCCGAGACTGCTGGACATGGAAAGGGGCCGAGAAGAGGACCGGCAGCAGAGAGAAGAGGAATGGAAGAACCAAGAAGAGGAAAGAAGACAACAGGATGCTAGATGGCATGATGTCTTGCAAGCCATTCAAGCAATGAACCCAGGGCAGCCTGACAGAAGCATCCCTCAGGATATCAAATTGACCAGGCTTACTGAGGCAGATGACATCAAGGCACACTTGACCACCTTTGAGTGGATTGCTCAAATCTGTACCTGGCCCAGAGATCAATGGGTGATAAGACTGGTACCGCACTTATCTGGACGTGCCCAGCTGGTGTACAGCCATATGATAGCACCAGATACCAGTAATTAGGACCCGGAAAAGGAAAGATCCTAAGAAGGTATGACATTAATTCTGAGACATTCCAACAAAGGTTTAGATCACAGAAAATGGTGGGTCAAGATACACCAAGGGGAACCTTTGCCAGATTAAAGAGCTTTCGCCTCAAATGGTTACAATCAACAGTAAAAACAGTTGATTAGATAATGGATTTAATTATCATCGAACAGTTTATACAGATTATGCCCCAGGATGTGCAGGTGTGGATAAGAGAGCACAAACCCAACACTGCTGAGTGAACAATAACTCTGGCGGGGGACTACCTGGTGGCAAGACTTGCAAGGACCAGAGGAACCCTGAGCCCAGCAGCCCAAATTACGACACTGGTAAGACAATATGATCAAACTTACCAAAAACCAGTATCTGGTGGGGGAGCAAATTGGCAAAGAGAGAGACAGAGACCCTACCATGCTGATTTTATTTGTAGGATATGTGCAAGAAAGGGACATTTCGCATGGAACTGCCCTAGTAAATGATAGAATATTTCCCATTTTGCTATGACTAACTGGGGCTATATTACCACAGTGGGAATTGGACAACAAAGTTTACTGGGCCTCATAGATTCAGGGAATAAGCAGACTTTAGTAAGAGCAGATCTTATGACTATGAGAAAGAAGGGATAGAGACCAAGGTGACTTGTGTCCATGGGGATGTTCATCGGTACCCAACAGCCATGGCAGAAGTGACTGTGGAGCAAAATACTCAGACTCTTGCTGTGGGTCTAGTCCCTCAACTTCCTGTGCCCATGCTCTTTGGTCAGGACTATCCAAAGTTTGATCAACTGTTAAAGTCTCCCCAGACAGGTTACCCTTTGGTTGCTGTCATCACCCGGGCACATGCTAGAAAAGAACAATCCCCTGATATGTTCTCTTTTGATCCAGAACTATTTGAGATCCCCAGAAAATCCAGAAAAACCAAGAATGAAAAAGGAAGGAAGGAAGGGATTGGGACAAGTACTTGCCCTATCTATTATTGGCATATCTTGAGGTGCCCCAAGCTACCAGCATTTTTTCTCCCTTTACTCTTTTGTATGGCAGGAACCCATGGGGTCCCTTGGACGTAGTAAAGGAACATTGAAAGGAGGGGAAGGAGGTCTGTCACAGTAACATAATTGATTAAATGACCAATTTAAGAAAGAAATTGGTTAAATTTGTGCAGGTGGCACATCAGAACGTGATTCAAAGACAAGCTGATCAAAAATCTGGTTATGATGAAGGACTGAAAAACAAACGTTTTCATCTTGGGGAGAAGGTGTAATTGTTATTACCTACTCAGGAGAATAAACTTTTAATGAAATGGCAGGGTCCCTATGAAGTAATCAAACAGGTAGGAAAGGTCAACTATGAAATTAAAACACCAGAAAGAAAAACAGCTTCGAAAGGGTACCATGCTAACCTATACGTAAGTGGCAGGAAAGAGCAAACTCCATGCTCAGCTGTTTTATGTATCCTGAGTCTTAAAGCAGTGAGATGGATGTAACTTATGAAAGGCTGGACTCTAGGTCTCAGGTGGATGAGGTGCAAATCAACCCTGAGCTGAATGATGCCCAGAAACAAGAAATAGGGGAACTGTTATAGTATTATGGGGCTACCTTTACTAGCGTACCAGGTAGAGCAAAAGGGGTGGTACATAACATACATATGGAACAAACAAAGCCTATTCATCCATGATCTTGTTGCTTGCCTAAGAAGGTCAGACAAGATGTTGTCACTGAAATCAAGCACATGGAAGCACTAGGGGTAATAATCCCATCCTGTAGTGCATGGTCTTCACCCATGGTAGTGGTACCTAAGCAGGAAGGAGTAATCAGAGTTTGTCTGAATTTTCGTAAGATCAATTCCCTTTCTTCCTTTGATGGGTATCCAATGCCCAGGGTGGATGACTTTCTAGATAAAATCGGATCAGCTAAGTACATTAGTACTCTGTACTTAACAAAGGGGTACTGGCAGATTCCATTATCTTTACAAGTCCAAGAAAAGAATGCATTCAGTACCCCAACAGGGCTATTCCAATTCAGGACAATGCCATTCAGATTACACGGGGCACCGGCCACCTTCCAGCGCTACATGGATAGGGTTTTAAGCACCCATACCCCATACTGTGCTGCTTATTTGGATGACATTGTCATTTTTTCACCTGATTGGCAGACTCATCTAATTCATTTGAGCACTGTCATGCAGTCCGTTACTGATTCAGGCCTGACCATCAACCCTGCAAAATGCGCCATAGCCAAAACTGAGATGAAATATCTGGGGTTTATAATAGGAAAAGGGATTATCCAGCCTGATATCAGTAAAGTAGAGGCAGTGGCAAACAGCCCCATACCACAGAGAAAACGTCATGTCCGCTCCTTCTTAGGCCTAGTCAGCTATTACAGATATTTTATCCCCGACTTTGCCATCATCGCCACCCCACTGTCAGACTTCATGTGAAACAAATGTGCAGATAAGGTCCAATGGATTCATGATTGTAATGAGGCTTTCTTAACCCTCAAAGCTTTATCCTGTTCCTACCCTGTGTTATGTAGTCCCAATTTTACCAACACCTTCGAACTTCACACTGATGCCTCTGACACAGGCAATGGGGCGGTGTTGTCCCAGAAACACAAAGGTGAGGATCACCCGGTGATATATATATATAAGCAGAAAATTACAAGTGAGACAACGGAAATATTCTACCATTGAAAAAGAATGTTTGGCATTGAGATGGGCAGTAGAAGCACTCAAATATTATTTGTGGGGCAGGGAATTTACGGTGGTGATGGACCACAATCCCCTGTGTTGGCTTCAACAAATGAAAGATAAAAATGGTAGGATCATGCGATGGTACTTAGCATTTTAACCCTATCGCTTTACCATCACACACAGGGCAGGCTCCAAACACCTCACTGCCAACTTTTTATCCAGATATGGGGCAAATGTGATGGAAACAGGATAAAATATACAGTATGTGATGTTAACATATTTTCTTGCTTTTTGTACAAAATGTTAAAGTGAACTCCTGAAGTAAAATAACAAAGAAAAAACTGAAGGTTACGAGTTGAGAAAATGTGTTTATACCTCAGGGAAAATGTACAGAGTATAGATATAGTTATATCTGTTATGAATTACTGTATTGTTTAAGGGTCCCTGAGGTGGAGCTTCTGAGAGTGGGTGCGTGGAAACTCCAAGCCTCCTAGGGTTTCAGGAGGGTGTTTAGACAACAGAAATCTGTTGCTTCTTGTTGGGGGAGGTGTGTAACAAGGTGTTACCTGTTATTACAGACCCTGGAAATAAAGAATAACGAGTCACATGTGCCAGTTCTTGTCCCCCTTGTGTTATTTCTCTCACCCTTTTCTATCTTCTCATTTTCCTTCTTTTTCTTTTCTTGTTTGTTTGTCAGGGTGGCCAACCTGACACAACCCTAGCCTTTTCTTTGTTGTCCTCTTTTCAAAAAAGACCCCTTTGCTGTGCACAATAGTGCTGAAAACACTTGTTTTAATCTCCGAATTGGAGATACTTTTGTATCATGAGGCGCATTGTTAGTAAAGCTCCTGAGCGGGAGTATAAAGAATAAAAGCGCATATCGCGCTGAAGAAAATGCCAAAAAAAGGCATTGTGTTAGCGCAGGTCATGCTTTAATTTAAAGAGCTCTGGTGCCCCTAAGTAATGAATGAAACCGCCATGCAGTGTGGCAGGTATACGAAGAACTTCCTGAATCTGACACTATGGGCAGGAGAATGACAGTCCCGTAGTGTCCCCAATATTTAAAAGAATTAAAACAGTGTTGTGACAGCCCCAGAGAGATTGTAAGTGGGGCTGCCTGTAAAATAAAGCATATTTGGGCAAAAAGGGCCAAATAAAAAAGCCCCTGCATGATAAGGCATGGGCTAATATGGAAACTCCCCCTATTATGTTTTATTTATTTATTTATTGAAATGTTTCACCAGGAGAGTACACTGAACAACAAATCAAATCAACTTTATTTTTATAGCGCCTTTCAAAGCCAAGGCGCTGTACATAAAAACATGTACATAATAATAAGAATTTAAAACAAACGTTAAAACATATCATCCATAACTAAGAAAAAGCTAAACTAAATAAATATGACTTTAAACCAACTTTAAAACTATCAACGGTTGGGCATTCTCTCAACCAATGAGGTAGAGAATTCCACAGGGTTGGTGCTGAGAAAGCAAAAGTACGGGATCCTGATGTCTTTAATCGAACCCTCGGAATCTGCAGCAATCCCTCGTTGGTGGAACGGAGAGGACGGAGGGGGCAGTAGGGAATCAGGAGATCTTTCAGGTAACCGGGTCCCTGATCATGTAGGGCTTTAAAGGGTAGTAAACCAACCTTAAAGGTGATCCACCACCAAACAGGCAGCCAGTGCAGTTCGCGGAGCACAGGTGTAATGTGACTGGTTCTAGAATCCCCAGTCAAAAGCCTGGCCGCAGCATTCTGCACCAGCTGCAGGCGGAGAATATCAACCCCAGGTAGCCCTAGGTAGAGGGAGTTTCAGTAATCAAGACGGGTAGTGACAAAGGCATGGACCAATGTTGGAAGATCACCCGGAGGAACCAGGTGTTTCACCCGGGCGATATTCCTCAGATGGTAAAAAGAGGATTTGACGACAGCTGACACCTGAGATTTCAGGGTCAGACCGTCATCAAAAATAACACCCAGATTACACACCTGATCAGAGGTAGAGAGCGGCATACCACCGAGTGACAAACCTGATGGTTGTCCAGCTCCCAAACCCGCCCCTGGACAACCTGGGTCCACTACCAATACCTCAGTCTTATCTGGATTCAGTCTCAGCCAGCTGGAACTCATCCAAAATCTGATCTCAGCAAGGCAGTTATTAAGCACGGAGAGTGCATCATCCTGACCGGGCAGAAAGGACAAATACAGCTGAGTATCATCTGCATAACAGTGAAAATCCAGACTGTATCACCTGATGATTTCTCCCAATGGCAGCATATACACTGCAAACAACATGGGAGCTAAAATGGAACCCTGCGGTACCCCACAAGGCAGGGAGTGAGCGCCAGAGGAATAAATTCCAGTGCCAACTCTCTGGGACCTGTCCGTGAGGTAAGAATATAACCATTTGAGGACTGTACCAGAGAGCCCACAAAAAACCCTCAGGCGCTCCAACAGCACACCATGGTGTACAGTGTCAAATGCAACAGAGAGATCAAGAAGGACCAGAATGGTACATGCCTTTTGATCTCTAGCCATTAGGAGATCACTTAATACCCAAACAAGGGCAGTCTCCGTGTTATGCTTCTTCCTAAAACCAGACTGGAGAGTATCATAGACATTGTGAGTTATAAGATGATCATCCAGTTGCAACACAGCCACCTTTTCAATAACCTTACCAACAAATGGCAGGTTTGAGATAGGCTGGTAGTTAGCTAGACAATCTGGATCCAAGGAGGGTTTTTTAAGGAGTGGTCAAACGACCGCCTCCTTGAGGGGGTCAGGAAAGACCCCCCCTCTCCAAAGACTTCCAGAAAATCTCAGCAAGGATTGGGCAGATAACTTCTACACATCCTACTAAGAGAGGTGTAGGGCCCGGATCCAAACTACAACTAGTTGGTCGCAATGTTTGGATGATCTTCACAATGTCACTGAACTCCAGCCGGCGAAAATCTGACCAGACAGACTGAGTGCATGCCACTTTGACCACTGCAGTCCCCCATAGGGGAGGTTGGACCGGTGCCAGACCCGATGCTGGCAACCTTATCTGCAAAAAACCGAGCGAACAACTCGCATCTCAGCTGAGAAAAAGCTTCTCTGGGCTGGAGACAGATTGGATTGCACAATCTGTCCACGGTCCGGAAAAGCTGAGCCAGTCGATTCTGTGCAGCAGAAATCTCCCTGGACAGGAATTCTGCCTTCTTATGGGTGATTTCTGATTGATAGCCATCATAATGTGCCATCAACCTAACCCTGTCAGCATCATGGCTGGACCTCCGCCAGGCTGTCTCCAACCTTCGGCCAACTTGCCTTAACTCCTTCAAGGAGCCATCAAACCAAGGACTCCTTGGATGGAGGGTGAGAGGCCGAACACGAACAGGAGCAATCTTGTCCAGAGCATCTCCCACAGCCTTGTTATAGGCTAGTACGAGACCATCTGGACTCATACATTCACCCAACAAGCCCGATAGATCCAGTACCGCCGTTAGGTCACTGGGGTTAATACCCCTTAAAGGGCGGTACCGAACCATCTCCGTAGGGGCAGACCTATTGGGGAGGCCCTGAAACTGAAACTTATGGTACGATGGTCATACCAGCTGACTGGTTCCACCCCCAAATCAGCGATCTCCATACCCAAAAGAAAGATCAGATCCAATGAATGACCACCTACATGTGTCGAGGAGGTAACTACCTGTGTTAGGCCCAGCGTCATCATCAGCTGGAGGAGATTTTGACCAAAATGTGAGAGTTCATCGTCGACCAAGGCATAGAAGTCCCCCAGAACTATCGATCTGGGGAACCTCAACACCATGTTGACAATGAAGTCTGCTATCTCCTGCAGGAATTCTCCACCATCACCTGGTGGACGGTAGATAAGGAGAATCCCACAGCCTACACCCTCTCCCAGGATATATTCAAAGGATCTGGTACTTCCCAATGGCACATCCACAAGGCCCAGCTCAGTCTTAAACATAATGACCACACCCCGGCCCCTATGATCCAACCTTGGACGGTGTATCACCGAGAACCCGGCTGGAAAGGCCGAGGCCAATATAGGGCATGGATTTTCATCCAGCCAGGTCTCGGTGATGCAAGCCAGATCAGTTGATCCAACAAGATCAGCTATAATAGCTGTCTTGTTTTTAATAGATCTGGCATTGCATAACACCGCCAAGGTGGGATGAGCTGTCGAGGAAGACCTCGGCACCTGTCCATTAAAATTGGAACCCTTGGGTATGGGGACAAGACAAGAATAACCTCTATCCTGACCCCATTTCACCCCAGGGTGTCTCCTGAACCCCAGAACCCCGATCCGCCCACCCCCCCTCCTGTCCCCCAGCAGGCCTAGCTCTCCACCTTCGCCTACGCTTCCTAAGAATGCCCAACGCATGACACCTAAAATAGGTGTCGGATGGCAATGGGGGACATTCAAAGGGACATAATTCCCTGAGACTAGTGGGGGAATAACGCGCAATCGTCGCTGGACCTCCCCAACACGTTATAAATAAACAAATAAACTGGAGAGGAAAAATTAAATAAATAAATAAATAAAACAAAAATAATAAACAAAACAAACCTATCAATATCAAATAACCAAAAATAATAATTCACTCCTCCACTCTCTCACAGAGGGGGATCAAAAAAGCAAAAAAACAAACACTATTACACATTAAAGAAAAAAAATAAAATAAAACCCCCAACCCAAAATATAACCCCCAAAATAACAATAAAATACAATTTTGATAACTGCAACAACAAGTTAGATCATCTGTTATTGTCCAATAAAACACACTGTCCAATGTCTTCAAAAGTTGCTGAGTTTCATTAAAAAAGTTATAAAACAAAAGATAATGAATCCAAGCTGAGAAAATGTGGCACTCTCACTACCACAACAAAGGGTAATGAATCCAAACTGAAGAAATGTGGCACTCTCACTACCACAGCAACTGCAATTAAATTGTGCATGCATCTCTGGTATCAACAAAGCTCTCTCACTGCTTCCAATAAAAATATAATTACAGTACCTGAAAATGATGTAGCACTGAATAAAAACAAAAATGAAACAGCAAGCCTTTGAAGGTCAGATTAAGGGAGAATAGTACAAGTATTATTGGCCAGAAAAAAGGGCACGGAACAAGAGATACCCCACTTAGCCCACCAAAGCCGCCAGTAAGACTAGGGGGCCGTAAGGAGCAAAGGAGGAAGATTATCCACCAGCCCTCCGACTGGTAGCCTCAACCCCCACAGGGAGTCTCAGGAACCAGGTGCCCAAACTCCATTGCCAAGCCAGTTCAGGATCCTCCAGTTCTCGACCAGATGCAGCTCCACACACTCCCTCCAGATAAATATCGAGTGAGGCTCAAACCGGCAGTCAGCTAAACAGTACAGATACAGCGATTTGAAGAAATCGTAGTCAATATTCACAAAACCGCCAGCTATTCCAGGGATTTAAGTCCACAGTACAGTCAGCATGAAAAGCCAACCACCACCACAGAGCAAGCACAAGACTGTCAGAACCAAATCCGAACTCGAATAGAGTTGAGACTAAAGGAGCTTAATATGTGTATCCTTGAGGAAAGGAGGGAGAGGGGGGACATGATAGAAACTTTCAAGTACCTCAAGGAAATCAACAAAGTCCAAGAGGGTAGCATCTTTCAAAAAAGAGGTGTGCAAGAACAAGGGGGTACAATTTGAAGATAGAGGGGGGTGCGGCTCAGAGGTAATGTAAGGAAGTATTTTTTCACAGAGAGGGTTGTGGATGCATGGAAAGGCCTTCCGGAGGAGGTTGTGGAGTGAAAAACAGTGATTGAATTCAAGCATGCATTGCACAGCCATTAGGCAATTCTAGGGGTTGGGGGCAGAAAGAAGTAGGCTGCTGGTTAACTAGGATCTGCAGCTTATCCATTAGGTAGGGAAATGGGCAGACTGGGTGGGCCAAGCAGTCCTTATCTGCCATCAAATTCTATGTTAAGTATCCTAAGCACAACTTCATAAATAATACAAGTTTAGAAGCAGCAAATGTAGCAAATTTAGAAGCAGCAAAGTAACAGAGCTGCTCCAAGAGCATAAGTCCACAGGTAACAGCAAAATGCCGATATCACTACAGCGGACAAATAACAGTCGGGAAAATCTCGAACGACCAAACTAATTGAAGTAATCAAACGGACAAAAATACATTTAAAAACATCAATATAAACATTTAAAATACTAAAATACAAGAGCTTAATGTAGTGGCAGACCCAGCGTGGTCGTCATCTTGGTTTCCCACAAGTTGCTCTTCTCACGGTGCGACCTGGGGGGAGGGGTTACATAGGGTTGTGAAGGATGATCAGTTACAATAGTATGTGGGTAGTACAAATAATACAAAATTGTAAGATTGTGCAACAGTTAGAACACAAGTTATTATACAATAAACAGTAGTGGAACATTGGGTAAATTACAATACATGTCCAAAATCATACAAAAGAACATATAACCATACAAAACAGTAATAATGCGACTGAACCATTTATAGTGCATGAGTGTTCCAGGAGCAGGCTCGAGGCAGTACGCAAGTGCTGTTGGAGTAAAGAGGATGGGGTTAGGTTGTGCACACTCAGAAGGGTAGGTGGAGAAGAGAGGGTGAGATGCAAGAACTGAATATGAGGAGAAGGGGTAGCCATTTCCTGATTTCCCCCTTCAGGATGTTTAGAACCCTGCCAGGGAGGTCATGGTAGGAAGCATGTCATGGCCAATGGGAACTCCCCCACAGAGAGTGATGTAATCCCTAGGGCTATAAATAGGGCTCACCACTAGGGGAGAAGAGTAGAGTTGAGTCAGTTGGTGTGCTGACTGTGAAGGAGAAGGACCTATTTGTGTGCTGATCAATTCACATAGTTCTTTGTATCAGTGTAAGAGGTTTATTACACCGAATTGGCTGGAGTTAAGCCACAGGCTCTGTGAGGGAAGCAGAGACCTGAGATTTTCTTTGGGTTATTGAACTAACCATTTTTTTTCTCTTTCTGTAAATATTTTGGATTTTTAATAAAATGACAGATGCCTTCTAGCGTCTTTTATGCACCGGAGCTCTGCCTGCTGTGTCAAGTTTGTATCCCACCACGCTCATAGCGCCCCCTCCAGTCACCGCCGCTGTACCCGCTGGAGTGGGCGGGGGGTCATAGGACCCTCGCAGGATGGTGCCCCCAATGTTGGGGGATGGTGATCAGGCCAGGGGCAGGTGACCAGCACATGCTCCCCCCCAGCAGTTGTCCCGACGCTCTACGCACCCCCTCCGAGATGGCACCAGACTGGTGCAAGGGATCCACTGCAGATCTGGGTAGGGCAGCTGATTGGCCACCAACCCAGGTCCCTACTCCAGTCCCTGCATACCTGCATGCCGGGGGAGCGGGGACTCAAAGGGGAGCCGGGCGGGGACTGCTACTTCGTGAATGTGGTCCCCACATGGATCTCCCATGGGTGCAGAGCTGCATGTGCCATTACGTGCCGGCTGCACACAGTTTTATGAATAGGGGCCAATGAGACCACAGTGCTATCAACAGACTTGCAATGCCGTCATGGGCAGCAGTGGCCAGTACATCATTTTTGTTTAAATTGCAGGCAACTGTAGATATTGTGGAGCTATATACATACAATACTACCCCATCATGTACAACCGCCTGCAAAGTAAACAAAACAGTATTTGATGGCCAGTACCAACCCTGAACATTCTAAGTCTGTCTATAGCAATACAACTCCTTCCCTATGTGGTTTTGTGGGTGGGCTGTATCAGGAAGTACGACTGTACAAGCAGCAAGTTAAGTATCATAACAATGGTGGAAATCACGTACGCTGAGAGTAGTCGTGATACATCCCATGACCTGTGGAAGTCCGCAATAATCCCGGAATTTATCTGCAATATTTGCTGCCTCTTCCTCATTAGGCATTTGAATTAGACTCGGAGTAACATACTTAATGAAACCATGGCAGAACAAGCACATAAACTTGCACACTGTACTTTTGCGCATGCCGAACTGATTAGTGACAACCCTAAGTTTCACATGTAAGCGAGGTAAGTTGTCTATGGGACAATTCATAAGCGCTACTCCGCATGTATCTGTTTGTCCTTTTAATACACACTGATAAAGGGGCACAAGGAAAAATGAAAAGTCAAATGACAGACATGAGGCAGCTCAACTCGCCTGGACAGCTGTAATACAGTTCAAATCTAACGGTAATTTCAACACTAGCAGTGGTGCTAATGGCAGCTAGACATTCTAAGTATAGAATCTCAAAAAGATTTGACATTTTCCTGTCATCCAGTATTGCTATTCTTGTGATGAGGCTGTACAGGTATATTAATTAAAGATTAATGTAAGGTAGGTGAATCTTTAGAGCCAATCAAAATGCTCCATTGCAAGTACCATTATTATAATTGTACTTACTCAATCTGACTTACGTTTAAAAAAATTTGGAGCACCTTTCTGAGCATATTCCCCCTACAATTCTGAGTTTGTGGTGTGATGGACCTCAGTCTAAATCTCTGTGTAGTGTTCATCTGGAGGTCATTTATTCACTTTGATAGGTTTGCCTTAATGAGTTGATGCTAGAAAGCCCTCCTTCGGGGCAAGAGTTGAAGTTGGACTACCAACTTAAGCATTTTGGCAGCCAAAGCAACATATTAGTTTAGTAACCATGGGCTACAGAGACTAAGGTAAATTCTGATAGGATTCACAAGAATTTTAATATTAAAGTACTACATTTCAAACATTCTGCTTTAGGTGATTTGTGATGAAGAAAATTTCAGCATTAGTGTCGGTAGCCATTACGGTAGCAATTACAGGTGCTTTATCCTACTCCCTCCCACCTACCCACCACCCCAACCCCACCACCACCACCGCCAATTCCCAGACTACCCTGGCTAGTTTCTGATCATGGGTCACTTGACATGACTTGAGGTAAGGCATACACCGCCTCAGCACTCAACGCCACCTGATAGGTCTGATTTTTTGTTTCGGTTTTCTTCTTTTTTTTTTTTAAACCTATACTTACCAGTACTGATCATCAATAATAGCCTGGAGCACATATGATGCCCATCCCTTGCTATTGACGAAGTCCTGATATCTGTTCTTGGGGGCAGCAACTGGGATATACATACCATCAATAAATCCCATGACTTGTGGAAGTCTGCAATAATCCCGGAACCTATCTGCAGTATTTGCTGCCTCTTCCTCAGTAGGCATTTGAATTAGACTCAGACCAACATATTTATTGAAGCCATGGCAGCACAAGCACATAAACTTGCATATTGTACTTTTGTGCACACTGAACTGATTAACGCAACCCTATATTCAGCACAGCTATCCAGTTTATAAAGAACCATTGCCACGCGCTTCCTTAGAAGCACCAGTTCCCTTACATATGTAGCATCAGGGCTCATAAATATACTGACATCAGCACACAGCTCTTCATATGAATGGTGTGACATCCAAAAATTCTCAAGCCAATCACTGTCATTAAAGAGATTCTCAATAATGTTATCCCAGCAATCTCCTCATCTTTGTTTAACCTAGCAAGAGCGATTCACTTGTCTGACAGAGCTTGTAAAATACAATTGCCACAATTGGCCCTCAAAATATGCTTGTATTTCTGCATGACTGGCATGCACAAGCTGCCTCTCAAATGACTCCCTGTGATTCTGCATACGATTTTAAACTAGTTGCAGTTCAGTTTCATTAGCATCATATATGACTGCAGCCAGCAGCAGCACCAAATGATGAGCTTCAATACCAGTAAGGAACATCTCTGGCTGTAACACCACAGACTCCTAACAACAGTAAATGTCAACCCAGAGCATACGCAATAAGCTCCCGCTCCAACTTCCGACTGAAAGTCAGAACTGCATGTAAACTGGAGCGGAGCTCACGGACCTAACTCAGCATGCATGTAGACTGAAGAGTGCTGCAGTTGGGTCCACATTCGCCAATCACAGAAGGGAGTTGTGGCCGGAATAAGTTTCACATGTAAGCAAGGTAAGTGTGTGGTGAACGGACTTAGGAGGTTGGGTCATCTCTTTTTTCTAAGGAGAGGCAAGCACAACAGTTGGAGGTGCAAACAGCAAGTTTTTATTGGGACAGCCACTGGTTACACTGGAAAATAGTTGATTATGTGGTTGCAGAGTACAAGGCACTCACAGTGATTGTTATGCACAACACAATACTTAGTGATAGGAGGCAACTATACAGGTCTAGGTGCAGTGAAGATAAAAATAAACAGATATATATATATAAAACATCAACACATAAGGTACCTCTAAAAGGGTCACCTAGTGCCCTACATCTGCAGACGTCAATAATGATAACCATCAGTACCTAACCACCTTGGCCAAGGATAATTAGACAGCACCAGTTAAGTCCGACAGTCCAGTTGGAGGAACAGTCTTTCTGGTGTGAAGCAGGTGGTGGCTAATTAGCTTGAAGAGTTGGTACAGTACCTTAGTGACCAGTCAGTCTTGTTGTCTGGCAGGAGGGCTGAGAACAACAAGATGAAAAAGATGAAGGAGATGAAGAAGATGAAGGCTGATCCAGAGCTGAAGATGCAGGTGATGAGAGGATGGAGGATGGTCGAGGCAATGTCCTTCTGTGGCGATGACGGATCCTCTGGAAGGCTCCCGAAGAGTTGTCACCCAGCCGGGGAAGGGAGCTATGGCCACCTTGGAAAAGCAAAACAAAAATGGGGCAATTTCCTATTCACATACTGCAGAGGAAACCTCACTATCATGAGCCAGGGTAGCTCCTAAGCTGACTATATGGGGGAGACCTAACTACCACTATGCTGGCTAATGCAGTCTTTTGTCGTCTTTGGGGGTTGCTGGCAGGCTGGGCGGGAAACACTAGATGTTTGGCGGAGAAAGGCGGACGCCCCCGAACTCAGGGCAGGCACTGCAGTCTTTGTAGGCCAATTAGTTTAGGTGGTAGGACTACCACAGTTGGGTGGCCTGTTCACTCCCCTACGGCAACAGCTCAGACTGGGGGAGGAGAGAACTGACGTGGCTCGATGCAGTTGGTGATGGGGCAAGCAGTTCGAGCCCTTTCTGGTACAGTTCAGGAGACCAACTGGTTGAGGTGCAGGGCAAGCAAATTCAACCCCGGCATGGATAGGTGGCTTTGGAGGGTGCAAGGCAGGCAGTTCAGGCCCCGTTGCAGTTTCGGACAGACCCCAATGCAAATAGTTCAGTTGGTTGGGGCCAACCATGTCCCAGGGTGCAACCTAGGGAGAACACTGCAATTGGCAATTACACAATAACACTTTCTTTTCTCTTACCAGGTACTGGGTTTACCTATGACCAGGGTCTGAGTGACAGGCAATGCAGTGCAGCATAGGACTGGCCTTGCCCGTCAGTGCACAGGTCACACCAGTTGCCAGCGAGCAGCCCAGGGGAAAGGTGGGATGGCTGATGGGGTGGTCTGGGTTCCCAGGGAAGAGCTTGGGCCTCTGGGGGATTCCCTCTGAGATAGGACACTAGCCCTTTAAATCCTTAAAGAAAATGTTTTGGCTTAGTAAGCCTGCAGGTGATGGCCTGGGCTGGGCTCACACTATTTGCATAAAGATGAGGGGTGGCAGCTGGGCTATGTGGGGAGCCCAGACTGAGCTCTGCCCCTAATAAATATTGACTCTCCGGGCTGCAGCCTCACCATGCAGGGGCCTAGTGCTTGGCTCCACCCCTTTCGCCCTACTGCTATAGTCCCAGGTCTGCAACCCCACCCCTGTGCTTTCAGCATGAATCTGTACCAACCCCCCTTTTTCCTTTTTTGTTGCCTTAGGTGGGGCACCGATCTGGTGCCAGAACTATGTCCCTGGGGCTAGAAGCTGCGGTGCCCCTTTATGTATTCTCCGGTTGGCGATCTGCCCACTTTTGCCTCCTGCCTCCTAAATGCCCTCTCAGGTTCCTCCGGCACTACAAAACATTTATTTTGGGCTTGCAACCCACTTATCACTTTGTCCAGGTCTTCTGTGGGCCAGGAAGATCGTAGGTGGTGCTAGTGGGGTGGCTGAGGAGCCACGCTCCTACCTGGTGCTGGCTGCGTCTACTTGTAACCGCTGGGGAGGAACTAAAGATCCAGGCAGTGATTTCCACCTGGATGCTGTTCCACTGCCCCATGCGGTCTGCACTGCAAAACGCTCCCCCTCCCTCTTTGTCCCAAAGCAGCGTGGTCTACCGGAGGCTGGAAGAGTCCGCAACTGCGCTAACACTATGTGCACTCCGAGGGGGAAGGAGCAAGTGTCCAGGCTCCTCGGATCCCACCAATCACCAGTGATTGCTGGTGGGACTTTGCCTCTGCAGGAGGGTAGGAGAAGGAAGCTCCACTAACCCCAAGGGAGATAGCCAGACAAAGGGCAGCAACAAGGGGAAAGTCTCAAACTGGCCACCTACAAGGTGCTGGGCGGGGAGAGAACACAACAAAATGAGCTGACCTCCCCAAAGGCAGCTCACCAAATGAAACAAGGGGCAAGCTGGCTACTGGATGGCTGGCCTGAGGGCCAGCCCTGAGCTACTGGATGGTGAAGAACTAGGGAGACTACCAGGGCAGCCCCGAGGAAAAGGGAGCATGCACAAAAGACCTGACTGGACAACCTTAGGACCTACCAGCCAAGGGGATTACATGGAGCAGATGGTAGAGGGAAGCCCACACCATGGACTAGCTGCTGCTGGCAGCCTGGAGGACTGCTGGACCACTCAAGGAGCTGGAGACTGTCTGCTGCTGCTACTGAAGACCGCTGGAGACCATCAACTACAGAGGAGCAGCCACCAAGGAGCTACGGCCCGAGCTTTAGTATGCCTCCAGGCATCTGTACTCCTGTGCCCTCTACTCTGTCAGCCACCCAGTCCAGAACTCCCTCCGGCTAGCAGGGGAGACCCTTTTCTAGCCTGGGGTGAATTTAGCTTTTTGCTAGATGATTGGATCCCTAGGGCTTAGATCAGCCCCTTGGGCTGATTTATGACCCCTTTAGGTGTTGGCTGGAGCCCTGGCCTGGCCAGGACAAAGGATCCAGCCCGGGAAAAGTCCAGGAGGGGAAGGGGGGATAGGGACAAGAAGTGGTCATCCAGCTAGCTTGGTCAGCAAGCCAGCTGGCTGTGTATGGGGTGGGTAAGGGATTAACCCTTTCCCTCCCTGAGGTTTTCCCTGATCTGCTTGCAGACAAACTTTGGGGGCACTAAAATTGGTTAGAGGGACAATTAATATGCGCTACTTCACATGTACCTGCTTGTCCTTTTAATACACACTGATAAAGGGGCACAAGGAAAAATGAAAAGGCAAATGACAGGCATGAGGCAGCTCAACTCATCTGGACAGCTGTAATACAGTTCAAATCTAACGGTAATTTCAACACTAGCAGTGGTACTAATGGCAGCTAGACGTTCTAAGTATAGAATTTCAAAAAAGTTTGCCCTTTTCCTGTCATCCAGTATTGCGCTTCTTGTTATGAGGTTGTACAGGTATATTAATTAAAGATTAATGTAAGGTAGGTGGAATCTTCAGAGCCAATCAAAATGCTCCATTGTAAGTACCATTATTATAATTGTATTTAATCAATCTGACTTATGCTTAAAAAAAATTAGGAGCACCTTTCTGAGCATATTCCCTCTACAACTCTGAGTTTATGATGTGATGGACCTCAGTCTTAATCAACGTGTAGTGTTCATCTGGAGTTCATCTGGAGGTCATTTATTTACTTTGATAGGTTTGCCTTAATGAGTTGATGCTAGAAAGCACTCCTAAGAGGCAAGAGTTGAAGTTTTTATTTATTTATTGAACTCTTGGATGACACCTGTGAGCAGATGCGCATTGAGAGGTTCCACGTCAGATACATTAACACAAGAAGACAATATAGTTACAGTAAATTATACATACATGCATACATACAGAGTACAAAAAATTCAACAGTACGTGGGTTGCAATGACAAGCAGTTCACAAATTGTGCTAAGGCATTGTACATGGTATGCCAGCATCCTGCAGAAGAGAGAGAGGCAGAGGCAGACTGTTAGGGTGAGGTAGGGAGGGGCAGTGGTGGCTGAGATAGGGAGGGCAGAGGGAAAGAAAAGATCCAAGGGGTAGGGGGTGGGAGGCAAGTGCTAGGGTACAGAGGGTGGGAGGCAAGTGCTTGGGCAGAGACTTAACCTGGTGGGCCAGGAGCTGAAAGTGCTGAGGCAAACTAAAGCTGCAGGCACAGACTAGTGGGGGCATCTACAGGTACTATTGTCAGTGAGGTGCTGACGGAGTTTGTGCTTAAAGGAACCAAGGGTTGTGGCTCCAGCGATGTCAGGTGGTAGACCATTTGTCCACAGAGGGGCTCAGTGAGCAAAGGATCACTGGACCATAGTTGTGCAGCACCTGGGCACATGGAATACTTGTGTAGTCGAGCTCCTGGTGTGCCTGGCATGTATAGGTGGTGATAGAAGGCTCAGAACTTCTTGAGGAAGTAAGTTTAGTGATACCTTTTTGGCGAGTAGGCAGGTTTGATAAAGTATTCTGTCCTTCAATTTAAGCCAGCCCGATTACGCATAAAGCCCACAGGTGTGGGTGAGTTTTGGGGCATTAGTGAGCAAGTGGCAGGCTTTGTTTAAGGTTGTTGAGAGGCACTGGAGTGCTGTGTCAATTCTATGTCATAACGGTGATCGAGGAAAGGCGATCGCAGTTAGGGCGAGTGTACATCAATGAAAATCAATTTCGGCGATGTAAGACTCACAGCACTCAGCAAAATGGTGCCGGAGACTTGTTTTTTTTTTTTATGTGGCGGGCTGTGCCCCCTGCATCCCCCAACTAAAGGATTCTCAACCCCAGCGGGGGGTGCACATTAGTTGGGGGTGCAAAAGCTAAAAAAAAAAAAAATTTAACGTCCTGGCGCAACAAAATGAACGCACACCCGGAACCGAACCCAGCACCCTTGCAACCCTAACCTGCCACCAACCGACCACGCTACAGGGCCAGCTCAGCAGCCCACCACTGCAGTATGCCTCACAAACTCTCCCTCCCCTTCTGCCCATCCCACGGCACACTCACGCCCCCTCCCTGCGCATGTGTACATATAGCAACATCCTGTCGCTATATTCACTGCCCCCTATCCGGTCGCCCCCCCTGTCCAGTAGCCCTATGCAGATGGTGCCGTTATTGAGTCATCCTTTTTGAAAGCATTCAATAGCAGTCACCCTCATCACAGACTGCCATTGTGTCAGTAGCAGAGCCATAGACAGCTAGGCCATAGTCAATCAAGGTGATGAGTGAACTGTTAATTGCCAAGTTCAGAGCTTCATATGTCAGGCAATGTCTGTACCTGTAGAGGATACTGATACTGATGTTAAAGGCTTTGGCCGTGATGTCAGTGTACTGTGTGTAAAACAGGGCGGTGTCCAGTGTGATTCCCAGGTACTTGAAATAGGGAACTAGTTCCATGGTATTACAGGAGTCATTCTGAATTGCTAGAGGATAGCCTTTTAGCTTGTTTTGGGCAGTGGCGAAGAGCATGGTCTTGGTCATTTTATAGTTCATGACCAGTTTTTGCTCTTTGAATACTTTTTCAGCCACTGAGAAGCCACTCTGAAGGTCGTATTCCAGCAGTGTGGTGTCGAGGTTGCTAGTAAAGATCATCGCATCATTTGCATAGAGGAGCATGTGGTTATTGCCAGCAGCCGGCAGGTGTTTAGGAAGAAACTGAAGAATAACGGACCAAGTATGGATCCTTGTGATACCACTGATCTGACTGATCGACTTTCTGATAGGATGTCCCTGATCTTTACTTGCTGTGATCGCGGGCTAAGGTAGCTACAAAACCATGCTATGGTTTCTAGAGCTAGCCCTATGTCCAAGAGCTGTTCAAGGAGGAGGGCATGATGGGCCACGTCAAATGCCTTTGATAGGTCAACAAAGGCCACCCTTACAATGTGCCCTTTGTCGAGCACTATGTATGAATCCGATAAATTCCAGGAGAGCCATGATGGTGCTATGGCCGGCTCGGAAACCATGCTGTTCTGGGCATAGGAGCTGATATTGACCAAAGTACTCTACCAGCTGGTCAGCCACAATCCTTTCAAGGGCCTTGGAGAGCGGGGGGAGTATAGAGACTGGCCTGTAGTTGTTTTGAAGAGACCGGTCACCACTTTTGTGTACCGGTGTGACTGTGGCAGCTTTCCAGATTTGGGGGGATTTGGAGTGGCAAAGAGATAGAGTAATTATCTTTGTCAGTGGACCAAGTACTTTGTCTAGTGTTAGTCGAACAAATTTTAGGTCCAGAGAGTCTTCACTTTGCCTTGATTTGCCACGGGCTTTTTCAAGGTGTTTTCTAGCAGCGGCTTTGGAGACCAGTTTGAAACAGAAGAGTGGCTGGTTTGGTCATGCTGAGGTCTTCTCACTGAGCCCTGGAGCAGGAGTATTGAAGAAGTGCATCAGGAGCACACTACTGAGATCCTAGAAGGCGAGATTCAGAGAGTTAGCGACGAGCAGAAGGTCCAAGGTAGTGACACTCTCAACATTCAGCATGGCTGTGGCTATTTTAGGTCCTTCCCAGTGATGTCGTTTAGATTTGCCCAGAATGATTTGTTGCTATTCCAGGTGTCAGTGAGCGCTTCCTTGTAGAATTTTCTTTTTGCCTCCTCACAAACTGCCTTTGTGCACTCATTGTAGGCCTTTTTATACCTTTGGATGTTAGTTAGTGTGCCATGTGCCAGCACTGTTTGCCAGAGTTGGTCTCTTGTATTTAGTTGCGCCAGTAGTTCCGGGGTAATCCAGGGATTTATAGGTCCTCTGGTTTTTCTCTCTGTGATGGGAGCATGTTTGTTACAGGCTGCATTAAATTTGGAGATAAAGAGATCTAATGCAGTGTCCACATCCATGGTTCTAAACAGGTCTGACCAGTCCTGCTGCTTTAGGTTATCTTTTAGCTGTGGAAGGTGGCCCATTTAGGAGTAGGCAGTTTTTTACAGTTCTGGCAGAGGGTTTGTGGTAGTTGTTGTTCCAGAGGAAACTGACAGGGGAGTGGTCACTCAATGAGTCAGGGAGCATGGTGAGATCTGTGATGTGGGAAGGGCGGTTCGACAGAACCCAGTACAGAAGTGTGCTGGTGTCCGTCATGTAATTGGTTCGAGTCAGCACGTCCACCAGTTGGGAGAGGTGGATTGTGACAAGGGTATCTTTATTTATTTATTTGCTTTTGTTAACCGGGTAAGCACACTAGACAGCCAAGTGCCTATTTTCACATGCAACCCGGGAGGGTTACAGGTCAAGTGAGTACAAGTACAGTAAGGAAGTCAATGTAGCATACAGAGAATAACAGGCATCACAGGGATTACATCAGGTAGTTAACGGTATTTGATAACTAAATGGCACAAGAACAATACAGTAATGGTACATACAGGGACATTAGGTAGTTAACGGTATTTGAGAACTAAATGGCACAAGAACAATATAGTAATGGTACATATAGGGACATTAGGTAGTTAACAGTATTTGAGAACTAAATGGCACAAGAACAATACAGTAATGGTACATACAGGGACATTAGGTAGTTAACGGTATTTGATAACTAAATGGCACAAGAACAATACAGTAATGGTACATACAGGGACATTAGGTAGTTAACGGTATTTGATAACTAAATGGCACAAGAACAATACAGTAATGGTACATACAGGGACATTGGGTAGTTAACGGTATTTGATAACTAAATGGCACAAGAACAATACAGTAATGGTACATACAGGGACATTAGGTTGTTAACAGTATTTGAGAACTAAATGGCACAAGAACAATACAGTAATGGTACATACAGGGACATTAGGTAGTTAACGGTATTTGAGAACTAAATGGTGCAAAACATTACAGTGAAGGTACATACAGGGATGATTTGAACAGTAAGGAATTCTAGGAAAGCTTACAGAGAATAAACGGGCTTCATAGGGACAACATTAGGTCACTTGACAGTATCTAAGAACTATATGGGACATAATCAATGCGGTAAAAGTACATATAGGGTGGGATTAAGTATGCATAACAGGTTCGATCCGGGAAAAAGGGACTGGGAGTAAGTGCACAAGGGGGGAGGATGCACAGTGGCTAGTCAGGTGCTAGTTACTCAGCGAAGTGCATGAGGATAAGTGCAGTTAGCGCTAAGGCCCCCACCCTAAGATTAGCCTGGGTGGGAATAAGTGGGCTATGCTAGAAGACTACGAGGTGCAGGGACACGCTGAAGAAGGTTTTAAAAAGTTCCAGAGGGAGGCCTTAAAGCTGGGATGGGAGGGGGAGGACCGTGTTAGTACAGGGATTGAGTTCCACATTTTAGGGGCATTGGTGTGAAAGGCCCGATCACCTGCAAGGGTACGGGATCTTGGGACCAGGCGATCCAGCGACGCCTTGGATCTTAGGAGATAGGAAGGGGTGTCGGGTTTGGGGGGAAGGGCAAGAGCAGAAGGGGTGGCCGAGCAGATAATGTTGTCAATGAGGTTTCCGAGTACGAAGGTACGGTGCTTCTCTGGGGGGAGCCACTCCAGACGCGTGTAGAGATCGCAGTGTGAGGGAAGGGTGGAGAAGCGCTGAATCGACATATATTGTTATATGCCATATCCCATTTCAAAAGGCTGGATTTGGTACAGGGGCAAGGTGACGAGCCCGTGAAAGAGTGAAGGGAGGAGGACCCCCCCTGGCTATAGCCACACGAGCAGCCGGAGTGAGGCAGTTTTTGGCTCGGTAGGCTAGGCCAAGCCTTCCATTTGTAGCCTTGCAGATGTTCCTGATGTGGAGGGTTAGGTCCAACTGTGGGTCCAGCATGATGCCCAGGTACTTGGCGGTGGCTACTGTCTGGATGGGAGAGCCGTCGGACCCAAAGATTTGCAGAGGAGCAGGGCAGGATTTAATTCTGTTTGAGGAACCAAAAAAGCATGGCTTGAGTTTTCTTGAGGTTCAGGGTAAACCTGTGTTCACCTAGCCAGGTTTGGATGTGTGTGAAGTCAGAATTTAAATGGGAGTTTATTGTGGAGATGTTGTGGGAACTGGCCAGGATGACGAGGTCATCCGCGTACATGGTGGAGAGGCCGTGGGCAGCGACAGATGGCAGTTCATTGATGAAGAGCGAGAATAGTGTGGGGCTCAGTACGGATCCCTGGGGGACGCCATGGAGAACTGGTGAGGGGTTGGAGAGGGTCCGATTGAAGCAGGTATACTGCTGCCTACTGGAGAGGTAGTTAAGAAACCAGGCATGAACGGGGGGTGGAGAATCCAAGGGATAGGAGCATGGAGCAGAGGAGGGAGTGATCGACCCTGTTGAAGGCTTTAGAGAGGTCCGCAAAAATAGCTCCGGTAACTTTGCCTTGGTCAGCAGCAGTCCTAATCTGTGAGGTGACTAGACCAAGGGCAGTGGACGTGCTGTGTCCTTTCCTGAAACCGTGTTGTACGGGAGAGAGGATGTTGTAGTTCTGCATATAATCGGACAGTTGAGAGGTGTTAGCAGCAGGTGAGACTGAGATGATATTGAAGTCTCCCAACAGCACTGTTTCAGTGTTTAGACTCAGTGTGCTGATGTACTCTAGTAGGTTGCTGATGCCAGGCATGGTCTGCTTAGGTGGTATGTATACAGACAGTAAGGTGAGCACTCTCTTGTGTGCTCATAGCATTAGTTTAATGGCTAGTACCTGGAGATTGTCGTTGCAGGGTGGTGGGGGTATGACATATCCCTGGAGTATATTTCTGGTGTAAATGACACATCCTCTGCCTCTTTTCAAGTGCCGGTCCTGTCAGTACAGGGTGTAGCCGGGCAGGGATATGGCAGTATCTAGTATTTTCGGGGAAAGCCATGTTTCCACAACAGATATCACATCAGGGTGGTGTTGAGAGACCCAGGCCTTGAGTCTGTCCATTTCTGGGAGGAGTCTGCAGATGCTTAGGGATGAGAACACGAGACCCGAAGTTTTACACTGTCTAGCATTGTGGGTAGTTGGAGGGCCAGGGTTGGGATGCACATTGCCAGACATCAGGAGGAGGAGAAGCAAGAGTAGTCTTAGGAGCTGTGCCAGTATTATTTTTTCCTGTTGTTGCCTTACTCGTTTGCTGGGTGTCTGCATTTTCATTTTGTGAATATTGCCCGAAAGTAATAGTAGTAGTAGAAGCAGGCGAGTAATGTGGTCCAGTAAGAGTTTATACTTTCTTGATCGTTGCCTTTTGCTGGACACAAGTACTTTAGTGGTGCTAAAGTGGGCAACGAAACCAGGGATGAGCAGTACCAAGCAGGGATCTTTTGAGTGACAGTACTGTGACCAGGTCCTGGGATGCCCATGCTGGTATAGCTTTTGGACCCCTAGTAGGGGGAGGTGATTGAGACAAACACATTAAGGACTGTCTTCTGGTGGTTTAAATGGGAGGAAGGAGGCAACCTGGTACATGGAGATCCCGTTGCGGATAGCAGAGTAAGTATGACGATGCAAAATAGAGTCCCAGATGTCCTAATTAACATTGTGATGCACAAGCCTCAGGAGTGAGGTACTACCCCTTTGAGAAAGAGAGAGAGAGAGAGAGAGAGGAGAGAACTCTGAGAGAAGTAGGGGTGGGTCACTGGGAGAGAAAGAAAGTGTGTTTAATAAAGGAAGTAGCTGGAGAAGGGGGGTGGGTGAAAAATCCCCTAGAGATCTGCACAAAGAAAGAGCTGCAGTGATCCCAGCTCTTCACCCTGCTTAAGGACTTTCCTCAAGGTAATGAAATAAAAACAGGGACAGTCCGAGGGCACTGCTCAGTTGGAGAGGTAGTCTGTTAAGCTGCCTCCAGGTCCAGTAAAGTAAGTTGGACTACCAACTTAAGCATTTTGGTAGCCAAAGCAAAATATCAGTTTAGTAACCATGGACTACAGAGACTAAGGCAAATTCTGATAGGATTCACAAGAGTTTTAATATTGAAGTACAAAACTTCAAACATCCTACTTTAGGTGATTCGTGATGAAGAAAAGTTCAGCATTAGTGTCATTAGCCATCTGCCCCCCAAACCAAGATTTCTCTCTCTCTTTCTCTTAATGAACCCCTATCCTCTCACACCACTCCCTGTAACAGATGAGTCAGAGATTTCAACTTGGAGTGTGGAAACATTTTAAGCACTTTTAATTACACAATAATAGCCAGTGTGAGTATGATAATTAATTCTAATCCATTGAAGTGGGAGTAGAGCTTGTGAAGACAGGAGTTGTAGGCAAAGTAAAAGGGGACTGGAGGCGTTTTTGTTCTGAAGAGTAATTGCCAGAATGCGGATTCCTTGTAATTATTACTGAAGAGTATTTCCAAGCACCTCTCAGGCACTTCAGTTATAAAACATGACGAGTCCATAGCACAAACAGTATGGGATAAAGCATGCAATCCCTTGGCTGGCATTTTAATTTTTGTTTTTACAGTGTGACAGGAAAGCATGACCAGGCATTGCAGAATATCATACTGCCTCCTCTGCCCAGCCCATGATACAGGGGTTATTCTTTGCTGTTCCAAGGTCAATCTTGACCTGTCTTATTTGAAGGGATTGGGCTCAACTTTGTAAGGAAATGTGTACAAAAAAAAAAAAGAAAAAGAAAAAGAAAATGGAAAAAAATTGGAGGGAAGTAAATTTGAGTGGTGAGCTTAGTGGCACATCAGTAACATGCTTTATTGTCCTCTTTGAGCGTCAGGGTCCACTCTGACCATAGGATCACAGACCTTGAGCCAGTCCCAAATCTGTTTCTCTCTAAGATGGTACACTGGTTCCTAAGGGGTGGAGAACAGGATAATGAAGAGCACCACTAGCTACACAAAAACATACATATTGAATTTAGCAGTGGGGGCAACCAAGTGTGTACCTCCCCCCAAGCTGGAAATGGTGCAGACAGAAGTAAACCTTAGAGGGAAGAGAAATCAGATGGGAGAAAATGATTTGTGTTGTATTTCTTTAGATAAATCAAAAAATGCTTTCACCTCTGTTGCTCAGTCCAGCAGAAGGACTTGTAAGGCCTATCAAGGCTGTCTGTATAATTAAGCCATGAACCACCTGGTGTTCTAGTTACAATGTTGGGTAATGGCACACACCAAGACTTTAGATCAATATTGTGTGGGGGACATGCTTTGCTAATCACAAAGGGGTTGCTTTATCAGATGGGGAAGGTTTCAGATCTGGTGCACATGCATATTCAGATGAGTGACCATCAAGCTTAAGGCATCTATGGTGCACCATGCTCTTCCCCCCCTCCAATGGTTAAGTGCTCCTTACTCTGTCAGTCATCTCTGACACAACAGTTGGATGTATTTCATGCAGTATTAGTCACTGGTAAGTGACCTACTGGGAACTAAACACAGGCCCCATGAATACTGTTCCAGTGCTCTAACCACTGAGCACTGGCTCACATGGTTGGACCCGCCTCTTCCTGGACACACTTCCTTCCTCTGGTATTGCAAATCCTGTAATTAGGAACAATCAAGATGGCAATTAAATATTTTTGGTGCAGTATTAGCCACTGCTAAGCAATTTAGATCACAAATTGAAGAGAGAAAAAAATAATATAGCCAGCAGTGGAGCCAGATTTGGGAGCCAGGTGGACCATTCAGTCAACCAGTGGCCCCACAGTGGGCACCAAACAGTGAATAAAGATGGTGGAGGGGCACCACTGCTCACACTGGGGCAGCCAGGAGGGCAACTGACCCCCAGCCCCCCTTTAGTGCCACCATTGAATAGCCTAGTGGGAATTGAACCCAGGCCTCAAGAATATCATCCAAGTGCTTAATTCACTGTGCTATAGGCTCACATGATTGAGCCTGACTCTTCCTGGGCACACTTCCTTTCAGGATTTGCAATACCAGTGAAAGGAAGTGTGTCCGGAAAGAGTTTGGTCCAACCATGTGAGCCTATAGCTCAGTGGTTAGAGTACTGGGATGGTATTCTGGGGTTCTGGTTTCAATTCCCAGTAGGTTACATAATTTCTTTCTCACTACAGTTTGTGATCTAAATTGCTTAGCAGCGGCTAATACTGCACCGAAAACATCTAATTGTCATCTTGATTGTTCTTAGTTTCAGGATTTGCAATACATGTAAACCTACAGCGCTGTGATTCGAGCACCATTATGGCATTTTGGAGGCCTGGGATCAATTCCCAGTAAGTCACATTATTTCTTTCTCACTACAATTTGTGATCGAAATTGCTTAGCAGTGGCTAATACTTCAGCAAAAACATCTAGTTGTCATGGCAATTGTTCCTAGTTGCAGGATTTGCTATACCAGAGAAATGAAGTGTGTCCGGGAAGAGTCAGCTCCAATGATGTGAGCCTATAGCTCAGTGGTTAGATCATGGAGATGGTTTTCTGGGGGCCTGGGTTCAATTCCTAGTAGGTCACATTATTTCTTTCTCACTACAGTTTGTCACCTCTGATACAGCAGAATGCAGGAGTTGTGTCCTTCAAAGCAGAGCACTCGAATAGCTAGGTTTTACTTCCAATGGCCCCAAAAATCATGGACTGGGAGCAGGAGGAGGAAGTAACAGTAAATAGATGGTACACTGTGGGGATCATGTTCAAGAAAGGGTGATCTAAATAATGGTGTTAGCTCCTGGCACATTTTAAGGGAGCAGTCAGCACTCAGAGCCCCACACTCAAGTGTGTGGCTGGTCCCAATGAGCACTTTGTGAGAAAAACATTTTTTTTTTACTTACTGTTTACTGTGGTATAGTAAATTGTATCCGACTAATGCTTTTGACTTGCAAGCTGCCATTTTCTGTAACTAAAAGTCCCAGAATCCCCATCAGCTGACATCAGAGAAGGGCTGCAGCAGTGGGAGATTGATTAGCCTGCAGTACATGTTAGAGTTTGTATAAGCTCTGATCTTTTGTTTGCTGGTCCCACTGTCCTCCCTGAGCTAAGTATAGTGCAGAGGACTGTACTTAGTCCTGGGAGAACAGTGGGGCGAGCAAACATCTGATTGGAGATTATAAGAGATCTAACATGCACTGTGGGCAACTGAATCTACCACTGTTGCAGCCCTCCTCTGATGTAAGCTGCAGGGGATTCTGGGATTTATAGTTACAGAAAATGTCAGCTTTCAAGAGAACTGAATAAGTCTGATATGATCTGCTAAACTACAGTAAACAGTAAGTAAAAAATGTTTTGGCGCACAAAGAGCAAATTGGGACAAGCCCCACACTTGGGTGTGGGGCTCTATGTGTTGACTGTTCCCCTGTAAAATCAACCTAGGGAGATGGGATAGAGTGATGCATGTAAAATGGCTGGCACACCGGCGACCCGGGTTCAGGCACGTGCCCCAGTCGCTGGGGGTCGGCAGGGGTGAGAGAGGATTGAAGGTCCAGAGAACTGCTCTCCTCTCTCAGGGGGAGGGAGGTCTGTCATCCCACGTGTTGACTGCCCTCTGGCGGTAGCTGGAGGGCAGTATGAGTCATGCGGTATGTGCCAACTTCCCTATGTCAGTAGGGGAGGAGGGATGGGAGAAAAAGAGGAAAAAGGGAGCTGGCAGGCTCCATGATGGCCCTGCGTCCCTGTGCCACCCCCGGCTTCTGGATTTGTGTTCTGTGTTCTGGTGGGGAGAGAAAACTGGTGTTCTCCTCCCTGGCCCAGCCGTGGGGGGTAAGCTGTGGGGGAACTACCTGGGGTTGGCTGAATGGGGATGCGTGGGGCCAGAGGACAAGTCCCTCTGAGGGAGGACCATAGCCGTCTGCCAGGCTCCGTTAAAAACAGATAATAGAAAAAGAAATGGCTGGTGTACCGAGGAGTGGCTAAAGGACCAGCATGACTACCTGGGGTGAGAATAAGCATTTTTAAAATTTCTTTAATTTAACATAGATACCTAGAATTTGTCAGCAGAAAATCACTGCTAGTCCCACCCAGTCTGATGAAGGGTCCCCAGCCTATCACACCTCCTCAGATCCCAACCAATCTCCAGGGACCCTACCCTATTCTGCACTAATATGCACCTGTGTCTATCTCATGCATGCTTGAAGCCTTTCTCCATTCAAGCCTCCACAACTTTGGGTGACAGTTTGTTCCGTGCTTCTACCACCCTTTTCATGAAGAAGAATTTCCTCACATCATTCCTGTAATTTCCCCCTCCAATTTCATGGCATGTCCGCAAGTCCTGGAGTTCATCCTCTGATGGAAGAGGCTCCCTCCCTCCCTGTACTCCATCTCTGTGAGGTACTTGAAGGTCTTGATCATGTCACCCCTTGCTCTCCTATCCTCCAGAGTGGACATATTGAGATCTCTCGGTCTCTCTTCATAGGGCTTCCCTTGTAACCTCTATAGAAACGTAGAAGTTGACGGCAGATAAGGACCGCAAGGCCCATCCAGTCTGCCCATTTCTTTTTCTACCTTATGAATGTGTCATTGGCAATTGCTCTGGCAATGGCCTATCTATTCATACTCATCTGTATTGCTCCCTTATGCCTATCCCATGCCTGTTTGAAACCCTGCACTGTATTCATATCCACCACTTCCTGAGGTAGGCCGTTCCATGCATCCACCACCCTGTCTGTGAAAAAGAATTTCCTTACATTACACTTTAATTGGCCTCCCTCTAATCTCATGCTGTGTCCTCTTGTCCTGCTATTTTTTCTTATATTGAAACATGTTAGACTCTTTCACCTTGTTAACGCCCTTATGCTGTTTTAATGCTTTAATCATATTGCCTCTCTCCCTCCGTTGCTCTAGGCTATACATATTGAGCTCTGTTAATCTGTCCTCATATGTTTTCTGATGCAGTCCCTGCACCATTTTGGTTGCCCTTCTCTGGACTGCCTCAATTTGGTTAATGTCCTTGTGATGGTGTGGCCTCCAGTACTGTACACAGTACTCCAGATGGGGCCTAACCAGTGTCTTGTAAAGAGGGATTATTACCTCCCTCTTCTGACTTGTGATACCCCTACTAATACACCCCAACATCCCCCTAGCCTTACCTACTGATTTAGCGGTCTGCTTGGATGATTTCAGGTCAACGGTGATGACGATGCCCAAATCTGTTTCTTCCCTTGTGACTGCCAGAAACTCCCCTCCCAGCCTATAGGTGGCTTCAGGGTTTCTCTTCCATACGTGCATGATTTTGCACTTCATTGCGTTAAACCCCAGTTGCCACTTTTCCGACCATTTTGCTAGTTTATCCAGATCTCTTCTCATTCTGCCCACCCCATCTGGATCATCTACTGTGTTGCAGATCTTGGTGTCATCTGCAAACAGACAAACCTTACCGTCCAGTCCATCTGCAATATCACTGACGAAGATATTGAAGAGGACTGGCCCCAGGACTGATTCCTGAGGTACCCCACTTGTGACTTGCATCTCTTCTGACTGTATACCATTTACTACCACTCTCTGTTTTCTGCCCGTCAGCCAGTTTACCACCCAGTTGACCAACTTCAGACCCGTCCCGAGCCTACCCAGCTTATTAATCAATCTTCTATGTGGAACAGTATCGAAAGCTTTGCTGAAGTCAAGGTAGGCAACATCAACTGATCCCTTTTGGTCCACCACTCTGGTTACCCAGTCAAAGAAATCTATGAGATTAGTTTGAAAGGACCTTCCTTTTGAAAACCCATGCTGTCTTGGATCCTGTGCTCCTATGGATTCCAGGTGTTGCACTATCCTTTCCTTAAGGAGTGCCTCCATAATCTTGCCCACTACAGAGGTAAGACTGACCCTGTAGTTCCCTGCCTCCTCCCTGCTACCACTCTTGTGGAGCGGGATCACATGAGCCCTTCTCCAGTCTTCTGGGACCTCTCCTCTGCTCAGAGACTCACTAAACAGTTCTGATAATGGATCTGCTAGTTCCACCCTTAGCTCCTTTAGTACCTTGGGATGTATGCCATCAGGTCCCATTGCCTTGTCCACCCTGAGTTTATTGAGCTCTTGCAGGACCCTTTCTTTTGTGAAGAGACTAGTGTACATATCCCCCCCCCCCGTGGCCATGGTGCTGAGCTGTGGGCCCTGCCCTACCTTCTCTTCAGAAAATACTGAGCAGAGGTATCTGTTTAGGATAGATGCTTTTACATGGTCCTCTTCCTCACTCGCCCCTTTATCCCCTTTGATCTTAGCAATACCCCCTCTGATCATTCTGCTTTCACTAATGTATCTATAAAAAGTCTTTTCATGTTCTTTTACTGTCTATGCTAGTGTTTCCTCAGTTTGGGTCTTTGCCTGCCTTACTGCCTTCCCTGCTTCCCTTAGGGAAGTTGGTATGCCTTCCTATCTTCATCCTGCTGCATTCCCTTATATTTCCTAAAGGCCAGCCTTTTGGCTTTGACCTTTTCTGCTACTGTTTTGGAGAATCAAAGTGGTTTCCTTCTTCTTTTGCACTTCCTTTTCTCTCTAACAATGGGATGTTGCTTCAAGTATTGCATCCTTAATGCTTGCCCACTTTGCCTGTACTCCCCCACCTGTATTTATTCTTGCCAGGGCTAGCTTAACTCAGTTGGCCATCTTATCAAAGTCAGCTCCTCTGAAGTCCCATATTTTTGCCTTGGAATGGGATGATTTAGTTCTAGTGGCCAAATTGAACCATACCATGTGATGGTCACTGGCCCCCAGGTGACCTTCTACCTGGAAATCTGTGATCCTTTCCCTGTTAGTCAGTACGAGATCTAGGATAGCCTTGCCTCTTGTGGGTTGTTGTACCAGTTGTTTGAGGCCCTCCCCCTGCAGGGAATCCACTATGTGTCTAGTTCTGGCAGATGTTCCTGCTGGTATTGACCAGTCTGTGTCTGGCATGTTGAAGTCTCCCATTATCAGAACCTCCCCTTTAGCTGTCATGTTATGTATATCTTCTGACAGTAATGTGTCTATGCCCCCCCAGTCTGGAGACCTGTACACAATCCCAGTTTGTATGGCTGTCCCATTTCCTGTTTCCAGGGGGACCCACAGTTCTTCTGGCTCCTTATGTATATTCTGAATTTCTGTAGCTTTGATATTTTCATTGACATAAAGGGCCACTCCACCCCCCCCTTTTACACCTCGGTCTCTTCTGAACAGTACATAGCCAGGTACTGAAGTCTCCCAAGTGTGGTTATTGGTAAACCATGTCTCGCTAATAGCAACCATGTCCAGTTTAGCCTCTGCCATTATTGCCTGCAGGTCTGGGATCTTGTTTCCCAGACTGCAAGCATTTGTGTACATGATTTTCCATTGGCCAGATTTCAGTATGTTAGTTGTTGGGTGAGGTCTGGCGTTTCCCCTGCGTGTCGCATGGGGAGCCGGACCTTTTTTCTTACCTGGTGATGCAAATGAACTACAAACATACTGAAATCCTGTTTGACCACTAGCTGGGGGGGGGGTGTTCTTCCCATTCGACGTATGGGGTGCTGCACCCCCTCCCCATTTGCTAGTTTAAATATTCTGCAAAGACATCAAACTTCTGCTCCAATGCACTGACTCCCTCCTTAGTCAGATGCAGTCCATCAAATTTAAAGAACTTTCGCTCCCAAAACTGTGCCAGTTCCCTACAAATTTGTGCCTTTTTTGCTGGCACCAGCCCTTGAGCCACATGTTTAGCTCCCCTATCTCCCCTTCTCTGACCTTTCGTCCATCTGCCCCCCTCTCCCAGACTGGCAGGATCTCAGAGAAGGAGATGCCAGATGAAATGGATAATAGTTTGTCACCCAGCCTGGTCAGGTGTTCCTTGGTCTCCACAACTGACCGGCTGGCGAGATCGTTGGTCCCTATGTGTACCAGGATGTCAATGTTTTCTCCTGCTTCGTGAACAATTTTAGCATTGCGGTCAGTGTCTTTCCACGCTGATGTACCTGAGAGACGTCTGACCATTACCCCTGGCTGGAGATACGTACCATCTCCCTGAATCATGGAGTCTCCTATGATCAGAATTTTTTTGGATTTCCTTTTTGCTTTTTTTGTTTTGGTTCCTGTTTTGGGCAAGTTTTGTTGTGCTAGCTCCTGTGCTGCAGTGTCCTGCTCTGCAGTGTCCTCTGCCCCTTTGTTTGATTTCGGAGATAGAGGCAGATACCTGTTTGTAGTGTTTATATGGTTTGTGGAGGTGATATGTTGGAGAGCACTGAGTGATGGGGCACCTGATTTGGCCCTCCTAACCACCTGCCAACCACCCAGACCAACTACCCTCTGCGGTTGAGGAGCTTCTGTTGGATTTTGGGGAAATGGTGGGTGGTTCTTATAATATATTTCCTCTTAATTAAATATGCAATTTGAGGCACACAATCTCTGCCCATGCTGCCTGTAGCTGAGCCCTTAGATCTCCAATGGCCCAGCATGTAGGACAGTGTCCTAAATCCTGTAAAACTGACATTCTGAAAAGTGTTCCGCAGTACCTGCAGTTAGTGATATCCATTCCAGATAAGCTGCTGAGTTTATAGCCTGGTCAGAGTAAATAGAAGGAAGAAAATTAAAAGCAAAAGTTTGATTTTGTGTTTTGTTCGTTTGTTTTTGTATAACTTGTTATAACAAGTTAAATTACTAGTGCCCCTGTAAATGAGGTCACTGTGTGGATACCTCTCTGATCCGCCCCTTCCTGCTTTGTTACAGGAAATGTCACAACTGTGCTACCCTATAAAAGGAGTGTAGTGTGGGGTGGTTGGGAATGGGGGTGAGTGGCTTGGCCCTTCCCCTGCCAAAAAAGAACACTGATGAAAGAAAAAGGGAGGTAAGAGTGGAAACAATCAGCCAGCAACAAATGCAGTAGCTCTGAAAGCTTATCCTAATGATAGATAAAACTGTAAAGCTTGTAAAACACCCCCTGTAATAATTTCACAGAAGATATACCCCCATAAGAAACACTTTGCTACAGAGAAAAATAAAGCAGTAACAGAAGATATACCTTGCAAAACACAATTGGAATCAGAAGATTACACAGTAATCTGTAAGCACACACCTGTAGGCACACCTTGTAATAATGCAGCAGAAGGTATACCTAGCAATGACAATTTGGATCAGAGAAAAATAAAGCAATAAAATGTTAGCAGCAAACAGTAACAATCCCTGTGAGTACAAAATAAGAATAACAACACACAGTAAATCTGCCTAGCCAAAAGAAGCCTTAATCCTTTTCCTTGCTCTGGTAAGGTTGTTTACTCTGTCCTTTCAAGCAACCTAGAAAAAAAGAGCTCAGGTGAAGCTAGGTGACTTGGCCAGCAAACCTATGCCATCTTGATTGCCCTTCTCTGGACAGCCTCAATCCTGTCTTTGTGTTTCCTGAGGTGCCGTCTCCAGAACTGGATACGCTATTCAAGATGGAGCGATTTGGCTAAGTAATGAGTACTGAATAATGAATAACTGAAAATCTGTTTTACCAAGTGTGAATACCTACTGAGTGTTCTAAAAAAGGTATTCTCACAGCCCTCAAATATTGCACCTCTGCATCCATGTACTACACACACACACATGCATGCACACGCACATGGTTGTTTACTGATAGTGCAAATATTGGATGATTACATATGTTTCATTATTTATTTATTTTTTAGTATTTAATGTTTGTTGTTTATTCTTAAAACAATGAAATAATCATGGCTGAAGAAATATGCCTTGGTTAAGTTGAGACACAAGATAGTGGCACACAGGAAAGCAAGCAGCAACATGCAGGCTAGAAATAAGAAATGCATCACTTGACACAACAGAAAGGAAGTAAATATTTCTGGTAAAAAAGGTTGCTTACTGCACAGTACAAAAACTGGATGATAGTATTTTATTTATTTATTTATTTAATTTTGGTAACCGGGTAGGCCCACTGAGACCAGTGGTTCCTTTTTCAGGGGGAACCCGGAATTAACTACAGGGAACATGAAGGATTACATTATACATGATTAGAACAATTACATACATTAAAAATGTTGAGAACAGTTATAGACCCTTCATACAGAGGAATACATCACTTATTAGTCAACAATAGCTCACAGCACAATCTCAGCAGTTCAGAGAGTCAAAGACAGACAACACATTAGGAATATACTGTGCAGACAATTCAATAGGAATACATTGGGGATATCAAAGAATTACAATAAAAGGAAAGGTGGAGGGGAGAAGAGCATTGAGAGTCAAGTTCTGTACATCATCAGAAAGTATAAATGCAGGATTACAGGACGATTCAAGATGTACCAAATTTGTGCCTGGGAGACAAAATAACCTATCATTTATAATAGGAACAGTGGCTCGAATTCAGCCGATGGGATATGAGCTCTTTTTTGAGGCTCTTTAGTGAGGTAGAGGACTGGATACTACATGGGAGCCTGTTCCATAGGGGAGGGATGGAAGAAGAGCAGGATATGGCTTCACATGAAGTTCTGACTTTGGGTACCTGGAGTAGTTTGTGTTCTGAGGATCTTAAGGTTCTGGTACACTGTTTGAACTGCAGTAGTTTTTTTTTAGACTTGGGGGGCGCTGTTCTGCATTAGTTTGTAGGCTAAGCATAAGGAGAGATAGGTCAACTTCCCTTTGAGTGATGACCAGCCGAGGGATCTCAGTACTGTATAGTGGTAGTCATGTGGTCATGCTGAATTGGCAAACCTTCCTATTATATGATAGAGAGTCTGCAGTATCTGTAGCTCCATACTCCTGATAGAGTGTAGTACTGGGGCCCCATGAAGTAGGGTAGGTAGAAGGGGTTCCCTGTGCAATTCTAATGCAGGATTCTGTGGTAAGAAATGGGCTCAGACAGTACTGGAGGCCCACCTTTTGCTTAATAATTTTGGTTAGGTGACTGATATGAGTCTTAAACATGCCATCTTGGTCAAGGTGGACCCCTAGATATCTGATAGAGTCAACCACCTCTACTCTTTTCATATCAGCGAGGCTGAGAATGAGTTTGGCAGTGCGGTTGGCATCAAGGCTTCTTGGCCCAAACAACATTGCCTTTGTTTTTTTTCCCATTAAGAAGGAATTTGTTAGCATGGAGCCAGTTTTTGAGCAGCAATAGGTCTTTCCCTAGTTGCTGACTCAACTGGGTTGGGTTTGGAGCAGTTCAGTAGAGTACTGCTTCGTCTGTGTGTAGAGTGACTTTAGCTCCACCAGTATGCATGGGGAGGTCGTTCATGAATAATGAGAACAATAAAGGTCCTAGGATGGAGCCTTGCAGGACTCCATCTAGAATGTGCCACTGGTCAGAGAGTGCACCACACCATTTTACAATTTGGGAGCTACTTTCCAAATAGCTTGTGAACCACTTTAGGGATGAGTCATATAGTCCCAAGGATTCAAGCTTTCCAATTAGCAGCTGGTGGTTTACCAAATCAAAGACTTTGGTGAGGTCTATAAAGACCCCACCCACTGTGAGACCCTGATCACTTTACCATTTATTTATTACCTTTCACAGCTTTAGCAGGCAAAGCCTGTGAAAATATGTGATCACTAATTAGACATGAAGAATTTTGAGATTGTCATGATGTGATTGTGGTACTTTGCAAATAGATTATGATTATTAAAATGAATAGAAATGTATTTATTTGGTCTGAATGTGAAAAATATGAAAAAGAATAAAAAGTAAAAAATCAGACAGAAATGTATATATTGATATACTTTAGAGTACACTTCCAATTATCTGAATTTCACCAAACCAGAAATCCTAATTATCGGGAATCAAAGTGTGTCCCCCCGCTGATACCAATCACCTGCCAAGCGGTGGACAATTATCCCATTAGTGGTTGTCACTGGAAAGCTAAATATAGCACCTGCGTATAAAAAAACTATTAGCACTCCTTTGTTACCTGTGTAGCTTTTAGGCAGCAGCTTTGCTACCTTTTGCAATGGCCAAATAAAAGAGGTCCATATTCGATTTAAAACAGAAGCAGTAGATTCTGGATGAGCTGGATCATGGAGAAAAAGTGGTGGATGTAGCACGGTGCTACAACATTGGAAATTCCACCATCAATGACATTCACAAAGCTAGTGAGAAGCTACGTAGCTTTGCAGCTTCCATGGACAGCAGTCTGTGAGTTGAGGAAAGGAAAACAATGCATCCCTGCCATGATAAGGCCCTTGACAAGGCGGTGTATATTTGGTTTGTGCAGACCCATATAAAAGGTACACCTGTGTCAGGGCCCATCATAAAAGAAAAAGCAAAGCATTTCCACTGGTAGCTCCATGGCGATGCAATTGTTTTCACTGCCAGCGATGGCTGGCTTAACAGATTCAAACATCACCATAACATAAGACAACTCAGTGTTGCTGGCAACTCGCTCAGCACTTTAGATGAGTCCATTGCCCCATTCCGCAGCAAACTGAGGTGGTTAATGGAAGTGGAGGGGCTGACAGAACATCAGCTGTACAATGCTGACAAAATTGGGTCGCATTGGTGGCTTCTACTGAAAAAAAACACTTGCATCCTCTGATGAGCACTGTGCCCCTGGCTTCAATAAAAATAAAGCGCGTCTAACCATCCTTGCTTGCTGTAATGCAACTGGTGACCACAAGTTATCTCTCCTTGTGATCGGAAAGTCTGCCAACCCCAGATGCTTTAAGCATATCAGCCTACCTACTCTTCCTGTGCTGTACAAATCATGGAGGAGTGCATGGATGAATTGTGAAATTTTTGCATCTTGGTTCAAGGATCATTTTGTGCCAGCAGTTCACTCCTATCTACGAGTGAAATGTCTCCCCATTCGTGCGGTCCTATTGATTGATAATGCTGGGGCTCACCCTGGTACAGAAACTCTTCCTGCTTCTGATGGATCAATCAGATGTGAGTTTCTGCCATCAAACACCACAGCAAAAATTCAGCCACCGGACCTAGGTGTTCTGGTCACACTTAAGTGACTATACTGTGGCAAACTGCTCAGCTTTGTACTGAGTGAAGAAAATGAAGAAATGACTCTGTCTGACATCATAAAATCTGTTTCCAGTAAGGATGCTGTTTACACGCTTGCTGAAGCATGGAAAGAGGTTCAGCAGAGCACAATCACTAAGTGCTGGGCAAAGTCAAAACTGCTTTTGCAATCTGATGCCAATGAAGCAAACAGTGGCGATGTTAGCACCAAAGACACTGACACTCCAGATTAGGAACTGCAGGTTATCACTAACCTGTACGGAGTTGCACAGCAGCTGTCTTTTGACCTAAGCAAAGTAGAGACTTGGGTACAGGCAGATGAAAATGAGGAAGGCTACAATGAGCTTTCCAATTCTGACATCATCAATTCTGATCAACCCCACCTCAAACAGAATGAATGCGAAGCGCCGGAAGAAACCATTGAGGATGATGATGTAGCTGTCCCCACTGACAGCGAAGTGGTGGACTGCATTGACAAAGCTCTAGTCTGGCTAGAGAACCAGACAGATGCAGATGGGCTGCAGACTCTATTCTTGCGGCAGTTCTGACAGAAAGCTGTGCAAAAAAGAAACGCAAGAAAGTGCCACGCAACTATAAACCAGTTTTTTTAAAAAGGACCTGAATAGCTTTTGTTTCATTTGCTCATTTAGGAGCTTTTTATTCACTGCTACCTTTACTTTGTACTTAACAAAGATATAGAAATAATGAATTACTTTACTCACTTATTTTTTTCTATGTAAATATTGTATTTCAATGGAGTTCCAGTTATCTGAACGCCCGGTTATCCGAAAGATTCTTCTGTCTCCCATGCTGTTCAGATAACCAGATGTGTACCGTAATATATGCAGTATATTATTTTTAGAATGCTGTCAATATGCTTTTAAATCTGAAGTCTGAATTTATAGCACATTTTCTGCATGGACAGCAGCACCTTTTCCGTGAAGGATGGATGAGGGACATAGCAATTTTGATGGGTAAAATATGGGATGTCCATCGTAAGCTGGGATAGTTGAGAGATATGATTCAAGGATAGATTTTTGTGATGCCCTACTTTCAGTGCTTCTAAACTCTTCAATGGAAAATCGTCTGTATTCTGTATACTGTATCAGTGCACCAACCAAGATGATTACGAAGACTCCCACAAGAGAGCATATTACTCCCATACTACAGAACCTGGAATGGTTGCCCATTAAATTTAGTCCTGATTTTAAAATTCTCCTCACTTATAAATGCCTTCAAGGTTTTGAGCCTCAATATATTTCTAGCCTTCTTGTTAAGTACATAGTCACCAGATTATTGAGATCCCAGAATTCCAGAATGTTAGCAGTCCCAAAAGACAATGTGAAAACAATGGGTGGAAGAATATTTGCTGGTAGAGCCCCCCTATACAGCACTTTACAACTCCCTTTAGCCCTCCTTTGGATTAGATCAGTAAGCTCCAATGTTTCAATCATTACTTAAAACTCATGTCTAATATGACCTTTGGGAGTTGATATTTGCATTTGATTTGTAATTTTTGACCAGGAAAGGCACACTAAGCTGTGATAGCTTGTTTCATAGTGTCCTGGGGCTGGGGGTGTTACAGTATGTGGATCTGTTTTATTGATGGGGGGAATGTTCAGTGCACTGTTGTTATGCTGTATCTGTAAAACAATAATTTTAAATTATGTGTCTAAGCAAGCAATAATACATGACGGTGTGGTATATCATGAGAGTTCATCATTAGGTATGATCTTGATGCAACACTGAGACAGCCTTGGTGAAGGTGATGAATGATCTCTTCCAGGCAAGAGATCAGGTAGAATACTCTATGGTTATCCTTCTCGATATTTCATTGGTATTCAACACTGAGGACCATGGGGCATTGATTAACCACTAGAGGACATATGGGGGACTCTCTGGTAAAGTGTTGTAATGGTTTGAGCCCTTCTTGATTGGTAGGGAACAGCATGTAGCACATAGGAAAATTTTCTCTAAGGTAACTACTGTTCCCTCCGGTGTTCCACAAGGTACGATTTTGTCCGCTATGCTCTCTACAGTACAGTTTACGTGTTGCCCTAAGGAGAGATTGTGAGCCAACATAATCTTGGTTTCCGCTCCTATGTAGATGCTACTTAGTTGTACCTCTCCTCACCAAACCAGGTCAGTTCTGTACTGAAGCTGTGGTGGTCGGTACCTATCTGAACTAAGCAACTGGATGGCTGCTAGCTGGCTAGCCTTTAATCTATGCAAAAACTGAGCTGCTACTTATAGAACCAGGATCCCAGAACTTAGCAGTGAAGATCAACACTATCATCTTGCCCTCCTTGGGAGGTAACATACTCAGAGCTGTGGACAGGGCAAAGAATATTGGGGCTATAATGGAGAGAAGACTGTCGTTTGAATCACAGGTGACAGGTGTGGTCTGCTGTGGATTTTTCTATTTGAGAAATATCACTTGACTAAAGCCCAGTCTCCAGTATAAGGACCTGGTAGCCGTGATGCATATCTTTGTGTCTTCCTGTCTCAGCTATTGTAATGCACTGTATCTAGAGTTTTCTGGAGGCTTGATGCACCATCTTCAGCTGGTGCAGAATTCTGCAGCCAGGCTGCTATCAGGCACAAGCCCTTTCCCTAATATCATGCCTGTATTGTAGGATTTGCACCGGCTCCCAGTTAGATGGCTTATCACCTACAAGATTTGTTTGATTGTCTTCCAAGTGCTTCATGATATGGGTTCTAGTTATATAATAAAGTTTCCCTTGTCCATACCCTCCACACACCCTTCCTCCTCTCTGCTGGGGAGAACTTGCTGGAGATTCCATGTGCCCCCTCCCCAAAGTAATCCAGCCACAAAGTATTTGCTGTGGCAGGACCTCAATTGTGGAACTCCCTGCCATCTTATATTTGTACCGATTTCTCAGCAGAGGGTTTTAAAAAGGCCTTAAAGAAACATCTATTTACCCTGGCTTTTCATGAGTGATTTACCTGCTGTTTTATTGCTGTTTATTGCTATCAAACTGATTAAGGGATAGGAGGCAAAGGGTGGTGGTAAATGGTAGCCCCTCAGGTGATAGGAGAGTAACTAGTGGTGTGCCACAGGGTTCAGTGCTGGGTCTGGTTCTCTTCAATGGCTCCATAAGCAACATTGCAAAGGAGCTTGAAAGGAAGGTGTGTCTCTTTGCAAATGATACAAAAATATGCGACAGGGTTGACACTCAGGAAGGGGTGGAGAGAACGCAAAGGGATCTGAGGAAACTAGAGGAATGGTCTAGGGAGTGGCAGCTGGCTTTCAATATCTAAAGTGGAAGGCTATGCACTTAGGGATGCAGAACCCAGGGGCTGTGTATGAGATGAGGGTAATGCAGTTTAAGGTCGTCAAGCAAGAAAAAGATCTGGGATCATCATATCTGATGACCTCAAGGTGGCTGTGGGCAGTGTGACAAAGCAGTGGGAAAGGTGAACAGGATACTGGGGTGCACTGGAAGAATGATTTCTAGCAGGAGGAGGGAAGTGGTGCTGCTGTTGTATCACTCACTGGTGAGGCTCCACCTGATGTATTGTGTCTAGTTCAGGAGGCTGCACCACTACAGGGACATTGAAAGGGTGGAGACAGTAGAGAGGAGGGAAATCAAAATGGTGATGGGTTTGCATGACAAGCCATATGAGCAAAGGCTGCAGGAACTCAACATGCACTCCGTAGAAGAGTGGAGAGCGAGAGGGGACATGATTGACACCTACAAGTACCTCACAGGAGTGAACAAGGTACAAGTGGAGAGTCTACTTCAGAGAAAGGATGGCATTATAACAAAGGGGGGCATGCACTTAAGTTAAAGGAGGGAAATTTAGGAGAGATGTGCAGAAATACTTCTTCACAGAAAGGGCAGTGGATGACTGGAACAGCCTGCCAGAAGGGGTAGTGAGGGTAAAGACTGTGGGGAACTTGAAGCATGCATGGGATAGGCAAAAGGGCATATTAGTTAGAGGAACAGGGGGAAGGAGTGACACCTATGATCAGCTAGGGTCAGTGGTGACAAAACATGCAGGGAAAAGGGGCACACTGGATGGGTCTAAGGGTCCTTTTCTGCCGACAAAATCTATGTTTCTATACTGTTGATTCTTTGTTTTTATGCTGTTTATTCTTTATCTCTGTAATGTTTTTATTATTTGTCTGGTTTAATTGTACTTTTCAGAAAGCACCCTACCCTCTGGGAGGGGGCACTATGTAAAAATAAAATGACATTAAATTGCATCACAACGTGGGTGCATTGTAAGGCATGAGGCAATGCAGAGTGCCTTCAGCCACCCAAAAAGTGTCAATATCCCATGATATACCACATCTTGCTACATATTATTGTGATTTTAAAATGGCCCACAGTGTTAGGAAAAGCTGATCTTGGAGATAAATGTTAAGTATTATAATGTACCGAGATATCATTCATCATGGGTCAAAGACGGCTTCAGCCAATTAGTTCCAGGATTTCCCTATCTATTCGTGTAGTATTATATATCGCTAATTTGTTATTGTATGGCTGTCACTATTTATGTTTATTATTTTTACAGTGTTGTTTGTATATTTATTTCTCTGTACTGCCCCAAATCCCCCACCACACATTACAGCTATGCATAGAGGTGGCTAGCAGTGGGCAGTGGGTGCTGTAGCCCATGAACCGTCCAGATTAATTATCCAAATGTATATTCCTCATGTTAGGTGGTACAAACTGGGTTTGTTCCACAAAGTGGAATGTAACAGGCCTGAGTCTGTTTATGGCACAGCATCAGTGGCATGGCACTTTACCACGCAAAGAGCCCTGACCCACTGGCACCACTGCACAGTTCTCTCCTCCTCATGCCTGCGCCATAAGGCCCACTTGTGGGACATGCCAGGTTGTATTTTTTCGTTCCCTTGCAATCCTCCTTGGTGGTCCGGTGGTAATCTAATAACTGCTACCTTTTAAAATACACTCCCTTGTGCCCAGTTGATTCTCCTTCCTAGCCCTGCCCTTAAACGTACGAATCTTGGCAGCATTGTGCACCACCTATCTCATTCTCCCTATGGAACTTATGCTGCACCTTGCAAGCCAGGTACCCCTGGAAGAAATGATTCCAACAATTCGACCTGACTCGATGGTCACTGGGCCTTGCAGCCAGGGACGAGTGTGCCGACGAGCAGCTGTGCATAGCCAGCAGGTCAGTTGCATGCCAGAGCCCTTATTAAACAGGAGGAAGTGTGGTCTGGTGCTCAGAGCACTGGCTTGGGAATCAGGAGGTTGAAGGATCAAACTACAGCCAAATACTCACTGTGCGACTCCAGACAAGTCAGTTGACCTGTCAGCGCTCCTGTCAATCCAGCTGCAGAAATGAGTAGAGGCAGGACCCCACTGGAAATGAGATGATGCATCTCTGCTGGGGTACCCTGGGTAAATAAATTGTAAAAAAGACTGGCTGCCCCATTCTTTTTCCATTGCCAGTTCAATACCCATTGTGCAAGTGCTGGGAGCGGCTTGCCACTTATCTGTATATAGCACATAGGGAGCAAGTGTGAACAGTTGCACTAAGTGGCCAGTTTTTAAAATATATACATTCTTACTAGTCACATGTTGATGTTTTATGTCCTGTTAAAACTTCTACCCTCCCTCTTTTTCCAATGTTCTGATACCCCTTACTGAGCACTTCAGGTCTCAGCCTTGCAGTCCCAGTGGTGGCACTTTGTTTGCACTGAGGTACGCATCCGCATCTGCAAAATAGTGGAAAAGGGGTGTTTTTCAAAGTGCAGACATGGATGCTTGCCTCCGTGTATTTTTTTGTAACTATGAATGATATGTTGCTCCGTGATTTTTAAAACTAGGAGTGTGTCCGGGACGACTCTGTCCCAATCTGGCTCCCCTGGCTGGCTCCAAATCGGGCAGTATCTGTATCGCTGGACTGTAGTGTGCCCCCCCAAGCACCCACTGTAGTGGCTGTGGTGTGCGCTGTGGTGGCGCTTCTGCACATGTGCAACTTGTGCTCCAGCGTCACCTCACATCATGAGCATGTCACCACAAGAGTGGGAGGAAGGTGAGCCAGGAAGGTGAGGAAGTGGTGAGGAAGGCAGTTCTACCAGCACGGGGACCGGCAATTAGACCGAGTCCGGTGTATCCGGGGGAGTATCGAGTGAAGGACTCCAGGGAAGCCCTTTGAAAGTCACTGGGAAAGCCTCGTGCCCGGCCGTGGGGAAGTCGCACAGACCCTGTGCACAGGAACACCGTTTACCATCCGGGTTTATCGGTTCTGTATTTGGCCTGGTCTGTATTGGCACCCGGTTTTGACACCTCACTCCTGGATCTCTCACAGGACCCCCAGGACCTCTCTACAGGGGCATTGAATCAGGCCTGGGAACTGGGCCTGTGAACCTGCTTGGGAATCAGGTAAGCTGTCCTCCAGGGCTGTCCTCAGCTGTTTTGTGGGTGTTTTGTGTATTGTTAACCCAACGGGTAACCTGATTGCTAATGCCCAGTGCTAATGAATGAATCCAGGGCCCAGTCTAACTCCTTCATAGTCTGGCAATGCCCGGGATCCCACTGCCCCACGGAACCTTAGGCAGAGCAGAGCTTTCTGAATGTTTGGTATGAATTCTCAGTACTCTCTGCTTCTGTAACAATGTATCAGTTAATCAGGTACAGTAATTATGTTTATGCAGCATCATTTAGTAAAGGCTATCAATTAAAATGTGCAGTTCTAACAAGGCCCGTTTTCTTTTTAGTTAATTTGCACTGTCCTACAGTATGCAGCTGGCCACTCTACTTCTTTGCTAAAGCTTAAATTGAATAAGTATATAATACGCTCCTTCTCAGATGAGGCCTAGTTTAAATGTACATTAATTAATAACAAAACCATCCTGCTATTTCTGTGTACCTCCTCTGCTCCTTGGGGACTGATTGTGGCTGTGCTTCTCTGGATTACTGTCTCTTTAGGGCCTGGATTCCCATTGACACTACCCTAGTCAGGTGGGCCTTTCCTTTTTCAGTCCCTCTTCTGTTGGGGAGTGGCTTCCCAGTTATTCCTGTCTTGAGCTTGACTCTCTGCTCCACCTCAGAGGTGGACCCAGCTGCCTTGGGCATGTCTGCCCCTTAGTGTCATTGGTACCAAACAGTGCACTCCAATGATAAAAAAAAAAATGTCCAGTGGCCAGCACCAGGGTTTGGAATTACTGCATACTCACTGCCACTGCCCATACTGTCTGTTTAGCTGTGGCATCATGTTGCTCCTGCTGCTGCTGCTCAGAGGTCTTGTTTGTCGGAGGGGGGGGCTTTGGGAAATGCTTTTTATTTCACTCTGTTTCAGCAATTAAATATCTCTGGATATTTTCTCCTTTTAATTCTGCTGAACCCCTGTAATTAGCACTTGTGTGTTTATTTATTTTATTTACTAGGAAAGCCCGGTAGCAAAGACATACTGAGCTGGTAGTAGCCAGGATAGTAGTCCATTTTCAGATGTGTCCTCTTGTGTGTCCTAGTAGGGGGGATGAGGGGAGCATCAGAGAAAGACAGCAATACATCAGTAAGGTCCACACGTATTAAAATACAGCATAGTAACTGTACCTGAGATATAAATGTATGGGCAGTTATAAAATAATCAGTACAGCTGCACCACAGTGAAAGGTACAGTTGCAGTGCAGTCAGTATTGCAGTATATTTACAATCATCAAACTATTAAGAAGCACTCATGGAAGGGGGGGGACCACTGAGGGCAGAGCACTTGCACTCACAGTGACACCCATTGCAAATCCGCAATGGGAGATGCTATCACCACCCTGCTGATGCTGGTGTGGGACACTGGCTAAATAGTCTGCACACCTGACTCGTGCACCTATATCTGGAAACTCAGCACCATTGTTCCAACTTCGAATCCTGTCCAAAGTGGCAGTGCTGAGATTAAACTTGCATTATAAACATGGGCTGAGAGTAACCCTGTAATGTGATCAGTGCCTTGCCAGCCTGCTCCACACAAGGACTTGCATGCTCCTACCCTTGATGCCTTTCCTGACCAGTGCTTTGCCAGTCTCCCCACACGAGGACTTGCACACTCCTACCCATGATGCTTCCATGGCCAGTGACTTGCTAGCCACCCCACACGAGGACTTGCATACTCCTACCCATGAAGCTTCAATGGCCAGTGACTTACTAGCCTGCCCCACATGAGGACTTGCATACACCTACCTGGGGTCCGGGCCAGGTTGGCAATGCCTGCAGGAGCTAGAAAGGCAGCATGGCAGGGACAGGACATGCAAAGCACAGGGGAAAGCAGCTTGGAGCAGGTGGGGGTGTAGAAGAAGTAGGAGTAGATCTGCTGGAAGGGGACCCAACACAGACGACAGAGTGGGGGATCGAGCAACCTGGGAAGAATGAAGGGGCAGGGCAGAGACATGCAACAGAATGGGGGCACAGCAGCAGGGGACGAGAAGTAAATTGCACTTGCTGAGAGCAGCCACTCAGTCCCAGGTAGAAGTTAAGCATGTGCATGTGATGCAAACCCATTACCACCAGGATTATCACGTCGGTTCCCATGGTTGGTTCCTCACTTGAAGCGAAAAGGGGGGTTGGAGGCCATAACTGACTCCTTGTTTTTGTATTAAAGAGGTCCATTTTTTCCAGAAAAAAAACAAGGAAAGGGGTCATTTCTAAAATGTGCAGACGAGCATGGGTACAACTTTTTACAAAGAGTGCCACCACCAGGCTTGAAGTGTAGTCCACGTGCTTACTGGATAAGAGTGACAAAGCTTTTTTTACTTAGTTTTTTGTTTGAGAATTCTGAGCTACACAAAAGCATGTGTAACCAATGATGTCATACACACAAAATACAGAAAAAGCAATACACTTGATAGACAGTAATGTTGTAGCAAAATGAATGAAAGAATAATACTGTAATTCTATGCAGTTCCACCCCCTGTGCATGCATACTTTCCTGTGACCACAATTATTTTTAGGGATTGAATCATAACTGCTACTTAATGATGGTTAAAGCACTAGGACATCTAGATGTTACTGTCACAACACGTCTAAGACAGGAAAACTGGTATAGGAGCTTGCTAATTACTAAACAGAACTAGACAAAGGCAGATTCATAGCCCTTCTTATCCCACTGGTTCCACAATACTGGTAGAAGAGTAAAGGTCGAAATTCAAGGGAATAAAACAGTTTGAAAGTAACATATGGAATGCAAATTCACATCACTCAATTCAAGCTATGAAGTTATTTACTCAGCAATCTATATAATAAATCATACCTGAAGTGTATCACTAGTACACAAAGAAGCATGTTTCCTTCTTTCTAATTTGTCAAGTTATAAACAGTAACATCCATTATAATATGGGTTAGGAAAGTCCTGTGCTGTGACTGGTGGAATCTGTTCACATGACCATGACATTCTAGCACCACAGCACAGGTCAGAAATATTTAACTTGTTTTACCTCATTACTCTGTGGCCCCCCCACAATGGGGCTTATCTTGTTGCCCATTTCTGCTCCCACTATAATGCGCTTCCCGTATCTGCATGTCCGTCGAAGTAATCCCCGTTCATCACCGCAGCAACTCAGGTGTTCAGGTGCCCTCAAATCCTCCTGAGCAGCCCCAGTGTGGATTTAGCCCACTTTGGGCTCAAAAAGTTCAATTATGATTCCCCACTGTTTTCTTTAGCACTCCGGTGCTAGCGGGAATTGCGCAGGCACATCCAGCGCCTTTCATCTCCTGACCGCCAATTTTGCAGAGGAATGGGAGGTAGTACAGTGGTCCCGGTGACCCTCGTCACCTCACTGGGGACCGGTGACCACCACAAGGGCTAGGAGAGCCCTTTTCTTTGTGCAAATAGTGAGTGCCCAACTGTAAGGGGCTTGTGAATATTATAATGAGGGCAGCATTACTGTTCATGACCCGCTTGTCCAGGCACTATGGGCCTCTAAATAAAGTTAGCATCAGAGTGGGCAAAAGTTGTAAATAAATGTCAAATAAGGGCAGTACATGAGAGGACACTGAAGGGGCTACTGAATAAAGGGGGGAATGTTTAAAATAAATATGTTTTACTGGCTGTTCCAGACTGTTAATGATAGGATTCAGGTAAAATGTTTGTCTGCTGCCTGGGGGCACTTAATTAGGGCACCAGCGACAGGTTCAGGACTGAACATAAAATGTTTAAGTTGGGCAGCATTCTATAGGGCACAAAAGCAGTTATTGAACTGTGGGGCAAGTGGGCAAATGCAGTAATAAGCCTGGCTGCACCAGGACTTTTATTTGGGACTGTGGTGATCTGCAAAGGGACTGTGTGTGTAACTAGCAGCCATTTTAGTGCAGCATCAGCCAAAGCAAAAAGCCAAGATTACAAAGCAGGGAGTGCTGGGACAATGCCAGAGATTCTTGGGACATTGCAATGTGCTTATGGGGAAACTTCAGGGACTTAATTTCAAGGTCCAAAACAGGGAGCCTATTGTGCATCGAGTGAGACTAATGCATATTCATTTTCTGGACTGACAGGCAGAATCAGCCAATTAACATGGGAGCAACCAATGGTCTCAGCCGATAGGGAGCCTCAGAAGAACTCCATAAAAGACAGCGTTTTTAGGCTGTGAGAGCAGTTCCAGCATGGGTCCCCCACAGAAGTGGGGACTCAAGACCTTTGCTCCAGAATGGGCCTAGTGATTCAGTGTGAGCCCCTTCATAGGGAGGGGGCCTTCTTTTGCCAGGGAGACAAAGTGGCTACAGGCAACAGAAGTTACTAGCCTGGGGGTTGCCAGAGATTGTCCTCCAGGGATGGCCAGTACCTTTACATGTTTTGGGGAGAACATGGGCAACCTGAACCTTCAATGGTGAGAGAGCTGAATGGAAGTTCTACCTCAGCAGTGAGAGTGCTGAAGCAAGCCTGAAACATCAGAGAGAAGAAAGCAATTTCTGCAAATAATCTGAATGAGTAAATTGATTCTGACAAGAGTAAGTATGAAAAAGTCTGCAAGGGGCAGAGAAGCCCAAGATGTACTGATTGTGACTGTCTGTCTGCACCCTAGGTTAACCAAAGCAATGAAAGGGTGGACATTTGCTTAGTGACCAGAGAAGGGTCCAGTTTAAAATTATATAAATGTGTCTGAGTTAATTAGTACCTGCAGGATTGGAAGGGGAGTACTCAGAGCTAGGGCTCATCCTGACATTGCCTGGGAGGTCCAGTATTTATTCAATGGAGTTGCTAAAGCCAGCAATGCCAAGAGGGACTTTGTCTAATGGTTGTGATGTCCAGTGGGAGCTGTGAACTCCAGCCAAGCCACACGGGGCTGAGACTTTGAGATTTATGCTTAATCGAAGTACAGTAACTGTTTTGAATTGCAAGTCAAAGTACAGTGTTGTTGGAATTGAAACGGTCTGATATGGACTGCGAGTAATTGGGTCAGCCCTAGCCTTAGGGGAACCACCCATGTTAAAGAAACTGTGTCATGTCAGCCGCTATGGAAGCTATTGCCTGGAATATGGTCTTTCACACCACTGTGCGGAGTGTGGGTGCTTGTCCCTAAAATCATTGGGAATGTGCCTGGTTCTAAAGTTCTAACTGACAGAAAAAAGGTCTATGTCTGCTTCGCTGGGCACATGTAAAAGAGATTGTAACTTCTAAATGCAGCCGCAAGGATTGTGAGAAAAGAGAATATAAATGTGCTAACTTTGATAAATGTACTGAATGCTATGCAACCATCAGATTAGGTGTGGGACAAAGCCCGGTAGTGTGCCACCCTGGCCCTGCTATATGCGTTCCCACTGGGGGTATAGCCCAAATGAGGGGTTGAAAAGTGCTGGCCCTGGTCCCAGCCTGTTCATCCAGTAAAGTGATTTCAACCCAGAGAGGGGTGCTGCTGAAAGAAGCCAAACTGTTATTCCACATGCAAAAGCAAAAAGATCTCTGCAGTCAGAAAGGGGTTGCCTGACTGTGAACCCTTGCTAGCAATTTAGCCTCCTGAGACAGAGCCCGCTTGCTCTAAGCACTTCATTTTGCCTTGTACAGACCGATAATGACTACCAATCTGTGAGAATGCAGGGCCCATGCCCTGCATCAACCACAAGGGAACACGTACATAGTTAAAGTGTTTTGAGTAGACTGGGCCATCTGGCCACAGATACAATAGCTTTAGGTTTACCAGTGTGTTGCATATGTTTAATCTGCTTGTTTTCTTTAAAGAGGGACTCCAGTGGTTGCGATTGCATTTTCTGTACTCACCAGTGGAGAGATAGTGTCCCGTTGTAGCGAAATAAACGTTTGCACCACCATTCAATGTGACTTTACATGTTTTAAAATGTATTAGTTGTCCCCCACTCGCCATGCGCATCGTCCCGCAGTCTGGATCGGAGCGCTGCACCAGAAGTGACATACAGTCCTGATCTGCCTATCAGCTTCAGCCTGTCAATGTATTGAATCCGCGGGAAGCCCGAACACATGTGCATGGCTGTCAAAAGAGTGTGTTCCGAATTGATAAATGAATGGCAATCTGATTTTTGGTTTTTATTCTGGTTGGACTGATTAGTAGTGATAGTGGTACAGTGATTTTAGCAGCTGCATTTTGTTGTTTAGCAAAGGTTCCTTGTTATTGTTTCCACAGTTAGCATGATTCAGTTCCTTATGCGTAGTGTGTCTTCATAGCTGACCTTGTGTTATTTGTGGCACTTTGGTGATTAAAACATACAGTTTCCATTTCTGTAGCTAAAGTAACATTTCACAGTGTGTTTTGCATACTGTCAATTTATTGTGCTCATAAATACCGACTGTAGTCTATGTCTGTTGAGTTTGTGCCTTGAGTAATACTGCTTCACTGACCTGTTATTCCTGTGTGTTTCCCTGTTGAGTTGTGTGGTGAGGTATAAAAGCATACTGTCATTTGAATTCTGAGATATATGGTGTGACTAATTTTTATGGCACTGCATGTGTACATTGATGATTTGTAAAGAGCAGGTGTGTTGGTATTTTTATGCATTTGTGTAATACAGTACTGCATTGTGGCTGCCATTTGCATCTGCTGAGCACAGTTCACCATAAGGTGTCAACACAGTTGTCCACACAGTGCCCATACTGTCCTTTCTGTCTATTTTTGGTTGCCTTATACCGAGTATATTGGTGCCAGTGACGCTGCAGTGATGCCTTCTCGCTGTGTTGCTGGTAATTGTAGCAACACTCATAAGGATGGTTTCTCCTTATTTACTTTCCCCAAGGACCAACACATAGTTAGGTTGTGGAATAGATTTGTCAGCACAAAACGATCTGACTGGAAGGGTCTATCTAAATACAGTGTTTTGTGCTCCTTCCATTTTGAGGAAGCTTGCTATGACCCATCTATTCTGATGCAGCATAAAATGCATTTTGCTAAGTGTCTGCGGCTGCTGCCAACTGCTGTTCCAACAATTCATGCACCAGACACCAGTACTAAGCAGTTACTTAGCTTGTCTGCCATAAATTGCAGTGAAAGTGGTTATATTGAGAATGTTACAGCCTCTTCTAATTCTGTGGAGCCCCTGGTGAAGCGAAGAACAAGTGAAGCAGCATTTCATAAGCGTCAGGTTGCATCGGTAAGTCACATATCTGTCCTCATACACCTTTGAAGTGCACGTCGCATACGTCTATCATTATTGGTATATTACATGTTGTTCATTGTGATCCTAGGTAATACCATATGATGTTTTGTAACTGGAGATTGTCAGAAGGGAAGATACGGGTTGAAACAATCGAAGGACAAGGTGGCTGGCTAAGGGTAAAGATTAGTATAGGTGGTGGGAGAGGTAAATAGCACAGAACAGAGAACGCCGGGATGAACAAGGAAGGGGAGCAGGAAGTAAGTGTTAAAAAATGTGGAAAGTGTGGTATTGTAAGAAGGATGTGTTGCAGGAGGAACATGGAGTATAGCTTTGGGGCATGGTGTACATAAACAGCAGGTGGACACAAGGGATGGCGGCGTTAGACAATACGTGGACAAAGTAAGAAATGGCTATCAAGCAATGTACAGTTAATGGTTGGTGTGTGGTTCAGGGTGCCTAATATACCACAAATATTATGTGATACAATAAGAAAAATAGTGGGGCAAGGAGGTGGCACAGGAGGACAGGTAGGCTGCTTGTGCCAGAAGGAGGTGTCAACTATGGATAGGGTGCCACAGAGATCAATGACTGATGGAGAACTGATCTGAAGCATGGCATCAGAGATTGGATGCCATGAATTGCACAGAAAGGCATTTTTGATGGAGGAGGAATACAAATACCTCCTGCACAGTAAGGGGTACATAATGGTAGCAACAAGGCAGGACCCAAATGGATGAGTTGTAATACCTGATTGCCTTCAGTTACTTAGCCAGTGTAGCAATGCAGCACACCATGGCAGCAGGTTGCTGTGGTGCATAAGCTGATGGATAATTTCAAGGAGGGATATACTGATGTTATTGTTCAGTTCCATGGTGAAGCAATACAGTGAGTGTGTGGCACACTTATCAATGATACATGTAGTAAATGACATAGACAACATGGCAAGGGTACAGAGATGGTCCACTACAGTGGTGCTTGGGCTAAGTGTGAGTATATGTGCCGATAGGTTTTAGGATTTTAATCATTATCCTCTGTAGCCAACAAGGAAGACACAGTACATGAACCAAATATTCAAGTATCTGAAGGTAACCAATGAAGGGTGGTAGACGTTATTTGCAGGTATGGTAGTTACTGAAAGTATGCAGCATGTACTCAATGCGTAGGGTGGTAGGCCTTGGGTAAACAATTATAGTGTATAGTGGAGTATTGTTCTGTATAGAATTCCATCCCTTTCAATATGCTGTTGTACCATAGTTGTAAGGTCATGGACTACTGTTGTATCCTAGTGTGGTACAACCGCATTCTAGAACCTCTAGAGATTGCATGACGCATTTTCATTTTGAAAGCTACATAAGTCACACAGTACTATACACTATAAAACATACAGGATGAGCAGCTGCATGCACAACCACAGTGTTTTGCTATCTTGGAGTTCTGATTCCCATCGGCCTGTTGAGCTTCTCTCTCGAGGTCACAGGGAATGCGAACCCCTCTGTGTCAGAACACACTGGTTCTGAATAGTTTCCCACCCAGTATTCTCTATATAAGCATTACTTCAGTGACAGGGTGGAGCAACAATGTAATGTATTGCAGGATGAGGTGTGGGCAACCATAGTGGAGCCTTTCGGAAGGGCATTGGACAAGCAGAAGGGGCTGTCATGGGGAGGAATGTTTGAATGTTGCATTGCCGTAAGAGTATAGGGAGGTAATGTGCTTATTTCATGGAGCATGAAGGTCCTGCTTCAGCAGTCACACTTCCAAGTCCCCAAAGCATGTCCCTATCATCATAAAGTCAGTGTGACCATAACTTTGCTGTACCTCTTATTTCAAGACGACTGTGGAGATCAACACCATGATGCTGATGAACAAGGTCAGCACAGTACTGGAAGGAACACCTGTCACTTTGAAAGACATTCATTCATCTACATAAATTGTCATCTTCCATGTGATGTACTGAAGGCATTCACATGCATGTTGGTTAACTATCACACTTCCACGTAACACGTCTTACAACACCAGACACGGACATGGCATGCACTCAGCAAATCCCAGAGATCATCAGACATTATCAATGTAAGTACTCAGTTTCATTGTTACACAACACATACCCCAATATATCAATTTGCTCGTCATTGCCACCCCATTTTTATTTTCATTACATACTGTTCGAATTATGTTCTCCAAAAGCGGTAAATGTGACATAACTGTTACCGTATTTCTCAATGCAGATCATCAAGCAGTACTCGGACACTGTTGTGGTTGATATTGATGAGACTCTTTCTGAACAGGATATGACCGTCACTCTGCCTTTGGCTGAAGACAGCACACAAGACGCCTATGTGACCCAACTACTGAACACACATATGTGGGTGAACCCTGGGGCCATCAACAAGTCAGTCATGGGACACAGAAGTCACTGCATCGTCCACCTCATAAAAGTGTAGGTGAGTATGCAGACTTCATTCACCTGTGGTCATTTCTTTCCATAATGGTAACATTACCAACAGTTAGTGACAATTTCACTGTTCTTGAACCGTGAATCATCATGTGCATGTGTACATGTTCATGATAATGCACTGTGGAATCATCGCTCTCCTCACTTGAAGGTACAGTAACACTGTGATGTGGTTGTTTGATGGCAACATAATTCTTTGTAATATTTCTGTTGTTCTTACCATAGGTGATGTTTTACCACAATAGTAGTAACATGACACATCCAGTACCTCTGTGCAGAGCAAAGTGGCCACAGTATGACTTTCAACTTTGAGTGCTTTATAACACTAGCTATTATGTTGCATTCTGCATGTTGGTTCTGATGATACTCACTGTTTTTCCATCTGACAGGTCTTATGGAGGAGGTCAACGTGATTCAGAGGCAGCTGGGGGTGGTGTGGAGTCGAGGTAGAAGAGGTTGTGAGGGACATGAACCCTATGATGTTAAGCGGGGACACTTTTGTCCAAACCAGGGTATGGAGGCAGAGGTGAGTAGACTAGGGCAGTTGGGGTGGGTGGGTCATGGAAAAATTAACGTACAGAAATAGTTATGTAAGAAGGGTGTTGCCCACAGGGACACAGGAGGGGGCAGCCTTGGGGTAGGCATGACAGTTATAAATCGCTTTTCCATGCTACAACCCTGTGACGAGGTGTAGGAGACAAGTGGAAGGTGGGTGCTGGCTGACAGTGAAGTAGTGATCCTGAAGCATGAGTGTGTGGTGGAGGCGGGGGATAGAAGAAGGAGTAAGATGCAAAGGAGGGGAGGTCATGTGGAAAATGACACCAGGGCACAACAGGGGGCAGGGTGGGGAGAATGTGCTCGGGTTTTCAGGAGGTATCTCTGATGGAGGCACACATAGCGCAATTGTGGCACAAAGGGGCAGGACCCTGGACAGGCCTGCTTCAATGCTGCAGAAATAATCGTAGGGTGGGTGTGGAGGAGGGAGTTGTGGATATGCCATTTTCAAGCATGGAGAAATCGTCACGGGGGGTGTGTGTGTGTAGCAGAGAACATAAGGGGACGACATCAGGATAGCAGTAAAAGGAAGCCTTGATGTGTTTTCCGATGGCAGTTGTCTGAACGTGGAACTCAGGGTTGGAGTGGGTGACTTTTGGCATCCAGACTGTGGGTGGTGCAAGGAGTGATCTGTGGGTCATACACAGAAGAAGGAGCCTTGAATGCTGAATGGGTTAGTATTTGGACAGGAGAGGTGAAGGAGCCCCTTTAGGGTGACTCCATGATCAGGGGCTAAATATATACCAGGCCTACCTGTTCACAAGGCCAAATTACAGCAGTACTGAGTGGTAAGGGAATATAGGGTATCCACAGACTTTCTTGTTTTCCTGTGAACAAACGATGTGGATGGAGCAGTGAAGTACAACTACATGTGACATTCCTGGAGTTTGCCAGGGAGTGTGGCACTCCATAGGATGCTCAATGTCATTTTCTGAGATACTGACAGTAGCAAGGGAGAGTGGTAACAACAAGCAAAAGGAAGGAGGGTAATAGGTGCTGCACAAAAGAAAGCAACAATCAATTTGTGGCTAGACAGCCGTGTTGCTGTACCAGGGATGAGTCGGATGCAGTGAGGGAGAAAAGGCTGGCTATGCAAGCTTACAGTGCTCAACTGTGGTAAGAGAGAGGGAACAGTATTAGTTACTGGCTAGGAGAGTCATAGGGGTGGAAAGGGGGGCCAAGGCAAGGATACGTACTCAGCAGTCCACTGTGTTTTCTTCTTCACTGTGATTGTCCCACTGTCCCCCCCCGCCACCACTTACACATACCAACTCCAGGTCACAGTTTGTTTGGGAGGTGGGAGATAAGTGGGACAGTGTTGCCGTGTCCCAGTCGCATCCATACCACTGAGTCTTTGCGCTGTTGTGTTCAACACTGTATTTTGCTGTAGGGTCTAGGGGCGTTAAGTGCATATCTTTTCTCTTCACACAACCCTTCAACAGTCATCATTACCACCCTTACTTTATCCAAACATCATTGTGCAAACTGGGCACACACCATACAGCCCCAAAGCCTCAGTGCCCAGGCAATCACCTTTGCTGACCCTACACCCAGCACACCCCAGTACCATACCACAGATGCCGGCCATACTGATTTGTTCACATTGCCTCACCCCAATTCCCAGCAAAGTTTTCGCGTTATTCAGCATAGCCATTTCCTCTATGGTCAGTGTGCCCCCTTCCCTGGAAAATGTTACAATCAATGCAGTTCACAACTGTAATATTGTACATTCTCTTCTGGTACACTTCATTTCTGCGCCGTACAATGCAGCACTCTCTCTGGCTTCTACTGCCACTATGTAGGCTGTTCCTTCAACTGTGACATCATCCGTCTCCTTGCCAAACCAGGCAGACACCCACACCAGCTCAGAGCACCCTGACGGGCATCTGCCCTATCCTGCAAGGGCGCTCTATATAAATGTAGTATGCAAAGCTGGGTGATTGGCTGTGGAGAGGAGGACAGTTTTGTGTTGGTAGTATGGCCTTGAATGGACAATGGAGTAATGGCATATTTCTATGATGGGGATTTTGTCTTTTTGTACTTGCCTTCCCCCCAGCGCAGCCATGAAATTACATCAGCATGGCTACCCCATAGACGTCAGCCGCGGGCATTCCCACTATTGTTCACACACAGATAGTATTTGTGGTCTGCAACGGGGGTTTGTATTGCACCTTGAAGACCCTGTATCTCTCCCCAGAGAGAAGAACACTGTCCTCCAGAGGCTCGATCATTCTCTCTACCCTGCCAACCCTCAGCCCCACGGCTCGTTTATGAACATCAATCGCAGTCGATGTGCAAGTTGTGCCATCCAGCGCCTAAACCCTCAGTACCACCGTGTCTGAAAATGATATTGTACTTGTGTAGTTTATGTTGGCTTATATGGAATAACATGGTTTGTGGACATTGACACAAAGTAAGACAAATGTAACAGCACAATCATTTGCTGTTTTCACAGCCCTGCAGATTCACCCGCAATGTAGGGATGCAACCACACAAACTGAACCACTTTTCCAGCCAGTGCATACTTCTTCTCCAGCATACACCTCTGAATCTGAGTCTGACTATGAATTCCATGATGATGTGAAAGATGCCACGTACACTCCCACCAGTAGTGAAACAGACAGCAATGCATATGACACTCCACAGAAGCAAAGGTGACGTGTGTTGCAATTTTGCGTTCTTCATTCATATAAATATTTAGCATATCTACATGTCCGTGGTTATGACCTAAACGTCAACTGTTAACACATGCTTACATTTCAGGGTGGCTGATATATCGGTCACAGCAACATCAAGGGAGTCTGTGTGGAGGGAACGTAAGTTCCTTGTCTTTGAGTCAAGCTTGATGCAGCTGTTTGACATTTGTCTCCAGTGCCATGCACGTTCATCCACAACGGTTCAGAAAATCAAAGGAACCATGGCTGTCATTAAGCAGCAATGTCAGGAATGTGGTTACAGCAGAGTATGGGCCTCACAGCCAGCAATTGGACAATACCCAGCAGGAAATGTTTTACTGTCTGCTACTATTGGTTTCTCTGGATTATCACCACTGCAGACACTACATGTACTGAGGCAAATCAACATTCAATGCATATCAGACACAACATTCTATGAACATGCAAAATAGTTTGTTCAGCCAACTATTATGGATGTCTGGGAAACACAGAAAAGGAAAACTGTGAACAGTATCAAAGAAGAAAAAACAGATGTTATCCTAGCTGGTGACTGCCAATTGTGACAGCCCAGGTCACTCTGCGAAGTATGGCACATATAGCCTCATGGACATGGAACATCAAAAAATAGTAAGTGTTACTCTAGTGCAGGTAAGAAAAAAAAAATGAAATAAATTGAGAGCGGTATCACTTGTCAAAATAAAAACAATTTATGCGTACTGAATGTTGATCCATGTCTTTGCAGAGTAACAAGGTTTCAGGTGCTTATCACATGGAACTGGAAGGGATGAAAAGGGGGCTGACAGAAGTTTGGAATGATGGCTTGAACCTGATCTGCATCATTACCGATAGGCACCCTCAGATCCAGAAATACCTGCGAGAAAAGGAGCCAGGCATCACCCACCACTACGACATATGGCACTTAGTTAAAAGTATGTTGTTCAGTATTGTACAGTATGCAGATGTCCGCAGTACCATAGATTTCTGTGGCAGTACTTGACACATGGTGCTGTGCTGCACTGTACACACTGTGCCTCTAGTCAAGTACAGACTGTGTTCAAACACTATGTCTTACGCCATGAGTCTGAAAGAGAGGAGGAGAAGGATTGAACACACAATGGCTGCTCTCCTTCTCCGCTGTCATAGGTGCAAGGTGCACAGCCCATCACAGGCATGGGGGAGTCTGAGGGGTGACTTCTGCACCCCGACCGAGGAGCCATCGGAACAGCAAGGTTCATTCAGTCATGCACCCACATCAGCAGACGTCCCTAGGAGGATGTGTGATGCTGGGTACCATAGAAGCCACCAAGAGTGGTGCCAAGGCTGGCAAGAGATATGAAGATACACAAAGTGTTTAAAAAAAAAAAGAAAAGGCCGACCGGAGTAGCGGTTGGATTTACGCTTGTGACGACGGTGACCCGGGTTCAGGAACTGATCCAGTTCATCGGGGGGACTGCCGGAAGGAGAAGGATTGAGCGTCCCAAGGACTGCTCTCCTTCTCTGGGGGTGGCGGGCTATGCACTCGGCACAGGAGCGACACCTGGCCGAGGCTGGGTTTGTCATCCTCGACCAACACAAGGTTGATTATCTCTGGGGCGGGACAAATGCTGGCATGATTGCACGTCTCTGCCTCACCTTGCATGGTGCAAAATCATCTATGCCTGTTGCCTACATGAATCCCTGTGTCTGGTCTTCGATTAGCCTGCAGGTCCCAACATGTCCCAACTGATACCGGTTTCGTGGTACTGGTGCCCTCTACGGTGCTGCAACCATGCCCCCCTGAGGGGGGTAAGGCAGGGTTAACTGGGGGAGCACGGGGGGCTTAGTAGGAGGTGGAGGCCATGGGGATGCCATCAGTATGGCACAAACAACGGCGACAGGCAAGGGTCAAAAAAGTGTAAAAAATTAAAAAAAAAGGTATGTTGACTCAACATACACGTGAGTACATTTCACTGTTTCATGGTATGCGACTATACGCTGTATTATTCATTAAGTGTTTCAGGTGTCAGCATTGCAGTGATATCTAGTTTCTTCATACCAGGGTACTGCATGGTAATATATGGTTTCACAGCAGTGCAACATAGCGGAACATAAATGCTGAGTTTTGAACACGTACATGAAGAACACGCTCTTTTTGACAACTGTTCTCTGGCCATAATAGGTATAATGAAGAAGCTGGAGTCACTATCATCACGTAAAGGTTGTGAGGCGGTCCACGAGTGGCTGAAGAGCATTAAAAATATGCTGTATGGGATACCACGTTCAACACCAGATGGTAACGGGGCAGTCATGCTTGCAAAGTTACAGCCCATTATCAATCATGTACAAAATATACATGAACATGAAAACGTACTGTTCCCATGATGTGCTCATGGTCTGCTAGATGAGACCACAAGGAAGTGCAAGTGGATAAAGCCCAGTAAGTGCTATGGTAATAGTTTGTATGCCAACATTTTATGCAATACTTGTTATGTGCTTTTGGCATGGATGGTACTGACAGGACCACCAGGATACATAACATCACTGGCGTTATATTGTACATATCACCAGCAGAAGTGTTTGGTAAACTGTTAATGCTGTCTCTTTCCGCACTTTGAACTGGCTATTTAGTATTTTTTTCTCTGCAACTATTTCATACTCATGTCACTGCTACGACATTCCATCAGGCATCCATTCATTTTCCAGCCCTTGACACGCCACAATTCCAGAGTCTCCTCAGCAGTGCTCTGAGCAATCACATCACACCACCAGTTATTTCTCCCAGTCAGGAGTGCACACAGGCTATGCAAAGTGTGTCAGTAGGACAGGGAACTCATACCCCACCCAACCCGGAAAGAGAGGAGAAATGGTGTTGGATGGTCAATGACTTCATCCTGGGATGGCACCCAGCAACCCAAAAGTGTCCATGACCCATTGCTGTCTGCGTGGTGCTAGTTGTGTGGTTCACTGCCTCAACCCACTGCACCACCGTGCTGACCATTGTACTTAATACTTGACCAAGAGTAATAAGCCTTGGCACAGTTACGCTGTTACGGCAACACATACAGAAGACTGCATGGCCAACTATGCACAACCACTATGTGTTCTTCCACACTGGTCTTCATTCCGTGTGACCATGACAGCAAAGATAGAGATGTCCATGGCATTCAGAAGCCAGAGGTCACAGACCACAGAGGTTGTGCATAAAGTTTCTCTTCCATTTCTCTTGGTATGCTGTGCAGTACTATTATCTGAAATGTGTGCATTTTGGTTTTTTATTCTCTTTTTTAAGATAAAAGTGACTTGTTAAGTGTCTACAGATTATAGACTACTGTCTCACCACAGAATTAATCAGAGGAAAGAAACAATGTGCCAGCATTCCAAGAGGTTCTGCTACAGCACTGACATCAGTTCTGCAGCAGAACAACATAACGATGTCAGTCATGCAACAGAAGAAGCATATTCAAGGCATGGAATTACATGCATAACAGCATTCCACTATACAGAATAATGTCTTACTGGATCCGCCGACACATGAAGCAGAGTATGGTTTCATGCTACTACTTCGCATTACTGTTCATTGTTTTTATTGTCCTTTTCACAGGTGAAAAGGCATTCAAAAATGGACATGATATTATCATCTACCATAGTTCATAGAGAAGTGCAGAAACTGTCACCGTACTCACCAAATATCATCCGTAGAAAGCTTTCATGCCCTAGTGATACAGTATGCTCCAAAAAGTCGCACCTTCACTTACAAAGGCATACTAACCAGGTGATAAACATATAACATCACTGTGTCTTGCATTCCTTTGTAGCATGAACACGTGCATGTTTTCTGTCTGTTCATGCCATGGTGGTCTGCTTTATCTGCATGTACATCAACATGCTCCTGTTATGAATAAGGGTTAAGATCAGTATTACTCATGTAAAGTGGTATAGCGTGCAGCCTTTGTTTCCTTCCTCTTCAACCCATCCATTAGGCTGAAAGCACGCTTCAGGTATGGCCTACAGAACAGCACACAATGCTGCAGGTGCAGCATTACTATTGACATAAACATGGGCAAGATCACATGTCTTGGCCTTCACAAAACCCACCTTGACATGCAGCACATTGGTTTATTTGCTTTACCACCGTCTCCTACCATGGACATTGTTGTTCATGTTCATTGTTACCGTGACCCATAGGTCTTTGTTATTGTCAGTGATCCACAGCGTAAAAGCGACCATCCTGGCTGTATTCCCACCTTTGTTTGTTTCAACCCATGTGCACAACCTTACTGTTCTTTGCAATGAACCACAGCTCACACCTCAGGGGTCAGCACTCAAGATTGCTTAGGTCACCCTGCAGTTCCTTGCATCCATCGCCTCCAGCCACAACTGACACCATTTTGGTTTCATCTATAAATACAGACTTACGTTACTCGCCACACCATGCACAATGTTGCACAGGAAGCCACCGAATAATAGTGGCCCCTGCACAGACCCCTGTGGTACCTCAGTCATCACTGGCCTTGTACTTGACAGCTCCCATGCAAGCACCACCCTATGTCACACATCCATAGTCCAGTGAGGTGCAGTATGGACCATGGTGTGGCCATGCGTATACCTATGGAATGTACCTTAGCACCCTTTTGTGGATACCATCTGTCCGTGGTGCCTTGCCTACCCATAGTGCATTCACATTTGTAAACAGGAGGAAGATGAGAACAAGTTCCACCCAGTGGCAGTGCTAGAGGGTGGGCTAGGGGTGGTCACCACCCCTTGCTGACCCAGTGTGAGTAGTGGTGCTCTGTCACTATCTTATTCACAGTTTAATGTCCATTGTGGAGCATGTGCATGACTGAATGGCGCCACCAGACTCCCAAGCACTCCAAAACCGTGCTCCGCAACTGGTCACACCAGCAGTCACAAGTTGCCTCACAATGTACTTGCTAACATAAAGGTAACTTCACTGACCTTCATGCTGGTTTCCACCTATGTTGAATCACTGGTCAACTGAGTACCCAAGCAGGACAGTATTCTTCATATGCATGTGTTGCCATGCAACCTTACATGTAGCTGTATGTCACGATTCACAATGAAAAAAGGAAGAAACAGACAAGAACAAGATTCTTAACCAACTGAAATGAAAGCTTCATTGTAAACTGCGTAATCCACTGCTGTTTGTTCTGTAAAACAGGATAATTCTGGCTGCATTGCACTACAGTACCAACTCAGACAGAGAGCAGACTGTGACAGCAGATGGTCAGAGGAAATTCACCATTGATATTCCCAAGTACAAGGGCGGTCAAGGGGTCATGAGACCGACAAAGACACCAGCATCATATGGTAATTAACATATATTTATTTTTGTTACGTACACAGAAAGCACATCATGATGTTCATGAACATTTTTGCAACAACTATAAAAATAGGATATGAAGTGTACTTTTGATGACAGTGACGTCAAAAAGTTAATGTATTGATAAGTTCACAACAACATAAACTGTACCACATTACAATTTGTTTATTATGCAGCTTTTGTGGATAACCTTCTAGAACAACTGGTGATGAATGTCCAAAAGGGAAAGCAACAGATGGAGTGGATCAACCGAGAAGTCCCTCCACCGCTAACATCTCGGTTCCCTGTAGTGGAAAGAACAACAACCATTGAAATATGGATGAAAAACAGGAGATTCAATTGTTAACCTGTTGATCTCTGGTGCTGGAAGGAATCCAACGTACTGGTCTGAAGGCCACCTCTGCCTAATCGCATGAACCACACATGCTGGAAACACAACCCGAACTCTTCGGCCAAGCCAGCCCCAGCACCATCGCACAAAGCTGTGGTAGGCCAAAAATCTGTGTCTGCTGTTGGAAAACATTGAAAGAGTTTGTTACTTAAGATGTTGACATATGTTGAGCACAAGCAATCGTTGCATCACCTGAGTGACGTGTTGTGCCATATTACTTCACTAAATCAAAAATGACTTTGTAGCTACTGCTACCATGTCATTGTTATGCATGCCACAGTATTGTTAACAACACCTTGCAATAGTTTCAATAACTGTTGTTAGGTGCATTGGTTAAGCCACCAGCAGCTTGGTGGAACTCTTCCAGGCAGATGTGCCCCATGGTGCAACTGGTTACTGAAATGAATCACTCCCCACCTCCCCACAGATTGCTATCTCATGGTAGCACTGTGCTCCATTTGCCACTATTCATCTTTATGTGCTCCACCAATTTCCTGTCAGTGGTCTCTTTCTTTGTCTGGGGTCTATAAATGAACACAGACAGATCTTGGTCCCTTTCTGGCGGTGTAGCTGTAACCAGATGACTTCAAATGTGCCGTCCACAAGTGACTCCCTATTACATGTGATCCCTTCCCTTACATACATGGCCACCCCTCCAGCCTTACCCTTCATGTCTATCCCTCCAGAATACTTTGTACCCTGTGATTCTTATGTCCCACTCATGGGGCCTGGTTGCATACATCTCCGGAATGGCAGTCATGTCCACCTCCACCATCAATGACTGCAATTCTGCGAACTTACTCCCCAGCCTAGTACCGTTTCTTTTCTTTTTTAATTTATCACTTTGGTAACCCGCTATGTGCAGTGATCACAGGGACTGTTTTCAGTCATGACCCATGTTTACTTAAAGTATTTTCACCACTGATCCTGGCCTCCATACTGCTCCTAGCCTTCCTGCTTCTTCAACATTCAGTTGAACCCCTATTTCACCTAAGGTTGTATGTATCCCAGCACTGTGAGGAGGTCCATGGAACCCCCAGTCCTGCCTATTACCAGCTGCAATGCCTCCTCCTCTACCTACTTTAACGTATACCTCTCATTGCTGTAATCCTACATGTTTGGTTTACAAAACCTGTGACCATGACTTGCTGTGGTGTAACCGATACCCTACCTAAAGATCTGTGTTATCCCATTTACTACTCCACTTGCAGTCATGACTGGCATGCATTGTACCTAGATGGTATCTTTTCTGGAACATCTTCTCACACATCTTATATACCCTGAAGCATACAAACAGCCTAAAATTAGGACTCTGTTGTGCTTCTCCTGCTCACCCTTTTCTTGCCCTTTACTCCTCTGCCCTCCAACCTGCAGTGCTATGTCATCCACCGTGCCCTACCTCCTGTTTGCCTCCTCTGACTTTTGCCCTGTCCTCTCCCCCTCACAAATATGACCAGGGTAATGACCTCCACCACTGAAGTATTTTCTTCATGTGTAACCTTCACTTTGCAGTCATTTGTTGGTCTGTCCACCATGCTACCACCTCATCTGCTAGTAATTCACCTTCATGTTCCCTGAAATGTGGACCTCCCACACTCAGACTCCACTACTGTCCCTATCCTTACTGTACCCCAGGATGCTTGATGCTTCCCTTGTCCTCTTGTCTCCTTGATCCTTAGTTCCCTCCACAGTGGATTACTGCTATATAAGTACCAATACATGAAGGTTATGTGGCTGATGACTTGTATTGGCTTAGCGCACTGCTTGATGTTTGTAGTCATGCATGGACACATATAAGTCATTATTGATGATTGTACCTGTTGCTGACCCACATTCAGCTTGTGGATGGTTGGCTGGCACAATGACGAGACATGTAGTCTGCCTCAACCATTGTCAAATCAGTCCCTCCAAGTAAATTCTCCACTACTTATCCCACTGCGACCACAGACCTCCACACCGTACTCACAGCCCTTTGTTATTGTCTCCTATCTCCCCTGCGGAAACATTAACATCCATCCTCTGTCACAGTCGCTATGTATTGTCATTTCCAGATAAAGTTGGACCCAGAGTTCTGTATCTCTGTGCCCCATCTTTGTCCACTATCTCACTCTAATTAGAAATCTGTATTTTACGTCCTCCTCCATCCATATGCTCTTATAACATACAGTGGCCCTCCCTCTCCCCAAGGCTGGAGATAATTCCTCACCTACTAGTTGTCTCACAGTGTATATCCTCACCACTGTTGCTAAGGTCAGAGACCACCTGGTCCTCTCAGACGACATCTTTTCTTGCTGAGTCTTCCTTCAATGCCCTTTCAAACCTTACTTTCAAAACAAGTACTGCAGTATGACAGAACTATTTAGGCTCACTGAGTCCATCATTACCGTCCAGGACAATGGCCTCAGCATCCGTGCCATGTTTTGAAACCTCTCCAAGGTTTTCGAGACAGTCTCTGATTCCCTCCTTTTCTACCACCGCACGTATGCTTGTTTGTCTGCTGTTGCTATTACCTGGCTTACAGATTGTCTGACAGTCACAACACAATCGTTCAGCATTCACAATGCAATCTCCCAACCCCCTCACAATGTCCACATGCTTCCCACAGTGCTCTGTGCTGTGCCCAATCTTTTTTCACCATCTTCATACATGACCTTCCCTCAGTGTGCCACCCTCCTGTTCACCTGTGGCAAAACCAACACTGATGTAGCAACCACCATTCGGCCTGACTTACAAAGCAACATTCCTCCTCCTACAACTCACTGTTGTGTGCCTCACATTACTTTCTGTGTGTTAGGTGGTCCTGCTACAATCATCCATTACTTGTTGCGCTGTGAGCCATCTTGTGCTTCACATCAACCTGTGGCACGCAAAACTCTCCGCCTACAGTCTGCAACCGGCACTCCCTTCCTTTCCAACTTGGTACCACCAACCCCCATTCCATCTTCTGTGCAACAGTGTACTCTCACTACTGAGTCACTATTGCTTAGTCGTTTCCCATGGCATTGTTCTGTACATCATGGAGTTGTCCATAACCTAGGCTAACCAGTTCCTCGACGCATACTCCCACCGCATTCTGTCATGAAAGGGCTGTGTCTGGGATCCTGTTGTCTGTCACCTCCCTCTGTCTTGTTTCTTGTGATGACTGCTGGCCATCACTGCATAATTCCCTGCTGTGGTGCAGTAAGTCTGCTGCATACAACATTATTCCCTCCTGTCATGCTGTACCTCTGACATGGTGAGACCCTATAAACAGCATTATGGAGTGATCATGCAGTGGAAGAAGTTTGTACTCCAAACCTTGCCGTCACCTCCTACAAATCCACAGTTCCCCCCACCCCAATGTCAATGCCTATATGCCCCCAACCCAGTCACCCACCTTCCAGCACCTTACTTCATTGCTGTAGTTATTGGGTAACCCTCAGTCTGTAATGCTGTTATACCTAACGTTGCACAGTTGTTACACCTTCTACATTTTATTCTCTCTGTGTATTTCATCAGTATCTTGAACAACTTCAAGTTACTTTTTTCTATCAAGATTGCAACTACAAAGATATGTCACTACTGTTTCAAAAACGTGTCTGCTAGCGTATCAGTGGGGTTAAAGAATGTTATGATCGTATCCATCTAGTTCATACCACTTCATTTTCCACATTGTCATTAATTCTGCCGACTGTGACAACCGTATTGCATGTAATGAAATTCTATATCTATACTGTGTGCGAAATATCTGTATATTATAGTCATGTTCACGGAAACCAAGGCTGTGACCGTAACATGAGCAAGTTCATGCTCAGCATGACCTCTGTGTGAAGCTTGTCAATAAATACAAAAAAAAAAAAACCCACAGTGGTCAGATATGCCCCCGAGACAAAGCCAGTGTACCATTATGAAGTGACTGTCAGCACTGTGTTACCATGGTTGACATTATTAAGTACACTTACGGTTCCTTCAGAGAACATGATAATTTCAGAGAACTAATATTACTATAATATATACAATTGAAATATCGTCACTCTCAGCAGTTGCTGACATTGAGCAGTGCTAAACAACAATATTTAATTTTGTTTATTGATGATTGCCATTTCAGAGCTTGTTACACACATTCTCCATATATTGATGAAATTTAATAAATGTGAACATGCATTTTGTGGTTGATTGTTTCCATATTCAGAAATGTGTAATGATGATAGTTACTCATGTTGTGGTACCTGCTCAGTGGCATGATATTGCCGGCATGCAGCCTCCACAGTCTGCAACACCGAAATAGTGAGACACACAGGTTCAAATCCAGGATGTTCAGTTATGCAGGGTGGCACATCGGAGTCTGGCTATAGTTCCGGTGTCTCATTTAGCTTGTCCACGACTCTGGCCACCTCCTGACAGCATCTGTATACTGTTTCAGTGGGCATGGGCACACAATTACCATACCGACACCTGCAGCAACAAACGTAGTTAGGGCAAAGTGTCATGAAAGGAGGTCAAGGGCATAGTGTGGCACAACAACCAGGAATTCATAACAACAATGTATTGCAGTACTGAAATACATGACTGCAAGTCACCCGTCACAGAACTTCATGCTGCCACCCTCTTTCTGCTAAAGTGGGTCATCATTCGCTGCTGTACGAAAATGTGTGATGTGCTAAGTAGTCATTTGGCGGTCATCACACAACATATGGTGTTGCAACAAAGGCCATCATTAAGGAATGAATATTGGTTGCCACACATGAGGGTGTCAGGCTGAGGGGAGAGAACGCAATGACCAAATGTGCACAGCTGGTTCAGTTCAAGGGTTGCAAAGTCAGTAATTGAAAATAGCGGATGAGCAACAAAGCAGTGGGTGGGAAATAGTACCTGAAATAGGTACTGAAGCAACTAATGAAGCACGGCAAGCAGAGGCGCAGAAGGAGATGAAAAAGGGGGAGAAGGCGATCTTTCACTATATATCGGAGCAAAGGGACAAGAAGGAAGGGATTCTTTGGGTTACCAATGGGGTGGAGTGAGTGACAGATAATGGTGGGAAAGGCACAGACATTGCATGAATACTTCTGTTCTGCCATCACCAGGGAGAAGGACAGGCAACTGCCTTCTGGATGGAAAACAGGAGCTGGGGGAAGGGGAACAGCAATGTATTGATTGAGCAGTATACAGTGATGGATAGTCTGCTTCCATTGAAAGTTGACAAATCAGGTAATAAAATAACTGGCTACCTGAGAAGGTGGCATGGACACTTGCACACCAATGTAATTGTTCACTACACATGACTTGCGAACAGCACATGTACTGGCCATCCACACATCCAGACTGTGTTTGGGGGTTGGACAGTTACATGGTAACAGAGAGGTAAACAGTTGGTTATCACAGGACTCTGTTCTGGTGCCACTGTTATTCACAGTGTTGAATGAACTTGGGGATGGCATGAATGGTAAAATATCATTATTGACAGATGACACCAAGCTGTGTGGGAGACAGTGTGGGAGACAGTGGACATAGCTGAAGTGATACAGGAGCAACAGGATGATGTAGAAAAGCTGGGGAGGTGGTCCCCGATCTGGCAACTTTGACTATATGACAAGACATGCACAGTTATGCAATTAGGAGCCAACAATTACAGCTCAGAGTACTACCTGGGTGGAGTTACAGTAACTGCAACAGAGGAGGAGAAAGACCTTGCAGTGATGATCACTGCTTACCTGAAGCACTGCACGCAGTGCATGACAGCAGCAGCAACATGAACCAGTATGCTGCAATGCATAGCTAGGGTGGTCAGTGTTAGGAGACAGCAGGTTATACTGCAGCTGTAAAAGTCACTGGAAAGGCTACATCTATAGTATGTAGTTCAGTAATGGTGCCCACACATGAAAAAAGAATTTACAGCGATGGAGAAAATTAAAAGGAGGGATAGAAAAAGGAAGGGCTACATTATTGATAGCCAACACATAAAGGTATATGAGTACAGGTGGAGTGATATTACTATGTACTCAAGGCAACACAGGACATACAGAGGGACATGACTGGTACCTTCAAGTACTTCAAAGTGATAAACAAGGGTGAGAAGCAACTGTTACATGACACTGCATAGTCTTAAGCTTCATGGTGTGACTTTAAGGGGGAATGTCAGCCAGCACTTCTTCACAGAGATGGTGGTTGACACTTTAAATATGCTGTCATGTCAATGAACACAGTGGTTTTCAGTAACAGAGGCTGGAAAATTCATAGGTGGGAGGAAAGGATCATGTGTAGGTACTATTGTACAATAGGGGAGTGAGGACAGGGACATTACCGGCAGATGCACACCCTGAAATACAAGCACACTTTACAGATTAAATGGCCTTCTGCAGGCTTCTTCGTACCTCCGTATCCACCACCCTTCACTCTAGGCCTAGAATTACACAGCACATACTGTCACAGAACTTTACAGAGTGGAAACAGGTGGTGCACACACCGCTCATGACGCTCCTGCATGCTGCTATAACACAATCACATGAGAAATAAGCACAGTACCACCACATAAATGCAGCGGTGAGGATGCAATCCATGATTCCGTAGTTGATGCACTGCCAGGAATACATACCACTAGACAGGACAAAGGGGAAATTCATGACCTTGTATGGAATCAGTGTTTCTTGATATATCACTTACAGGTTCAATGAGTAGCTGTTTCATAACAAAACAGGACATTATAATATTTCACTTTAGTTGCTTCTTACAGGATTGCTGGTTTTAGGAATGACTGGACACCATAAGTAACTTCTAACAGCTCTGAGGTTTATTCAACAAACATACATTAGATAGATCAGCAGGCCTCAGCAGAACCACACTACAATCTGCTCGTGCACTTTCTAAAACCCAGTTTTCCACCCCAGACATACCATTGGCCCAAAACTGCAGGGGGATGTGGACTAAACCATTCTACAATGTTACTAGGGTAAGTTACCATATACTACATCTCCCCTTCTTGTAAAAGAAAGCAATTACCTTGATTTCGGTTTGCATATCAATGACAAATAATTACCAAGCACTATTGACATAATGGTTGAGTCTTACTTTGTGATGAGTTAGGGTCTAAAGTCACTGGTACTAAGCTCTGTTGAAATAAGTCTTTACCACTAACTTAAGTCATAACAAAATCTCTGAACCTCTCAGGAACTTTAAGCAGACGCCCTCTTCTGGTCATTCGAGTAGACTGCACACTGGGTACAGCCTCAGGACTTTCTTGCAAAGTGTCATTGAAAACAACAGGTTCCATCTCAGGTTGCTCATACTCTTGACAAGTGTCCTGTTCCTGGCTGTTGTCCCTGGATTGCACTGTTTGTGACAATACGGATTCAGTTGACTCATCTGCCTGTTGCTCTTCAGCCTCCAAAGCAACTGTTCGGTCTCTCCTCAGGTGTCTCCTAAAGTCAAAAATGTCTGCCCCGAGCTTTAACCATGGCATGTCAGGTATGTCATGTGGACACATCGGCTCTTTATGGTTGCTGGGTAAGAGTTCCTGACAAAGGTCCACATGCTTCAACCATCATTTCTACTTCGATTCATGCCTATTAATCACAGCTCTGGCTTGTGCCTTCAACCTTTGTATTCCTTGATGTGTTGTATGAAGTCTTCGTAGTATATCTGTTCTCAGCTCTTTGGGTATGATTATTCTTTACCCACCATTATGAGATCATTTTCTATGTATATATTGTGTCTCATGGGCCAATAGTGCTGAAGTTTGATGCTGACTTGTTTTTTCCTGTTAGGCCATCCTTTGAGGTGCATTTCTTTAAGCAACTGTAAATCACTGTCCCTCTGTGTGGCCTGTTTTAGTCCCTCTAACATGCTGTCAGGCAGTGTCTCTGTTGCTTGGATTGAGTATATGACCTTTTCACTACTTAGATCAATGTCTCCCTCTGCTGGTTTTCTTGGTACTGCCCTGGATAGAGTGTCTGCAATCAGAATATCTTTGCCTGGAGTATATATTACCTCTATGTCATATTTCTGTATCTGTAACAGCATCCGCTGCAATCTTGCTGGAGCCTTTCCAATTGGTTTGTTCAGTATGGACTGTAGTGGCTTGTGATCTGATTGTACTTTCACTGACCTTCCATAAACATACTGATGAAATTTCTGTAGCGGAAAACAATCACTAGCAACTATTTCTATCGTGCATAGTTTCTTTCAGCACTGGACAATGACCTAGATGCATAGCTATTGGTCTGTTTCTTTGTAGTAGACAAGCACCTAGTCCGTCCTTAGATGCATCTGCTTGGATTTCAATGTCCTCTTTGGATCAAAGAATTTTAATACTGGTGCACAAGAAATAGTCTTTTCAGCTTTGTAGGCTTCTTCCTGTGCTGGCTGCCACTGCTACATGACATCTTTTTGAGTAGCTGCCTTAGTGGTGCAGTGAGTTGCATCATTCGGAATGTACTGCGCCAAGTATCGAGTCATTCCTAACAGTCTCTGTAGTGCTTTTTTATCTTCGGGAGGGGGCATCTCAGCTATTGCTTCTACTTTGGCTTCATCAGGCTGTAGCCCATTTTTGGTTATGATGTGCCCCATGTATTTCACCTCACTCACCAAATACTGTATTTTGTCACTATTGAACTTTACATTGAGTTCCACTGCTCTGTCCATTACTTTTCTCAAAGTATTGTCATGCTCTTCCTTGGTAGCTGCGGCTATAAGCATGTCATCAGCTATTACAAAACACCTGGTATGTCTCCTAGTGTTCAGAATTTCTCTGCTGGAATATCACTCAGGACCATATACCAAAAAGGAAGTTCAGGAAATTTGTACCTTCCCCATGGACTGTTGAATGTACATAGGTCTGCAGATTCGTCATCTAATTTGATCTGCCAGTACCCATCTTTTTCATCTAGAATTGTAAAAACTTTTTACCTGCAAGCTTACTCTGAATATCCTCCAATGTGGGATGGAGAAGTGATGTCTTCTGATTGCTTTATTTAAGTCTCTAGGGTCCAAACACACCTGATCTCACCATTTTCTTTTCAGTAATTACAAGGCTATTTACCCATGTTGCTTTTCTTACCTTGCTAATCACCCCAATTTGCTCCAGCTGTTCCAGTATCTGTTTTAGTCTGTCCGTGATTGCATATGGGACTTTCCTGCACCCATGTATCACAGGAGTAACATTTGGGTCTGTATATATGTGGCAAATTCCAGGGAGTTCTCCTAGGCCTTCAAACACTGTTTTATATTGTGCAAGAAGTTCCTCTTTTGTACTTGGTGGCTTGGTTTTAAGCACCTTTACTTTGCGAATCAGATCCAGGATGACACATGCCTGTTGACCCAGTAGAGAAGCTCCTGATGTATTAGTGACATAAAACTGCAGATTGGCCTCTCTGTCTTGTGTCTTACACTTTAGCGTCACTTTCCCTTCAGGATTAATTTGTGCTCCTCCATATGCCATTAGGATAGTACTGGTCGGCTTGATTTGTATGTTGCATGGAAACTGCGCGATCACTTCTTTAGTAAGTATATTGGCTTCAGCTCCAGTGTCCAACTTGAACTTAACTGGCTGTCCCATTATCTTCAAGGTAGTGTACCATCCTTCATCTGGTACTTGTGTCTGCACCGTTTCTTGTTTTCTTTTTACAGCACCCACAACTAGTGCTTCTACTCCTTTGGTCATTTCCTCTTGAAGTTTGTTGGACTTTTTGGACCTGCACATTTTTGCATAATGGTTGAGGCCACCACATTTACGACATTCTTGTCCATATGCTGGACAAGCCTTTGGCGCATGTCCCTTGCCACACCTCCCACACGTGTTTGATTTTTGTGCATGTGTCTCACGTGTTGGTAGCTGGTGGTCTGGTTTTCGGCCGGTATTACCATCCTGCCTTGAACAATAATTCTTAAATGCTTCCATAACCTCAGCTGCTTTTTTAGCTTGTGGGTCAGCATACATTATATTGAGGGTATTGTACACCTCGAGGGCCTCTTCTCCGATCGTGTATAGCAGGACTGCAATTTTCATTTCCTCTGACTTATCATCTAATCCCATGGCTGTGAAGTACAGACTTAATTTCTGTGCCCACCTTTTCCAGTTTTCTGCAAGGTTTCCAGTCAACAATAGTGGTGGAGGTGGCTTAAATTGCTCCATACTGCCAAAAATACTTTGTTATACAGTCTTTTAGTAAGCTTTAGGTACTCACAAATACTGTCTTTTGTTTCTTGTCTTGGCAGCACAAACGTTTCTTCTTTCTTGCAACTGCAGCACTGCAAGTTCACTTCTGACACCATATAATATTTCACTTTAGTTGCTTCTTACAGGATTGCTGGTTTTAGGAATGACTGGACACCATAAGTAACTTCTAACAGCTCTGAGGTTTATTCAACAAACATACATTAGATAGATCAGCAGGCCTCAGCAGAACCACACTACAATCTGCTCGTGCACTTTCTAAAACCCAGTTTTCCACCCCAGACATACTATTGGCCCAAAACTGCAGGGGAATGTGGACTAAACCATTCTACAATATTACTAGGTTAAGTTACCATATACTACAGACATGGACACTTTGCAATGCTGACATCAGCATGTGAAACATACTTAGTTGATTGTGCCACATCACTGTGATAATATTAGGTACATTTTCTGTTGGGCTGTATGGCAGCACCACAAAACACATGTAAGAACATGGGCATCCTCACAAATACATTACAGCCACCTATACAGAAGTGCACCATTGTGTATTGCTCCAGTCATATGACAATGTATGCATAACACACAGGAACTCTGTACACCTGCATGAAGCTATCCATCGCATACTATGGGGGGGGGCGCGAATATGCCTGACTCTGTGTCTCATACCACAGGTGTCATTAGCATCAAGGGTGTACAAAACAAGCAAATTGGGGTGTGTGTGCGCAGAAAACAGCAATCGCTAGGGAAGTAGGACAACACAACACTTACTAGTCAGTGTTATCAGTCCTACTGTGACTGCCACTTTCTGATAATGCTGACGAACCACTTATTGATTCATTGCTGCTATAAACTGGATCAAACATGTAGGGGGTCATCAGCATTAATGCTTCCATCAACATCTGAGGCCGTATCCCCATCGGAGAAAACGAGCTGAAGATCAGCGCTACTTTGGGAACTGCTACTGCTACTCATTTTGAAACCACTGCAGTTCCCGCGGTCGCTCAGGTGCATACGTTGCCACAGAATCACACATTGAGCTGACGCGCTGGATGCACGCTGTCAGCAGCTTCCGGGTAAGCGCCACTAAAATTGTAAAAAAAATGCATTCGGATACTTTCTACTCAAAAAACAATATTGCTACTGTTTCTGGCGCTGCACAATTGATTAAAAGTGCCGATACAGGGCTCAGTTCCAGAGTCCCTCTTTAAGGGCCCCAACTAGCCAGCCAACGGACAGGTGCACCAAACATCAGGCCTGCACCTTGAGAACTCTATTACTGGGTATCCAGGTTATAACTGTAGAATTGTGGGGTTCTATGTGATTCTGGGGACTGGTGCCAGTGTGGGTGTTTCTAACTGTGTTAACTTTCTAACTGCAGCTAGCCAGATAGATAGCCAGGGATCTGACCACTTCAGAGGTTAGTGTGTGCTTCTGTGATTGATAGTTAAAGGTAAAGTGAAAATTGCTAATGATTATGTGATTTATGCCAACCAAACCAATCAAAACCAATCAAATCTATTACCAAATGTAAATTTTATAAATAGCTGAACCTCTCTTCCCATTCATCCATCCTAGCCCTTCACCATGTAAATAAATTGTGGTTTAATGTTTTGCATAATTTTGTTTCAGGAGCACATTATTATTGAGAGTTAATAATTCAAAACTGTGTTTAATGTGGGGAAATGCTTTTGGATCATGCTCAGGGTGGCATCTTGGTAATGTGGGTGGATACAGCATCCCAGAGGATTGTACCAGGTTATAGCTAACCCACTTAAATAGTATACTCTGGGTGAGGCACTGCGCAATATGTTAAATCTTGGGCAGAACCAGTTTAAAGTTAATTGTAGGAACCCAGGCCCTTCAATCTTGGTCTGGCCAGGCAAGTCAGGGGTAGTAGCCCTTGGTACAATGGCACCAGGGTTACAACTCCATTTCAAAATTTGAAACCAAGGTAGACATTGTATAATCGCAATAAGGAATGGCACAATATTCATGCAGCAATTGTGGGATCCCGGCACTTCTCGAGTGTGTAAGGCATTCAACTTGACCACATGCCACATTTCTCAGAGCACACCATGGTATCACAATAACAGCCTTAGCAAGACTGGTCTATTCTCACTGCAACAAAGAAGTGTTAGAAGGGACCTAATATTGATGTTTAAAGTCATGTCAGATCAAGTGTTAAGGACCAATATGGGAATCCATTTACAGGTTAAACCAGAATACTTAAGGAGACATAAAAGACAAATTAGATTTGCTACAGCAGAAAAGAATATGGGATATTTCTCCTTTATTCACAGAACTGGAAGACTATGGAATATTTTACCAATGGATATAGTGAACTGTACTTCAGTTTCTACCTTCAAAATGAAAATAGACAGTTGGCTATCGAAAAATGGTTCTACTGAGGTGGGAAACGGTTATGATGGGCTGTATAGCCTTTTGCCATTCTAATCCCAGTGTAAACACCCCCGTATAAATAATCCACATCCATTCTTGCCTTATTGCTCAAGTAGACATATCCAAATTAACATCATGACGCAGAGAAAAAAAAGACAAAAGGAAAACGGCTATCAAGTTGGGATACAGTCTGTATCTCAAGCTACATTGTGGCATTCACCATAACATAGCCAGCCCTTGAATGCATGATGAATCTAACCTAATCCCCAGATATCTGAAGAAGTCGACTTTCTCCAGTGAGATGTGGCCAGAAGTCTTAGTTGTTACTAGGCCTTTCTATGCAACCCTCAAAGTCATCTTAGCAGTATTTGGTCCCACAGAGTCATGCTCAATTAAATGGTTAAAGCAACAGTGCAACGAAAAAAGTTTTTCCAAAAGGTTAGTTTCAGCTACAGTCAATACAAATGTTAGCATATCTGCCAAGTCTACGTTTCTAGTTACCTCCCGTGCTGTGCACAATGTTTTTTTTTTCTTATTTTCTCAATCCTAACCCTAGGCCGACAAATCTGAAGTGAAATGAGATAAGACATCTTTTTTCTTGAGAAAAAAAAAATTACATGAAAACATTTATAAAACAGATTTTTGTAGAACTAAAATTTGTACCACCAAATATCACTGGAAGATTTCCGGGATCTTTTATAGTGAAAAAAAAGATAAGGTCCAAATGTTTTGCCAAATTTCTTTATACTGCTGCTTTAAGTTCAGAACCACGTCTTGGCAACTCCAGCAGCTGAGATCTAACTCACTCTAAGAATCTTCTGCTAAACAAAACAAAACAAAACAAAACAAAAAAAACACTGATACATTTTTTCCAAAAGTTACCTATTCAAAACAGGTATTCTCACAAGGGTTAAAATTACCACGTGGCTTGTTAAGAGCAGTAGTTAGATATCCAACTGGCGCAGGTAAAATCGCCCAATGTTCTTTAACAGAGTCCTGATCAAAAATAGTAAAATGACCAAAGTATATATATCCTTTCATTAGCATGACCGAAAACAAGCTGACTGAAATAACCTGGAGCCTACAGTAGTTTAGGATAGCTTTTACACGTGTGGGTAAGCATGATAGGGTATTTTTATTTTGTTTATAGTTCTTTATGTTAGTCTTTGTAGCAAATGTGAGGGGAATCTAGAAAGCATGGCTTTATTCTGAGGACGTTAAAGGAATACTTTATTTAGGGAGACCAGTATCTTCTTTCACCAGTGTCAGTGTGCACAGAAACATAAAACGGGGCTGGAAGACAGTGTCATCGTGAAGATGTACACATTGCACAGTGGGTGGAGGGCCCTTCCAGCCATTAGAGCGCCAGCATTTGTGCAGCGACACATCAGGGGGCTGATTTTGAGATTTGCACCCCCTCCCTGAGGTCTCCCTCCCGGAGTTAGAATCCTAAGAAAGGTGAGGGTGTGAGGGTGTGGGAGCACAGCCCCCACAAAAACAGAGGTCAGTGAAATTTCGACTTGGCACCCCGATGACTGGGCGCACTAATGCTGGCGCTCTCAATGGCTGGAACCGGTGGAGGGTGCTTCTGTTACACATTGCATCCCAATATCTACTGTGGTAGAGCTACAAGTGTGTCTTGGAGAAGATAGCAACCTGTGTCTATTGTGACCATGGCCAATGGGGTAGAGAGAAGGGGGGGAACCAGGAAAAAAAATCAGTGATGAAAAACAATTAAGAACATTTGGAAAAAATTACTTTGCTAATTAATTTTTTGTCATTGGGTAGTGTTGAGATTTAAATTAGATTGGCAATCTTTCTTTTCATTCTAAGAAGGAAAAAAGCTTGACTAATCCAGGTCACTGCTTTCCCCCTGCCAAGGCTATCAGCTTTTTAAGTGAATTATCTGAATTTAGAAAGATTGCTGAGGTGACAGGGTGGGGGCAGGGGAGCTCACAAGCTCTTTCATTCTGTAAGTAGAAGATAAAGAAGCTCTGCTGTCTACCAAAAGTTCTGTTCAGGGAAGTGAACAACCACAAAATGAAGCCATGCACAGTGTGATGCACCTCTGCAGTGGCTAGGTACGGAACACAAGGCAGCAAACACCACAAAAAAAGCAATGCAATAGATAATCCAGTAGGGAAGCTAATGCAAAATTATTAGGCAACAGAAATCTCAGACTTGCCGGGTTGGGGGTGGGGTGGGGTGGAAAATTGATTGCTGGTAATGCTACAGGTGGTGGGGAGTGTCTACCACACAGGAACAAAAGTCCTGCTGTATTTTGGCTTCTCACTGCCTGTGCAACTCAATGTGACTGAAATAGATCAGATACAGGCTCATACAGAAAGCAGAATTAGAAATGGAGCTGCTGGTGTGCACTGCTCACAATGGTGTGCGCAGGTTCAGTGGGAATACATAACTTAGTGAGGAGTTATGCTTGTGCAAGGTTGTTGATAGTCTGAAGTTATTTGAATGAATTTCTTGTTGACTTGTATGTGGATACTTTGGCCGTTTGCACTGTCTGTCACAGGGTAACTACCACCCCATCAGGGTTCCATGAAGGTAAAGGAACCCTCTTGAGGAGGGTCCCACCTCTAGAAGTGCCAAGGGAACCTTATTCCTTTAGGCTAAAGGTACCTTAGGAAGAAACCCCAAGGAAAGAGGCGTGCTGCTGGAGGAGGAAGAGGAGGGGGGGAGGATGGCAGTGCAAAGAATCAGTTTTTCTTGGTGAGATTGGAGGAAGTTTGCTTAAATAGCTCAGGATGGTGGTGTGGCTGATTGTTCTCACCCCCTGCACTGTAGTCATAGCCTTTGAATTCAATGTGCATATGCAACTATAGCCCTGTTTACATGGCAGCTTTTGTACAGGATTAAGTCGTGAGCTCGTGTTGTGGTGCCATAAGACCCCCATGTGGACACTTAACCCATTGTTACAAGCCGATCACTGCTGCACTCCCACAGCCACTCCAAGTTGAGACTGCACAGTGTATCAGGGCGTTGCACCCACCTTGTGGACATGTATCTGTTTCATGTTCTGTCGCAAGGCAGACACTCCCATGCATGCCACCCACAACCGAAGTGCCACCCCTCCCACTCCCAGAGTCATACAGGCACAGTCTGCAGTGGAGCACCGGCTGCAGTGTGGACAGGAGAAACACACTTCAGTAAAGGTACAGACCTTGCTGCATCAGTTGATTTCTACGATGGATCAGCCATTTAAATGTGGCTTTAGTGAGGAGTTATGCTTGTGAAACCTTGTTGATAGTCTGACAGTATTTGAATGAATGTGTTGTTGACTGTCATACATGGATACTGACTGTTTGCACTCTCTGTCCCTTGGGGAGCTACCACCCTATAAGAGTACTGTGAAGGCAAAGAAACCCTCTTAAGGAGGGTTCCACTTCCTAAATGTGCCATGGGAACATAATTCCTTTAGGCAAAAGATATCTTAGGAAGGAGCCCTAAAGCATTGTGCAGCAGGTGGTGAACACAAAGCCTAAGTGTGGTCAAACTGACAGCAACTAGAGATGACAGATAACAGACAGAGACCAAACTGATAAATGAATAACAATGATTATACAATGGCAAGAAAGAAAGACTGACTCTGATTGGTCAGTCTGGGACTGGACCCGTGATGTTATCCCAGTACAACATCACGGATCTAGTCCCAGCACACAAGAGACCACATCAAATGTAAAAAAAAAAAAACCTGAATCACTCCACAACAGCGATTGGCTATCCCATTACCCTCCTCGCTAACACCATGATTAGCTTCACTTCCTGGTCTGCCCCTAAACAAATGACATGAAAGAAAACACTGTCACACTGACAACACTGTCTTTCAGTGAAGGCTGACAGAAATGCTACTGCTAGGTTATCTGGAAGAAAAAAAACTACTGCGTGGCGATCCCTCTCCTTTTGGATCAGAGCGAGTGAGCAAGCGCATATTTTAAAGATTCACAGCGTGTCTGTTTCATAACGCTGGCTCAGTCCTTAAGCACGTTTCTCTCTATTTTTATTGTATTTTTTAAAAAACCTCCCCTACCACCTTCCTGCCTATCGAAACAGTAAAACACAGTGACCCCTCTCACTTCAGACTTGAGATCTGAGCAAGTGAACGACCCGACTGAATGACTGAATGACCAGACCGAGCAAGAGCGTCTTTCACTGCACAGCTCTTTTCATAGTGCTCGTTCGGTCAACTTCAATTAAATTTCTTGTTTCTTTTTTTATTAAACACCACAATGTCAAAACAATGAAAGCCTCCATATCGCCTTCCTACCTCCATCCCCATGGCAGAGGGCAATGCGGTTGTAAACGGGGTACAGCCTCAATCTCCAATGGCAAATAAACACCATCAGGAAACACAAAGACAGGCAAAAAAGAAAATAAAAACCATAAGAAAAGACAACGTAAGCACTCATGGAACAGAGCAAATTAATAAGAGTAGAAGAAGCACTGAAAAAGGTTCATATCGACAGAGAAGACCCCCATGAAAAACCTAGCAGCTCCACCTACTGGCTGAAACAATCAGCACTATTTTTTTATAAAGTATTCCTACCCACATAAATAAAATGACAAAAATAAAACTTTAAATGTACTTCTTCATCTTCGTTTTTTGTTAGTTTTACACATAAGCCATTGTATAATAGCTTTAATGCTCTCCAGGGTGTGTGTTGTGTTGGGATAACGTCACTTCTGGGGTGATTAGTTGCACGAGGCTGCAGCAGCACAACACACGCCCTGTCGTGCATTATTGCTTAATTGGTAACTGATAGCAGACAGAGACATGACTTCTGTAAGGAGACAGGGAATGTCAGGATGGAAAAGAGGGGCGCCATCCAACCCAACTCACAATGGAAACCTATTAGAGTAAACACTGTACTAATACAGATATAAAGACACTAAATTACGGACCCTGTCCTGCAAAAGACTACCTAACTTTTATGACCTTCGGAACGAAAAAGAGGAAAATCCCCCTATGAGGAGGAAACCTCTGGGGATCCAAAGCCTTTATCACCTTCCCCCCAGCTAGGGATAAATCTAGTGATGGCCTGGCTACCCAAGAGACCCACATCAAGGATATATTTTAAGTGGAAGGGCTCCCACTTTAGTCCTCTAATGAGAACACTGTGGGGGTGCCGTGAGCCAGTCTCTGTAGCTAAAGGAGGTTCCCAGCGAATGAGCCCCCCCCAGGCAGGTGGAGGAGAGCAACAACCACTAAAAGATGCTCACCTAGCCTCTACTAAAGGGAAACCTAGAGAGGAAGCTGAACCCTTGAAAGGTAAGGTATAGGAGGTGAGCCCTTGAAGGGCCAGGACTTGCTTAACTGTATGATCTTCACCCTTGAGGGACAGAGGAAGGGAAGTAGGTGGAGACCAGGTGAACCTTAGGTGGCTGTGGGAGAGGGAAATAGTTTTCAAAGCTGGTGCCGATGTGGTCTGCTCAACTAAAAGAGCCCCAAAAGACTAAGAGGCCTCATCCTCTGGCAGCTGAAGTCTTAAATGCCACATCAAGAGGTGCCACCGAGTTGAACTGCACAGCCAAAGTTTCTCCTGGCACATTCTCAACTGAAGGACACAAAGAGAAGGACCCCACCCAAGTCAAGGAACCCACCTTGAAAATATGGACTTCGAGGGAGCAGAGCGAGAATGTCAGCATAGAGGGCAGGGAGCCTGGAAGTCATGCTACGGTCATGGCTGGCATACTTCCGAGTGCAGGAGTAGTGGGAGGCAGATGGTGAAGCCTGACAGTCAAGAGCACAAGGTAGAAACAAAACACAGGCAAGGCTGAATGGCTGACTGAGACATCAAATGACAACTAAAACATGGTATAAGACTGTACCAAGACTGAATGGTGAACGCATGCTAACAAATTCCATAAGGAAGGTCAGTGTTAGTTTTTTTTTTAAACTTATATTTTATTATTTTATATAATAATGCAATACAAGCATATAAGCTCAGAGAGTCAAATAGTACAAGATAAGCCACATATGTTAGCAAAACAGTGTCTGACAGTCTGCCTTCTGATTCAACATCATGGGGTAAAGGAGCTACATTAAACAGTGCATAAAGCTACTACAGTACAAGCTTGCAGTAGTCAAACAAGGGGCAAAATAGAAGTAGAATTGAACTACATTATTCAAAGGTTTGAGCCACTAGTGGAAAGTGGTTTTGCCCCTTCCAATATCAGTAAAAAAGATAGTATTCCCCGCAGGCTTCCATTTACATTAAACAGCAACCTATAATGATTTAATACTTCTCTGCCACTATATCTGAGAAGTTTTATGTCAGGAGAAACTGTCTATAACAAAGGTAGTACATTCAGTTCTGTTCTAAATAATATCACCTAGTTAAATGTGTGGTGAAACATTCTGTGTAAACAACACTCAATCTAAAACAAAAGTTGGGCTAGTGAACAGCGCATGACTAAATTGCTAAAGGCAGGAAGAGGCAGTGTCCCAAGGAAGAATCTTAAGCACCATATTAGAAGCATGGTTAATAAAAACAACAGGACCCAACATGGTATAATAGCCACTGAAGGATTACTACCCCCAATACAGCACTAGTCAGAGACCCCTGACCCCCACCTAAAATCACACAGCAGTAAAAATGTTTTAAAACTGTTAAAGCACTGCCACTACACATAGCATGAATCTAGGAACAAGCATTTGTCAATGCCAAATGTTTGCTTGTTGGCATTGGCATTGGTAGTGTAGAAGTTACAGAGCTGCATAATAGGAATGGCAGTGAAGTACTGAACTGAAGCCAACCTCGCCACCACCCTGCAGAGACTGACAGGCATTGGGGTGTGCCTTTGGGTTGTCAGGCATAACGGCCATGCCATTTCACCACACCTACCCTGCAGACACTGACAAGTGTCACGGTGTGCCTTGGGGTCTTTGCCCTTGCGCGCACCCCATTCCACAGGAAATACAGTGATATGGGTGCGTATAGAGAATGGGGTGAACTTTGGAGCCGAAGAGTCCAAGGCATACCTCGATGCCTCTCACTGGCTGCAGGGTGTGGAATGGTATAAGCATTACAGGCAAGAATCTCAAGTCACACCCCTGATGCCTGTCATTCTCTACAGGGTGGGGCGTTATGGTTGGAAATCCTAACACCTCAGGCATTCGTTGGTATTCTCTCTCCAAATTTTCAACATGGTTTTTTTGTGACCCCCACCTCATGAACAGTGGCAATATCAGTTTGTTAGCCAAAAGCTGCTTATGCACAGCGACTACGGCATTTAGCACCACAGGTGCAAAAACACATTCCGAACAGGATGTGAAAATGACAGCTGTACTGTTCATGGGGAGGTGTAAAAAATGGCAATGTTGCAAATGTGCAGTAAAAATATTAGAAAAACTGGTGAAGTCACTAGCGTGCATAGAAACTGTGCAACGCACACCCGTAATGGAATTAGTTTTTTTTTTTTACAGCAGATTGTCAACACAGGCATTTTGGGACCTCCGATCATGAACAGTGTCACTGTGATTTTCTTTATCTGTCCCGAACAATGATTTCCCACAGCGATCACGCATCTCTGTGTTGAAAGTGTGAAAACACATTTCGGCCATGTTGTGAAAAATGACAGCTGTACTGTTCATAAGGAAGTGCGGAAAAATGCCACTGGTGAAAATCTGGACTGAAAATATTACAAAGTCATGAACTCACGAGGGTGCGTGAAAACTGCGCAATGCTCACTCGTAACACAGTCATTTTATGGCCTTTTGTCACCAAATTTTCAACACAGCCATTTTAAGACCTCTGCTCATGAACAGTGTCACTGTGATTTTCTTAATATGTCCCGCACATTGATTTTACACACCGACCGCGCCATTGTGCGCTACATATGCGAAAACACATTTTGGGTGAGATGTAAAAATAACAGCTATACTGTTCATAAGGAGGTGTGGTAAAATGGAAATGTTGAAAATCTGGAGTGAAAATATAAAAAATTCTCAAAGTTAACATGAACAATGTAACTGTGATTTTCTTAATCTGTCCCAAACATTGGTTTCGCACACCGACTGCATCATTGTGCGCTACATTTGCGGAAACACATTTTGGGTGACATGTGAAAAATGGCAGCTGTACTGTTCATAAGGAAGTGTAATAAAATGGCAGTGTTGAAAATCTGGAGTGAAAATATTGAAAATTCGCAAACTTATGAGCGTGCGTAGGAACTGTGCAACGCACGCTTGTAAAACAGTCATTTTTAAGAGTTTTTCCACCAAATTTTCAACATAGCCATTCTAAGACCTCTTCTCATTAACAATGTCACTGTGATTTTCTTAGTGTGTCACATACATTGATTTTGCACACCGACTGCGCCATTGTGCGCTACATGGGCGGAAACATGTTTTGGGCAAGATGTGAAAAATTACAGCTGTACTGCTCATAAGGAGGTGTGGTAAAATGGCAATGTTGAAAATCTGGAATAAAAATATAGAAAATACGCGAACTTACGAACGTGCGTGGGAACTGCGCAATGGACACTCGTAAAACAGTCATTTTTAGGAATTTTTCCACCAAATTTTCAACATAGGTTTTTTGAGAGCCCACCTTATGAACAGTGGCAGTGTCATTTCATTACTCAGGCACAAAAGATGATTTTGCGCAGTGCCTGCGAAATCACCCTTTGGGCCTGATTAACGCCATGACAGTGAGAGCATTCATGAGAAGGGGTCCCAAAAACCTCATCTTGGTGCAAAAATTCCAAAAAATGCCTGAGATATGCTGCAAAGTTGAAAAAAACCCTATCTATCCCATTATACAGCTTACCGGCATTTCTCAGTTCGCGGTCGGCTTTGAAGAGTGCAGACATGTTCCTGGTCCACCGAAGATCATCGCACCGGAGTCCGGAGGTAAGTATGGGGTGAGTGGGGTGTGGGGAGGCAGGGTGCGCAGTGGGTGGGCGCAGGTGGGGGCAGAGACAGCGAGGGATCGTTTTTGTGTTTCAGGGTTTTGTTTTTTCTTAAAAAAAAGGACGACGATGTGAGACACTTGCCACGCTGGGGTGGGCTCCCAGTGTGGCACAAGGACGGCTTTTTGGGGGTGTGTGGAGCCGACGGGGGATTGGGCACCCCATCAGCGATAGCATCTGTTGCCATGCTGGGGTGGGCTCCAGCGCGGCACCCTACTCTCGGGAGGGGGCAGTGGGCCGATGGGGGATTGGACACCCCATCGGCCTACTCATGATGTAGCCATGCTGCGGTGGGCACCCAGCATGGCATGGAACTCTGTTTGGGGGAGTGCAGCACAGCCGACGGGAAATTGAGCACCCCATCGGCTATACAGTGTGTGTGGGGGCGAGCACACAGTATGCGTGTGTGTGTGTGTGTGTGTGAGTGTGTAGGGGGCGCACACATGAGCAGGCGATATCTTATCGCTGCTCACTGAAACGTAGCTCCCCCTTTCAACTGTACTCCACTGCATTTTTGACTGCTGTCATAGACAGCTCCAGCAGCCACTGGAGAACTGTGTCCGTGCCTGCAAACACACTGACTGAATTGGAAGAGGGCTGCCACACCTCCGAAAACTCGGATGATGGCACTATGTTTCTTGCACATGCATGCAATTAAACATAAAAAATCAAGGAAGTTTTTTTTTGGGGGGGGGCATGTGTACTTAAAACATGCAGGTTGAAATGTGGTTTCTGTTTAAAGGAAGACAAGGGCGAAACTTTCACTCCGGCCCCATTCATCTCTGTTTACAAGCTTTGTTCTACTTAGTTCTAATTTTAATCCCATACAGAGGATACATGGGGGTGCAAGTAAACAGTCAGCAAAGAATCGTGATAGTGTTTGGGTGGGTGAATAAATAACATCCAATAACTATTCCAAAATTAATCTCCGTGTGAAGTGCAGCCTTCATTTTGTTCGTTTGCAGTAAGTCAATACACTGTGCTGTTTATAATCTTTTTTATTATGCCTGCGTTATTCACTGGAGCTATTTGCATATTATCATTTTCGCTGCCATCACTAGACGTATTAAACAAACTAAAACTAATCCAGTGGGTGCTCGGTCGGGACAAAACTCGGCCATGTTTTGCTCTTGTTTTTTTTTTTGTTTTTTTTGTTAATGTAATACACTTAGACAGTTTTAGCTGGAAAGCATCTAGATCACACAATCTAAATCTAAATCAAACGTCACTAATTATGGTTACAGGTCCTATTTTTTTCTTAAGCTGTTCTGGTCTTCCAGAGGAATCCATCCATTTCTGCCAATATTTGGACTTAATGGAAATTTAGTAAAGCTATAACAACTATGTTAATAGCCAGATAACGAGCATATACTAAAATCCATTGTGTTTTCATCATTGGTCGGGACACTTAAACAAGTGTAAGTGTGTGTGTGTGTGTGTGTGTGTGTGTGTGTGTGTGTGTGTACAACATACAAGGATACCTTAGAAGTGGAGCCAGAGTCGGGAGTTAAGAGTAGCTGCACTGGCTCGGGTTTGCTTGCTGCTGGTTCTGCCAAGGTTTAGGCTGGGGATTCTTGGGTGGATGTGTGTCCCTGACAGGATGTCTTCTCCACCAGTATTAAAGGATGTCTATTCCACCTCCTCCTCCTCCTCCTCATCTGAAGAGGACTGTCCTCTCTCTCTGGCTGCAGATCATGCCGCAACCGATTGTCAGGTCAAAGTCTCCAGCCTGCCTTTTAGCGTCAAAGCTCTCATGTCAGATAGAAAGATGAAAAATGAAACTCTTTTCCATGGGGATGGTCCTGAGGTGAGCAGGGCCCGACATCTGCACCTTCTCCCGATGTCCAGAGAGACCCACGAGCCCTCTAGGGGTACCTAATGCTTTTGAAGTTACCGCAGTGAAACTGGAAAGTCCAGAGCAGGAGGACTGTGTGTCACCATGGGTAAAGGACGGCAGCTTCTCCCCACCTCCAAGTGAGCACAACAATCACTCCTCACATTTTGGGAAACAACTCTAGTGTGCATGCCTCTTAACACTTTGATAACCCTAACCAGGCACTGTCCCTCAAAGTGTAGGGACATAGGCAAACATCAAAACATATTTGCAACACTGTGGAAACACGTTTTTGTTCACTGTGCACCATACATAACTTGAATTATCAAGTTAGAATCTTAGAGTAGAATGGGGTTGGGGTGGGGATACACTTCCATAATGGATATGGGCTTCCGATCAGTGAAAGGATAGACAGGCCCTTGTAGTGTGGGCCAGTTAAAGAAAATAGTGTTGTGGGTTGTATTGCCAACCAAATATTTAAATTTTAGCCTCTTTTATAATCAAAAAAAAAAAGAAAAGAAAAAAAAGCAATAAGGGAAGGAGGGACACGCATATCTACATAAAAAAATATTATTTCTGGTTCTTGTCAATGATCAGACAATAAACCTCTTGGATCGATTGGCAGTATGCCATCCATAGTATCCAGTTTGCTGCCATTCTTTTCTGTGATATTGCTCGGCATGTCTAGGTGGAAGAAGTGGAGGACTTTTCACACAAGTAGTTTAGCCTTTCAGTTGGGGCTACATGTAATGACAGTTGGCTTAATAAGGGCTATGTTTGGATGTAATGCATCTTGGAAATTCTAGGTTTACTACCATTTACTTTTGGAAGTTTACCCTGTATATGTCTCTACAATAATATATGTTGTTTATTTATGAATGAGACACTTTTGACCACTGCACATTTATGACACAGTTAGTGTTAGTTATTGAAAACAGGACCTTGCGTATGTAAATGAAGAGCTGCGCAGAAATACAACAGGACAGTAGTTTGCATCCACAAATATGGCATCAATATTTAATCAAGTTAACAAAAAAAAAAAACCCTGCGAATTACATTTTTCTCTGGTGGGGGCCACAGTTAGATGTTCTGCACATTTGGTTATCTTTGCTGGCATAAGACTTGCAACACAAGCAAGAACAGCCTGAAGGCTGAGCAACAATCTGTGGTATTGAGACATCACAGGACGGACTGAAGTATGGGCAATGACAAACAGACATTCTCCCCTTTAACTGTTTTTTTTTTTATCTGTGGACAAACGTATAGCCGTCAACTTGAAGAAGTATGTATTGCTGTAAGATACCACATCCTATGTAAGTCTAGTCTTATTTATTTGACAGATACCAAGACTTAATATTGGCTTCTATCCTATGACCCAACATGGAAAAACTCTAGGGCACTGCATTTGCTTTATCTGGGTCAAGACAAGAATCGTGGGCAAACACCTTTAAAGCACTGGCAATCATTTACTGGAATGTGATTGCGGAAGTTTCCCTTTTAGGAGATTAAGTTGTCAAGTAACTCCTTAGGAACATAACATTCCGATGAATGTTGCTTTGGATTATCTTTCTCAAAAAATTGCATTCCTGGGCTAGTGCTAAAAAGTTTCAGGAATCATATTTTATGCAGAAGACAAGGAGGCCTTGCAGCCCTCTTGCTCTGTGCCTGTACCAAACTACGCAAAAGTTTACACTGTATCTCACATTAGATGAAGTGCATACACTATTTTTGTTAGAGCACCTCATACATGCAGTATATTTAATGTACAGTAATGGAGGGAGATATGCATTATCCAGTATAAAGGCCCACTTAAGAATAGTTTTTCTTCTTTTGTCACAATTAATTTGCCAAGGATAACACAGCTGAAATGCAATAGCTCCTTTTCAGTGGGGTTCTGTTTTTCTACCTATTTTTACAGAAGTGTGCTGGACTAGGGAACTGAGAGGCTAACATACTTGCTCAGGGTGACACAATGAAACAGTGATTGTGATGGGATTTGAACCTTGGTCTCCTGGTTCCCAGTCCTGTGCTCTAGCCAGAGCACTCTACCTACATACAGTACATTTAATAAGAGTGGAGAGTAATATGCAGGTTGTACACATCTCCTGTTTTAGAACACCATTTCAGTGGTACTCCGCCTGTGTGGCAACGTATAATTCGGTCAAAACATGTAAGGCTTTCTGGTAACCAATGTTTTCTTGCATGTTGCACCATTTATGGCCTGTCAGTGATCTTGAAATTGTGTTTGCAAGTCTTTATTAACAAAGCCATACAAAGGTTAACAATCATGCAATAATGTTTAAATTGCTACAATTTTATTGTAATATTTCTGTAGGCAATTTGTCAAGAATTATTTTGCCAAAGTTATCTTGAAGTATAAAGTATAACAAGCTTATCTACTTCATTTTACCAGTGGCACTTTTCACGTTTCCAATTTTTTACAATGTCAGTTCATATTTCAATATGGAATGTAAATCATTCAGTGCTGCATACAATACATACATTCCCAAAATTCAATAACAAAAAAACATGGGTCTGTTAACATAGCTATCACATCTTAGACCTACCTACATACCAAGAAGTGATACAAAGCTATGAACCAACAAAAATAAATTCTGTGCGACTTTTTTATATTTATTTCTTTTTTTGAAGTACAGCACTCTCCAAATTGTCCCTTACCAATCTGGTGGAACCGTTAAAGTTATAATATCTAACTCTTAATGATCCTCAAGTTGCATGCTCATTGCATTAGGTTTCTGTTAATTTTAAAAACTTCAGTAAGAACCCTCTACTATTTTTAGTGCCCAGCTATGCAGGGAGCCACAACCTGACCGATTTCTTGGAAAATACTTGAACCCATTTGCAAATATTTATTTCTTCTTAATTGCTGTTAAGGAATAGGGGCCCTTGCCTTATATGGCATTGTTAGAAACCATAAAAAAGCCAAATGTCATGAACCAGTAAATAAGCATGCATTGTAATGTGCAAAATACAATATAACCCTTGAACTACAACAACAGCGCTGGCTACATATCAGCGCTCATATCTCTCAACCTCATCCCTCATACGTTAGGGTGAAGGCTTAAAGAAATCAGGGACACATGACCAAAATCCGGGACATATATTAAAAATTGGTGGTATGCACTCAGGAAGCTGGTAAATGAGGAGCTTAATCTAAAATATATTTTCTGACTGAGACCAAGCCTGAAACTTTAATTTTTGGCTTTCTGTTGTGACTACAATCCCTACTGTTCAAGTCATGGATCCTCAGATTTTAGGAGGGACAGAAGTACATTTTGAGGTAAAATCAGGGACGTCACTGAAAATCAGGGACAACTGAGAGGTATGCAATGCAAGTAAAAAAAAAATGTAGTTTTACAGTATACATCAACCTGATGTTAAGGTAGAATTGCTGGCTTTAATCACATAGGACAGCCTTTGACTCTTTCTTTCAAATATTTTGACATGGATTAATTGCTATCCCATGATACAGCTTACCGGCATTTCCTCAGTTCGTAGTCGGCTTTGAAGAGTGCAGACGTGTTCCCGGTCCACGGAAGATCGTCGCGCCGGAGTCCGGAGGTAAGTATGGGTGAGGGGGTGTGGGGAGGCAGGGTGCGTGCAGGGTGGGCGAGGTGGGGGCAGACACAGCGAGGGACCGTTTTTGCGTTTCAGGTTTTTTTTTTTAAATGAGGATGACGTGGGACATTTGCCACACTGAAGTGGGCTCCCAGCGTGGCACAAGGATGGCTGGTGGGGGGGCACGGAGCCGACGGGGGATTGGGCACCTCCGTCGGTGACAGCATGTGTTGCCATGCTGGGGTGGGCTCCCAGCGTGGCACCCTGTACTCAGGGGAGGAACCAGTGGAGCTGACGGGGGACTGGGCATCCCCGTTGGCTATACCATGTGTAGCCATGCTGGGGTGGGCACCCAGCATGGCATAAGGAACTCTGCTTGGGGGTGTAGCACAGCTTCCGGGATTGGGCACCCTGTCGGCCATGTGCAAAGTAGCAGCCAGAGCACACAGATGCATGCCTGTGTGTGTGTGTGTGTGTGTGTGTGGTAGCGCGCATGAGCAGGCGATATCTTCTCGCTGCTCACTGAAGTGTAGCTCCCCCTTTCAACTGTACTCCACTACATTTTGGAGCTGTCATAGACAGCTCCAGCAGGCACTGGAGAACTGTGGCCACGCCTGCAAACACACTGCCTGAACTGGAAGAGGGCTGCCACACCACCGAAAACTCGGATGATGGCACTATGTTTCTTGCACATGCGTGCAAGCAAACATAAAAAAGAAAGCCACAGTCAAAGTCTCTGTGGTTAAGTTGCCTCTTCTTCTGTGAAATTCAGTCTCCCATTGCTCAAACTCCTTAGCAGTCTTCGCAGTCCACTTCACTGCTGCCTCTGAGTCTGTAAATTGAAAGACTTTACATCTGTAATGGATACAGAGCAGAGCAGGGAAGAAGAATGAGTTCACAATCCTAAAGGCACGAAGTTGTTGCCGCACACCATTGAATTACTTGCTTTCTCTTGTTATGGGTAGCATATCTGAGATCCAGAAAGATGTGTATTGGCTGGCCATCTTCTTGAAGGGGAGAGTATTTTCTGGTTGCGTTCAATAGCAAATCCCAGGTCGTAATGCTGTCTGTAACTGCCAAGGCAGTTCTGCAGTAATTGGGAAACTGGTTAGTGGCACACAGATTGAGAAAGGCAAGTGGTGCTGAGTAGGGCAACCAGCTCAGTAGAATACACTTGAAGAAAAACTCAGCACTCGTGGACAAATGAAAGTGGCAAATAAATGTTAATACAGATTTAATGTGGCATAAATGCTCAGACAAACACCCTCAGCCCCAGCGCTTCAACCCAAAACGGGGTCTTTGTGAGACTCGCCCCTGATTAAGACCCCACTTTGGGTTGAAGCACTGGGGCTGAGGGTGTTTGTCCGAGCATTTTTGCCACATTAAATTTGCATTATCAGTTACTTGCCTCTTTTCGTTCACCAGAGGCTAAGTAAAAAAATAAATAAGAGTGTTTGTCTGAGTGCTTATGCCACATTATATTACTTTGCATTAGCATTTACTTGCCTCTTTTTGTTTGTCCACAAGTGCTGAGTCTTTCTTCATCTGCAGTAATTGGAACTGGTAGGCTTCATTCTAGGAGAAATATGGTAAACGGCTTTGAGGGTAGGCTCAATTACAAGTTGTAACTGTTCTATGAACCAGTTCTTAATGGAAACAGTGAGGTCACCCCTCTCAACCTGCTTCGGCTTCCACACAATGTGAATGTTGGCTGAATCCATTTGATTTTCCAAGTTCTCCATTCTGTGCTTCAAAGTCATGTTTTCTGTAATTAGCTCTGTGGTAGTGCCCATTACTTTAGTAGCTCATGCATCGGTAGTGTTCACTTTAGTTTGCAAAGCATCCAAATGAGCAGAGTGAGTCTGCAACTGAGCCAAGATGGATTCAACTTTGTGATCAGTCATGCAGACCGTACGCAGGATAGTTTGCATGGCTAGCTCCCCTTCTGCTTCTTTGAGATGTGGTAGTCCGTTGCTGCTGGGGCCTGTCTGCTGAGCCATTTGCTGCTTAGGATTAGGGCCCACTGCTGCACCCTTGTGGTGACCTGTCATCTACAAAATTCCACAGTTGAGAGTAGCTGTCTTTAACAATCAAATAAGTCAAAAATGTCCAGGAGTTATAAGGCTTTAGACAGTTTTTAATTTAAATGTTTATCACAATCTGGAGAGCCGAAGTGGAAATTCATCATGTCTCAACCACTGGTCTCTGGCGCCCCCCCAGGTAACTATTAGTTGCTGATGCATTGCAGGCCAGTTAAGCTGCAGCAATAGAAAACAGCATGAAACTGCTAGGGAACAATAGGAGCATATGAGAACTGAAAACTAGGAAGTAGCCTACTGCTGGACTGAGCAAACTACAGTAATTAAACCACCAGAACACAAATGGGAGGGGCCGTCTTGCTGGGAGCCAGGTGAAAACATTTAACGATTGTAGCTGAACTGAGAGATTGCAAATGGTTTGGAAGAAATATCAAAATGGGAGCCTGAAATAGCACAAATCAAAACAAGAATGACAAAGGCAGGACACTCTGAAAACTAGAAGCACACGAAAAACAAAACAGAAAGGAACACAAGAGGTACATGAGAACAGGAGTGCAGCAGGAATAGTTTGACTGAGAGAAGCCAGGATGGTAGAAAGCAAAATACTGACCTAGAAAGCTGGTGGGGGCACAAACCAATCAGAAAGTCCAAAAGCACAAAGGGAAAGTGGGAGACAAACATGGGGAGAAAAGGGGGACAGAGCCTCTGGCTGCAGCAAAGAAACAGTGCTTTTGGGTGAGGCTGGAGGAAACTGCCTTAATGGAGTAGTACAGTCAGAATTTGCAAAAACATATGTTGTGCAGAGTGTTTTAATTTGTGTGTGTAGTCCTAGTGTGTCCTTCCCTCTGTCTGCTTTTAGGAGTTCCACAGCAAGAAAGTGCACACTGGGATGGTAGTGCTCTCGAAAGATACAGAAACCGAAACTCAGAATATTTGGTCACTCACCAGCCATAGAAACAAAGACTCCACCACTTCTGTAGATTTAATTCATTTTATTGAAAAAATAAGAAAAGTGACCACAAAGTCTGGATTTACGTTTGACGCATTTCATGTCACCCTTAGCTCCTTTATCAAAAGCTACCAAATCCAAGTAACAAGTGATTTAAATACATATAACTTAACTGGCACAGAAATAACATCACAGTTGTTACATTTAAAATCATTGGTGAGATCCCATCACATGCTGACAACATTTAATTGCTAGGCAATTAGGAAACCCCCATCAAAATACAGTACGACAACTCTAAAAGCCTGTTACTTAAGGACAGTGTGTGAATGAAGTGTATATACAACACACACTAATTACAAGTTACCAGAGAGCAGGTATATTCGGGATTTGGGGGGGGGGAGAATGAAGAACAATATGTTAGTTAAAAACATACTCACAGTAAAGAAGTCGGCAACACAAGCTCCACTTTTGTCCGATGTAACCGAAACAGCATCATAAGATGAACTGAACAAGAACCATAGATCCCATCAGGAAGTTCTTCATTAATCCATGGGATAAAGTTCCCATTGGAGTTTTCATAATTGTTACATCTAAAAAATTAACTTGTTGCAAATCAAAGTTTATTTCAAACCGCAGATTGCTGTTTGTCGAATCAAGATATTCTGCAAAAAGTCCCAATTCTTCAGACGTACCTGTCCGTATAAGAAATAGGTCATCGATGTATCTTTAAAAAAAAGTATTTATACAAGATTAGGAGTACTTATGTCCCTTATATAATTATGAGAAACAAAGGTTTTACATTTTGGTGTTTCATCTGATGATGTTTATCCTGCTGTGTGTTTATAGTAAGCACATAGAGAGAAAGAAAGTAAAAATGTCCTTTGCCTTCTATTTAGTATAGTAATTAAGAATTCTTAAGAAATCTCTTTTTTTCAAGCCTATGGGAGAGTTGCAATAGAGAGTACAGCTAGATCTTTATAATAAAAGCTAGATATTGATTATTGGAGGGATATACATATAGATATATTTGCACGTGTAATTTAACAAACATCCCCTTTCTTTTCTTTTCTTTACTACTGGGTGTGTATTTCTAATTGTTTTCCTTGGGAGATCACTTAGGGCCAGATATTCAAAACTTTGCCCCGAGCCTAAATTAGTACTGCCCAGTGGGCAAACTTAGCCCGGAGCACAAAGCAAGCTATATTCAAAAGGAAATAGCCCGGTGTAAAACCAGCTTAATATAGCAAGCAAAGAAAGCTGGGCAAACAGGGCCAGGAGTGCAGGGCAAAAATTGCCCAGGAATAAGACAGCACTGAATATAGCAACAGGGAAGTGCACACTGCAACTGTAGCTCATTAGACTCTGGAGCAAGCCAGTGTTGCAGGTGGAGAACATTGTGTGTGATTGCACAGAGATGTCTGACATTTATTGCAAACAACAATGTAAGCCACACACAGCAGAACTGTGCTACATACCTCTCAACTGTACCACATTACAAGGAACGTTCCTCATTTTACTTCACAAAAGCTACCTGTTCCACATTGTGAGGACTTGTTCCACATGTAGTATTAACATTATATAGCAAAAATCTTTAGTAAATGATGCAAAAAATATATTATTCAATTAATAACAGACTTTCTGAACATAAGTGCAAACCTTTTAGCAGTGTTCTGAGCCTCCTAGGTAAAGATTTGATTATGTTCCACATTTTGCTCATTTGTTCCACATTTGGAGAGGCAATGTTCCACATTTGGGGGGCAAAAGGTTGAGAGGTATGCTATGCTATGCTGAAGTGAGGTTTGCCCGGGACTAACCTGATTGCACAGTGCTAACACATTAGCCCAGTGCAAACCAGTTAGCCCGGGCCAAACAGGAGCTGTATTCAAAGATACCATACAAATGAGCCTACTTAGGTAATCCGTGGGCAAACAAGTACATTTGCATCTCATTAAGTGCTGTTTAGCATACATTACCATGCTGTTTTCCCGGTGTTACTGCATGTAGCACAAAGCTCCCCCTTTTGGTCGGAATGGAAGTACAGGCTGGATGCTGCAGGCCAAGGCATGCCCACAGCATCCCCTGTTGGTTGGAATGGAAGTACAAGCTGGAAGCAGCAGGAACTGTGTGGTGGCAGGCACAGTCAGTGCATACAACACACCCATGCAGCTGTGCAAGCAGGACCTGTATATGTATATGTATATGTATATGTATATGTATATGTATATGTATATGTATATGTATGTGTGTGTATATATATATATATATATATATATGCATATATATATATATATATATACACACATACATACATATACAGATCGATAGCTAAACACAGACACACTGCCCGTGCCATACATGCCCTGGAGGATGCCTCCCCCAACAACATAGGTACCCCACTGCAGTAGTGAGTGAAACACAGTGGGGGGGACGCAATGCATGGGACAGGCATAAGGCAAACCTGGTGGGGGCAGGAGGCCATAGGCTGTAGGGTCACTAGGATATACATCATATCCAGTAGATAGGTAACAGGGCAGACTGGCTGGGCCAGGCAGTCCTTTTCTGCCGTCATGGTCCCTGTTCCATTGTGTGCCTGTTACACCCTGGTAGGCTAGTGTCTCCCCCCCCAGCATGATCCCCGACCCCCGGTAGCCCCAAAACACACTGAAACCCCTCATGTTCCAGTTGTCTCCCCACCCCAAGCATGGCTCTCACCCCTGTTGCAAGTAAATAAATAACTCTTCCTGGTAGTCTAGTAGTCCCCCCACCCCCAAGCACAGCTCCCACCCCATCGAAATTTTTTTTGAAATTCAAAAGCTTTATTCAAAAGTTTTTCCAAATCCAATACATTAACGCCACAAGACTTACAATATAACAACAGTTCTAAGGTACAACTTAACGAGAAAAAGAAAAGTTACATACAAATACACACCACACTTACCCATCCATCCCCATCTCCCTCCCTCCTCCTAACTCTCTCCCAACCCTTGGCACAGCAGACTAACCATTTAATGATAGGGGGAAGAAAAATAAATACAAACTCAAAAGGGAATATCGTACCTTCGTATCCCGCTAGAGGTTATAAGGTGATTAGGGTATGAAGAGACTCCCATCTATTCCTATATCTGTCACCCTTATTATGAATGCTTGCTATGATTTTTTTGATCCTCAAGTTGGATAAAATCTCTTGGAGCCAATCGGAATAAGTTATTACTGTGGAATCTTTCCAGTGTCGAAGCACCAGCACCTTAAGGAAGGGTGCAATCAATGCCATATGGTATCTTCTATGTAAGACATCAACTCCAGTGTAATCCCCTATTAAGCATATTTCTGGGGTAAACAAATCATTAAGACCTAAAAGGGGATCAACCTTTTGCTTAATAGTGGCCCACAGGGAGGCAATGGAGGGGCATTCCCAAAAAAGTGAAATAAATTCCCATCTGCGGCCTTACATTTTGAACAGGTAGGATTAGGAATTTCCTCATCTTAAATAGCTTGGCAGGTGTCAGATAGAGGTTATTCAAGATAAAACAATTGAATCAGTCTCAGTCTGTCTTGTGTGATATAGGAATGGCATGCCTTCCACAAGTTATCCCAACTAAGATGTCTCAAGGGGAAGACTGCCTTCCAATAGGGCATAGCCCCATCCACCATGGGGAAGGCCAAGTCAAAATGGGTTGGATATAAACGAGAGACTGCATGGGGCTGCTGAACCGCATAACCCAGATTTTTAATGATCTCTCCCCTATCACTGTCCACCCCAGATTGGAGATTTTTTGAGGCTAGAAGGTGGCGGACCTGGTAAATCCTAAAAGGACTTCCCAAATTGGGGAACTTCCTCAGAATTTCCCTAGAGGTAAGACAGGAGTCATCTGACCTCAGATCGCTGGGGCGAATGTGATCAAATGCTGGGAACCCAGCAGGGGTGAGATATTTACCCCCTGTCTTAAAACTGGGGGTTTTCAACAAAGGCTGATTGGGATCATTGGTATGGCAGTATTTAATAAAGGTACAGAGTTGGGAGTGAATTCCCACTGAGGTAGTCGTCGGGGAGTCCATCCCCAACTTAGGTAAGTCCTTTGGTCTGAGATGCAGCATTGCTTCGCCCGAGATCCCTATTGAATCCAAAATGTCAAGCTCTATTTGAAGCCAGGAGGGTACATATGGGAAGGAGGAAAACTCTGTAATGGGTTGCAGCCATCGAAGATATCGACTCGCCTGACTAGCCCAGTAATATAATCTGAAATCCGGGAGACTCAAACCTCCTCTAGATTTGGGGGATGCCATCTTGTGATAAGCTCTTCTCGGTGGCTTTCCCTTCCAAATGAAGTCTGAGATGGATCCATGTAATTTCCTGAACCATAGGAGTGGGACTTTAAGGGTTAGCATGTTCAGTGGATAAAAAATGCAAGGCAATATGCTCATTTTGATTAAACTTACTCTTCCCCATAAGGAAAGGGGTAGCCCCAACCAGCGAGATAGATCTTGCTGTACTGTAACTAGTAGGGAGTCTATGTTGAGCTGCTTCATTTTGGCCTGATTACCCGCTAAGAGAATACCCAGATACTTAAGATGTCTAGGAGACCACTGGAGCTTAATTTCTCCCAGGTGACCCTTATGAGTGTATGCATTAAGTGGAAAAACCTGAGTCTTGTCTAAATTCACTTTGTAATTTGACAATTGACTATATTCTGCAATAGTGTCTAGGACTGCAGAAATGGAATTAGCGGGCTGTGTAAGATGTAATAAGATGACATCTGTGTAAACTGAAAGCTTTAGATCGTGAGACCCTATTTTGATCCCATGGATTTCAGGGCATACCCAAAGTTTCCATAAAAGGGGTTCCAAATACAAAATTAAACAAGAGGGGAGATAACGGACACCCCTGTCTTGTTCCAGAGCACAAAGGAAAGGAGGAGGAGAATACTCCGTTGAAATAAATTTTTGCTTTCAGATTTGTGTATAGTGTTTGGACCCAATGAATGAATTGAGGTGGGAACCCAGCCTTCCGGAGAGTTCCAAATAAGAAACCTCAGTTCCCTCTATTGAAAGCTTTCTCCGCATCCAGGGACACCAAGACAGCAGGGTCCAAGGAATCCCTGGACACGGAGAAAATGTTGGCCAACTTCCGAAGATGACCAGATGATACTCTGCCTGCAATGAAGCCGACCTGGTCTGGATTAATTAAGGAGGGCAGAACCTTCGCTAGTCTATTGGCCAATAATTTGGAGAGAATTTTTATATCACAGTTAAGTAATGAAATTGGCCGATAGCTTGTGACTCTATCCTCGGGCTTACCCGGTTTATGAATGACCACAATCAGAGCTTCCGGTAACTGAGTATCCGTAGGGGGCTCAGATAGAATTTGGTTAAAAAGTTTAAATTACCACGGTGTCAATTGGTCTGCAAACTTTTTATAAAAATTTGGGGAGAATTCGTCCGGACCAGGAGCCTTGTCCAGAGGAAGATTGTTGATCACTCCGCGGATTTATGCTTCAGAAATGGGGGACAATAGAAGATTTTTATCAGCCTCTCTAAGCTGAGGAAGAGGAATTGAATCTAAGTAATCTTCAATCTCCCGAGAAGGAATCGGGGTAGCCAGGGGGCTATAAAGCTCCCAATAGTATTGCTTAAATTCCGAGACCACTTCCTTCGGAGCAATTTTGATTTATCCATCTATTTGTGAGGAAATAACCTTGACCAGCCTAGAAGATTCCTGTTTTTTTAATCCTGAGAGCCAATAAATGACTGCCTTTCTCCCCTTGATCAATATAAATGGACCTAGATCTTATAATGGCAAATTCAGCCCGGTCTCTTAGCAGTTCGTTGTATTCTTCCCTAAACTTAATCAGCTGGTTTCTCAAGGAGATATCCCAGTTCGGGGATAGCCTACTCTCCAGATCCCTGATTCTGGATAGGAGTTGGGCTGCATGTGTTGTTTTTTTCTTTTTCCTAGTTGAGGTGATTCGGATGCATTCCCCTCTAACAAAACATTTTAAAGCCACCCATTCAATATCCATTTTACCCATTGTGTGCAAATTATATTCTGTATATCTTTCTATGAAACTCCCAATTTGTTTAACTATCTGAACATCCTTCAATAGGAAGTTATTGATCTTCCAGATCGCCTCTCTCTGCTGATGAAATTGTAAGGAAATCCAGCATTAAACAGGGGATTGATCGGAGATTACCCCCGGCTCAATATTACTATCTAAGATGCCAGGCAGAAGGGCTTTACTAATCAAAAAATAGTCAATTCTGGAAAAGGTGTTATGCACAAGTGAGCAAAAGGTGTAGACTCTTGAACCAGGATTGAGTACTCTCCAGGGGTCACATAATCCAACCTGGTCCACTAGTTCTCTAAAGGCTCTTTGCACTGGAGTCAGACCTTGTGATCATCTGTGAGATTTATCTAAATCTGGTGTGATGGGGAGATTCCAGTCTCCTATTAGAATCAGAAGAGTTAAAAAGGGGGAGAGAGATGCACTCAGCTCTAAAAGGAAAAAGAAGGTGAATCTTGATTGGGTCCGTCCACACATCCTATCACTAAATCTGTCCTGTCTAGTACCCTCCTGAGAAGAAGGTACCTTCCATTTGGGTCTCGAATACACTTAGAGCAGGTAATTGGTACATTCCTGGAAAATAAAATAGCAATCTCCCTGCTTGTTGTACTGTAACCTGCAGTACAGACCAACCCGATATGTAATCTCCTAAATAAATCAGCCTCTGAATCCAACAAATGAGTTTCCTGTAGGCAAGAAACATCACTGCTAAGGGACTTGAGATGTTTCATAATCTGATACCTTTTAGTTTTATTATGGGCCCTGCGGACATTCCAGGAAGTATATTTAATCATACCCGCCATTTGAGGGTAATAGTTGGTACCTTCCCCTAGGAAGCAACCAATACATTATGTCTAACCTAGTCTGCTGAAATGTAAAATATAGCCAAGGGCCCCCCCTACTACTAACTAACCCCCTAACCCCCACCTTTATAGCCCCCATACAAAAGGAGAAGGACGCTACAACAACTCCAAAACCTCCTTCCCCCCAAAACACATTCACATTCCAGCCCATGATACCCAGAATTGCTGACATACAGTTGCCTCACCCCTGCCCGCTTCCCCCCTCCCGAGCCCCTACATGACAATTGTACCAGAACTAAATCGGAGTCCAACAGGTAACCCCATAACATTTTGGTAGTTTTAACCTTTTTGACTCAATCCAGACTGTATATTCTACTGATCATAGGTCTCGCTTACTTCTCACCAACAGCCATAGGGTAAATTTCCCTTTTTTTTTTGATCAGAAATAAAAAAGAGAAAGAAAATGAAAAGAGGGGGGAAATGTGCTTATCCCTTTAGAGCATTTGGATCCCGCCCCATCGACACATCTTAAACCAAAAATTTGTATCTGCCCTTATTTGGCAAGATCCTTTTGTTCAGTAGACCTATGATCTATGAGTTGTAGTAAGCGAACCTAGTCCTGGAAATTTATTTTTACCCTGTCTCCAACTAAGTCTTAAGTCAAGAATAACCAAAACCCTAAAAGCATTAAACCTCATTTAAAGAATCATGAACTAGGACAAACGACCCTATTTACACTATTTATTCCTGTAACCATGTAATAATATAATATGAAGAAAGTGTAAACTTGCTTAGGATTCCATATCCCCACTTATCCACACAAATTCCTGAGCCAAATTTAAAGTAAAAAAAAAAAAAAAAGTTCAAGGGGACGAACTGCAAGGTGGAAATCCAGGTTCCAAATTCCTGGTACTCGTTAGCCTTCTGCCCGGATGTGCCACGGGTCGACTCAAATGAAGAGTAAAATATTCTTTTATCCTTCCACAAGAGCAGTTGTACCTACTACCCGCTTCAGTCTCCAGGGAAATTAAAGGGATCCATATCGGACTAAACTCTAGCAGAAAACAAGCGGGGTTGGGCGAAAAGTATAAATCAAAGTCGCAGCTGAATTAGGCGCTCACTATAAACCGGTTGTTAATATGAGCAAATAAAAGTTCACCTCGAGCCCTTCAAAGTAAGCTATATCTCTCTCTCTCTCTCTTCATACTGGACTCTGCTAACTTGCATTAGGAAAACCGTCCACTTCCAATATGCCCCTTCCTGAGCAATCGAGTTTCCACTTCTACATGTAGCAATCAGCGGGGCTTGAACAAGTTAGGCAAGGCATCTTGCAAAGTTGATAACACAATCTCCAGGTCCTCATAACTAGACCAGGCTCCCTGCAAGTTAACTTGGAGCTTTGCTGGGTATATCTTGCGAAATTTAATCCCTGCAGGGATTAACTTCAAAACGATCAGGTGAAATGCTGTACGGCACTGCCTCACTGTTGCCGGCAGATCCTGGGCCACTCAAATTTTGTTGTCTCCCCATTTAACCTCCTGCAGCTCCTTGACTTTCCCCAGGAAATGCTGCCTTTCCTGATAGTTCAGAGACCGAAAAATTAGAGGTCGGGGAGGAGCCCCGGCTGGTGGCATTGGCCGTAATGCCCTGTGAGCCCTCTCAATCGAATACGTGGGTCAGAAGGGGGAAGGACCGGCTAATTTAGCTACCAGCTTTTGAACAAAATAGATGGTATTTTCGCCTTCCTCCCGTTTGGGCAGACCTATGAGGACCACGTTGTTCCTCCTGCTGCAGCCCTCAAGGTCTTCTACTTTGGCTTCCAATTTGGCTATTCTTTGCCTTGTGATAATTAATTCTGGCTCCACTTTGCCCGCTTTCTTTTCCAGGGAGTGGGTCTGGGTCTCAGTATTTCCTGTTCGTCTAGAGAAATCGTCCAGCACTGAGGAGATCAATTTAGCTTCTGAGGTGAGAGATTTTAGCTCATCCTGGAATGGATGAAATTCTTTTAAGAATCTCTCAAGGGTTAGCATGTTTTGCTCCTGCTGATTAATAATTGAGCGGCCCGACACAGATTGCTGCAGCCTAGATTTCTTACTGAGTTTTTCCGGTGTGGGAGGAGGCGTATCTTTTGGGAGCACGGTCTGCATCTCAGCTTCCATCCCGGAGCTATCCAAAGACAGATGAATCTACCCGAAGGGATACTGTACCCAGCGATGCTTTCAGAAAGACACCTTATACGGTTAAAAATTATTTTTATTATAATATTACGAGGGCCGAAGCAGGAGCTCAGCTGAAGTACGTCTATCCAGCAGTCTGCATCCGTGACCTGCTCCCCTATGAAAATAAAATAAGAACTTTTCCTAGTAGTCTGTGGTCCCCCACCCCAAGCATGGCTCCCAACCCAGTTGAAAATAAAATAAGAACTTTCCCTGGTAGTCCTAGTGGTCCCCCAACCGGCAGTAGCGCCCCGCTCATCCCAGTTAAGACTCCATGAACTGAGCTGGCGTGACGCTTCAGCCTCTCCTCACCACCACAGCCGACGCCGACTGAGGTACGCAATGAGCCGCCACCTACTACAGTAGCACCCATTTGTACCCTCAGCCAGTGGCCGCCATGGTGGTGAGAGGAGGGCTGAGACCAGCCAAGCTCAGTCAGGAGTCTAATTGGGATGAGCGGGGCGCCACTGCCGGGTTGGGGAACCACTACACTACTACAGGGAAAAGTTCTATTTTATTTTTAATGGGGTCGGGAGCCATACTTGGGGGTGGGGAGACCACTAGACTACCAGGGAAATGTTCTTATTTTATTTTCATCTGGGGTCGGGAGCCATGCTTGCGGCTGGGGGTCCACTAGACTACCAGGGAACAGATGTTACATGTATTCACAATGGGGATTGGGAATCATGCTTTTGGGGGGGGCATTGCTGCCACATTACTGCCGGCCTTTTCTCAGTGGTATTCAGCGCCACACTACAGGTTACGCTAATGCCTGTAGCTTGGCACTATACTTTTGAATATGCCAGTGCGCCAGCATTCAGGTCCCTTCCCCTCATTCCCTCCCCTGCACACATTATAATTTAGTGTCGGTGCTAACACCTAGCTCCGATGCTAAATATCCTTTTGAATATTGCAGTCAGGCGCAAATTCGTGCTAGTCCAGTGCAACGGATTTGTGCCCGGCACTACCCTTTGAATATCTGGCCCTTAGCCTTTGTGTATGTGTATCTTTTAATGGGGGGGGGGGGATGTTGTCATAAGATTAGATTGTGTAATATCAAGTCATTATGTAGTAACTGTATATATTTTTGATACATGGATTTGGGATAATAGTGTTTGTGGCACATTTGTACTGATTGACATTGGCCTGAGTGATTGCTTTTGATTCTAGATATTAGCACTTAAGTGAGCCAATTAATTACAGGTATGTATATATTTATAGGGGTATAATAGGCATGCAATCCCTGTTTTTGCACTGTCTTTTAAAATTGCTTGTCTTACCAAGTCTCGCCAGCCTTGAGAAAGTGCTGTTGCGTGAAAACATTTGGTTTTGCGTGAGATTGCGTGGGGAGGGATTGTACACTCTGTGGCCAGTGACCAAATTTTTTACCATGGATGTTTCACTTATTTATGGATTAATAAAGAACTTCCTGATGGGATCTATGGTTCTTGTCCGGTTCGTCTTATGATGGTGTTTCGGTTACATCGGACGAAAGTGGAGCTTGTGTTGCCGACTTCTTTACTGTGAGTACCGTTCTCCTTTTGTTGGCACTGGCCTTGCTGCTTTGTAGCTGCCCTGTTTTCTGTTTTTCATAGTTAAAAACATGAATAATCCAATTCATTGCAACAAATTCTGGCTGCTTACGTAACATAAAAGTGCCTAAACATTCTGCAAGAGATAGGACACATAACCAACAAAGCACATCTTGTTTTATCTGTTGTCCAGATAGGGCTTCGGGTCAAAGCCTATATTTAGCCCTGGAGTTGTAGTAGCTCTTAGTCTAATAATCCAGAATGATTCCCTTTTCAACAGTAAATTATTGAAATTCCTTCCCCCCTTGGATTTCTATTCACCTTATCAATAATAATAAACTGCATTTTTATGTTTGTCTCTCTTATTTTCTGCCTCACTTAAAAGACAGCTATATCAGTTTTCGCATTCCAATAAATAGATGTTTATCACAGCATTTCCTGCCAGATATTCGTTCATGCCATCGACAAATTATCATTTTTGGGCCTCATTTCGTCGGGTCCCAAGCACCTCCACCGTATTGACGCCTATGCCCGCGCCTGGCGTTATGATGGTTACAGGCGTTAATGGGCACATATTACAATCTATTTTAATATTAGTTGATAGAATGCACACCGGCCCACCAACGTCCTTGTTAGTTGACCGTGCCCACGCTTCATTATCAACTGGCCAATATAATGTTAAAATAGACGAATGTCACCACCCATTGCTTATAATGGAGCGCACCCCCACACTCTCACTGGCACCTCATCATAATGTTAGTGAGCGTAGGGGCGGAGTGTAGGCGGTCCTTACAATCGGAAAGTCCTTGCTACCCGATTCAATTAAATTTACAAGTGGCATAAGTTTTTATCGGTGGCATGATTGGTGGAATCTTACAACTGGAGAATGCTGTGGTGGTAAGGCACCTATTTATTAGGTGCAGGGACTGTTTAATACAGGTTGGTAGCTCGCTTTAAGTGCACTGCTGTGGCGTATAGTGGATCCTTACATCCAATATCCTTCATGTACTCACCGAGATGCTGTTTAAATGGTCTCTTAGTTTTTCCAACATAAAGTGCATGACATATGCACTGTGCCATGTGTATGACTCCAGCAGTGCTGCAAGTCGTGAACTGCCTTATCTGAAAATCTTCATTTACATTAACGCTCATAAATGTGCTGCCGTTTCTAACAGATTCACAGTACAGGCAATTCGTACATTGGAAGCATCCCTTGGTTTGCTCAAGCCATGTGGGTTCTCTCACTTCAGTGTAGTGGCTATGTACCAGCCTGTTTTTCAATGTAGGTGCCCTCCTGTATGACATCCTAGGTATAGTACATGCTAACTTTTTTAGTGCTGGTCACTACCGATCACCTTCCAGTGTTTACATACTATTTCCCTTACCTTGTGTGCTTGTGTAGAGTATGTAGTGATGAAATTAAAACATTATTTAATCTGCGATCAAGTAAGTAACACTTCTGACATCACTGCTGTAAGAGAATCTGAAGTGTTGATTTGTGCTGTGTAAGTATGTAATGAAACTTGCCAGCTCCACCTCATTTCCACACCATATAAGCAGTACATCGTCTATGTACCGCCCCAAAATAGCATTTTATCTCTAAAAGGGTTAACACTGTTTGTCACGAATGGATTTTCCCACATTCTCACATATGCATTTGACACCGAGGAGGCACAAGTCGCCACCATAGCCGTCCCTTTTGTTTGTGAAAACAGCTGTTTATCAAACGCAAATATATTGCTTATAAGCACATATTCTAAGAATTTTAAAATAAAGTCTGTAGGGATTTCAGTGGCTTCTGTTCATGAGTTCAAAAAGAGAGCAGCAGCATCAAGAGACCCCATCATGGGGCACATTTGTGTATAGTGAGTCAATGTCTAAAGTTACAAATAAAACATTTTCTTCTAACTTGAAGCTGTTGCAAATATTCAGTAGGTGCGTTGTAGCTTTTATGTATGATGGTAGACTTTCCACAAATGGTTTTAAATGAGTATTCACATACTGCCAAAGCGATCCTGTTAAGGATCCAATACCACTCACGATTAGGTGGCTGGGTGGCTTTTTTTTATTTTTATGCATCTTTGGGATTGTGTAGAATGTGGCTCATATGGGATTTGATATTATCAAAAATTGTTCAGTTTTCTCAGTGATTATCCCATCCTTGTATGCTTCATTTACAGTCTCGTCTATGGTGAATTTATAGTCAATAGTTGAGTCTGTAGTAAGTTTTCGATACAAAGTCTCATTGTGCAGCTATCTATGCATCTCCATGGCAGTCATCTTTTTGTTGAATCACACAATCCCGTTTATCAGCCTGCTTTATCATGTTTGTGTCCCCTTGTAATTGTCTTAGCACTTCCATCTCTGCAGCTGACATATTTTGAAAAGTGGCTTCAGGGGGATCAGAAAAAGGAATCTCCAAGTCTTGTTCCACTAATGTTTTGAAAACAGTAACTGCTGGACCGGATGGTGTGCAAAAAGTGGAGTTGTGCTTCAATTCATTTCCTGTGTTCTGTACTTGGTCTCTTTCTGTTTGTCTCTTGTGAAAAAATGACTTTAAATTCAGTTTTCTACAGGCTAGATTTAAATCTGCAATAGTCGGAATTCAGCTATTGGGTTAGGGCAAATTTAAAACTTTTTTTCAGTACAGATTCTTCTTTTTGGCTTAGGACTCATTCAGATAAATTAATAATAAGAGGTGAGGCATAGTATCATGGAAACATAGAAACATAGAATTTGATGGCAGATAAGGACCACTTGGCCCACCTAGTCTGCCCATTTCCCTACCTATTGGATCAGCTGCAGATCCTAGTTACCCAACAACCTACTTCTTCCTACCCCTCACTATAATTGCCTTATGTCTGTCCCATGCATTCTTGAATTCCCCCACTGTTTTTGACCCCACAACCTCCTCAGGAAGGTGGTTCCATATGTCCACCGCTCTCTCCATGAAAAAATACTTCCTCACATTGCCCCTGAGTCGTCCTCCCTCTATCTTCAAATTGTGCCCCCTTGTTCTTCTACATCTCTTTTTCTGAAAGATGCTCCCATCTTGGACTTTGTTGATTCCCCTGAGGTACTTGAAGGTTTCTATCATGTCCCCCCTCTCCCTACTTTCCTCAAGGGTATACATATTAAGCCCTTTTAGTCTCTCTTTGTATGGCTTCTGTTGCAGACCCTGCACCATTTTAGTTGCCCTCCTCTAGACTGCCTCCATCCTCTCTATGTCCCTGCAGAGATGGAGTCTCCAGAACTGCATGCAGTAGTCCAGATGGGGTCTCACCAACTGTCTGTACAGAGGGATAACAACTTCCTGTTTTCTGCTGGTGATGCTTCTCCCTATACATCCTAGTATCCTCCCGGCCCTCCTTACTGCCTTCTCACAGTGCGTACCTCCCTTAAGGTCATGTGATATGATTACCCCAGGTCCCTTTCCATGTTTTTGTTAGTAACCCTCCGAATGTGTACTCTTTCCTGGGTTTTGTTTCCCACATGCATTACTTTGCACTTTTTTGCATTGAATCTAAGCTGCCATATTTTTGACCATTCCTCCAATCTTGCCAAGTCCCTTCTCATCCTTTCCACACGCCCCTTGTGTATCAACCCTGTTGCATATCTTTGTGTCATCTGCAAAGAGGCATACTTTTCCTTCCAGCCCCTCTGCAATGTCTCCTATAAAGACATTAAAGAGGATCAGTCCCAGTACTGAACCTTGTGATACCCCACTAGTAACCCCCCTTTCTTCAGAGTGTACTCCATTTACTATTACCCTCTGGGTCTTGTTTCCAGCCAGTTTGTTACCCAGACTACCACCCTGGGACCCACTCCCAGGTTGGCTAACTTTTCTTATCTCCTCCATTCCCTGTAGTTCCATTGACAGTTCTGTCCCTGCCACCGTCCCCTGTATTGGCCTCAGGGAATATAAGCTCCTGCTCCTTCTGCCCCTTCTTGTTCTCTTTCTTCTTGTTCCACTCTGTTCTAATAGTTGAAATGGAGACTGCATCAGAATGGTGCCTGTTGTTGCATGGGAGGTGGCTGGGGTGGTTCTACATTGTTCTGGCCCTGATATAAAAAAGGCCCTCTTGTCTGATTTTCATGCTCAGAGCCACTTTGATCAGTGCTGAAATTAAAAGAAATGCACCTTGGGCATTTCAGTATTCCTCTAGATGTGTCTTTCTTCCAGGAATTGATTTGTCCCTGTTCCCAATTATTTGTATCTATGACAAATTTTATTTGTTTTGCCTCCCGAAGTTCTTTGTCAAGTTTTACAATGATTCTTTCAGTCTTTTATTGTGATTATCAAAGTCTGCAAAATCGCTGAATTTTAGTACCTCAGTTTCATGCTTCTTCAAATCCTGCCATAAATGTGTTTCCCTTTCTTTGCTATATTTAATTATGAGTCTCATAAGTTTGAAACTTGCCTCATATAATATTTCTTCCCATTCTCACATAAATTCAATATTATCTGTCCTATATGCTGTTTTTTTTTAATTCTTAACTCACACTGGATTCTTGCCACCTGTATGTACGCTTCCATGTTTGGGATATTCCAGTATGTCCTTCTTATCTGATGTGTTATTTTTTGAAGATTCCTGAAGGCTTCCAATATTGACCTTGCTCCTGGCTCCATATTGGTGGCATTATTGCTTTCTAATAAAAACAGGTTAGCTTCTTCATTCACACTGTCTTTAAGTAACAGATTTTTAGAGTTGCCATGTATTTTGATGGGGGGGTTCTTAATTACCTAGCAATTATTTTTTATTTTATTTAAACAGCAGTTTGGAAAACCTTTGAGCCATAGGCTCATTTACAAAGGTACCTTGTCACAGTAAATGTTAACATGTGATGGGATCTCACTAAGGATTTTAAATGTAATAATTGTGATATAATTTCTGTGTCAGTTAAGTTATATGTATTTAAATCACTTGTTACTTGGGTTTGGTAGCTTTTGATAAAGGATCTAAGGGTGATCTGAAATGCATCAAGCGTAAATCCAGACCTTGTGGTCACTTTTCTTATTTTTTCAGTAAAATGAATTAAATCTACAGAAATGGTGGAGTCTTTGTTTCTATGGCTGGTGAGTGCCCGAATATTTTGAGTGTTTCTATTACGAGTTTTTTCTAAATTAGCCTGCTAGTTGTTTGGTAGTTTTATAGCCCCTGGGGATCTCCATTTCAGCAAGATTTGTTGTTCTTTTTGTTCCTACAGTGCCTCCTGTCCCATATAACAGTGATGTATCTGGGACCATGGATTCAGCAAGCACTGGTTTAGAGTCAGTTTACTACACCAGAACTGTTATATTAAATAACTTTCCTTATCCGGTGAGCATTAATTGCTTCATTTACAGTTTAGCAAATACTTGAGGGCTAACTGAGTGGGTTATCTGAAAGAAAGTAAGTAAGTGTTTATTTCTTAAGTGCCCAATCCTGGAGGCTCTGGGCACTGTACAAGAAGATGCAAAAGACATAAACAAAGCCAACAAAGCAATAAACAGGTCACAATCAGGACAGTAAATACAATAAATAAATGTCAATAAAATAACAGTATATCAATAATATAATAAACTATAGCTGGTTTCCAAAAGCTTCTCTTAATAGATGGGTCTTCACCCCACTTGAAAGCCTCCACTGATGGAGCCTCCCTCAGAGATCTTGGTAATGGGTTCCACTGGGCTGGGCTGGCCACCTCAAATGTACAATCTTCTCTGGTTTTTAGCCTGGCCCTGGGAAAAGCTAGGAGGCCTTTGGTGAAGGAGTGGAGTGAGTGCACAGGGCAGACAGAGGACAGGAGGTCACTCAGGTAACCAGGGCCTGAACCGAATAGGGCCTTATAGGTGAGCAAACCCATCTTGAAGGCAATCCTCCACCTCACCGGCAACCAATGCAGGTCATGCAGGACCAGGGTCACATGGCAGGTAATCGGAAGGCCTGTCAGCAACCTGACCGGTGCGTTCTGCACCAGCTGCAGTTGACGAAGAATCCCCCCACTAACCCTGAAGTACAGAGTGTTACGGTAGTCTAGCCTTGACATAACAAAGGCATGTACCAATGAGGGTAGGTCATCAGGTGGAATTAAGGTTTTAATCTGGGCAACATTCCTTAAGTGATTAAAAAACACTCTGGACAACTGATGACACCTGAGCCTCAAGTGTCAATCCATTGTCAGGGATGACACCCAGATTTTTCACCTTAGTGGAAGGTACCAACTGAGTGGGGCCCAGGAACTGCCCTGTTCCCAATCTGGCAGCAACCACATCATGCAGATGACCAGGCTCAATCACTAATACCTCCATCTTGTCGATGTTAAGTCTCAGCCAGTTAGAGGGCATTCAGTCTTGGATCTTGGCCAGATATTTGTTTAGCACCTCCACTGCGTCACTCGTCCTGGGTGCAAAAGACATATACAGCTGGGAATCATCGCCATAGCAGTGAAAACCCAAGCTGTAATGTTTAATAATCTCACCCAAAAGAAGCATGTACATCGCAAACAACATAGGGAACTCCACAAGGCAGGGGCTTCGGGCAGGAGGATAAATTCCCCATCACTATCCATTACATCCTGCCCATGAGAAAGGACTCAAACCAGTTGATTACAGTATCAGTGAGTCCACAGAACTCACTAAGGTGACCCAATAGCACTATGTGGTCCACAGTGTCAAATGCTGAAGAAAGATTGAGGAGAACAAAAATTGACTGGTCTCCTCTATCTCTAGTCCTGAGGAGATCATTTTGTACCCTGTGGACAAATGCACAAATGTGGACTGACTTGGAGAGGCATGGCAGACTCACTTGATCCAGATTTAGTTTCCTGAACTTTGGTTGCTCACACGGCCTGTCACCAGCCATCACTGACTATCATAGATCCTTAGCTGGAGGTTCAAAGCAGAGCAGCCTGCCCTGCTAAGTGCTTTGCTGCCGACCCACCTAGCCTGTAGTTGCCAATGACGCCAACTGCCAGGCTGACTTCAACACTTGAAAATGGCACTTGGCACCAATCACAGTGCACATCATGACAGTAAGCAGGCGGCATAGCCTCGTTGTGACAGTTACATTATGTATACTGGTGTGCAGCTGTTATTAACTGGTTAGAGCTAGAAAGGAGGAAGCATGATGTTGCGTTCATGGCAAGCTGGCAGCTCCATTCTTAAGAGCAAGCGCTATTGGTTGGAAGGTTATCTGATCATTCTCCTTGTTTTTTGCTTGAGTGAGGGGGTTCTGGAATGTCAATGACTGTGTGACCCATACCAGCCAGCGACAGACCCCTCCCAAAAAACTCACTGAGGGAGATAACGTGGCAGGGAAGATGCAAACCAAAAAAAAAAGCAACACCTAGCTCCAGCAGCACAGGCCATATTACTGACAGACCAGGATGCAATTAGCATCCCAGGCACCCTTCCCCCCCCGGAAGTACATTCCAGTATGGAGTCCTTTTCAGTGTTGGCTCCTGAAACTTGGAGTGACTTATTTAAGAACAGACTTGAACCATTTTTTTTGTAATTTCAATTTTATTAAACATTTTTAAAATACCAAAATACAAACAACTGCAAACAATCAACAGTACATAAGTAGTACGGGTACAAGTAATACAAACAAATAAAACAGTACAAACCCCCAAAAAAAGAAAAACCCCAAAACAGAAAAAAACCCTACCTCTCCCCCGATCCCACCAGCAACCAACACCCTCCCAGAGCCCCAGACAAAGTAAACAGTGAAACAATGAAAGAGATACAGGTCCAATCTACAGAAGAAAGGTCACCACCCCCGACCCCAACCGACTCAGTCTGTCTGAATCGACAGAAGGGTATGCAATTGCTCCCATTTGTCTCGATAAAGGTCCAGACATTGATGTAGCATGGCAGTCTGCTTCTCCACCATGAGCGCCTGCATGGTTTCACCATGCCACTCTCTGTAAGGTGGAGAACAATCATCGCATCAATGCAGAAGGATAACAAGCATTTGTCAATGCCAAATGTTTGCTTGCTGGCATTGGCATTGGTAGTGTAGAAGTTACAGAGCTGCATAAGAGAAATGGCAGTGAAGTACTGAACTGAAGCCAACCCCACCACCACCCTGCAGAGAGTGACAGGCATTGGGGTGTGCCTTTGGGTCGTCAGGCATACCGGCCACGCTTATTTCACCACACCTACCCTGCAGACACTGGAAGCATCACGGTGTGCCTTGGGGTCTTTGGCCCTTGTGCGCACTCCCATTCCATCAGGAAATAGTGGTGAGATGGGTATGGTATAGGAGAATGGGGTGAACTTGGGGCCGAAGAGTCCAAGGCATACCTCGGCTGCCTCACTGGCTGCAGGGTGTGGAATGGTATGAGCATTACAGGCAGAATCCCAAGTCACACCCCTGATGCCTGTCATTCTCTACAGGTGGGCTGCTATGGTTGGAAACCCTATCACTCAGACATTCGCTGGTATTTTCACTCCAAATTTTCAACATGGTTTTTTGTGACCTCACCTCATGAACAGTGGCAATATCAGTTTGTTAGCCGAAAGCTGCTTATGCACAGCGAGTATGGCATTTAGCACCACAGGTGCAAAACACATTCCAACAGGATGTGAAAATGACAGCTGTACTGTTCATGGGGAGGTGTAAAATGGCAATGTTGCAAATCTGCAGTAAAATATAAAAAACTGGTGAAGTCACGAGCGCCAGATAGAAACTGTGCAATGCACACCTGTGAATGTAATTAGTTTGGGATTTTTTACAGCAGATTGTCAACACAGGCATTTTGGGATCCTCCGATCATGAACAGTGTCACTGTGATTTTCTTTATCTGTCCCAACAATGATTTCCACAGCGACTACGCATCTCTGCGCTGAAAGTGTGAAACACATTTCGCCATGTTGTGAAAAATGACAGCTGTACTGTTCATAAGGAAGTGTGGAAAATGCCACTGGTGAAAATTTGGACTGAAAATATTACAAAGTCATGAACTTACGAGGGCGTGCGTGAAACCTGCAATGCTCACTGTGAACACAGTCATTTTAGGATTTTTTCACCAAATTTTCAACATAGCCATTTTTAAGACTTCTCTGCTCATGAACAGTGTCACTGTGATTTTCTTAATGTGTCCCATACATTGATTTCACACACCGACTGCACCATTGTGCGCTACATGGGTGGAAACACATTTTGGGTGACATGTGAAAATGACAGCTGCACTGCTCATAAGGAAGTGTAATAAAATGGCAATGTTGAAAATCTGGAGTGAAAATATTGAAATATCGAAACTTACGAAGCCGCATGTAGAGCTGCTGCAATGCGCCGTAAACAGTCATTTTAGGAATTTTTTCACCAATTTTCAACATAGCCATTTTAAGACCTCTGCTCATTAACAGTGTCACTGTGATTTTCTTAATGTGTCCCATACATTGATTTCGCGACACCGACTGCGCCCATTGTGCGCCACCTGGGTGGAAGCACGCTTTGGGCAAGATGTGAAAAATGACAGCTGTACTGCTCATAAGGAGGTGTGGTAAAATGGCAATGTTGAAAATCTGGAGTGAAAATATTGAAAATTCACGAACTTATGAGGGTGCTGAACCGCGCTAACGACGTCAGAAACAGTCAGTTTAGGAATTTTCCACCAAATTTCATAATAGGCTTTTTGAGAGCCCACCTTATGAACGGTGGCAGTGTCATTTTGTTACTTAGTCCTGAAAGGTGATTTCGCACAGTGACTGCGAAATCACCCTTCGGGTCGATTAACGCCATGACAGTGAGAGCATTCATGAGAAGGGGTCCCAAAACCCATGTTGAAAATTTGGTGCAAAAATTCCAAAAATGTCTGAGATATGCTGCAAAGTTGAAAACCCTATCTATCCCATTATACAGCTTACCGGCATTTCCTCAGTTCTGGTCGGCTTTGAAGAGTGCAGGCGTGTTCCCAGTCCACGAAGATCGTCAGCGCCGCGGAGTCTGGAGGTAAGTATGGGAGAGGGGTGTGGGGATGTGGGGGTACGCAGTGGGTGGGTGCAGGTGGGGGCAGACACAGAGAGGGACCGTTTTTGCGTTTCAGGTTTTTTAAATGAGAGACGACGCGAGGATGTTTGCCACGTTGGGTGGGCTCTCGCGTGGCACAAGGACTGGTGGGGGGTGTGGAGCTGACGGGGATTGGGCACCCCATCGGTGATAGCATGTGTTGCCACCCTAGGGTGGGCTCCCAGCGTGGCACCCTGCCTCTCTGGGGGGACCAGTGGAGCCCGGCCAGGGGATTGGGCACCCCCGTCCAACTATGTTTCGATGTAGCCACGCTTTGGGTGGGCAACCCAGCATGGCATAAGGAACTCTGTTTTGTGGGGGTGCAGCACAGCCGGACGGGGGATTGGGCACTCCTTTCAGCTACCAGTGTGTGTGTGTGGGGGTGAGCATGCACTATGCATGCCTGTGTGTGTGTGTGTGTGTGTGTGTGTGTGGAGAAGCGTGCATGAGCAGGCGATATCTGATCGCTGCTCACTGAAGCATAGCTCCCCCTTTCAACTGTACGCCACTGCATTTTGGAGCTTTCATAGACAGCTCCAGCAGGCATTGGAGAACTGCAGCCGCACCTGAAAACACACTGCCTGAATTGGAAGAGGGCTGCCACACCTCCAAAAACTCGGATGATGGCACTATGTTTCTTGCACATGCGTGCAAGCAAACATAATAATCTTTGCCATCATCAAGATCAACGCAATATGGGCTTTGCGGTGACCAAACGGGTGTGGCGGAAAGTCCCTAACCAAACATATCTCAGGGGTGAAGGCATCCTCAAGGCCCAAAAGCTGATCAAGTGAGTCCTTAATTTTGGACCAAAAAAGGGATACCTTCGGGCATTGCCACAGCATGTGATATAAATGACCCTTTGCATTCCTGCACCAAGAACAGTGTGGGGAGCCTGACCTGTCCATCTTAAACAATTCAGAGGGGGTATAGTAGAGATCATGCAACATGCGGAACTGAGTCTAGTGACACCTGTCTCTTTTTATAAATTTATAAAGATTCCGTTGAATATGTTGCCACCGCTTGGGGTCACATTGCCATATAAAGACCTGTTGCCAATAAAAGCAAACACCAACTAAGCTGGTGGGATCAACAGACTGTGAAAATGCAAATAAACTGGCAACTGATTGGGGTAAGACAGCCAGGGAGACCAACTGAGGAATAAGACCTTCATCGGCAGAGACCCGGGGGGGGTGCAGCCAAAAACAGCAGTCAAGGTAGTGGCCAGTTGCAAGAACTTGAAAGTGTGAAATGTAAGGAACAAAAAAAGGTTCAACAACTGCTGATGGGGTAAAATCTTCTCATCTGCCACAATAGAAGAAACAGGTGCAGTGTTAAGGCAAGGACAAAAAGAAACAGGAATCTGACACCCACCAATTTTAATACTGGGATTTGCGAGGACAGGCTGAGAATAAGAGCAGGACCAATCCACCCTAAGGAATTGTCCCAATTGGGATCTAGCCCTTATAGACCAGGAAATGGGTGGAATTTTCAGGATACTTGGAAGATTGGAAAATTTAACATATAATAAACTTGAACAATGGACACCTGCTTTCTGGCATTATGCAGGTTCTATATGGAGCCAGAGCGGAAAGTAGCCTGCCTCACTCAAATCCACTGGGACGGATCACCACCATAAGAATTTAGCTGCATATAAAGCCAAATAATAAAGATAAAAATAGGGAAGATGTACCCCACCTTTATCAAGGGGAAGAGTAAGTTTAGTGTAGACTCATCAGACTGCCTCCTCACTCCAGAGAAAGAGGTTCAGAAGACGTATTAACGAAATAAACCATGCCTTTGGGAGCTACACCCCAAGCATGCCCATCAGATAAAGTAGTCAATGGAGGATATTATTCTTAAGAATATGGAAATGGCCCCAGAGAGACATAGGAAGGGAGGCCCATCTCACTAAATCACCTTTAATGGTCTGAAGAAGGGCCGGGAAGTTCAGGGAAACTAAATCCGAGAGGTGACAGGGCAAAAAGACACCCAAATATTTGACAAGTTTGGGTTCCCAGGCTAAACCAAGAGTAATTACATCCTGCTTGAGGACATGGGCATTGAGGGGCATAACCTGAGTTTTCTCCAGATTTAACTTATAACCTGCTTTACAAGAAAAAGCCTCAGTCTCAGCCAGTACAGCAGGAATGGGGGATACCGGGTCTGTGACGTGAAGGAGCAGATCCTCAGCATATGCCAAAAGCTTATATCTCTCACCCCAACCAAAATGCCATGAATGATGGGGGGGGGGGAGCTGTAAATGCCGGAGAAGGGGTTTCAGATATTGATTGAAAAGAAGAGGAGAGAGGGGGGAGCCCTGTCTCATGCCACATCCCAACTGGAAAGCAGCAGAAGAGAGGCCTTTACAATGAATTCTCGCAGATCTGGTGTATAGCACTCAAATCCAAGAACAGAAATTTAGGTGGATTCCAAATTTACTCAAAACCTCAAACAGAAAAGGCCATGAAAAATGATCAAAAGCCTTCTCCGTGTCCAGGGAGACCAGAGCCACAGGGGTCCCGCCCTCCACAGCCACGGAGATTACACTGATCAGCTTCCTCACATGGTCGCTAGAATAGCGACCCGCCATAAAGCCCACCTGCACTGGCGAGATGAGAGCATCCCAAACTAATTTCAACCTATTGACTAAAACCTTGGCCATAATTTTGGTTTCAGAGTTAAGGAGGGAAATCGGCCGATAACTAGCCGGCAGCAACTCATCTTTGCCCAGCTTATGGAGGAAAGTAATCAAGGCCTGAGTAAAGGAGTAGTTCTGCAGGCCATCAGTTAGAAAAAAATTAAATAAATGAGTGAGAAGGGGAGCTAACTCAAAAATTATTGCAAAATCTGTCAGGGCTGGGTGCTTCATTAAGGGGGAGTTGGTTAATCAGCCTGCACCTCAGGTAATTGAATAGGACCCCCTAGGAGATCTTGATGGAAAGGTGAATGACAAGGGAGAGGGACCTGATTTAAATAAACGACAATCAACTTCTTATCCTCCGAAAAAGAAAAATTGGGCCTCGTAAAGGTTTCTATAAAAGACTCCTAAAGCTTCCACAATATTGCGAGGCCTAGTTAACACATCAGCCCCCAGATCAGGTCTAAGGCATGGGACAGCCCTTGTTTCTTCTAACTGTTTTAACCTCGAGGCCGAGAGCCTGCCAGCCCTCTCCCCCGATTCTAAGTAATGGGACTTAGTACGCAAAATGGCCAGTTCGGCCGTTTCTGTCAATAAGTCAACATATTTTAGGCAAACTGTCTCAAGTTGTTGCCAGACTACAGGTGAAGAAGTGGACAATAGATCACACTCCAAACACCTGGCATCTGCCAAAAGCCTATCCTCCTCTTGGGTGCGGCGTTTCTGGTGCACAGAGGCCAATTTTATACACTCCCCATGCATCGCAGCTTTAAGGGCCCCCCAAAGCCCTGGGAGGCAGTATAGCACAGTGGTTTAAGGCTCCGAGCTGCAAATCTGGAGACCTGGGTTTGAATCCCACAGCCCCCACTTGCATACTGTGTGACCCTGATCAAGTCACTTAACTTCCCTGTGCTCCCAGGTCACAACTGTAAACAAACTTTCAGCTTAGGATACCACTCCTGGTTAAACAATTGGAAAAAAAAGCTAATCTAACCTAGACACTGTCCCCTCATTAACGGAAAGGGCATCATGGAAAAATTTCTTTAAGTGTTGAACCAAGTGTTGAACCAAGGGATAGTCTCTGAGAAGCTGGGTATTTAGGCACTAGACACTATCTCTCTCTCCTCCCCCTCATTCAAAACCTGAATAAGATCTACAGGGGCATGATCCGAAAGGACTTTTGGAAGAATCTCTGAGGAGACCAGCCTGCTTAGGGAAGCCCCACTCACTAAAAAAGAAATCAATCCTGGAGGAAGTACCATGCACCGCTGAAAAAATGTGTATTCCTGTTCTCTGGGGTGCAATAGCCTCCACAGGTCCAACAGACCCTCGTGGTCCAAAAAGTCTTGGAACCCACACTGACCAGGGGATAGATCTCATCTGGTGGAACCCGATCTATCCAGTTCTGTCTGGTAAATAAGATTCCAGTTGCCATCCAGAATTACCGGTAAGCGAGGGAAGGTTGCCAAACGAGAATCAAGGTCAGTAAAAAAGGAGCGGGAGTTGATATTAGGGCCATAAACCAAGCCCACCAGGATTTCATTGACTCCCAGACACTCATGCAGAAAATTAAAACACCCCTCAGGATCCCAAAACTCCCGGATAAGTTGGAACTGCATACCCCTTGCAATCAGTACAGCCACCCCACCCCGTTTGGAATGAACCCCCGCAGCAAAAACTTGTGCCACCCAACATCTGCAAAAACACAGTAACTCCTCCCATTTCAGATGAGCTTCCTGCAACACTATGACATTCGGTTGTGATCTACAGAGGTGACCCAGAGTCATGTATCTCTTTTTCTTGTTATGAGCCCCCTTAATATTCCACGATACAAATTTGTACTTAGAACCCGTGAGCCAAAATAACGAGCATTATAAAGCTGACCAAAAGGCGATGAGGAAAACAGGGCCTCAAATAAATGTTCTGGAAGAGAATCCACCCCCCCAAACCCCAAACCTCCTACCCACCCACACAAAACCAACAGACGAAAAAATAAGGTGAACACTGTACCCTCCTCCCCACCCCCAGAGAATAAATGTTGGGGGGAGAAAGAACAAACAAAACAGGCAGACCCAAATGCATATAACACTCTAATCCCAGTATCCCACCAGTTGAAGATAGAGAACCCCCCAAAGCAGTGATACAGAAAACCAAAGTAACATCACTACACACCCACCCACTAACTAACCCCCCAAAAACCCAGAACCCCTCCCCCCAAAAAACAGATACCCCTCAACCTCCGGTCCAAATTACCGACCTTCAAAAAGACACCCGTCCATGATGGGTGAGACCATGCCCACCCCCCAGCCTTTGAAATGAAGCAACCAATACCCAAAATAACCTCTGACTACTAAGAAAACAAACTCGGTACAAAATACCTTGATCTTACAAAAAGACCTGAAACAGCTACATTAACACTTGAATGTTAATAACAATGCAAACAGTATACAAGTGCAAACACCCGGAGGAATCCCCCCACGGTCACAGAAGGCGAAGTGCAGTAGGAGTAGGAGGCTCAGACAGCCGGGATGTGAAAAGTCCAGCATAAACCCCTGAAGTCATGAGTCCTGAGGTGGAGAATGCTCACTCAAAGGCAGAAGCAGAAGAGGTCCCTTGGAATCCTCCGGAAAGAGGAGTGAAACTGCCAGCTCCCTGCGCCAAGGCACTACCATTGCCAGGCACTCCAAAGCTTCCACTGCTGAGAAAGGCCAGAACACCATTGCGGTGCTACAAGCAAAGAAAGGGGCAATCTGAAGTATGCGAGCTATATAAACAACAAGGCTCGGACAATCCAATAGGGAGCAGCGCTCAGTCAGCTCAAACAGCAGACTTGCACATAAAGTAAAACTGTGTCCCTTTAAACCTGAAATTATAATCCATCAGTCCACAGGCAGTGCCGCCAAGATTGGAACAAACTCCATGCTCATCATTCCCTAAAAAACAAAGGTCTGCTGATAAAAGATAGGGAGAAAGGCAAGATAAAACCTCAATCCACTCACTCAATCAAGCATAGCTACAAGAATTCCAAATTCAGAGCCACTCACTTGAACAAGTCAGGCAGCCGCTTGGTTAGCTCTGTTGAAGCTGCCTCCGGGGTTTCAAAACTGTGCCAAGTCCCTCAAGCAGCACTAGCAAAGTGGCTGGGTAACGCACTCTAAATTTAATACTAGCCGTAATCAACTTTGAAATAGCAGGTGCAATGCAGCTCTCTTTAGGCGCACAGAAAGTGGGAGGTTCTGGGCAATTCTAAGTTTCCTGGCATTTAAGTCCCCCACCCAGAGCACTTCCCTATGGTCACGGCCTTTGTTAATAATGTGCTATGGGGGCAAGCCGATCCAAGATAGCAGCTTAACTGAGGAGCTTTGCAATCCAATCTAAATCATAGCCATCTCACTCCAATCTCTCTATTACAGCAGTGATTCAACCAGCTAACAATACTCCAAACATTTCTGCGCTAATATGGCAAAAAAACAATCACACCTGAACTTGCCTCGGCTCGACTACTGCACCCATGGCCACTACCTTGGCACAATTGCTGATAAAACCTATAACAGAGCTAAAATATGATTTAACAGTGGTAATGAACTCGAGGTTTGATAACATTACAGCACCATGCACAGACTTTTCGTCCCCGGACAAAATGTTGCGGGGACAAAATGTAACTGTTATAAATGTCGCACAGCACATTGGTCACCAGACAATAAATGGCATAGCAAAAAACGGAGCGGACTAATGGTTGACAGAATAACATGGCAGATTCTTATTAGCAGAGGATGCAAGAAATCTTTATTAGTACCAAAAAATTATGCAAATTTATCTCTGGCACCGATATAACTTAAATCTATCTTATCTAAAAATAACTTAAATCTATCTTATCTAAAAAATCTTTATTCAAAAAGAGGATGCAAGAATCTTTATTAATACCAAAAAAATTATGCAAATTTATCTCTGGCACTGATATAACTTAAATCTATCTTATCTAAAAAAATCTTTATTCAAAAAGAATTATTTTAAAATGCTGAGGATGCTAATGTATCTTAAAATTAATAGAATAATTAAAATCTCAGTTCTCTAAAGTGACCTAGTAACATAGTGGCATACTGAATGTACACTGAAGCAAAGATGTGCAAATGTGCAAAGTCTGATCAAATTTAAATTATCTAAAAACACCTGTGTAATGTGTCACAATATGTCACTTTGTAAATTTTAAAAAGCATTAGTCTACATTGATTTCGATGGCAGCAGCAATGTCATGTAAATATTGTTTTGGCTGCCTGTGTTCGGAATCATCACATATGGAGTAGAAGACTTTATTTATTTGGCAGTATTTGCTATTTTTAGACGAGGGCATAATGATCTGGAATGTGAGCAACTTACTCAGGCTAAGGCTAAAAGTTATTTTTTTCTGAGATTTATAATGCCCCACAGTATGAGCAACAACATAGCATGTACAGCGTGGTGAAATGTGTGAGTTTGTTTTGCGCTGTAGCTGGAAAATCAGGACTTAAAGCATGTCAAAGTGAGGGAAGGTAAGAGGGGAGTAAAATATTGCCTTTCTGTTTGGTGCATGAGGATAAAAGATGCCTCAGTTTGCGATGTGCTAGCCCTGGAATTACAACAATCTGCAATGTGTATTGTGTGGAAATGTTGCTGGTAACTCACCGCGGTGTCTACATTATGCCCGCATCCAATTCGGCTTGTGACAAATGCAATACCGCCGAATGACTGCAACATACTGTCCGTGGCAAATTAAACCGTGACTAATTGTCCATATGCCTTACAGCACAGCTTTCTCATCGACGGCAATTGTTCAATACTCTGGGTGAAACTGTTGAGCAGCATACCACTCAAATAGGCAAGCTAGAAGAACGAGTAGGGACCCAGGAGGATACAGTGCACCAATTGGAAACATCACTGCAGCAAGCCCTCCGAAAAGATTGAAAATTAAAAGCCACTGTGGACAACCATGAAAACTGGGAGTGCCAGTGTAATATTCGTATGATCGAGATGCCGGAGGGCATGGAGGGCAACAACTGCACATCTTACTTTCAGATGTGACTCAGGCAGCACCTACAGATCTCCAAATCCACCTCACTCGAAATTCAGAGGGCACACAGATCACCGGGTAGGATGCCAGGCCCTGAGGAGCACCCTAGGCAATTCATAGCAAAATTCCTGCAGTATCAGGACCGCTAAATGGTATTAGAGGCAGCCCGTGACACAGAACCATCACGGTTCAGAGAAGCCTCATCAGCATTTTCCTGACTACTCCCGCCAGCTGCAGAGTGAAAGACAGGCATTCCAAGAAGTCAAAAAGAAGCTGCACACTCTGAAATGGCACTTCGCTCTCATCTGCCTGGCCAGACTGGTCATTCATAAGCAGGGCAAGCTCGCAGAAGCCTTCACCCACCCAGATGCAGCAATGGACTATATCAACCTGGAAGCAGAAAGGGTCCAGGAACTGCCTAACCATAACAATGAACATATGGACCCATGAAACTTTCTCTGCAAGGTACTTTAACCATCTTGCTGCCTAGCTGGGGTCAGGGTGCTTGGTGGAGGAGAGAAGCCTATGAGCCTCTGCAGCCTGTAACTCCATCGGGGCCTATAAGGCTAGGCCACGGTTTACTCCCCCTGCACCTCGAGCTCTGTATGTCCTTCAGTTCTTCTCCAGCTGAGTTTCTCCTGTCTCTGAGACTCTGGGCACCAGCAAGTAATGAATAACAGTTATACCCCCTTTTTTACTGTTGAGCTGGGATTTAGGATAACAATTATTATAAATAAAACATTGTCCAAGATATGTTTAGATACTGGGACAAGTTCTGGTCCCTACAAGGAACTGATACGATGGACTACATTCAGCCCATGATGGGCATTTTCTTTTTGGTAGTATTACCCTAAAAAACCAGCCAGAACAGGCGTTAGTACATATCAATATGGGGACAATCACTGCACTGTCTTGTTGCAGGTGAGAAACAAATATTGGGCCCTATGCACGAATGGGCGTGAAACAAGCGGAAAATACACATACCCACGGCATGTAGCTGCACTGCGTAGAGAGTCAGAGGAAGACGTGGCATGCACAAAGCGATATGTGCCATGTGCAGAGGCAGGGGGCAGAGCCACAAACAGTGAGGAGCAGGAGGTGTAGGAGGAAGAGGACAGCCCCAGCACTGTGACATCACCCCTTGACCCTGTCATATAAGGGCAAGAGCGCTGTCTATCACGTGGATGTGGAAATGAATGCGGGATGCTGGAGAGAGACATGCTGGACTGCAGAAAGCAATGTACACATGGACAGTGGCTCTCACAGCAATGCGCTGTGTGAGGTGGCAGGGCCAGCAGCCATTGGAGGCCACGGCAGAACCAGACATTCTAGATCCTTGAATTTCATGGGACCACAGGTGACTGTGATGGTCAGTGAGATCAGTGCCAACCATGCAAGGCTGTTTGGTGCCCTAGTGCTGTCCACCCCCTGCGGAGGTGAAGGTGTGGATCTGGCTGGAGGTGCAGGCTGCCATGAACACTGCAGGACTGGATGCCTGGACCCTGTCAGCAATAAAACATAAATGGTGTGACCTACACACCACCGTGAAGTGGAAGGTTGAAGAGGGAACATGGGCATGGCGGGGCACAGGCGGAGGGTCACCCGGGCCCGTCACCCAGCTGACACCCGTAGAGAGGATGATGTCAGACACTCTCACTGCCATGAGTATCCATGGCGAGCTGGAAGGATAGGACACACTGGCCAGTAAGTAATGCACATAGAAACAACATAACCAGCAGCGCCAAGGCTGCATGCAAAACAGCTAATGGTGTTTTGTTGTGCCAGCAGAGCATGCCAGGGGTGGCAGACACGGAGCTGGCCCGTTGCAGATATGTCCACCCAGGACAGCTACAGGCACTCATCAAGGACAGATGACAGAAGATGGCACCACAGGTGAGTACCCCCCATGACATGACCAAGACAGTGGCATGGCGGAACGGGCTTGTCAGAAATCACCCCCTCTTGGCCCATCACCCGCAGGTCCTGGACAGGAAGCTGACATCCGGCAAGACCCAGCCGAGGACACCACCCTAGGTACAGAGGGTGATGACGTGGACACTGCGATGGAGCTGGCTGAAGACGATGCATCAGAGGACACCCACAGTACTGGACACAGTGGGCAGGCACCCATGACCTTGCAATGGCCACCAACATGCACCAGCACAGCGGCCCGTGGCAGTAGTGTGCCACCACCAGCGGTGGGTGTGCATCCGGTCATGCAAGGTGGGCATGATAGCGCGGATGAGGGCCTGTTGAGCAGACCAACGGGACATGTGGGGCCCCGATGGGGCGTGGTCCTAGTGGACCCACAATATGGGGAGCTGTGGCAGCTGGAGCTGGACTGCCTCGAGGTGCAGTGCTGCAATACTGAGGCCATAACAGAGCAGACAGCTGCTGTCCGTGAAATGGGACATGATGATGCATGAATGACACAGGTGCTGGAACGCATGGTAGACATCTTATGTGGCTGGGGCAGACCACCATTGCAAGTGGGTTGTGCGCCGACTGTAGGAAAGGGCATAGTGGCTGTTGGTAGGGCCACCACTGGAACACAGTGCCAATGGAACACCATGGTGGACAGCAATGTGCAGCCACCCGAGGTGCAGGAGGTTGACAGCATGCACCACATAGGGCACAGCATGGAGACAGCAACGAGTGGCGAAGGTGTGGCATGGCCACCGTGAAGAGACAGTCAGGAGGCACAGGTACCGCGGACACAGAATCAGAGGGTGCCACCAGTAGCGTGGCATCGGAGCTGTTGAGCACATGGCAAGCACCACCCCACAGGGGCAGAATGGCCCTCGGACCGACTTACTGCCGGGAGGTATGGTCAATGGTGTGTGACCAGGTGGCACCATATGTGCCGCAATGGCCATGAGGAACAGCTGTCAGCATTGACTGTCATGGGCATTGTGGTGTTGCGATGCAGCATGTGTGACACACAGGTATTGCCATGTATGAACACATGCGCACACACACCTGCAGGTTCAGAGACACGTGGCCAGAATGGACATGCACTGGGTGATGCAATGTGGTGGCCGCAGTGACCGCAAGACACAGATGGTAAATACATGGCAGGCACGCTGTGGTGACACCATGATGTTCCCTCCTGTATGGTCAAGGCAGCAGAACCGCATCATTAGCATGCCAATGCTCTGCTCTATGACGGACCATGTCTGATGATGTGCAGTGTTGTATGCCTCCTCAGCACAGTCACAGGTGCCAGGATGGGTGTCATCAGGTATGGCCGCAGTGGATATCTGCTGTCACCTGTGGGAAGAGAGACATGTCAGGATGGCATTGTAGGGTGACACGCACATGGATGCAAACACTCAGACATGTGCACAGCACACCTACCCAAGAGCCAACCATCCACATGGCCTATCCGGAGCACCACTCCAACCCCAGATGTAATGAATATGTAAGCATCATGGCACAACCCGGGGAACCCAGCACACACATCTGTGAACAGTCCATCCACGTCGCACACCACCTGACAGTTCATGCTGTGGAAGCCCTTGAGTTGCGGTATGCCTCCTCAGATGTGGATGGTGTCAGGATGGTGATGTTGTTGCCATTGACAGCGCCAAGGACATTGGGCATCCCATGCATGCCATAGAATGCCTGCTTGGTGGCATGGACTTCTGTGTCAGACATTGGGAGGCATATGTGGTCATACGTGTGCACCAGCTGTGCATTGGTAACCTGTGCAAGGGCCCGGGACACTGACGACTGGCTGACACCAATGCCGTCACCTGCCACACACTGGAAGGACCCAGTGGCATAATATGACAAGGCACACATTACCTTCATCTCCACGGACATGGCCTGGATCGGCTTGTCCATGGAGCAACACTGTCACGTAGAGGTCACACACTTGCAGCACTATGTGCCATGGTAGTAGGAAGCATTCTAGGCAGTATGTGTCACAGAGCACACTACCATCCATGAGTGGTCTGAACACGTGCACCCATGGCTGTGGTCGTCCACCTCTTGCATTTCATGCATGCTGCAGATAGACGTTCATTAGCAGACCCGGACACATTCTGTCATCAAATGGTCAATGATATGTACATTGTACAGCACCCGATTATAGTGTCACCGCCTATGTATGGTGAACCGTGTACCTAGTATGCACCTCTGCATGGCCTCCCTCCGGTTGGTGCATGCACCTTGCATGGCACATGGCCATGAGCCACCATTGCTGCTGTTCGCAGACCTGTGAGGCATGCCATGCATGTGCATGCCACACAGGCCAGCCATGCTCTGTGGCGGTGTATGGGGTACAGGTATGCATGCAGACATGGCCACTGTCAGCAGCTGTACCAGTGTCCTTTGCAAACCTACATGTCTGTCCTCCAATGTCCTGTGGCAGTTTACGATGCATGGACATTACAGCAGCACACGCGGGGAATGCACATGCATGCATGCTGACCTTCATGCTGGTGTGTCAGGGCAACGTGTCCCACTGGTCCTGTGTCAATGTGTGGGTGGGGCTCGACGCACATGTCATCGGCATGCCTCGATGGGCGGCACATGTGTGCTCACATGTACTGCGTACATGGATGGGTATAAATGCGTGCAGCCAGTGCGTTGGTTGAGGAGGGGCAGGATGGACTGCTTCCTGAGGATGCTCTGGTGGGTCACTGAGGGAGAGTTCAGCAACAGCAGCGGGTATGGCAGCCCATGGGCTGCACAGCAGATGGACCCAGTGAGTATCTCAACCATGCCACACCATGCAGTCCATGGCTGTTCTACTGCCATTACCATGTCTGCCTGTTAACTAACCACTGCATTCACCTTGTCTGCCCCTGCCCTACCCCATACAGGATGAGTTGAGCATGCCAAGATACCTGGAACTTTGCCAGACGCCACAGCCGGATGGTGCCAGGGTAATGGTGACGCACCTTCATGGCCTATATCGATGCCGCTGGCAGCACATGATGCCAAGGTACCTCTGGTGTACCTCCAGAGATGGCCATCCATACCATGAGGGGCAGCATGGGGATGCAGAGCCCTGGTCCCTGTGGTGGGTCACCGTCCCATCACGGGTAAGTGTTGCATGCCTGCACAGCTCTGGGGACTGCTGTCCCCATGTTGGGGGGGGGGGCCATCGCTCATGACTTAATGTGCCCTTCTCTCCACAGTGCCACAGGGGCATGTGCAGTGGATGCTGCTGTGGAAGGAGGAGTTGCCACAGGTGATAGTCAAGGAGCTGAACACTGATGAGGAGCCATGGTCATGGTAGAAGCGCCAACGCATGGAGTGGCCTGTGACTGTGGAGGGGATGGCTGCAATCAATCAATCAATCAAAATCTTTATTTATTCAGGTGAACATCATTGAGCAAAGCTCATTTACAAGATGGACCTGAGTGGTCATACAAATGAGCATACAAATATTATTACATAGACAAGAATAGCATAAATAACAATAAAATGGCAAGAAATGAATGTATACAACAATTTACATATATACAAGGAGCAGTAGAACCATTTTGCCTGCAAGAAAAATGTGGGCAAAGGTATAGCAGGAATAAAATATAAAATTATAGGGTCTAACTAGCTTTTGTGAGAATAGATAGGTGAGTCGGAAGATAGAATATGAAACAATATAATGGACGGAAAAAGAAAGGTGGGTCAGGTAGGGTAGAGGATTATGGTTTATAAAAGCAATTGCAGAGCTCTGGAAAAAGGGCGGAGAACAGTCTTTTGAAGGATGTCAGAGGTAGAAAGCTATCTAGCTTCATGGATTTTTGGAGAGAGTTCCATGCAACTGCTGAAGTATAGCTGAAAGCAGCCCTCCCATACCGGGTGCAGGCAATGGGGACCTGTAACATGATAAGTTTACTGATCCTTAAAGTGTATGGCCTAGTTGTAATTTGGGTAAAGCAATCAGTGATATAGGTAGGTAGTTTGCCTGTTAACGCTTTGAATGTCCAGATAACAGCATTCCTAGTCCTTCTGTGCTGTAATGATGTCCAATTTACTGCCATATAAAGGAGCAATGATGGGTGCTGGGGGAAGGTCAGTAATAAATCTTATGGCCCTGTGATACAGGGTGTCCAGTTTTTGTAAGAGATGACCTGGACAATGGCAATATAGAAAATCAGCATAATCAATGAGGGATAGGAATGAGGCCTTAATTAACCTTTTTTTGGAGTCACTGTTTAGGTAATGCTTTATTCTAAAGAATAGTCCAAGCCTCTGTCTTAGCTTTTTAAGCAGTTCTTCAATATGGACTGAATAGTCAAGCCTGTTATCTATCCAGACTCCAAGATATTTGAAATTATCAACAAATTCAAGTTTTTCTCCAAGTAAGGTGGATAAATGTAGGGTGGTGGTGGATGCTAGGGTATGGGTAGAGCAACTCTTTGTGGCAAAGAACATGGCTTTTGTCTTTTTTGCATTTAGAAGTAGTTTTTTGTCAAGTAGGTTGCGCTGCAGAATGGAGAATCGGATTGTAACAGATCACAGGCTTTGAAGGTGAGGGATTGCTGACATATAATACAGTATCATCAGCAAACAGATGAATGTTAGATTGAGTGAGGTTGGCATCAATATTGTTTATATAAATAGCAAAGAGGATAGGGCCAAGAATAGAACCTTGTGGCACGCCTTAGCAGTGGTTTTGAGGTGGATGGTAATTTCCATTTTAACCAGTTGTGACCTATTTGAAAGGTAATCCTTAAACCAGTTGAGTGACAGGGAATCCAGGCCTATTGAGTTAAGGGAGGTGATTAATAAGTCGTGATCCACAGTGTCAAAGGCTTTACTCAAATCCAGAAACACAGCACAGGTACAATTTTTCTTATCCAAGGTAGTCTGCCAATCGTTGGTTACCTTAGCTAAGGCAGTAATGGTGCTATGTTTTGATCTAAATCCAGATTGTGCAGAGTTTAGAAGGTTGTTGTTATCCAAATAGTCCCTTAACTGAGAGTTTACTAGTTTTTCGAGCAACTTGGATAAAACTGGTAGAATGGAGATAGGTCTGTAATTGTTGAGATCTCTAATATCACCAGATTTGAGTAATGGAACCACTTGAGCTGTTTTCAAGTAGAGGAATGGATCCAGTAGTTAGGAAAGATTGACGAGATGAGTGAGGGGACAGATAAGACATGTGAAGCAATTTTCAGGAAATAGGATCCAGGGAGTCTGCACCTGCACTCTTATTAGTGTCTAAATTAGAGAGGAGATCTTCCACTTCTTTCACGGATATTGGGATGAAGGAAAAGTTGAAGTGGCCATTTGCCCACAGTAGTTTGCAGGTTCAAGGAAGATCTCAGGATATTTGCTGGTGAAGAGTCAAATGCTAGGCCAGCTGTGGTGAAGTGAGCATTGAAGGTATTTAAGATTTCTTGTTTACCTGTAATTTCTGTATCATTTAGTATCAGTTTGGAGGTTAAGGCAGGAGTAGACTTTTGGCCCAGGAGTCCTTTTATTGTACCCCAGAGTCTGGATGGGTTATTGCAGGAGGCATCCAATTCAGCTGTATAGTAGGCAGTTTTGGCAGTTCTTATTTTTTTGTACATGAATTCCTTGCTTTTCTGAAATTTAGCCAATCTCTGATGTCCTTTGTTTTCTTGCCTTTTCACAGTTTGTCTCTGGTTCTCAAGGCTGCTTTAAGCTCAGAGGTGAACCAAGGACAGGATTTACCTTAGTTCTGATACTGGTGATAGGTGCATGAATATTGAGGGCATTATTGATAATATCCTTTAAAGTCTGGAGAGCTGTTTCAACAGAGGTTGTAAGATAGAAATCTTGCCAATGTATTGTATAACTCAGGTCATGGAGGTAGCCTGAGATATCAAAGTTCTTTTTTGACCTTTTGAGGACAAATTCTGCAGGATTTGGTAGTTTGGGTGTGGATCTTATGCCGGCTATAGGGTAATGGTCACTACATCACTCGGCAGTACACCTGCATGTGAATATAATTGAGGTTTGTTTACCAACATAATATCCAGGAGTGAGCTATTGCCGAATTTCTTAGGTTGATCCTAGTTGGGTCTTTAATCAGCTGTGTGAATCCATAGGTGTCACAAAAGGTTATCAGAGGTGCAGATACATTAGACAGCCAGTTTAAATTCAAATCACCAAGGATAATGGTATCTTCAGGGCCTAGGTTGAGAATTGACCCTAGGTGAGAAAGCAGTTTAAGGCCTGCAGAGGGAGGTCTATAGCATCCAATGAGTTTAAATGAAGATGAATTAGGAAGGGATAATTTGATTGATAGACATTCAAATTCATTTGGCTCGGATGTGCTGATGAGGCAGGTTGCAGAGAAGGTGTCCTTAATGTATATGGCCACCCCACCACCCCTGGATGGGCGATCTGCTCTGAAGAGCTGATAATTAGGAAGGTTTACAACACTGTCTTCTGTTGTAGGCCTGAGCCAAGATTCAGAAATGACCAGGAAATCTGAAGAGTATGTGCCACCCAAGCCTGTATTAAGGTGAACTTTTTAGAGGCTGCAAGCATTAAAGTGTATGAAGCTTAGGCCTTTTATGGAGGTCAGATCAGCAGGGAAGATAAACTTACAATGGGGCCAGGATTAATCTCATAGTGCCAATGCAGAAAAGGAGGTAAAAGATTAATTTGAGAAGGCATCAAGGGAAAGGGATAGAGAGTGACCAGAACGCTTTCTTAATCCTAGGTGCCCACTGTGTAATGAGAGATGGTCCTGTTATATGGGTGTGTCTTTATCATAAAATAGGAGTCTGATGGACAGGCATAGCGGGTTATTATAAAGCCAGGATACATGTAAGTGGCTTGAGGTGCTGGATTATTAGAGACTTTATGTGGGATACCCCAGGGGTTGCAGTGTAAGAGTGGTTCAAGGCGAATAAGGAGTAGGTGGTTGTGCATTTTGGATGGCAGAGGAGAACAGCATATACTCATTAAATTATTCGTCATGACAGGGGTATGGAATGATTATCATAATGAATTGGGGAGATGAGAGGTTAAGGAGCAAAAGGAAACAAGTTAGCATTGTACAGGTAGATATGGGTTAAAGAAGAAGGAAAAGGATGTGGCTGGATTAGAGAATTGGCGGAAGGAGTGTATAAATAAAATCAACCAAGAGGGGGAGGGGCGGGAAAATTTTGCGGCTTTGCCCGCATCTTTCACTGCTTCTCCCGGCCTCCTGGATCTCTGGTTGGTTGGGGGTCGCCATTGCCTGGCGGCCTTGGAGCCCTCTGTGGGCTGGAGCTGGAGGGCCAGCCGGCTGCAAGGCAGGGGACAGAGGAGAAGGCAGTAAGAAGGCTACTATTGCAGGCAATCTGCAATTAGGTGCTAGGATCAAGAATCTGCACAACAAAAGACTGGGAGGGTTTGGGGGGTTAGCCCAAGCCGCCCAGCCCACACAGATCACCAGAAAGGCTGAATCACTAGCAAACATCACATCAATACAATGTTTAAATAGCCCACAATTTTTAAGTCAGAACAGCTCTTTTAAGATTAATTAAACAAGTTTACAGTTAACAGCAAAATCCCATCCAGAATAGTGTTGCAGAGTCCCAGCTAAAGTCAATGGGAAAGGCGCACCAATCGGAAGCAGGCAGAGACTGAGGTCGTTTCCGATTGGTTGCAGCTTTTGCCCGTACCTTTCTCACTGCTTCTCCCGGCCTCCTGGATCTCTGGTTCGGCTGGGAGTCGCCTTGACCGCTGGCGGCTCAAGAGCCCTCTGTGGCTGGAGCTGGAGGCTGTGCCGCTTTCTCACTGCTTCTCCCGGCCTCCTGGATCTCTGGTTCGGTTGGGGCTAGCCGCCCATGGCGGCTCGAGCCCTTCTGTGGCTGGAGCTGAGGGCTGTAAGCTTTCTCACTGCTTCTCCCGGCCTCCTGGATCTCTGGTTCGCTTGGGGTCGCGCCCCTGCCAGCTGGCTCGGAGCCCCTTCTGTGGCTGGAGCTGGAGGCTGTGCCTGCTTTCACCTGCTTCTCCCGGCCTCCTGGATCTCTGGTTCGGCTGGGGGTCGCCGCCGGCCCGCTGGCGGCTCGGAGCCCCTTCTGTGGCTGGAGCTGGAGGGCTGTGCCGGCTTTCTCACTGCTTCTCCAGAACAGCCAGAGCCATCGACCACTGGTGCTGCCTCATGACAGGACTGTGGTGATAGGGGTGACCTTCACTGTGTCATTGGGGGTGGGGGTGGGCCTGTGTTTTGCATTGTAGACTGTTATTTCTACTGGGAGGTTGTGTGCGGGTGGGGGTGTGGACCTTCAGTGGACAGCCTGTGCCATCCTGTGTTACTGCTCTCTTGATTGTACATTATGCAATAAACACCTATCAGTACAACACGGACTGTTTATTGTCCCACGTGAGTGTGCTTGTGCTTGTGGGGAGGGGGCTCTGCTGGCCGAGCGTGTTATATGCAGGTCCGGTGGGGGAGCACATGCAGCATGGGGAGGCCCATTGGGGGGCCATGCCTGGTCTGGACCTGCAAGTTGCTTGTATACTGGGATGGGGGCTGGCATGGTGAGGCCGGCTGTATACCTGCATGGGGTTGGGGGAGGGACTGTCATGGCTGGTGTGCCCATTGTGGCATGGGGTGGTCATGTCATTTCTGGCCATTCGGGGGTCGGGGGAGTCCACAGGCAGGCACATCCTGCAGGGCTGCTGGGTGGATGGGTGGGGCTGCTATGTGTGGGGTGGCCTGTTCAATCACTGGCATGTGTCATGGTGGCTGTGTGCACCATCCCTGGCTGTCATGCTATGGGTCCATGGCACAGTTCCACCTCTGGGACATGCTGCTGGCGTGCTGTGGATCATGCAATGGGTGTCCATGGTCCTCACATACCGGGGCTTTGTGGCTTTGCCTGTATGACCGTGGGGTTTGTTGTGTGTGTGGGGGGGCAAGTGGGGACTGTGTGGGTTGGACGTGCCAGTGTTATGCCTCTGCCACTGGCTGGGACCCTGTGTTTCGCATTTCTGTATGCGCCATGCATATGTGTACCCCACATGCATTCATGCTTGCACTCAGCATTATGCTATGCACCATTTATGCAGTCATGCCCCTGCATATTCAGTGCGCTGGTGGGACGCATGCCTGTATGATCATGCCATATGCGGACCCTTGCACATCTGTCTGGCATGAGGCATTGTACACAGGATGTGTGTTAGTTCCCCTGCTGCCTAAGCATGCATCCTACGCATGTTGTGCTGTCTTTGTGCATAGGGCCAATTATTTGGGACCTTACAGAACAAGACTTTAATCCTGCTTTCTTATATAGTCACTGTAATAGAAACAATATTAATGTTTGAGTCACTGTGAAGATTTGTGTTTTACAAATATAATAGGAGTGAATGGCAATAAGGGGGAATAATGAGCGTCGGGGGGTGATTGGGGGAAGATGGATGAGAGTTTGCATAATGTTTGTCCGAGCGGCATTTCAGGGAGGGGTGAAAATCAGTGCTGTTTAGGAGATGCACCTATCTAGCAGCACTAGGCACTTTTAGTCAGCAATGGAGTGAATCATAAATGAGTCATGGCAACATTTTGTCTGTGCTATGCATAGTGAGGAGGCGCGGGACATGGGAAGCAATTTCAGTGGGCCCCCTAGACTGCCAGTGCCATCTCTTGCCTAACTCACGCAATAGTGAGGAGTATGCCCCGAAAACCATCCTTCAGGATGACATCCTGTATGCTGTTTCAAGACCAGGATGTGTAATTGTCCCTTCTCCTCTCGATGAACCTTGCCAGGCAAACGAAATCCTTGTGGCACTCCAGCTGCCTCCAATTAGCCCATCAATATGGGGTAGTAAATGGATTGCCGGCTGGCAAGATCCATGAGAAGTAGTGGGTATGAAGGCTTCTCCAAAGAAGGAAGGCTGTAAGGAGGGGAAGGGAAGGAGTTTGTTAGCGCCTGTTGCACCTGTTGTTAGGTAGTTACTAGAGGATATAAGAGGGTGGAAAGGGTTACAAGGGGGTTGGGAAGGGAATTATGGGGTGGGGCATTGTAAAAGGGGTCAAGTTAATCTTTGAGGCTTGTTGGAAAAAAAGTTAAAATCTGGGGAGTCAGCTTATGAGCACCATGCTTTTCCTCAACTTACTAGAAGCTGTAAGAGAAATTATAGAAGGATGCATTTGTTATGTTTGCTTGCACGCATATGCAAGAAACATAGTGCCACCATATGAGTTTTCATAGGTGTGCCTCCCCCCTTCCAATGCCCTGCTCCCTTTTGCAGGCCTGGCTGCACTGCACCAATGAATGTCTGAGCAGTATATGACAGTTGTTCAGATGCAGTGGCGTACAGTTCTGAGGAAAACGCCGCCACAATCAGCGGTGGTAACATGTAGGCAATTTGCATACTGCCATTGGCACTGCATCTGAACTGTCATGAACAGTTCTCCCCCTCCACAACACCTACGTAGCACTCTGGGAGCCCTCCCAGTGTGCTCATGCACACCACACACTGTATGGCCAACAGGGTGCCTAACTCGTGAGGCTCTGCTGCCCCAACACATTTTCAGGTGCACGCTGAGCCAACCCAGCGCGGCAAATGTCCATATGGTGACGGGTGCCCAATCCCCATTGGCTCCACTGCCCCCAAAAATAACCTTCCAGCTGCCACGTGGCAAAAGTCCCGATCATCTTCTACAAAGAAAAAACCTATAAAAAAAAAGGTCCCTCGTTGACTATCTTGCCCCTCCTCAACCGTGCCCACCCTCTGCGACTACCTCCCCAACCCCCCATTCCATACTTACCTCCGGAGCACAGCGCAACGATCTTCGCTGGACTGGGAGTATGTCTGCACTCTTCAAAGCCGACCGCGAACTGAAGAAATGCTGGTAAGCTGTATAATGGCATAAAGAGGGTTTTTTCAACTTTGGTGCATATCTCGGCCATTTTGGGGAAATGTTCACCAAATTTTCAACATGGGGTTCTTGGGGCCCCACCTCATGAACTCAGTCACTGTCATTTTATTATTCAGTCCCGAAAGGTGATTTTGCGCTCACTGCGCGGAACCAGCTTTTGGGACTGAGTAATGAAACAACACTGTCACAGTTTATGAGGTAGGCACCCCAAAACTCTATGTTGAAAATTTGGTGAAAAAATTCCCAGAAATGACTGTTTTACGAGCGTGCATTGAGCATTTCCTACGCACGCTCATAACTTTGATAATTTTTAATATTTTCACTCCAGATTTTCAACATTGCCATTTTACCGCACCTCCTTATGAACAGTATAGCTGTCATTTTTACATCTCGCCCAAAATACATTTTTCAGATATGTAGCGCAATGGTGCCATCGGTGTGCGAAATCAATGTTCAGGACAGATTAAGAAAATCAAAGTGACACTTCACGAGCAGAGGTGTTAAAATGGCTATGTTGAAAATTTGGTGACAAAAGTCCTTAAAATGACTGTGTTATGAGCGTGCATTGTGCATTTTCCATGCACCCTCGTAAGTTCACAAATTTGTAATATTTTCAGTCCAGATTTTCTACACTGGCATTTTTCCACACCTCCTTATGAACAGTACAGCTGTCATTTTTCACACCCTGGCTGAAATGGTGTTTTTGACTTCCGGTGCAGAAATGCGTGGTCGCTGTGGGAAATCAGTGTTTGGGACAGATTAAGAAAATCACAGTGACACTGTTTATGAGCAGAGGTCCCAAAATGCCTGTGTTGACAATCTGCTGTAAACAATCCCCAAACAAATTACATTAAGGGTGTGCATTGCACTGTTTCTACGCATGCTCATGACTTCACCAGTTTTTTTTATTCACTCCAGATTTTCAACATTGCCATTTTTCACACCTCCTCATGAACAGTACAGCTGTCATTTTTCACATCCTATTCGAAATGTGTTTTCGCACCTGTAGTACCAAATAGCATAGTCGCTGTGCACAATCAGCTTTCGGCTAACAAACTGATATTGCCACTGTTTATGAGGTGGGGGTCATAAAACACCCATGTTGAAAATTTGGAGTGAGAATACCAATGAACGCTTGGGGCGTTAAGGTTTCCGGCCATAACGCCCCACTCTGTAGAGACTGACAGGCATCAGGGGTGTGACTTGCGATTGTCATCTGTAATGCTCATGCCATTCCACCCCAGCCACACCCTGGAGTTAGTGACAGGCATTGAGGTGTGCCTTGGACTCTTCAGCCCCAAAATTCACCCTATTCTCCTATACTGCACCCTTCTCACTATATTTCCTTATGTAATGGGGTAAGCATAAGGCCCAAAGACCCCAAGGCACACCGTGACACTTGTCAGTGTCTGCAGGGTAGGGTGTGGTGAAATGGCGTGGCCGTTGTGCCTGATGACCCAAAGGCACACCCCAATGTCTGTCAGTCTCTGCAGGGTGGGGGTGGGGTTGGCTTCAGTTCAATACTTTACTGCCATTTCTATTACGAATCTCTCTAACTCCTACACTACCAATGCCAATGCCAGCAAGCAAACATTCAGCACTGACAAATGCTTGTTTAATTTTGTGCAGTGAGTACCTTAAATGTTTTGTCTTGGAACATTAATGGCCTTAAGACAGTGGTGAAGCGAAAAAAGGTATAGTCATATATAAAAAAGGAGTGGGGAGATGTAATTCTCCTCCAAGAAGTATACATGACAAGGCAGAAAGTGGACAGACTATCCTCCTCATGGGGGGGATTGTTATTGGCAGCCCCATTTACCTCCAAGGCTTGAGGTGTTGTGATTTGGTTTCACCCAGAAATGCAAGTTAAAGTCCATTCCTCAGTTGCAGACCCCTTGGGGAGGTACCTTATAGAAGATGCAATGGTAGAGGATGTAAGATACACATCTATATCCCTGTATGGACCGAATTACGACACACCTGACTTTTTCTGCCATATGGCAGTGACCATGGCTCCATACAGGGAAAACATTATTATGGAAGGGGATTCTAACACTTATTGGGATGTCTCTTTGGACCACTCTGGTACCAAAGTACGGCCCACACCTAAGAGTGTCTTGGCCCTTAGAAATATACTAACATACTAACATACTAAAATGCCAGCAGAATAGGCCTAACGGTCTTTCGTGTCTGCTCGTTTGGTCAGCCCCCACCCTGGGTGCTGACCTTGCTGTCCTCGCCTTCTCGGCTTCTCCCTTCCCAGTTCGGATATTCTTGCTGCATTGGATTTGCTTCCAGAACCCTTCCCTGTACCTGTCCCACCCCTCCACTGTCTCTGCCTCCACCAGCCCCCTAGGTAGTGCATTCCATGGCTCCACCACCCTCTCAGTGAAGTAGCACCTCCTCCTTTCTCCCCTGAATCTTCCCCCCTCCAGCTTCCACCCATGCCCTAGTGGCCCCTTCCTCCTTCCTTCGAAGCACCCTGACTGTTCCTCCCTATTTACCCTCTTCATGTACCTGAAGACCTCTATCATGTCCCCCGGTCCCTTCTCTCTTCCAATGTGTACATATTTAGCTCTTGAGCCTCTCCTCCATAGGTCCTATCCCCAAGCCCCAAATCATTTTGGTTGCCTCCTCTGGACCCTCTCCAGGAGGTTAATGTCCCTCTTTAAGTGTGGCCTCCAAAACTGCACGCAGTACTCCAGGTGCTGACCTCACCAAGCAGTTATACAGAGGGAGTATCACTTCCCTCCTTCTGGAGTTGATCCCCCTAGCGATGCATCCCAGCATCCTGTTGGCCTTGGCTGCTGCCCTCCTACAAGTCTCAGAGTTGTTCATCTTGACATCCACCACCACCCCCAGGTCCCTCTCAGCCATTGAGACTTGTAGTATTCCCCCTAGGGTGTACGCTTGGCCTGGGTTTCTGGCCCCCAGGTGGAGTACCTTGCATTTTCCTGCATTGAACCTCAGCTTCCACTTTCTAGACCATCTTTCCAGAGCCTCCAGGTCCCCCTGCAGGGCCACCTTCCCCTCCTCCCCATCCACCACCGCCCCCAGTTTCGAGTCATCTGCAAAGAGACTCATCTCACTCCTGATTCCTGTCCTTATGTCAGGATATGTAGGCGTTGAACAGAAGGGGCCCATGGACTGATCCTGTGGGACCCCACTAATGACCCTCCTTGGGGATGAGACTATCCCACCAACTATGACCCTCTGGGTCTGGTCCTGGAGCCAATTGCCTATCCATCTGATCATCTGGTTTCCCACCCCAAATGGCGAAGGAGAGCCTTGGTGGAAACTTGGAGGCCTGCAATCCTAATAGAAGAGAATCTTCATTCTACTCCCATGCCCACCGCATTTATACAAGAATTGATTACTTGCTCCTGTCCCCCACTTTGGTGCACCAGGGTCTAAGTGCCTCCTACGGACCAATCACAATTTCTGACCATGCCCCTTTGAAGAGTACAGTGGTATTAGGCAGGGAGCCCTAGGCATCCAGACAGTGGAGAATCAACTCCACCTTGCTAAGTGACCCTGCCTTTGTGACACATATTTCAACGTGTCTTAAGAAATATTTTACCAACAATATGGGGATAGGTGCCCCTACTACCACAGTGTGGGATGCAATGAAAGCATATGTCCGAGGGAAATTATTTCCTATGCGGACTTTAAGGGGAAACAGGAAAGGGAGGCAGTGATGAAAATAGAGAAAGACATACTTAACGTGGAGAAAAAATTGATGCTGGGTGACCAGACAATGAACAGACATTCATTAACAAATAGGTGGGCCCTACTATATACCAGTCACAGAACTATTTTGAAGGGCATAAATCTAGCAAATGGCTGGCTTGGCAGCTCAAAAAGCAAAGATCAGACAGAACAATATTAGAGATAGAGACGATGGGGGTGTCTCGTCATCATATCTTAAGTTAATAACCGATAGATTTAAACAATTCTACCAAACACTGCACGCATCCCAGACACCACATCAGAGTGACCCTGAGACATTTCTCAGAACCATCACACTTCCTTCTTTGGATACTGAGAGTCAGACAAATCTGGACCAACAAATTACAAGAGGTGAGGTGAAGAAAGCTGTATGGTCTTCCAGATCAAACAGGGTCCCAGGACCTGACGGTCTCCGACCCGAATTTACAAAACCTTTGGGCCTGTTCTAGAGAGCCCCATGTTACAAATGATTCAGGATGCTTTGGAAAGGGAGATCTGCCACAGACCCAGCTCCTGGCCATGATAACAGTGTTACCTAAGCCAGGTAAAGAGCCAATGAAATGTGGCTCATACAGACCTATTTCCTAGCTTAATGCAAACTATAAAATATTAGCTAAAATACTAGCCGAAGAATACAAGAGGTTCTCCCAAATTTAGAACATCCAGATCAAGGGGGTTGTGTCGAGCAGACAAGCGGCGTAATATCCGCCACACACTGAATATTATGCATCTGTGGGCCCGCGGGGGCAGTGCAGTCGGGGTCTCCTCGCACTTGATGCGGAAAAAGCTTTTGACCACATGGAATGGCCTTTCATGTTTGTGGTCCTGGCCAAGTACAAATTTGGACCCAATATTCGTTCATGGATCCGGTGTATATACCTCTCAACTCAAACCCAGGTACTGACAAATGATACCATAGCTGCACCTTTTTGACTTACAAGAGGCACTAGGCAAGGATGTCCTCTTTCCCCACTACTATATATTCTGACCATTGAGGCATTGGCTGCTGCTGTCAAGGCCCATCCAGATATTCGGGGGCTTAGGAGCTGGGAAACAAAACATGCCATCTCCCTTTTTGCATTCAATGTACTTTTGTTTCTGGCACAGCCGGCTAAAGCCCTGGGGGCCCTAACTGATTTCTTTGAAATCTATGGCCCACTTTCTGGGCATAAGATTAACTGGGGAAAGTGTGAGTGGCAGGGATGGACATCACACCCTCTACTGAAATTAAATATCTGGGAATTAAACTACCCCAAGTCCTGAAGAAACTACAAGAACTAAACTACAGACCCTTATTAACAGAATAAAAGACTGCAGAAAATGGCAATCACTTCCCTTAACTCTTTAAGCCAAGTAAATTCAGTTAAAATGAATTTTCTTCCCCAGTGTTTATACTTGTCCCAAACCCTGCCTGCACCTTCCATGTAAATACATTAGCGCCTATAGAGGGGCAATAACATCACTGATTTGGCAGGGCAGAAGGCCACCCATCAAAAAGCAATTCTGTGGCTCCCAGTAAATAAAGGAGGCCTAGTTCACCACATTTTAAATTGTACTACTTAGCAGTGCAAATGGCACATGTAAAGGACCTTGTCCCACAAGATGCCAAGCAGAGGGCCTGGGCATCCCTGGAGACTTCACCAGGCGGGTCCCACTATATAATCAAGTCCTCTACCAATGTAACCCCCAGGTGGCCTATCCCAGGGCTACTACCCTGCCTGACTGACTACTGGCAGGTTGAGGGGCCTAGGTCCAATAGCAAGTGCCTCTACCCAGAGGTCAGGGTTTACAGTAGTTAAACTAACTTGGTTGCAGCCCTCTGGGACACTGTAATCCTCCTTTCTTCCCACTAATGGCCCACACAATGCAGCAGGAATATCTTCACAATGTACACTTACCCCCAGGACTGGCTCTGTCGACTGGACGCTGGGGACCCCCTGTAAAACAAGATGATACAATGCAAAAGCCACAGTACAATACTTTAACATAAATAAATACCTCAGACAGTGTAACTTTGCTGAAACAAACAGATTTGATTTATTTAAGGAGCTGTAACAAGGAAGGGAAAATCAGGTTAATTAGGTTAAACACATTAATAATCACAGTACAGTGCGCATATTCGAGTCCCAAATTGTCACTTTCACTGGGTACCCAGGATGGGGGGAGGAGGCTAGCCAGGATCGGTGCAGCTGGTTGGGGCCCTGTGGTGGAAAAACACTGGCACAATACCCAAATTGTAATCCAGAGCCGGTTGGCTCAGTTCGTGAAGAAATAAAAAACCAAAAAAACAATTAGATGATACACTTGCAATTCGATAAACAGATGGCAGGGAGCTACCCTGCTTTGTACTCACAAACTCAATGCTGGGAGCTGGATGGAAAGCAGATTGTCCTGGATTGCCAGGAGGAGCAGAACATGTGGAAAAGGTCCTTGTGACTGGACCCCACTGCAGTTTAGAGAAAATGGATGTAGTCTGGATTAAGCTGGGATTTACTTCCAGCCTCATGCACTCAATTCACTGTACAGGGGATTTGAAATGCGATTCCCCACAAGCACTATACACATTTATATGTAAAAGGAAAGTACTATACCAGGCAGGCTGCTTCTCTATCCCGATCGCAATTACTGCACAATACCCGGGAGAACACACAGCAGATTTAGTTCCTGACAGACCGAGCGCGATTCAGCAATTTCTCCAGTCTTCTACAGGGTGAGCCTGGTTTCTACTCTTTAGATCTCCTTGATTCTCCTCACAGATCGGATTCAGTCTGAACTGGTGTTTACACAAGCTGCAGACCGAAACTTAGGGCCTTACACACGTTTCCTGCACTAAAACTACACACCGAAGAAGCACACTGCTCCTTGTCTCTTCACTGCCCAAACTGATCTCATTTTTCCAGTAGACAGAGCCGGGCATTTCCTTTGAGTTCCTCCCAGTTCAGTTGGCTGGCTTGGCTGTCACTCATAATCAGACTCCCCCTGTTGGTGCAAAAAGGCGCCGAAGTCCAAACTACAATTTCCAGAAGCATTGGCCATACAGTACATAGGTGGCTGGCTCCACAATGAGAGTCCAAGTTCTGATTTGCCAGCAGCAGGCTCCATTTCAAAGGTCCCCCCACACTGACTGGTCCAGTTCAGCAGTTCATCCAGAATGGAGGGCTAGGCAAACACAGTTCTGACTGCAAAGAAAAGCAGGTTAGACAAACTGTATTTTCGTTATTACTCTAAATGATTTCTGGAAACAGTTACATCTTTGAAAAGTGATCACACTGCCCACTTGGTGACGAAGCAGACGATTTTGCAGCAGCTCAAGTGGGACTCAAGCAGGAAACACACAGTACCCCATAGAAACTAATTATGTCTGCAAGCAGACAGCTCTTAAAGACAGTACCAGAGGCTCTAAAAGCACTCACAGAGAAGCGACTCAGCATGAAACACCATTCAGGCTTGGAGCATTCAAGCAAGCTCCTGGAAGACTTTTGGGACCCCATTTGCAGGGGTTACACCCTTCCGGCCTGGGAAAGCTTGGTGTCCGCGTCAAACAAGTACCCCGTAAGTTTCAATACAACCATATACATTTTCATCAGTATCACATTAGGCTTATACATGTAATCATCAGTCAATATATCACTTTACCAGAACACATTTCTGAAACTTTGCGGTCGTCCTCTTCACAGTATTACACACACATTGTACCATAACTCAGGTTATACCTCTTGTACATGAAACCTGAGAGAAGGGCCCTACCCTATCAGCTACCTTGGGGCTGGATGGGGCAGGGCTTTACCATACCTAGAGGGCAATACAAGTAACTTGGAGTTAGCACTGATGTTAAGTTTGGGCAATGAGCTCGGGGACACATACACTCCTTTATGAACAACATTGAGAGGCAAGTCCACAGGCCTCCCAGGGGAATCATAACTGAGGTGCACCACAGGCTTTACAGCTCGATCTGTCTTTCTAGGGGGAACTGTTTCAGTCTCTGCACGCTGAGCCTCATTTTCACAATTATCCTCACTTGTCAGGGGAGTCTCCATTGGGGTAGAGAGGCTAGAACTTGGGGCACTTTCAGCTCCAGGAGTTACAATCTCTGAGTCCACAATACTTGGCTCACATAGAGAGCTTTCTGACACTGACAGTGAATTATCAGGGCACTCGACACACTCTTCTTGTTCTGGTATGTCACCAGTCTGTTCCAGTCCATCATTTTCCTCCTCTGAAAGCTCAAACAGTTCAACCATACACAGTGATTCCATTCCATCTGACTTAAAGCTTTGCACTTCATTTTCTGGAGCATTGGCTCCAGGGACAAGTTGAGAGCTCAGACAGTCCAGAAGGCCCAGCTTCATCTCCAGGATTGACTAGGGATTGCCCTGAAACAACTGACTCAGTTTGTAAGGTAGTATTCAAAACCACACTCACTTTCCTCTGACATGGACTGACAGTCATGTTCAACTGGGACTTGTGGAGGGAACACTTTAATTCAGCTTCTATAGGTGCAGACTTTCTTGATTTTTCTTAGCAGCAGCTCTAGTCACTGGTCCAAGTGGGCATTTTCTGGGGGCTCAGACTCAATCAAGATTTGTCCAATGGGCAGTAAATGATTTCTATGCATTGTTTAACATCTTTTGAATTATTCTCAGATCTTACTTTGTACACTGGCAGATCATCTAGTTTGCCCACTGTGAGGGAGATGGTGCCTTCTGTCAGCAATCTTGTGTTTGCCATGCAGTCCCAGATTTCTTAGCAATACCGATCTCCTCCTGGGTTCCTGTGCTTCACCTTTTATCATACCTTTCTTTGTTGGCCAATTTCGTTTGGCAGCCATGGTTTGAGCCAGTTGATCGCATGATTTAGCTGGGCCTTTAACTTTTGCACATACTGTAAACAGTTGACAGCTCAAACCCCATCAGGAGAGACCCCAAAACACACATCTACTGGCAATCGAGCTTCTCTTCCAAACATTAGGCGGCAGGGGAGACCCAGTGGCATCACTTTTGGTGCAGTTGTTGGCAGTGCCAGAGTGCTAATTTGTTGGCTCCATCTAGGCTGTCCTTTGGGTGGAAGTGCCTAACATATCTAGCAAAGTCCGGTTGAAGCGTGTCCAGGCTGTGGGTCCCCTGGGGTGGTAAGGGTGGTTCTGGACTTTCGTACTCCCACAGAGAAAGCATCTCTTTGATCAGACAACTCTCAAAGTCTCTCCCGTGATCAGAATGGATTCTTTGTGGAGCCCCATAGTGAACAAAAAGTTTTCTACAAGTACTTTTGCCACAGTGGATGCCTTCTGGTCCCTGGTGGGGAAAGCTTGGGTATATCTAAGTAAAATGGTCAGTGACCACCAGCACATTACTAATATTTCTTTGATCTGACTCCAAACTTAGGAAATCAATACAGACCAGCTCCATGGGTGCACTGGTGGTGATGTTAACAAGGGGCAGCCCTCTGGGGCAAAGCTTTCCTCTGTAAGCAGTGACTACAAGTTAGAATGTATTGCCCACATCAGCCCCCATCTTAGACCAATAGAATCTGGATCTCACCAAGTCAAGTGTTCTGTCTATACCAAGGTGCCCCATGTGGTTGTGTAGGACCTCAGTACTGAGTCTCGAAAGGCAGTGGGCAGCACTAGTTGTTGTTTGTCTACTTGTCCCCCTCTGTCTACTGTTTCCTCTGTATAACAGTCTATTGATCAGTTTCAACTTAGGACCTTCTTTGTATAACAATGCAGTTCTCAAATCAGTGGAGCATAATATGGACATCTTTCCCTGCATAGGGGCTTCTAAAGCTGATTTGATCGTGGGATTGCGAGTTTGGCCCACGAATACTGTCATTGTCCTGCTGAGAGTGGTGCACCAATGTCTATTACAGAAAAGTGGCAATAAGCAGCAGGTATGCAATTCTTAGAAGGTCTCAAACAATCCACCATATAGTCCACTGTGTCCATGGACATTTGTTCCTCCCTGTCAAACTTCTGGCAGAGTGCTCGAATAACAGGTTCTGACAGTCTGACCCAGTCATTCTGAGGAACAGGCCTCCGGGAGAGAGCATCAGCATCTATGTGGTTCAGGCCTGCTCTGTATTCAATAGCATAGTCATATGTAGATAATGCAGAAAGCCACCTATGGCCAGTGGCATCCAACTTAGCTGAAGTCTGCACATAGGTCAAAGGATTGTTGTCCTTTTACTAGGATCTTAGCCCCATACAAGTATTCATGGAATTAGTCAACAATAGCCCACTTCAAAGCTGGAACTCTAACTTATGTACAGGATAGTTCTTTTCGGATGGGGTCAGGCTTCTACTGGCAAAGGCCACTGGTCTCAGGCCATTCTCATGCTCTTGGTACAACACAGCCCCCAACTCTTGCAAGCTAGCATCAGTGTGCAGGACATAAGGTTTTGTTGGATTAGCATAGGCCAACACTGGAGCGTGGGTAAGTTGATATATGATCTCTGAAAAGCAGTCTCACAATCAGGAGTCCAGTGGGCCCCAAATATTTCACTTGGACGAAAATACACTCTTTCAGTCTCGAGGGATGCTGACTTTTTGTATTTTTTGTGGGTTGGGGGATACCCTTGAGTAAGGTTAAGTAAAGACCGGATCACTCTTGAATAGTCCTTGATGAAATGCTGATAATAACCACAGAATCCCTGGAATCTTTGAAGTTCTTTTAGATTTTGGGCAGTGGCCAGGTGGTCAAGGCCTCGACTTTACTTGGGTTGGTCTCTATTCCTGGTGGATACTATGTGTCCCTTACTTTACTGATGTTTGAAAGAATTGACACTTATCAATGGACAGTTTAAGGCCAAAGTCTTCCAGTTGGTCCAACATCTTGAATAATCTGCTCTCATGTTCCTCCAGTGAGCTGCCAAACACAATAACATCATCTAGGTATACCAGGCACTCAAGTAAGTTCATGTCCCCCACTGCACGCTCCATCAATCGTTGAAAAGTGGCTGGGGTGCCTGAAATCCCTTAAGGCATCCTCATGAATTCATAGAAGTCAAGCGGACAGATAAAGGCTGTCTTCTCATGGTCATCTGGGGCCATCTGGATCTGGTAGTACCCACTGCGGAGATCCATCACACAGAATCACTTGCTCCCGTTTAGGCAGTCCAAAGCAACCTGAATGAGGGGCATTGTGTACTGATCAGGGATAGACCGCCGGTTTAAAGTGCGATAATCCACGCACATCCTTACTGTCCCATTCTTTTTTCTTACTACCACAATGGGGGAAGCATAGGGGCTTCTGGATTCTTGTATTACACCAGCAGCTAGCAACTCTTGCAGATGCCGTCTCACATCATCTATATCAGCAGGTGCCAGGCGTCGAGACCTCTCACGAAATAGCCTTTCGTCATGCAGCCGGATGTGGTGCTCAGCTCCTTGCATGCATCCTACATCCCATTCCTTTAAAGAAAACACCTGATCTCTCTGGGCAAGCTTCTCACTGATCCTCACTTTCCATTCAGCTGGCAACGGGGAGTCACCGAAATCAAACAAGTCAGGCGTTACTGTCATTCTTCCCCGAACTCTTGCTACTGGGTAGCACTGCAGTGTCTGCACAATGCACATTAACCAGGGTACAACCTCTATTTACTCAAATCTCTCTGTCAGACACATTATGAACTTGAACCATTACCCTTCTGGCATAAGCTTGGGCTCTAGCAGGCAAAATACTAAGCTTGACCAGCAGTCCCTCCGGCAATTTTCCATCGCCTGGTGCATCCAGCATTAATATTTTATTCTTGACATCCTTTCTGATACAGACCTCTCCTGTAAGGTACACTGGGCATTTGGCACCAGGATCAGAGACTCAGGATCCTTTTTCAGACAACTCCAACCGGTTACTCTGGTTCCACTTTGTCAGCATCTCTCTGTGCCTCATAGGCCTTCTTGATCAAGGCCGGAATTCTTAAAGCTCTACTAGTCCTTGACCCCTGTTTTTCATAACACAACTGTGCCAGCCATCCAAACATATGTGCATTAGTCCCAATTAGTAAAGGAACCCCATCATACAGTCTAGTAGGGGGACACACTAAGGCCAGGGTCTCTACTTGCTCTGCCACCCCAGCCACGGAGGTGGGAAAAGACAGCCAAATTCGGATATATCCCGAGTAGGGGTAGGCCTTCTCACTTAACCCCCAGACATGCAGCCCCTCCAATGGTTGTAAGGGTACATCAGACAAATGCTTCTGATACCAATCTTGGAACATAATTGTCACTTGGGAGCCACTGTCTAATACAGCTCTTGTAGACACTCCATTCACCTTTACAGTGGTCTCCATGGAGAGACCCACTATCCTGGATCAGTCTGGAGGCGGTGGCGGTGGCCTGGGAAAATGACCTTGCCACAAAGGGATGTGAGTTAACATTTTTGGGATCTTCACTGTGGTCATTTCGTGCACCTCTTAACCACTGTTTTGTGCTCCAAAGCTCTCCTTGTAGCCAGCTCACCACTCTCTCCAAGTCTTTCTGAGACTGGCATTCCCTCTTCATGTGCCCATCCTTCCCACAATTATGGCAAAATATGTCAGCTGAAGTTTGGGGTGACCAAAGCATCACATTAGGGGCTGCAGCATTGGTACTGTCAATAGAAAACCTTGGTGCCACCTCAGCCGGCAGTGGGGTTGACATTTGGAGACATCTCTGCAGTCCCCTCACTTCCACGGTCAAGGCATCAAGTTTTGAACTGTTGTCAACATGAGGTGCCTGGGTGGGCACCCCACCCACCCCACCCCACATAGGAAGCAGTCGGGCAGAGTGTCAGTGCCCGTACTGGTAGGCTGGCCTTCATGATGAGACTGTCCGTTGTTTCCTATTCTCCCTCAGCAGTTCACCCATGGTGGCACACACTTTTCCTTCTCAGAATACTCTCTAACTGCCAACCCTTGTCCCTGAACTTCACTTGACAGGTCATCCTCAGTCATTGGTCATAGCAGCTATTGGTGCAAGTCCCTCCCGGGTTGCCTTTCTCAACTCCTCAATTTCTCTCATTAGCTCTTCATAGGAGGGTGGGATTCCAGTCAATTGGCCAGGCATAACTGCAGCAACAGCAGTTCTGAGAAGGGGGCAGACTTAAGGATCCTGTCCAGCCTGGTTCGGTCCAATTCAATCGCTGGCAAACTACCCTTTCTGAGGCATTCTTGCAACAATTTTTCCAGCCGAGATAGGATACACAGACAACAACTCCCCTTGATACTGTTGTGCATTTCTTACTCTCCACCACAGGTCCTCATTGGAATCTGGGCTCCCATACACATTCTCCAAGGCTTCAAGATAGTCCTGTGCAGTCGCTTCAGAGTTACTGGCCCATTTGGCACGGATGGTAGCCAGGGCAGGACCTCAGAGGCTCTCACTCACCCTCTTTCACTTTTCTGCTTCTGAGCATTGCCATTCTAGCACTTGAGGGGCAACATAGTCTATCCAGGTCTCCCAGTCATCCTCCCCTTGTGGGGTGGGGTGGGGTGGGGAGGGTGCCAGAGAAATTTTCAACCTCTGGTAAGAGTCATGACTATTGGCAGGTACAGACATAGGGCTTGCACTGGCACAGAAGGAGGGCAATAGGTGCTGGAGGGTGTTGGTGGAAGAGCGTTCTCAGGTGGCAATAATAGTTTCTTTAAATCCTCCGCAGTTTCCCTTCTCCAGCAACAACTAGCAAGTTTCTCTCAAAAGTTTCAGATAGTTGGGGGCTTGTTCTCCCAGGGGTCTTTACTGTCTTTAGTTATCACTTTCCAGGCAGTGAGGGCTTCTTCTGGGGTAATGGTCTGTGGCACTTAGAACTGTCTGTAGGTCCTTACTCTCTATTAGAGCCATGAAAGTTTGGGCGAAGCAGATCAGCCAGCCGCCCCACCACCACAGGGTTTCATAAACATTCGACCTTGGAAAGTATTCCTCTACAGTGTCCATACTGGTACCCAGCGAGATATCCAAGACAAGTACAGCATTTTGGGGTCAATCTCCTGCCCAGTACACCACTTCACCAACTGGTGTACAGCCGCTTCTGTTGGGGTACCATTTATTTTTCACAGTAATTTGTAAATGTGGCCACTAGAGGACACACAACCCTAGCGTGAGCCTCAGATGTAACCCCCAGGTGGCACTATCCCAGGGCTACTACCCTGCCTGACTGACTACTGACAGGTTGAGGAGCCTAGGTCAATGATGAGTGCCTCCACCCTGCAGTCAGGGTTGCAGTAGTTAAACTAACTTGGTCACAGCCCTCTGGGACGCTGTAACCCCCTTTCTTCCCACTAGTGGCCCACACAATGCAGCAGGAATATCTTCACAATGTACACTTACTCCAGGACTGGCTCTGTCAACTGGACGCTGGGGACCCTGAAAACAAGATGATACAATGCAAAAGCCACAGTACAATACTTTAACATAAACGAATACCTCAGACAGTGTAACTTTCCTGAAACAAACAGATTTGATTTATTTAAGGAGCTGTAACAAGGAAGGGGGAAATCAGGTTAATTAGGTTAAACACATTAATAATCACAGTACTGTGTGCATATTCAGAGTCCCAAATTGTCACTTTCACTGGGTACCCAGGATGGGAGGAGGGGCTAGCCAGGATCGGTGCAGCTGGTTGGGGCCCTGTGATGGAAAAACACTGGCACAATACCCAAATTGTATTCCGGAGCCGGTTGGCTCAGTTCATGAAGAAATAAAAAAAAAAAAAACAACAACAATTAGATGATATACTTGCAATTCGGTAAACAGATGGCAGGGAGCTACCCTGCTTTGTACTCACAAACTCAATGCTGGGAACTGTATGGAAAGCAGATTGTCCTGGATTGCCAGGAGGAGCAGACCATGTGGACAAGGTCCTTGTGACTGGACCCCACTGCAGTTTAGAGCAAATTGATGTAGTCTGGATTAAACTGGGGTTTACTTCCAGTCTCATGCACTCAATTCACTGTACAGGGGATTTGAAACGTGATTCCCCACAAGCACTATACACATTTATATATAAAAGAAAGTACTATACCAGGCAGGCTGCTTCTCTATCCCGATCGCAATTACTGCACAATATCCGGGAGAACACAAAGCAGATTTAGTTCCTGACAGACCAAGCGCGATTCAGCAATTTCTCCAGTCTTCTACAGGGTGAGCCTGGTTTCTACTTTTCAGATCTCCTTGATTCTCCTCACAGGTTGGATTCAGTCTGAACGGGCGTTTACACAAGCTGCAGACCGAAACTTAGGGCCTTACACACGTTTACCGCACTAATACTACACACCGAAGAAGCACATAGCTCCTTGTCTCTTCACTGCCCAAACTGATCTCATCTTTCCAGTAGACAGAGCTGGGCATTTCCTTTGAGTTCCTCCCAGTTCAGTTGGCTGGCTTGGCTGTCACTCACAATCAGACTCCCCCTGTTGGTACAAAAAGGTGCCGAAGTCCAAACTACAATTCCCAAAATCATTGGTCATACAGTACATAGGTGGCTGGCTCCACAATGAGAGTCTAAGTTCTGATTTGTCAGCAGCAGGCTCCACTTCAAAGGTCCCCACACTGATTGGTCCAGTTCAGCAGTTCAACCAGAATGGAGGGCTAAGGCAAACACAGTTCTGACTGCAAAGAAAAGCAGGTTAGACAAACTGTATTTTCATTATTGCTCTAAATGATTTCTTGTAGTTACATCTTTGAAAAGTGCTCACTCTGCCCACTTATTGTGGTAGAAATGGAGCGATTTTGCAGCAACTTCGAGTGGGACTCAAGCGAAACACACAGTACCCCCATAGAAACTAATTATGTCTGCAAGCAGACAGCTCTTAAAGAGACAATACCGAGACTCTAAAGCACTCACAGATAAACGGCTAAACACCAAACACCATTCAGGCCTGGAGCATTCAAACAAGCTCCTGGAAGACTTTTTGGGAACCCCCATTTGCAGGGGGGTTACACCAACAAACTTTAGTTAGAAATGGAGTAAAACAAAAAACCCTTTCACCCGTTCCACCATCAAGGCATGGACCCAGGCACATAGAACTATAAATTACAGACAAATATTATCCCCAGATGCATCTTTGGAATCGGTTCTTGACCCTGAGAGCAAACTGTCCAAACAATTCTATATAGTTTTGCTTCCTGGAACTGGAGCGGTCTTAGATATATCTCAGCTCCACAGGAGGACAAAGTGGTCCCTTTACGGACTTATAAAGGAATTTAGCCTTAGTACCTCTCATAATTTTTGGTACATTAGGATTAGCAGTTGCATTAGGGTGATAATGGAAAGCCTCAAACCCCTTGGAAATCAAAAGATCATGAGTAGAGGAGATTTTGACAAATCCTGCAGGCTCTATGGCGGTGAAACCATTAACTCATTCTATCTGATGCTGCCATTTTGGGTCAGTTTATGCAACGGATGGTTTTGACGCCATCTGGTGCTATTGGGTATAATGGGCAAATGTTATAGATTGTTGGTGGAGCTTTGCGGGCCCATTTGTACAGGTGAGGAAAGATGGGCGAAAGGACTTCCTGAAACCGTAACAGAGGGGACTGGAGAGAATATTTAATAAGAGCATGTCCTGCTCTGTAAATAACAGAGCGAGAGCCATACACTGCAACATTGTACACAGAACTTATTTTACCCCAGTTCTGGCCCACAAATTAGACCCTGAATCCTCAGATGTATGCCCAAAATGCAAGGGAGCACCGGGTACTTTTTTCATCTGGTATGGGCCTGCCCCAGGATCCACTCCTTTTGGAGAAAGATACTTTTTTTTATTTTAGTCTTTGGTAACCAGGTAAGGCCCACTAGGCACAAGTGCCTATTTTCAGGGGTGACCTGGGAGCACTGGGTGGTTAAGTGACTTGCTCAGAGTCACACAGTATGCAAGTGGAGGTTGTGAGAATCAAACTCAGGTCTGGTCTGCTGGATGTATCAAGCTCGTTCACACCTCGTTCGTCTAACCTCTAGGCTATACTGCCAGCCCATGCTGGCCTTAATGTCCAAGGTATTGGGTACTACTATACTAGCTGACCCTAAAGATATACTCCCGGGATTCCCAGGGGAGGAGTAAACAAGAAAATGGAGAACCACCCACTTCAGCAACTAAGCATAGTAGGGGGAAAACAAGTCTTAGCTCAAAACTGGATCTCTGAGCAGGCACCCACAGTCTCGCACTGGGCACATGCACTAGTGCAAAGTATGAAATTGCAGCACATCCAATACATGGCCGTGAATCAAATTACAAAGTATCAAGAAATCTGGGAACCACTGGAAGTGGCCAAGGGCAGCAATGGATTCCACTATTCTAAAAGGTAAATTGTAGTGATGGCCTAACCACAATAGTATATACCAGAGCAATTATAGATGTGCCAGGCTTGCTTAGACTAAATCCTCCAGATACGCTCCTGGTGGTCAAATATATCAGAGTATCAGTGTGCTCTCTGGGAACAAACTAGGGGTAAGAAGTAAAATTTCTCGACAACGTCCTTTTACCTATCTGTTAATACTACACTGTATGTTAAGCAGAAGTAGAACTTATCTTCAGAAGTTGATGGAAATGTGAACAATTTTAACTGCTTACTCTGCTTTGTAAAACTGACTTATTTAAATAAAGTTTACCAAAAAAAAAAAAATGTGCTGCTTATCCAAAAAATTTAACAGGCGGCAGATCATGGGGCAGGGAGGAGAGCTGGGAGGTGATGTGGGACGCAAGGACTGGTGTGCTGTCTCCATCAAGTACACCGGTCCGTTAGGAGAGGGACCCGCAATTTTTTTGAAGAGCTTCTGGACAAATAACACAGCTTGGGGACCCTCAGCGCCCCCTGGTAACCCCATCACCACAACATTGTTTCTTCATGACCGGCCTTCCAAGTCTTCAAGCCAGTCCTCGGTCTTGAGGAGGTGCTGCAGTGGGAAACAAGCTCAGGGTCCTGGTGATGTCTCCAGTCTTCAAGGGAGTAAATATGAGTCTCTGCATCCCCGACCCTCGAGAACAGAGTCAATGGAAGTGCTTGACTTCTGGAGCTCATCAATAAGCACTAGGAGGGAGTTCTGTAGGGGAACAGTTTTGGCCATGAATTTGTTTTCTGTGAGAGCCATTGATGCAGCCGGAGATTTCGAGGCCCCCACGGGCTGCGGTTTATTTCTTTTTGCAGCCTTCTTCTATTCGGGGATAGGTGGGGGGTTATGCCATGGCAGTGGCACCTTCATATCCACATCCATTTCTTCAGCGGTGTCACAGAATGGATTGGAAAACACACAGGGCAGTCAGAGGTCGAAGTAGTCTTCTACCAACAGCAAAAAGCACGAAATAGCTGATAAATCTGCAGCATTTGTTGGAGAGGGAAGAGCAGAGGACAGGCACATATTTTCCTCAAGCTGCCATCACGATGGCCCCCATACTGTCTTGAACCATTTTTGAGTAACTGACAAGTGTTATTTGTTTAGAATACCTGAATTTATACAATGCTCAGAAAACATCCTGTAACCTGATTGGTCAGTTAAGGTCCTTACTGAAAAGACTAAGCCTGTGGTATGATGTGTGGTAGTAAGCATCCAAACCTCTTCCCTTTCTGGGCTATATAAGCCATCTTTCTCCTATTCAGAAGCTGTTTCTTTTCTCCAGCTGGGGGCTCTGCCTCACCCTATCCCCATGTTTGCTGCTGCTTTTCCTTGTTGCTTTCCAGCTTTCTTTTGGTTTGTGCCTTCAGTTTCTGTTTGATGTGTGTCTTTAGCAGCTCTCTAGGTTAATATTTTCTCTTTTTGCCTTCCCTGGCTTTAGCGTTGTGCTTCCTGCTTTTCTCTCTCACACATACTGCTCCCATGTCCTCTTTTAACTCCTGTGCTTACCTTCAGTTTTGTTTTCAGTGTCCTGACTTGTTTCCAAGTCCTACCTATGTTATTCTGCTGTACATTATGTTGCTTACATTTTCTCAGTCTGTTCTGTCTGCTGTTCATACCAAGTCATTTGCAAACCTTTGCAAACCTTTCACTTCAGTACCACTGCATGCATTTAATTAATTTCACCTAGCTCCAGACAGCTGCAACTTCTCATACTCAATCATTACAGTCAGCCTTTATTTATTTATTTATTTGTTAGTTACCCATGGAGCTACTGATCCAGGGGATAGTTTTCAGGCCGACCCAGGTCATCAAGATGGCACATAACAGTAAACAGTAATTATTAGCATGGCACAGTACAATTAATTAACTCAGGCAATGAGTACAAAGTCACCTAACAATAAATAGCGAAGTAGTAGTACAGGGCGGATTCATGCATCAAAGTTAAGAGAGTGACAGAGATCCCGCATTAAATAATGACAATGTACACAATTTACAGAATATACAAAAGAATGCAAGGGCACTCATACAGAAAGAAGAATTGACCAGCAGGATCTGTCAAACCCAGACCGTGAAATACTTATTTCTCAGTGTCAGGAGGCATTTACAAGAAGAGACAGCTATGGAGGCAGTCCTATAGTGCAATTTGAAAAGGGAGTTAGTGTCTGAAAGTGCTAGGAAACCAGCAGGCTGTTTTGGTACTGGAGAAGGCATTTTGTCCCATGCAGGTAGGAACCTGTGGTACTCTAGGAGAAGATGTTGGGGCCTAAGATTCCTGGGACCCAGCTTGGGGTTTAGGATAAATGGCAGTGAGAAGGACACTTTATACTGAAGGGATTTATCAATGAGGCAGTCTAGTAGGAATTTGCAGTGGACTTGCAGAGAGCTTGCCAAGGGCCTGGTAAAGGGAGCAGTGATGGGTGGAATACGGGTCATAAAAGCAAACCTACAAATATTGTTATGCTGTGTTGAATCTGGCCAGGTAGAAGATAAGGTTTGGGTATAGATAGGAAGCTGTTGTCCAGAAGGTAGACTAACATACACTGAGCAATGGCCAGCCTCTGTTTTGGGATCATAAGGCCTTTTAGCTGGAAGGCAACACCCAGTTTCTGATTTGCATCTAACCACAGCCCAGTGTGGTCTGAAGAGGTTAGTGAGGTCAAATGTGATCCCCTAGGTACAGGTGGGCAAGCCAGAGAGAAGACTCGAGCCTGGCTTGAGACAATGTCTGGCTTGGCTTGGCTCAACCGCTATGAGAAATTGAGAGTCAAGGTCAAGCTTTGAGTCAGATATGATCAAACAAAAATTTTTGTTAGCTTGAGCAGCTAGTGCAGTGACAGAAACTTTCAACTCCTTTGTGTAATTCATGGGGAGGCATACTTCTCAACTGTCACACATTATGTGGTATGTCACTCATTTTACCTCTAAGAAACCCTTTGTCCATCATGGGAAGGTGATATTCCACATTCCCACTGGTCCTTTAAAGCAGAAATTCATAATAATCTATTATGCTCAGTTATCAAAAAACATTATGAACATTAGTGCACTGATAGCTATAGTGTTCTGAGCTTGCAGTGCCATGTTAGACAATATGTCACAAATTTTGCTCATTTGTCACACATCGTGTCACACATTTTAGTGAAGAAAGGTTGAGAGGCATGTGGGGGGATACTGTCAGATATTGTTGGCTCAGCTCATGTTTTGGCTCATAGACTAAGCCAGACCCCAGGCTCAGCTCTGGCTTGGTCTCTAGTTGAAAATACCTGGCTTGCTCACCTCTACCACTTGGTATTTGAAGGCAGTTAATTGTTCCAGGACTGTCCTATCCAGTGACAGCTTGTTCAAGCGGTTAGTACCTCCTGGCCATTTGGCAAGGCAAGATTTGGACCTGAACAAAGACAGTCTCAGTCTTTTTGGAATTGACTAGGAGTCTGTTTGTGAGAACAACCGTTGGGTAGTGTTGAACTCTTCTGTGAGGGTATAAGATTTTTCAGCTCGGGTCTTGGCACTGTGGTAAAGAATCAAGTCATTGGTGTAGAGAAGCATGTGGCAACTGTTGCACTCCTTAGGGAAGGAATTTACAAATAAGGAGACCAGAACTGGCCCTAGCATTGATCCTTGAGGAACTACATTTTTTTACACCGTGTGTTGGAAGTGCCCCCTTCCCCGTGCATACCAGCTGGGTTCTTCCTGAGAGGTAATTGCAGTACCAGGAAGTAGTCACTGTGGAGAACCTAGTGAGGTGCACTTTGTCTAGTAGGATGTCTTAGTCAAGTTCATTTCAGTATCTGTGCTGCAGTCATGTTTCTAACATAACTTCCTGCTTTTCCTGCTCATGGCTGAGTGTACTCACGATTTTGCCCTTTGATTTTGGTCCATATTTTCAGTACCATTTCATTCAGTTCACTCCCAGTCATGTCAGTCATTCTTTTAAGATGTTCATGAAGCCCATTTCATTCATATCAATTGTCCTTCAGCAGTTCACATTTACTCCACTTCAGACTATCAGTCATTCCTACAGAAGTCATCATTCAGTCAGTCCATTTATGCTTAATGCCATCAGGCTCGCTGAATGCATTCCTACTAGCCACTATCATATTTTTAAGGTTTTGCCCTTAGGATTGCCCTGCGGGTAGACATGCTCCTTGATGCCCTTGAAGCCACATCTTGAGGGTGAGTCCCTGCCTTGGGCAGGGGTTCTTCTCTGTAGACTGCTTATCTCCTGCAGTGCCTCCTGGCATTCCCACTGGGTGGTAAGGTCCCACATTCCAGGAAGCTTTAGCCACACAGACCCATAGTCAATGGCTTCTAAGTGGTGTAGTATTTAAGACTTTAGCTGCCTGGGGTAGGGCTCTAAACCACATGGGTTCCTTTAGCTGTACAGACCACATCAGCAGCACCTTTGAAAGCTGTTCTCCTTGTGGCTGCCTAAGGTCCACCTAGTCTTATTCCGTATCCCCTTCCTTTAGTTTTATGTCCAGGTTAGGCCTCCTCATGGTCTTAGTACTAGGAGTTAACCTTTCAGCAGTTGTTACTCTCCTCATTCCACATTTTGTGGTCTGGGCCACCTTCATGGGGGAACTTCATTTAGCTACAGAGGTCAACTTGCAGCACCCCCACAGTGTTATCCTGTTAAAAGGATAGAGATAGTTGTCCCTCTGAACATTTTCTCCTGAACTGGAATTCCAAATTAGCAAGGTAATCTGTTATAATAAGCACTCATGTCAGGAAAGGTGACTGCCAAAGTCATGGATCCCCAGAGATTTCCTCTATAGTTTTTTTTTTTTTTTTGTCTGTCCTGAGTTAAAAGACCATAATGTAGCTTTTCTGTTAGCATTTACCTTGTGGATTTCCACTGTGAATTGAGGCTGGATGATGTCTCATGTTTTCCTACAACCCTTCTCTCCTTCTGAAAGTCATGCCTTTATCAGTCATCACCAGCTATCAGCTGTCTGTCACCCATCCTTCACTCCTCCCTCTTACCTTCCTCCCCTTCTATCCACCCTAGTCTCCTCTCTTCCCTTTTGCATAACCTTGAGTTTCTCCATCACACCCTCCTCTCTCTTCCCCACCCCCCACTCTCTTCCCTCCCTCCCTCCTGCTGTAAGGGATGGAAATCCCACTCCATCCTGCTGCTCTTCTTCCTGCTTCTTCTCCTATCTGGCAACATAGAGTCCAACCTAGTCCTGACTTCTCCATCCTTCTGTGCCTCCCCAGCTGCCAAAGGCTTGATCTTATTTCACCTCAATGCACAGGGCCTTCTTACTAAACTCAACCTACTGTCTGTACTGGTATCACAATACTCTCTAGATCCTCTGTATCTCTGAATCCTGGCTGTCTTCCAGGATTCCAGTTTGCAGTCTGGCTCTTTCTGCCTGTCAACTTTTCAGCCAGGACAGGAGTAAACGTTGGAGTGGTGTTGTCATCTACACCTGTCAGAGTCTACCCTGCAACATGGCTATAGGAATGTTGTATCCTCCTCCCACAAGTTTCTTCTTGTCAGGCTGTCATTCCCTCCTCTGTGTCCATTTTCACTGGTGTACTCTATGCCTCACCTAAGATATCTCACCCACCTCTCTGATTGATTCCATCCCACAATCGCTTCTCATTCCTCCAATTGTGAACTTACTCTCAAGGGAATTTTAATGTCAACTGGCTGTCCCCAGCCTCCAAGCTGATCACACACAATGTTGAGTCTCTTAACTGCACAAGATCATCACCAAACCTACTCAAGCTCAACCCTCACTCACAAAACCACTCCCTCTTGGACTGGTTCTCTCCTCCCATCCCCATCACATTGTTGCAGCAGGTATTTGCCTGACACTTTCAGTGACCACTGCATGATGTTCTGCATCAGAAAGATCCAATGTCCACCCTCCTTCCCCAAACACCTCTGGTCCAGATCACTCCAGTCGCTCAATGCCCAGGCTCTCCTGAGTGACCTTGGTGCATCAGATTGGACAGCCATTTCCATCACACCCTTTGACAATGGCGTTGTCTCTCTCCATGTTTCATGCCAAGTTCTACTGTGTTTGGGACAAGCATGCCCGCTCAAAAAATTCAGGGTCAGAACTTAGCATCACCTCTGGATTACCGCTATAATTGATCAGTACAAGTCCTGTGATCTCACCTGGGCATGCTGTAAATTATCTCATTCCTCAGACCCCCACCTGTATAGAGCTAGCAGGCACTCCTGCACAAAGGCTGTCAGGGCTGCAAAAATCACAATATTTCAAGCCCATTCTTCAGAACAACCTTAAAGCCTTCTCAAGGTTCTAGAAGGTAATTCACTCCTATTTTGACCCTCCCAACCAGTCCAGCCCCTCAGTTCTTCTGGCAAATGATTCACCTGTGTATGACTCCTCCTCTATTGCTTCTCACCTTAATGAGTTCTTCACCACTTGTGCTCCCCCTACTGCTCCCCCTCCAGCCTCCATTTCTCCACACCATATTCCCTCTTCCCTTCTCTCCCAAGGTTTCCTTTTCTCCCCTGTTACTGGCCAGGAGAACCTGACTGCCCTTTTCTCCCTGAATCTGTGCAAGTCTAGCCCTGATGGACTTTATTTAGTTTTTTGTTGACGGGAAAGGAGGACTAGACAATTCTGCCTATTTTTAGCCTCATCCTGGGGGGGGGGTATACAGATGGATGCCAATTGACATTGAACCTGATTAAGCTGTTAGTTGTATTTGTAGTGTCCTAAACTCCTCCATATCTCCACTCCTGCCATTGCAGCTCCTCTGACTCACCTGTTCAACCTCTCCTTCTCCTTCAGTGCGGTCCCACAGTCTTGAAAGCTGGCCAAAGTTATACCACTTGACAAAGGGGGGGGCCCTTCCTCCTCTGGTAGCTACTGGCCAGTCTTTCTCATTTGATTTTCTTTCCCCATTCCAGCCTGTCTTTTGAAAGGAACACTCCACTATTTCCTTCCTGCTGTGTATCACTGATCCTATCCTCTTGGGGATGGAACAGGGTCACATCACAGCAGTCATCTTCATCGACCTGGCCAAGACCTTTGATTTGGTGTCCCACCCTCTCCTCCTGAAGAAGCTGAGTTCTGCTGGCTTCTCCTCTCTGGCTGTTGAATGGTTCCATTCTTACCTCACAGGCTGTCTTCAGTTGGTACAGGTTAGTAGCACCCTGTCACCTCCTCATCCCATCTAGGCAGAGGTCCCACAGGACTCCATCCTCCGCCCATACTCTTCTCCATCTTTCTCAATGACCTGCTCTAGGCCTGTGCCAACTCACATATTCACATGTAAGCAGATGAAGCAGACATCTACACTTGTAGTCATCCACTACAGCCATGGAAGGTCTGCTCCAGCAAGATTTCCACAACATCCTGCGATGGTTCCAATCAGACCAGCTCTGGGTCAACACAAAAACACCTGTGTCCTTGACCTTTGGCACCAGTCAAAAACTGGCCAAACTCTCATCTGTGCTCATCTTCTCTGCCTTGGATGGCTCCCAACTGGAAGGGGTTATTCCTTCAAGTACCTTGGTGTGTGGCTTGACAGCAAGCTTGACTTTATTGCACACATCGGCACAATCCATGCCAAGCTCTGACCTAAAGTTGATGCCTTGTACTACAATAGAGATTGTCTCTGCAGATTTGCCAGGAGCTTATCATCAAAATGTGCTCACAGCCTTTGGCTATGCAAACATGATCTAAGGCTCCGCTCCTTCACCTCCCTAGCCAGACATGATAACCTCTGTAACTCCTTCTATCACTTTGGTACCAACTCCCTATCTCAAACTCATCATTGCTCACTTTACTCATCATCATCCATTCTGTTTCTCTATTTTCATGTCACCAGATGCACTGTGTCCCCTTCATATCTAAATGCTAGTTTGGGTCCCTGCCATCCTACCTCTTATCACTCCTCTCCCATGTCCCCTCTGCCCCTGCTCCCTCTACTCCAGGGACCCATACATCTTTGCTGTACCTCATCCCTGTATCTCTGCTGGCCAATCAGCCGCCTATCATCTTCCACACCTTGGAACCAGTTCCCTCTTCCCTCCACTTCACTACCTCCCTGGCTCTCTCAGGTATCCTCTGAGACTCCTCCCCCCATTGTTCATGTTTCCTAACATTTAACAGTTCTCCACTCATTTGCTTGAAATACTCAGCTGGTTGCTTCTGCCTTGTTTGCTCATTGTGCCGTTCTCGGTCATCATGTTCTTTGTGGATAATTTTTCATTTTCAGCTCTTTACATTACTAAAAGACCGGCACTCAACGAAACACAATTTGGCAAATCAAGAGATCTACCATGCCCCAACACCGTACCAAATTTCAGGCATATCCATTGAAACAGGTCCAAAGTTATTAATGCCCAAACTTTTGACTTTAGTATATAACTGACTGCTGAACCTTAACTATATATATATATACATATATATATATATATATATATATATATATATATATATATATATTATAGTAGGCAGATTCGCCACTATAGTTAAGGTTTGAGTGGCCAGTTACATACTAAAGTCCAAAGTTTGAACGTTAATAACTTTGGACCCATTCAATGAATTTGCCTGGAAATTGGTACTGCTGATGGAGCACACAGATCTCTTGATTTGCCAAAGTGTTCTGTCGAGTGCCAGTCTTCATGTGAAAGCACTGAAATGCAAAATATCCATTTTGAGGCACCTTTTGGCATTCTTAATGTGGTCCTGTACAGCCGTTGTGTGGCATGCTGCTCTGTGAGATGGCTCGTTTGAAAAAGCTTTGGTGACCAAACATGCTGCTTTTGTTTGGTGAAAAAATATTAAGGCATTCAAATGCTGTGGCACTTTTAAGTTCCCATTATAAGTCAATGGGAAAATGTATATGTATATCTTGCGATCAAAGAATGGGGGTTCTGGCCATCTGGTCCCACCTGGCGGTCAAAGAATTTGCAGCCTCATGGTTCAAGAATCTTTATTCCTGAGGATTTTCAAAATTCTTTGATTGTGAGGTCCGCCATTTGGTTTTTTATTTTCCAGTTGGAAAAACACAAATATTTCGGCTCAGGGGTCACTTCTGAAGTAAAACTTCGATGGGTTTTACTCAGTGGGCTCTGATCTACCAAACCATGCCTTTGGTTTCATCAAATTAGTCATAAAAATAGTTATAAGCTTTTAAAATCTTAATTCGCGGCTCGCTAACGATCTTTGATGCGAGCCTGCAAAATCTTTGTGAGATTCTTTGATCGCGATCTTACATCGTGACCTAAAACACTAATATCTTGGCTCAGGGGTGGGCTAGGGACACAAATGAGGGTGGGTTTTGCTCAGGAGGGTCCATTCTATTGAAGCATGCGGTTGGTTCAAATTGGCGAAAAATTGCGTTTCACCATTTTTAATTCTTTGTTCGTGAGCCTGCAAATTCTTTGATCACGAGCCTGCAAATTCTTTGATCGTGAGATTCTTTGATCACGATCGTGCATCGTGAGAGAGGGATGAGATGGTCCAATTTAAAAATAAATTTTCTCAGCCCAGGGGTGTCCTAGGAAGTCAAATGAGGGTGGGTTTTACTCAGGGGGCTTCATTCTGTCGAACCATGGCGGTGGTTAACCACAATTCCTTCAATTTTTTGATTTATAGTATTTTTAATTCTTTGTTCATGAGCCTGCAAATTCTTTGATCACGAGCCTGCAAATTCTTTGATCGTGAGGTTCTTTGATCACCATCTTTGATCGCGAGATAGGGACAAGATGGCCAGATTTTTTATAATGGAATAGATAGGGAAATTTTACCAATCTTTAACATTGAATATCTCAGAAATGGTTTGGTCTTTTTACTTGAAATTTGGAGGGTGTTTACGGCATGTCCTGTAGATGTGAATTATGGTGTTTACGTGTCAGACAATATTTCTTTTGCGGAGATATTGTGTGATGCACTTTATGTGTTGCGGACAGTGTTTTGCTTGTGGTGGTGGCTTGAAATTGATAGGATACCTAGCCTTAGTGTCATGGATGTAGTTTTCAGTCATTGTGTGTGTTAAATGTCAACAGGTGCGGAACTGTGCCAGTCTGACGAATAAAAATTTCAAATTTTGACATGTCATTTCTTGGACACAGTTTGGTCTTTTTACTTGAAATTTGGAGGGTGTTGATGGCATGTCCTGTAGATGTTAATAGAGGTGTTTACGTGTTGGACAATGAATTTTTTGTGCACCTATTGTGTGGCACACTTTACATTTTGTGGACAGCATTTTCTATTGTCCTACTAGATTAACATTTGTTTGGTGGCTGGCCTTGCTGTTGTGAATGTACTTTTTAGTCATTGGGTGTGTAATGTAGCCTGACACTTACAAGTTGGTTTGGGCCCTGCGCTCCCACCAACTTGCGCAACTTTCTACTTTTCTATTCTTTCTTAAAAAGTAAGGAAATTCTATGCAAAAACTTTGTTAATGCATCAGTTAGGGTTCTTCTACAGCGAAAAAAGTGAGGACATTTGGCATTAGGGTTCCACCCTTCCCCACCCTCACCCTGCCCCACCAGCAGGCATCGGGGGTGTGTTGGGGTCGTTGGTGCTAACTCTACCACATTCTCCTACACTGCCACCTCAGCTTGTTTGCACATGGGATGGGGTGAGAGTTGAGACCAATGACCTCAATGCACACCCTGATGCCTGCTGGTGGGCCCAGGCAATGGTGGTGCAAATGGCGGGATCCCCTAATGTCTTAGAACCTGTGGCACAAATTTTACATAAATATATATATATACCCTTATCTGGCAGGCAGTAGCTTACATTTTCTGCAGTTTGTTCTAAGTGTTGTACAGTAAACCTTCCAGCTCACTCCACGTTGGTGTCTGCGTGATTATTACATCTGGTGCTGAGAAGGCAGATACTCATCCAAAATGTTATTTATTTGTTTACTAACTATTTATTTTGATTTTTGCACACCAGGATAGAAACATAGAAACATAGAATTTGATGGCAGATACGGACTGCTTGGCCCACCAAGTCTGACCATTTTTTTCCACATCCAGTATCACCGCAGACCTTACTTGATCTCTGGCTCTTTTTCCCTCCCCCTTCCTTTCTACTATGATTCCCATGTGCATATCCCATGCATTCTTGAACCCCATCACTGTTTTTGCCCCCACCACCTCCACTGGAAGGCTGTTCCAGGAATCCACCACTCTTTCTGTGAAGTACTACCTCACGTCTCTCCTGAAGCTACCCTCCCCCCAGCTTCTTATCTTGCCACCTTGTTCTTAAAGGAAAACACTGGAAAAGACACCGCTTTTCACAGACGCTACAGAAACTCTTCATTAATGCTTTCAGACAGTAACAACTGTTTTTTAATGATTTAAAACAGCTACCCACAAATTCCACTTTCTGTTACTGGCAGCCACCATCTCATGAGCAGCAGTGAGATTCCTGAGCTCACTGTATGCTAATATGTCTGTCTGACCTCAGCTATTGGTTGGCAGGACATATTAGCATAAAGTGAGCTCTGGAAGCTCTCTGCTGCTCATGAGATGGTGGCTGCCAGCAAAAGAAAGTGAAAGTTGAAGGCCACTTTTTAAGTCACTGGAAAAGCATTTAGAGGTAATTTTAAAAAAAGTTACTATCTGAAAGCACTAATCAGGCATTTTTGTAGTGACTAGGGAAAGCTGTGCCTTTTCCAGTGTTTTCCTTTAAGCACTTTTTTCTGAAAAATACTTTCCTCCTGTGCTTTCTTTACCACCATGGGGTATTTAAAGGTCTCTATCATATCCCTCGTCTCCCTCCTCTCTTCTAGGGCATACATACTGGGTCCTTTAATTTAGTCTCATATGGCTTTTGATGCAGACCCTGTACCATTTTAGTTGCCCTCCTCTGAATCAACTCCACTCTAAGTCCTTCCAGAGATGTGGTCTCCAGAAATGGGCACAGTACTCTGGGTGGGGTCTTACCCACGATCTATAGAGGCAGCATCGCCTCCCTCTTCCTGGTGGTGACACCCTTCTCTATGTACCCCAACATCCCGCTAGCCCTCTGAACTACCTTGTCACATTCCCTGGCCATCTTTAGGTCATCAGATATGGTTACCCCCTGGTATCTTTCTTGCTTGGTGGTCCTCAGTACCACTCCACCCATTTAGCACTCTCCCCCTGGTTTTTTTGTGCCCTAAGTGCATTATTTTGCACTTTTCACATTGAAACCCAGCTGCCATACCCTTGACCCCTCCTCAAGTTTTCTCAGGTCTTTGCTTATCCTTTCACCCCACCCAAAGTGTCCACCATTTTGCAGATTTTGGTGTCATCTGCAAAGAGGCAGACCTTCCCTTTAGCACATCTGCAGTGTCTCATATAAAGACATTAGAGAGCAGCAGTCCCAGCACTGATCCCTGAGGCACCCTGCTGAGTCACCTTCCTTGGAGTAAACTCTTACTACCACCACCCTCTGTCGCCTGTCGCCCTAACCAATTTCTTGCCCAATTTACTACCTTTAGACTGACTCCTAAGTTACCCAGTTTGCTTAATAGTCTTCTATGTGGAACAGTGTCAAAAGTCTTACTGAAATCTAGGTAGGCTATGCCCACCTCTCTACTCTAATCTAATTTCTTGGTCATTCATCCAAAGAAATCTATCAGATTCATTTGACATGATCTCCTCCTCATGAATCCATGCTGCCTCGAGCCTTCTAACCCACTGAATTCAAGATATTACACAATCCTTTCCTTCAGCCATGATTCCATTAACTTTTCCACCACTGATGTTAGGTTGGCTGGCCTATAAATGCCAGCCTCCTCCTTGCTACCACTTTTGTGAAGTGGTACTACATCTGCCCTCCTCCAGTCCTCTGGAACCACTCCTGTTTACAGTGAGCTGTTCAACAGGACTGTCAGAGGTGCAGCCAGTACCTCCCTAAGGTCCCTCAATACCCTTCGATGCACCCGTCTGGCCCTAGCCGCTTTGCTCACTTCCAGAATCTTGAGTCCCTGCAGGACTCTCTCCTCCGAAAAAGGGCTGTTGTTCTCCTCCTTCCTCCAAAGCTCCTGTTACTTTTGTGGCTCTCACTTCTCCTTCCTCTGTGAACACTGAGCAAAAGTATTTGTTCAGGATGTCTGCCTTTTCTTGGTCCCCTTCTGCACAGTCTCCCCCTTCCCTTTTTAACCTTACAATCTTAACCCTGGTCTTCCTCTTTCATTTACATACCTAAAAATGTCTTGCCCCTTTCTTTACCCTGGACTAGCCTCTCTTCAGTTTGTGTCTTTGTGTTCCTTACTACTTTCCCTGCTGCCCTCTCTTTCCCTGCTATACCTCCCTATCCTCCTCCCTCTATGTCTCCTTATACCTTCTGGATGCTACACTTTCAGCCTCTACCTTTTCAGCCATCTCTTTTGAGAACCATAGCGGTCTCTTTTTCCTCTTGCTTTTGCTCACTTGCTTGACACAGAGGTTTGTTGCCTTTACTATGGCCCCCTTTTAGCTTCACCCACTGTTCCTCCACCCCACCCAGGTCATCCCTCACTGCCAGGTCATTTTAATTTTATCCTATCAAACTCTAGGATTACAAATACCTTTGAGCAGGAACTACTCATTTACAAAGGTTCCACGTCAAAGGATGTAGGGTAACATACATACAAAGGTCAACAATGGTTACAGTCTTAAAACACAAAGATGTCTAAGCATTTATTATACAGCCAAAATGGAAGAGACAGCATAAGCCAGCTTCAGACAAGTTTCAGGGTGAACAGTATATAGTTAGTATAGGATAGGAGGGAGTCAGGAAGAAGTAGGCAGGCTAAAGGGCCATTGTTGGCAGGTAGACGTGGGTGGCAAAAATGCAAGGTGGATGGGCTGGTCATCCCTGAGGTATTCACCATCTTTACAAAATCTGTCCTGATGAAGTCCAGGAACCTTGTCCTTGTGTTGTTCAGTTCTGCAGCCATCCTTATAGGGCCCACGTAGCTCATTTGGTAGAGGATCAGATGTTTAATCTGAGGGGCAAGGGTTCAAGTCCCTGTCTGGGTGGCAGTTAGGTTTGGAACTGATGAGGGCCCACATAGCTCAGTTGGTAGTGCATCAGACTTTTAATCTGAGGGTCCAAGGTTCAAGTCCTTGTCTGGGTGACAGTTAGCTTGGAACTGATGAAAAGTAATCCCTCATCCTTATTATTAAAAAGAATTGGATTGGGGATATGCGACAGAGGGTGGTGGTAAACGGAGTTCACTCAGAGGAAAGGCGGGTGCCCAGCGGGGTGCCACAAGGATCAGTACTGGGACCAGTCCTCTTTAATGTCTTTATTAGTGACATTGCAGAGTGGCTAGAAGGGAAGGGATTCATTTTTGCAGATGACACTAAGATCTGCAATAGGGTAGACACTCACAGTGGGGGTAGAAAAAATGAATATTGATCTGAGAAAGCTTGGGGAGTGGTCAAGAATGTGGCAAATAGTTTCAATGTGAAGAAATGCAAAATCATGCACTTGGGGCACAGAAACCCAGTGGCGGAGTACAAAATGGGGGGGGTGGTACTGACGAGCACCAAACAGGAGAGAGACCTGCGGGTAATCATATCTGATGACCTAAAGGTGGCCAAACAGTGTGACAAGGCAGTGGGGAGCTAATGGGATGCTGGGGTGCATAGGTAGGGGTATCATCAACAAAACAAGGGAGGTGATGATACCTCTGTATAAATCATTGGTGAGACCTCACCAAGAGTACTGTGTCAGTTCTGGAGACCACATCTCTGGAAGGAAAGAGACAAGTAGAGGTGGTCAGAGGAGGGCACCTAAAATGGTGGGCATGGGGTCATAATGTCACAGATATTATGCCGCATGCATAAAGTGCACTGCCAATACAGCGCAACTTCTGCATGCAGCATAAGTCTTTTCTGCAGGGCATTACCCCTGCATCCCTGTTATGGGGAACTGTGCCTCCTGAACCCCCCAATTAAGATTACTAACTCTTGGGGGGCTTACAGCAAATATCACACAAAGTGCAAAACAAATTTAAACTACCATGCGTCTGGGACAGGGAATCAAACCCAGCCCCAAATACTCTGCTTCCGTCACTTGCTGCCAGTGGCTCATCTTGTTAAGCCATGGCAGCTACTTGGTGAAAGCCTGTCCCAACAGAGGTCTTATCCTCTGCCTGGGTGCAGCGAGAGGGTGCAGTACTGCACACAGAACCATTCGCGGTATTGCACCCTGTCGCTGTCATGTACAGCGCTGTTTCTATTTAGCACTTTTGTCATACGTTCTTAAGTGTACAACATATTGACCCAGTAGGAAAATGGTGCAGGGTCTGCATCAGAAGCCCTATGAGGAGAGACTGACCCTTGGAACTAAATATGTACACCCTGGAGGAAAGGACGGAGAGGAGGGATATGATAGAGACTTTCAAATACCTCACGGGTATAAATAAGTTTCAAGAGGAAGGCATTTTTTAGAAAAAAAGGTGCTCAATAACAAGGGGTCATGCTATGAAGCTGGAGTGGGGTAGAGTCAGGGGAGATGTGAGGAAGTACTTCTTGACAGATAGAGTGGTGGATGCCTGGAACAGCATCCCAGTGGAGGTGATGGTGGCAAAAACTGTAATGAGATTCAAGAATGCATGGGATAGGCATAAGGGAACCTTAGTGGTAAGGAAATGGAGGGTAAAGCCAGAGATCATGTTGGGTCTGTGGTGTTACAGTAGGTAGGGAAACTGGGCAAGACTAAGTAAGCCAAGCGGTCATTATCTGCTGACAAATTCTTTGTTTCTAAGAACCACATGCTGGTGGTGATAATGTCCCCAGGTGGCCTCCCACCTTGATGTCTGCAACACTGTCCCTGTTAGTGAGTAGCAGGTCTAGTATTGCCCCATCATGAGTGGGTTTACTGACAAGTTGCCTGAGGAATGCAACATACAGAGAACCCAAGGTGTACCTGCTCCTAGCTGAAAACACAGCTGGAAGGCTCCATTCTACATCCAGAAGACTGAATTTCCCCACAAGCAGCACCTCACCCTTTTCTGCCATCTTGTCAGTGGCTTCCACCAGTACCTTATCCAACTCCTGCCCATGCGGGAGGTCTGTAGTTTATGCCAGTGTAATAGTGGCTCCAATTCCCATCTCCAGAGTGACCCATAATACCTCTTCCCCCCACCATATTCCCTGTATTTCCATTGCTTTTATGCTATCCCACACATACAGCACCACACTCCCTCGTTTCCTACCCACCCTGTCCTTGCTGAACAGAGCATAGCCTGGTATGACCATGTCCCAGTCATAGTTTTCAGTGCACCATGACTCAGTGACTCAGTAATGGCCTCATTATCCAGGTCGGCCTCTGCCATGATATCCTCTAGGTCCAGAATTTAATTTCCTAGGCTTCTAGCATTTCGCTCACATGGTTCCAGATTTTGTTATCGCTCCTCTTGTTACCCCTATTGACACCTCTTTTTTCCTTTTTTGCCCTCTCTCCTTCACCTCTCTCTTTTTAATGCTCCTGTTTCCACCCCCCTTCAGTTGTACTATCCTGCTTCCTTTATTAATTTGCATCTTGGGGGATTCCTCGCGCCTCATGTTCTCCCTACTCTACTTTGACCTGTGGGGGGGTAGCAGTTTCTGCTTCCCTGATTCTTTCTGCCACCCCCCTTGGCTAGTTTAAATGGTCATCAAAGTAATATTTTAAACTATCCACTGAGGACTGTGGTTCCCAGGCCATCACCCCTGTATAGGCCCTTATCACTCCAGGTGGATCCCCATTCCCCAGTGTAAGCTGAAGTTCCTAGAGTGGAGATGCCTCTCCTCTCCACATTATAGACAGGCTGCACCTCCGTGAAAGCCACTGAGTGGGCTACCTGTCTAAGACCCTTCCCCAACTTACTAAACTCCTCCTGCATTATCCCAGCCCTGCCCCTAGCCAGGTCAATAGTCCCCAGGTGGACAATGACATCCAGCTCTCCCTTCCATTTTGCTTCCCTAGCGATCCCCAGGATCCTCTTACCATCCCTCTGGGCTGTGGCATCATGTAGGTACATAACCTCCATCTCCACCCCTATCCTATTCCCGGATCTATCCACCTCAGAATTGAAAACCCCACCAGAAGTTGCATCCTCCTCCTCCTCCTCCTCTGGGGTCCTGTACCACCCTCCTTGGTGTCTCCACTATGGAGGACCCAACATCCTCCCTAGACACTACCATGGATGCTTCCTCCCAGCAGTTCCACCCTGCCAGAGCAGTGTAGAAGATTATGTAGTGGTACTGGTTGAGGAATGTGTCACTGACCCACCACCCACACTTCCAGAGCCCACCATAGTCAGCTGCTCCTCCTTCCTGGCATCCTCTGAGGTAATGTTGGCAGACTTGGTGGCCCTGGGTGAGGAAGAGGTGCCCTGTATCCTAACTAACTCAGCCTGTAGTGGGGCCTGGAGTCTAGCATCCTCCTCCCCCCTCAACGCAGAGGGGTGCTTGCAGATGGGGTAGCACCACAGTCTCCAGAACATCTCTCTGAAAACTGCGGCCCCCAGCCACTGAACTGCTCCACTCCCAGCATTCCCAATTTCTTTTTTTCTTGCTGTGTCACCTGGAAATATGTTTTTACCCTTACCCCGATAGGATGTTTATAGTTTTCCCCTTTTCCAGTTTGCTATGAGCCTTTGTACCTTTACCCCAGATAGTTTTTTTCCCTTCTAACCCTCTTAACAAGTAGTTACCTCTTGTCTGAAGAGTTCCTCCTTCCTTTACCCCCCTTACTTTTCTCTGCTTTTTTCTCTTGTGGTAGCAGCACTTCCACCTTCCTCTAACCCTTTACTACCTGACCCTAGATAGGATACTATTAGTGCTCCCCCAGTACCTTGTTTAAATCTTTTTATACTCCTATCCTAGATAGGGTGTTGCTTCTATACTCAGTTTTGTCCTACCTTTTACCTTCCGCCCTTCCAGGCTGAACAAACGGTAGATGATATGGTAGAATATTGTTTATCAAATATCGTAATTCAGTGCAGGCAGAAGCAAGACATCTCCAAAGCTATTGAGTTGGATGGTATCCCCTCAAGGCTGTTAAAATACGCTATGCCAATAATTGCATATCCTTTAACATACATATATAATTTATCGCTAAGTACTGGGGAATATCCTAATGCCTGGAAACAATCTAAGATTGTCCGTATACACAAGGGGGAAAAATGACTGATACAGGAAATTACCGCCCAATTTCCTTGCTCCCACAGCTCTCAAAGATATTTGAAAGATTAGTATCCACACAGATTAAAGAACATCTAGATTCACAGGGGATAATTAATGACATGCAGTCAGGTTTTAGACAACATCACAGTACCACTACAGCCCTGGTTAAAGTTGTGGGGGATGTGCAGCCGCCCTGGATAGGAGGCCCCGTCAGGTGCAATATTTGCAGATTTGTCTAAGGCGTTTGATTCCTTGGACCATGGCACCTCCTCTTGTCCAGGGCAACCTCACTGTGTATTACCAGGGGAACATTGAAATGGCTGATCTCATACCTGGTAGATAGAACACAGGTGGTCTCTGGGAACTTAACCTTGGGTCTGTTGCCTGTTGTCTCGGGGTTCCCCTAGGGTTCCATCCTGGGCCCACTTCTTTTAATATTTACATAAAGAATGTTTCTTTTCAGAACCATCTGTCATGTTCCACCTATATGTACATGATACAATTATTTATACATCTGATCTCACTGTTAATAGAATACAGGATAAACTCCAAAAAGCGTTTAATGAACTTCAGGTTTTTAATCATACTAGATTGACTCTTAACACTAGAAAAACACAATCTATGCTGTTTTCTAGAACCAGTAAAATCAAAACTCTCCCTTAGGAGTATGGTTACCCTGGGGGCTCGATTCAACAGGTACAGTCCTATAAATATTTGGGGCTATGGCTGGACTGCTCTTTGAAATGGGATGTCCATATAGACAGCTTATTAAAGAACATAGGAAAAAGACTGGGGGCCCTATACAGACTTAGATTTTGCATGAGTGTGGGTATAAACAAGCATTTGTCAATGCTGAATGTTGTCTCAGCTGGCATTGGCATTGGTAGTGCAGGAGTTAGAGGCATAATAGGAATGGCAGTGAAGTACTGAAGTGGCGTAGCCCATCTCCGCCCTTCCAGAGACTGACAGGCATTGGGGTGTGCCTTTGGGTCATCAGCTGTAAACGCTCATGCCATTTTACCCCTCACCCTACCCTGTAGAGCGCTGACAAGTGTCGTGGTGTGCTTTAGGGGTCTTTGGGCATTATACTTACCCCATTCCATAAGAAAATATGCTGAGGTGGGTACAGTATAGGAGAATGGGGTGAACTTTGTGGCCGAACACTCCAAGGCACACCACGATGCCTGTCACTGGCTGCAGGGTGGGGGTGGAATGGCGTGAGCATTACAGCCGATGATCCCAAGTCACACCCTGATGCCTGTCAGTCTCTACAGGGTGGGTGCTACAGTTGGAAACCCTAACACCATAGGCATGTGTTGGTCTTTTCACTCCAAATTTTCAACATGGGCTTTTGTGAGCCCACCTGAAGAGCGGCACTATCAGTTTGTTAGCAGAAAGGTGGTTTTTGTACAGTAGCTGTGCCATTTGGCGACACAGGGATGAAAACACATTTAGGCGGTATGTGGAAAATGACAACTGTATTGTTAATGAGGAGCTGTAAAAATTGGCAATGTTTGAAAATCTGGAGTGAACATATGAAAAATTGGTGAAGTCATGAGCATGCATAGAAACTGTGCAAAACACGACCGTAACCCAATTATTTTGGGGATTTTTTTAACCACATTTTTAACATAGGCATTTTGGGACTTCCCTCATGAAAAGTGGCACTGTGATTTTGTTCATTTGTCCCAAGCGTTGATTTCTCACAGTGACTCACGCCATTGTGCACCACAGGTGTGAAAACACATTTACTGCAGGATGTGAAAATTACAGCTGTACTGTTCATAGGAGGTGTGAAAAAATGCCAGTGTTGAAAATCTGGCAGAAAATATTGGAAATTTGCGAAGTTACAAGGGCGAGTGGAAACTGCACAACGCATACTTGTAACACAGTCATTTTATGGAATTTCATCACCAAATTTTCCATATAGGCATTTTAGGACCTCTGCTCATGAACAGAGTTTCTCATTTCCTCAAACTGTCCCAAAAACTGATTTCTCACAGCGATCGTGCTATTCTGCGCCGGACGTGCGAAGCCACATTTTGGCCAGGACATGTAAAATGACAGCTGTACTGTTAATAAGGATGTGTGGAAAAATGCCAATTTTGAAAATCTGGAGTGAAAATATTACAAATTCACGAAGTTATGAGCATGCATGGAAACTGCTACTAACGCTCGTAAAACAGCCATTTTTTGATTTTTCCACCAAATTTGCAACATAGGTTTTCGCGACCCCCATGAACAGTCACTGTTGTTTTGTTAAAGCGGTCCCGAAAGTTGATTCCAGCGCAGTAACCTGAAATCACCTTTCGGGACGAATAACGCCATGACAGTGCCTGAATTCATGAGGAGAGGTTCAATAACCCCACTTGAAAATATGGTGTCAAAATTCCCAAAATGCCTGAGATATGCACCAAAATTGAAAAACCCTATTTATGCCATTATACAGCTTACATTTCTTCAGTTGGTGAGTCGGCTTTGAAGAGTGCAGGCGTGTTCCCGGTCACGAAGATCATCACGTCGGGCTCCGGAGGTAAGTATGGAGTGAGGGGTGGGGAAGCAGGGTGCGAGAGGGTGGGCACAGGTTGGGGAGGGCAGTGAGACCACGAGGACTGTTTTTCTGTTTTACAGGTAAAGTAAAAAAAAAAAATATATCACAGGACTTTTTTTTTTAACAGGGTAATTTGGCTTGCTGGGGTGGGCTTCCAGCATGCCACCTGAGTTGTTTTTTTGGGGGGGCTGTAGCCAACGGGGGATTGGGCACCCCACATCGGAAAATACCAGTGGGGGCAGGAGAGCCGAGGGGGATTAGGCACCCCCCTCGGCACACAACAAATGGGGGAGGGACATTATGCCGATGGGGTGGGCTCCCCATTGGCAGATTTAACTGGGAAGGGGGACTGGAAAGCTGATGGGATTGGGCCCCTGTCGGCGAAACTTTTCCGGGCGCATGATGTCGAGGGATTGGGCACCCCTCAGCACACAGCCGGAAATGTGAGGGGGAATATTATGCCGATGGGGAGGGCTCCCCATCAGCATTGTGACAGCAGCTGCGGCGGCAGTCACTGCCGCCATGTTGCTACATCGGGAGGCATGTTGTGGTCCCACTGCATAGAAATTTCTGGGTGGCCACATTAGCCATGCATGATGTCAGTGCCTGCTGCTGGCTTATTGGGAATGAGGGATGCACCTACTGATGGGTGCCCTGCATTCACCCACAGTGACTGCACCTCCAAATCTGCTACCAGGAAGATGTTGGCTGGGCGTGTGCAGCGACCAACATAAAAAAATTTGTGAATTCTATGATCATACCCATTCTGGATTATGGAGATATCCTATACTTAAATGACTTAAAAGAGACTTAGAGACTAGATATATACTACGGCAGACTTGCTAGATTTATTTTAGATGCACACGACTATCACACAAATGTCAGTTATATAATAGATTGGACTGGTGGATGCTTGATGAAAGAAGGCAAGAGCATTTGCTTGCCTTTGTTCATAAGGATGGTTGGCAAGCTTCCTCTATATATAACTTCTCACTTACTGAGTTGGGAAAAAGCTGCATTTTAAGATCTCGACAGCGATTGACTTGATGCTACCTGTATGCAATCTGAAGTGGGTGCCAAATGGTGTACTATTTAGGCGCACTATTACGGAATAAAATTCCACCTAATTTAAGAAATGCAGCGGGGATAAAAACTTGGAAAATAATTAAAACATGGCTGAAGAGCACATATAGCAAACCAAAACAATGCTGTCACTGTGGAAGCCTAGCTACCGGGTAAATGCTAACGATCCTGAATAATAATAAGAGGTTAGGTGGTGCTTAAGAAAATGTTATGTACGAAGAATAGTAATATGATCCTCTTCTGTCTCTTTGATACTGTTAATTTATATTTTTGCCTGTATATATGAACTTTGCATTTGTATTTGTTCCATGATATGACTTTGTAACAATGCACTTTATGTACTTAGAGGACCTCGTTGTAAATGAGTTTTTAATTCAATCAAGTTTTATCCTGATTCATAAAATGTCTTTTTTTTTTTTATGAATAAATATTTTACTTCCCAGCAGTGCCTGTTACACATTAGTGGATTGGAACCTTACCTTAGTCAACTGGCAGAGTCCCCTGCCTTCCTGCTTCCCTGCTTCCCTGCTTCTTTTTGTGGATGCCTGCCAATGCCTAAGATAGCCCCATTTAGGTTAGAAGCTTATTTTCAAGAGGTCCCTGGAGTCAGTTACGGCAACAGGAGACAGTACATAATGGTTACAAATGTGAAGGTTACAAATCTAGCTAATGACATAAAGTTATATAAAATATAATTCTAAATATTTACGTATTAACATACTGAAAAATAAGTAAATTATTTATAGTAGTAGATTTAAGTCATGGAATGATCAGAATCAGTATTCTGTAGCGGGGAGAGGAAAAAGAAATGAGCTAATTGGGGATAGAGTGATGTCTGGAGAGAATGATAGCAGTCACAAGTGTTTTGTAGATGCTGGAACAACGCCCTCTTGAAGGGCCCCAGGTTGTGGAGACTCTTTACACTTTCATTCCAGGTGCCTGGTGCCAATAGCAAAGGCCTTTGCTCTGATTAGTTTATGTCCAAGAGTTTGGTGCAAGCAATTTCTGCAGTGGGCTGGACTGGGAACACAACTGATGGTTCTGAATTGGCGTGAAGAGGAGGTTGTTTAAGTATCAGGGGATAGAGACCCTGGACACATTGATGAGTGGTCAATCTGAGCTGCCTTTTTATGTTGGCTTGCATGCACACACAAGCAACATCTTGTGGTAGTAGCACATTTCAGAGGTGTGCCAGTGTTGTGGCGAATGCAGGGGATGCTTTAGTGGATGCGTCCCTCAGCCGCCAATCAGTGAGCATGCTGGCGATGACAGCAGCTTCAAAGAGAGCCAAGAAGTTGAAATGAATCTGCTGCTGCAATCATGGACAGTTTCGTTACAGTAGTGGCACCCCTTCCCCCCGCACCTCATCGGCTCCTGCTGTGCGTCGAGCACTCTGTCCCTGGGCCTTGCTCTATGAGAGCAATTTGTTTGTTCACTGTGCCTTTCCTGGTGAAACATTTCATTAAATAAATCAGCCCCTGTGCACCTTTCCACAATAGCGGCTCCTGCCACTAACCACACACTCCCCAGAAAGGCAACATCAGGGTGCCCAATATCGAGTCAGCATGTATCCCCCCCAACATATTGTGGCACACTGGGAGCCCACCCAAGTGTGCCCAGATAATTTTTTTATATATTTATTTTTACGACACTGGGATGCCCACTCCCAGTGTTGGATGCCCCCTCCAAGCTCACGTTCTTTGCCAACGGGGGTGCCCAATCCCCGTCTGCATAATGTCCCCCCCAAAACTTATATGGCACACTGGGAGCCAACCCAAGTGTGTCCCAATTTTTTTTTAACCTGTAAATTAAGAAAACCGTCCACCGGTGTTTTTTTAATCTGCAAAAAAAATGGTCCCTCATAGTCTCCCACACTACCCCCATCCCCACCCTACCACTGAGCACCCACCTCCCCACTTCCATTACCCCATACTTACCTCCAGAGATTGAGAGCAATAATCTTCTGTGAAGTGAGACATGTCTGCACTCTTCAAAGCCAACCAGCAAACTGAAGAATCAAAGGTAGCGAGTATAATGGCTGTCAATGGGAGTTTCAACTTATGTTGATATCTCAGCCATTTTTAGGAATTTTGGCCCCACATTTTCAACATGGGGGGCTTGGGATCCCACCTCACGAACATGTCATTGTCATTTCGTTACTCAGTCCTGAAAGGTGATTTTGCAGTCACTGCACAGAATCACCTTTTGGAACCGATTACTGAAATGACAGTGCCACTATTCATGAGGTGGGGTCCCAAAAAGTCCATGTTGCAAATTCAGTGAAAAGAAATTCCCAAAAAATGATTGCATTATGAGCGTGCATTGCGCATTTTCTATGCCTGCTCGTAACTTCACCAATTTTTTATATTTTCACTCCAGATGTTCAGCATTGCCATTTTTTCGCACTTCCCTATGAACAGTACAGCTATCATTGTTCACATCCTGCCTGAAAGGAGTTTTCACACATGTTGTGCAGAATGGCACAGTCACTGTAGGAAATCAACTTTAAGGACAGATTAACAAAATTACAGTGCCACTGTTCATGACAGGAAGGTCCCAAAATGCCCATGTTGAAAATTTGGTGAAAAAATTCCAACAATTGATTGTGTTGTGGGCATGTTGCGCAGTTTCTAAGCACGGTCGTAACTTTGCTAATTTTTCATGTTTTCACTCCAGATTTTCAATATTGCCATTTTTTTCACACCTCCTCATGAACAGTATAGCTGTCATTTTTCACATCATGCCCAAAATGTGTTTTTGCTCCTGTAAAAGACAAAGAACCTCTGTGTGCAAGCACTGAGGCAATGGTTACCTCAAAGGGCATTTGGCCGGGAAGCCAAGTTCCAAAGAAATACAAAATCACACATGCCCCCACAATGCAATGCATCATGGCTGCATATGCAAATCACCACAGAATATTATGCTGGTTCAACTTTAAGCAGCAATGCATGGTGCCGAAAGGCCTCTCACACAGTTTGCAAAGGGTGCCAACAGAAGACATAGACATGTGTTTAGTCCCTACCAGGACTCATCAGTATGCCTCGTCTGTTTGACACCCCAGTGGAATGAACCAGCTACCCTAAGATGGTCTATCTGGGTTATGTTGTGGTGAACCCAAGATGCCCTTTGGAGTAACCATTGCCTCAGTGCTTGCACACAGAGTGTCTTTGTCTTTTAAATTGTGTTTTGTTTTAATTGGGTTCACCACAACATAACCCAGATAGACCATCTTAGGGTAGCAGGTTCATTCCACTGGGGTGTCAAACAGACGCAGGCATACTGATGAGTCTTGGTAGGACGTAACACGTGTCTATGTCTTCTTTTGGCACCCTTTGCAAACTGTGTGAGAGGCCTTTCGGCACTATGCATTTCTGCTTAAAGTTGAACCAGCATAGTATTCTGTGGTGATTTGCATATGCAGCCCATGATGCTTTGCATTGTGGCGGCATGTGTGATTTTGTATTTCTTCACACCTGTGGCACCAAATCGCGCAGTCGCTGTGTGAAATCACCTTTTGGGATTGAGTAACAAAATGATAGTGCCACTGTTCATGAGATGTGGTCCCAGAAAGCGTTGAAAATTTGGAGTGAAAATACCAACAAACGCCAGGGGTGTTGGGGTTTCCAACTGTAACACCCCATGCTGTAGAGACTGACAGGCATTGGGGGGGTGACTTGGGTTATTCGGCCATAATACTCATGGCATTCCACTCCAACCCTGCAGCCATTGACAGGCATTGAGGTGTGCCTTGGGGTCTTCGGGCCTAAAGTTCACCCTATTCTCCTGTACTGTACCCATCTCAGCTTATTTCCTTATGGAATGGGGTGAGCATAAGGGCCGAAGACCACAAGGCACACCGCAACACCTGTAGCTGTCTACAGGGTGGGGTGAGGTGGAATGGCTTAAGCGTTATGGTCAATGACCCAAAGGCACACCCCCAATGCCTTTCAGTCTCTGCGGGGGGAGTTGGCATTACTTCAATACTTCACTATCATTCCTATTATGCATCTCTCTAACTCCTGCACTACCAGTGCCAGTGCCAGCAAGCCAACATTTGGCATTGACAAATGCTTGTTTGTCTAGGGAGAGAAGTCCATGGGAGGGATATTCAAAGTGGTTACGCATGGCGCAACAGTGTTGCGCCAGGCGAAACCCACTGATGCACCCCGGTGCGATATTCAAAAGTGGATAATATGCTGCCCAAATCTCAATGCGCCAGGACGCATCAGTAATGTATGCGGCGCAAGTGCGGGGCGCGTGCCCATGCATATTCGGCACATCCCGATATCCAGCCTGGGATGTGCTGAGCATATGCAGGTGCAACCCCTACTTGTGCCGCACACTGCTGCTCAAAGTGGAGACAAGAAATAAAGGAGCAAGGGCTGGCCACCCACAGGTGAGCTGCCATATTGCAGGGCACAACACAGCAGCCGCCAGCTGTGGGTGGCCACCCGAGCTCCAGAGCCAGGGTCTGTCGGCATGCGCCCCGCCCGATCGCTGGCATAAGTATAAAATCAATCAAGTCCAATATCCCTGGTGGTCCAGTGGACGCTTCCAGCCGATCCGCGGGCATATGTATAACATAAATCAAGTCCAATATCCCTGGTGGTCAGTGGACGCTTCAGCCAGTCGTGGGCATAGGTATACTAAATACATTCCTAAATTATTCCTGGTGGTCCAGCGGTGCCCCCCCCCCACCTGCTCACTGAGCCCCACCACCCCTCCCCCCAGGTCAGTGGCGGGCGGCAGCTCCCCACCATAAGTCACCTGGCCGCCTGCTGACTGTGTTCAGTACCTGGCTGTGTACACCCGATGGCCCACAGCATGGGCCAATGGGCATCTGGTACAATGCCATACTACAGTCCAGATATGTGAATGGGTCCATTCACATATCTGAATGTCTCATGATACAACGGTCTGCACGCTTACTGGCCCACGCCAGGACCAATGGGCGACAGCCGCACTAGTACGCAGTCAGTCGGCTGGCGGCTGGGCAGCTTGCAGGTGGGGAGCTGCCACCCGCAACTGACTGGGGGGGAGCGGGTGGTGGGGCTCAGTGGGCAGGTAGAGAGGGGGGGTACCGCTGGACCACCAGGGATAGTTTAGAATGTATTTAGTATTCTTATGATCACGATCGGGCTGGAAGTGGTCCACTGGACCACCAGGGATATTGGACTTGATTTATTTCATACCTAAGCCTGCAATCAGGCTGGAGGCGATCCACTGGACCACCAGGGATATTGGACTTGCTTTATTTCATACATAAGCCCGCGATCGGGTTGGAAGCAGTCCACTGGACCACCAGGGATATTGGACTTGATTGATTTTATACATATGCTTGCGATCGGGCATTGGGGCACTTTGACACGATATGCAGGGGGCGTCGGTCCCCGATGGCTGCAGCCTGGCAGGGCGCCAGGCACAAATCTCTGGGGGATTGGCACACCTGCATGCAGATGGGGCCATAATGACATGCAAATGGCCCCAGTTGCGCCTTACATGCATTATGGCCCCATTTGCATATCCACCGCTGAATATCATGGTTCCTGCGCCTAGCGCAACTGCACTTGCGCTGGCGCATCCCTCTGCTCCTCTATTGCCACCTGTGCTGGTGCAGTGCCACTGCACCATGCGCAATGCGGGAGGCCACATTGCCATATTCAATGGTGCTGAGCCATGGCGCAGCACCATTGAATATCTCCCAGCACACTCCCTGGCGCATCCCAGTTGCGCTGTGCCCGGCTTGTGCCCCTGCCTGGTGCATTTCTGAATATCCCACCCCCAGTTTATTATAGAAAGTGTTGTGTTGGGTTCTCTTATCATGTGCAAGTGCAAACTACCATGTAGGTTTCCTTAACCCAATTTCCTTTGAAGTGAAGGGTTTCAGACGAATGTAGGGTGAAGTAACATCCCATGAGAGTGCAGTGTATTTTGTTGGATAATGAAAAAGGCTGCATAAATGAAGTACTTTTCATTTAACAACAAAAAAAGTTTTGTGGACAAAATGCTTTCCATTAAAATGGAACCGGCATCTTGCAGCTTTTGCCAAAATACAGACACATTCCTTCAAATAGTGAAAACAGCTTTCTGGGTGCAATGCACTCTGTGGAAAAAACTGAATAATAAAACAAATGATTTCAGTGCAGGATTAAAATAAGTATGAATATTGTGAACAGTAATGTAGTGGAGCAAATATACATCTATGGATGAGATATAATAAAAATCATTCTATTCACAATGGGCTTTCCAGAAGGCAAATTGTGACTGTAACAACAGCACCGTATTGGACGGCCTCTGAGATCTGAAAGGACTCCTGTCTGTGTACATGGAGTCAGGAGACAGAGGAAGGTTGTCTCAAAGGCCACACACCTGAATTTCTGATTCTATATTTAGTCTCTGAATCCGTCCAACACAGACAGAACATGATGTCTCTTTAAGTCAGAATGCTTGCCCGCACGTATGAACGCTTTAAACCGCTGAAAAATACGAGCAGCATCTTAAATCTTAGGTGAAATGTAGATGATGGTTTCCATGGCAACCAGCTTGTCATCGGCACCAAATGAAAAAGACACCCAGAGGACATGGTTTCATTTGCACAGTAACACATGCATTTTCATTGGATGCCAAGCCAATACCAGCTGCTAGTAATTAATAGAGTGACTGAATGCTGTTTTAGTTTATTTTGGCTGAATTTCATCAGAATACAAAATCCTCCATATGGGCATAATTAAGTACATTGTTTTTAAATAAAGAAATGTGCTTTAAAGTATAAAATGTTCTAAAGCTTTGAATTTAAACCAGGGCTGGAATGCACCAAAATATCCCCACACCAAGAAACTACAAGGAGGCCAGAGAGCCAGAGAGGAGAGGAGAGGAACACTGCTAGCTTAAATGGGTTGCCAAAGGAAAAATCCCAAGCTTGCTCTGAAAAACTCAAACCTCAGTAGAACTTAAGTATGTTGATGGTACTTCTACAAACTAGTCACAACAAAATCAGGCCAACAGCTTTGTTTGACAGCGAAACCGTTAAAAGCACATGGATTAATTCTAGAGGCCCTGGATTTAGCAATCAGTTAAGTCAAATTCTTTCTTTAACATCACAGTTTGTATTTCTCAACCAGTTAAGTGAGTGAATGACTGGTGGGCTGATACTTTAAAAAGGAAAACATTCCTTGCATCTAACATTTTGTTGGTCAGATCAGATTTGAGAACCACAGAGTTAAACCAATCACTGTCTAAGCAGCCTCTCACCTCTTGCTCGGGTTCAAGTCTGGTTATTAAAGGGTTAAAGGAATGCATTCCAAGAATTTGGGTTTAGCAGGTCTGCAAATCGACTGCTGAGATATTTGATTGAGAGGCCCTGTGCCAGTGTGTATGCTAATGATGGATAATTAACATAAGTACTACCTGTCCCTCCCCATCCTATAAAGGGTGGCAGGGGTGAGAGGAGCCTTCAGACTCTTTGGCCCTGTCCACACTACTGCCTCTGTAACATTACAGAAGGCTAAAGTGGGCTCAAACCATTACCAAAACGGTTTGCATCCACACTGGTAACTTTACAGCAGGCGTTTTCTGAACCGTTACAGAAACCACTTATGAGGTGGTTTCAACAATGGTTATGAAAATGGTTTCACTGCTGTAACATTACCAGTGGCAGTGTGGATCGTGAGTGTATAGCTCAGCATTGCCCCCAGTGCAGCACGAACTGCATTGTGGGATAGGGCACACTGCCACGGCATACCTCTCAACCTTTTGTCCCCAAATGTGGAACATTGCCTATCAAAATGTGGAACAAATGGGCAAAATGTGGAACACTTAATCAAATCTTTACCTAAGAAGCTCAAAACACTGTTAAAATGTTGCATTTATGTTCAGAAAGTCTGATATTAATTGAATAATTAATTTTTCCATCATTTACTATGGATGTTTGCTTTAAAATGTTGACTTTGAATGTGGAACAAGTCTTCTACAACTGGAACAGGGTGCTGGAAGTAAAATGAGAACGCCTCGTAATGTGGTACAGTTGAGAGGTATGTGCCACGGTCACACTTCGCCTGGTATGTGGATGGACTATAATGGTTTCCAAATGGTTCACAGGTAATGTAGATGCACTGTAATGCTACCTGTTTGAACTGTTTTGGAAATGTTATGGATTTTCAGGTGGTAGTGTGGACAGGGCCTTCTTGCCCATTGGGGAAGGCTGTGGTACCTCTTCCCCCTGAGAAAGTAAGCCTGAGTATGGAGAAGAGAGATGACAGCTAAAAGGGACCCTTATGGTCCTACATACCCAGCAGCAGATATTGGAAAGGTGAGGGTGTTCCCCTCAAGGAAGCTGCTTGATACCCTTGCAAGTCTGCTCCAGGTTACATAGGATGGAGGAGGTATCCTACTGGAATATAAGACTGAGTGAAGGTGGAGTTAAGGAGAAGTCCTCCAGCTGCTGCTATCAAGTGTTTCCAGTTGTGGCAGTCATGCATGTGTGCTAAGCTCTTCTGGTCAGGTGTGTTTCTGTTGGGTCCATGTTTGCCCCACTGTGAACTAGGACTCAGGGTAGGATACACAGGGAGACAGGTTTAAATTTTGTATAGACAACATCATGCTTCCAGAGGGAAGAAGCAAAGAAACCTGTGTCAGGACTAAGGAGGGTGGGTAACTATAATCTGGCACACACCCACAAGGTTTATGTTTGCCATACACTGTATTGAATGTCCTATATTATGCCTTGGAGGAAGGAGAAAGGTACTGTGTATAGGGGTGCCTTATCAAAACTACCCTGTGTATGTGCCCCTGAAGTGGATTCCCCGGGCTTGATTCTCAAAAGTCTGAATTTGACTCAAGGTGCCTGCATCATACAGGAGTGGTGCAAGGGGCACCTTGCATCAAAACTTGTGGATTTCATGATTCTCGAAGGCTCCCTATGCCGAACTGGGATCCAGTGCACCAGACTAGCCCTGTGCCAGGTCTGTACCAAGCTGCTTGGTGCACCAGAGCCTTGGAGGCTTGCAACAAACACAAGCTGCTGTATCCCCAACATCAGGATTCTGTAAACCCTCCCAGAGGACACACTTCCAGGTACCATTAGCCAGCCAGGGCTGGTCTAACGATCCTTGCACTATCCTCGGAGCCCTCCTGGGTGGACGGGAACATGCTGCCACCCTCAAACAGCATGGTATGTGCACTGGCATTGTATTTGCCTAGTGCACCAACCCAGATAGCACAAATGAACTAATAAAATAAAGCAGGAGCCTTTGTAGTGCAGTGCCTACAGCACCCTCCATGGTGCCCAGCATGCGATGACCCCCAACACACAGGCACAGCAGCAGCCGTTTATGGTCCCATCAATGTGCTGGTGCCACCCTTCCCATCACCCATCTGCATCCTCCCCCCCGCCCTGCCCATGGGCCTCCACAGCCCCAGCAGCCTCACAGTGGGTCTCTGTCCATGGGTGCAGATGCTGGCCAACCATCCCGCAGCTTGCAGCAAACCTCTCAAATGCATCCAGCATACAAAACATCACAAAAGACAAGATAAAACAACAGGCATGACAATACACACAATTATAGTAGGATTTGTCACTTAACAAAGATGACACATTTTTATGTTTGCTTGCACGCATGTGCAAGAAACATAGTGCCTTCATCGGAGATTTCGGAGGTGTGTCACCTCCTCCTCCAATTCAGTCAGTGGGCTGGCAGGCGTGGCCCTGCAGACGCAATGCATTTTGGAGCTGTCTGCGATCGCTCCAAAAATGCAGTGGCATACAGTTGAAAGGGTAGCTACACTTGAGTGAGCACTGATAAGATATCGCTGCTCACGCCAAGAAGCCCCCCACGCACAGACAGACGGGCGTGCCCTGTACTGTATAGCTGATGGGGTTCCAATCCCGTCGGCTGAGCTGGCCCTCCAGTTGCTGAGCCGCGCCCCCACCCCCAGTTGTAGGTGCCACGCTGGAGCCCACCCAGCGTGGCAAGCACTGTAGTCCTTTGGCGGCGGGGTGCCCAATCCCCGTCGGCTGAACGCCCCCAAGTCCTTGTGCCATGCTGGGGCCCACCCAGCATAGCAAGCGTCCTGACGTCTTTTTTTTTTTTTTAAACCTGTAAATAAAAACTGTCCTTCGGTAGTCTCCCAGCCCCTCCACAACCGCACCCACCCACTGCGCACTCAGCCTCCACACCCCCACCCCATACTTACCTCCGGACTCCAGCGGACGATCTTCGTGGACCGGAACACGTCTGCACTCTTCAAAGCCGACCCGCGAACTGAGGAAATGCGGTAAGCTGTATAATGGGTTACATAGGGGTTTCAACTTATTGCATATCTCGGCATTTTGGAATTTTTGCAAATCTTCAACATGGGGTTTTTGGGACCCCTTCTCATGAATGATGTCACTGTCATGGCGTTATTCGGGCCCAAAGGGTGATTTCGCGCAGTGACTGCGCAGTGACTGCGAAATCACCCTTTTGGGCCTGAACACTGCCATGACAGTGACATCATTCATGAGAAGGGGTCCCAAAAACCCCATGTTGAAAATTTGGTGCCAAAATTCCAAAAAATGACTGTTTTACGAGGGTGCGTTGCGCAGTTCCTACGCAGGCTCGTAAGTTCGTGAAATTTCAATATTTTCACTCCAGATTTTCAACATTGCCATTTTACCACACCTTCTTATGAGTAGTAGAGCTGTCATTTTTCACATCTCACCCAAAATGTGTTTCCGCCCATGTAGCGCACAATGGCACAGTCGGTGTGCGAAATCAATGTACGGGACAAATTAAGAAAGTCACAGTGACACTGTTCATGAGCAAAGGTCTTAAAATGGCTATGTTGAAAATTTGGTGAAAAAATTCCTAAAAATGACTGTTTTTCGAGGGTGCATTGCGCAGTTCCTACGCACACTCGTAAGTTCGTGAATTTTCAATATTTTCACTCCATGTTTTCAACATTGCCATTTTACCACACCTCCTTATGAGCAGTATAGCTGTCATTTTTCTCAACTTGCCCAAAATGTGTTTCCGCCCATGTAGTGCACAATGGCGCAGTATGTGCAAAATCAATGTACGGGACACATTAAGAAAATCACAGTGACACTGTTCATGAGCAGAGGTCTTAAAATGGCTATGTTGAAAATTTGGTGAAAAAATCCCTAAAAATGACTGTTTTACGAGCGTGCGTTGTGCAGTTCCTATGCATGCTCATAAGTTTGCAAATGTAATATTTTCACTCCAGATTTTTCAACATTGCCATTTTATTACACTTCTATGAACAGTACAGCTGCCATTTTCATATGTCGCCCAAAATGTGTTTTCGCAATGTAGCGCATAATGGCGTTATTGGAAGCGTAAAAGCAATGTTTAGGACAGATTAAGAAAATCACAGTTAAACTATTCATGGAGCAGAGGTCTTAAAATGGCTATGTTGAAAATTTGGTGACAAAAGTCCATAAAATGACTGTGTTACGAGTGAGCAATGCGCAGTTTCCATGCACCCTCGTAAGTTCATGACTTTGTAATATTTTCAGTCCAGATTTTCACCAGTGGCATTTTTTCACACTTATGAACAGTACAGCTGTCATTTTTCACAACATGGCTGAAGTGTGTTTTCACACTTTCAGCGCTGAGATGCATGGTCGCTGTGGGAAATCATTGTTTGGCACAGATAAAGAAAATCACGTGACGCTTGTTCATGATCGGAGGCACCAAAATGCCTGAGTTGACAATCTGCTGTAAAATATCCCCAACCTAATTATATTACGGTGTGTTGCACAGTTTCTATGTACGCTCATGACTTCACCATTTTTTAAATATTTTTACTGCAGATTTGAACATTGCCATTTTTACCTCCCCATGAACAGTACAGCTGTCATTTTACATCCTGTTCGGAATGTTTTTGCACCTGTGGTACTAAATGTCGTAGTCACTGTGCATAAGCAGCTTTCAGCTAACAAACTGATATTCCCCCTGTTCATGAGGTGGGGTCACAAAAAACATGTTGAAAATTTGGAGTGAAATACCAATGAATGCCTGAGGTATTAGGGTTTCCAACCATAACGCCCCAACCCTGTAGAGAATGACAGGCATCAGGGTGTGACTTGGGATTCTTGCCTGTAATGCTCATACCATTCCACACCCTGCAGCCAGTGGAGGCATCGAGGTATGCCTTGGACTCTTCGGCCCCAAAGTTCACCCCATTCTCCTATAGCGCACCCATCTCACCGTATTTCCTAATGAAATGGGGTGCGCATAAGGGCCAAAGACCCCAAGGAACACCGTGACACTTGTCAGTGTCTGCAGGGTGGGGTGTGGTGAAATGGCGAGGCCGTTATGCCTGACGACCCAAATGCACACCCCAATGCCTGTCACTCTCTGCAGGGTGGTGGTGGGGTTGGCTTCAGTTCAGTACTTCACTGCCATTCCTATTACGCAACTCTGTAACTTCTACATTACCACTGCCAATGCCAGCAAGCAAACATTTGGCATTGACAAATGCTTGTTTAAACTGGGACATTGATTTACTACAATTTACAGAGTTTGGGAGATTATTATAGTTCTGAGTACCAACAAAGTCAAGGGCTCCCCAACCAGCTACTGTTCTTCTACATGAGATAGTAAGGAATATGCTACTCTGAGCTCTAGTGTGACAATTGTTATGCTGGGGAGGAAAGAGTTCGTTGTTAGATGGAACCTTATCAAGAACAATTTTATGAAGAAACATAGCTATTTCAAATTTTACTTGATTGTCAAAAGAAAGTAGTTGAACAGAATGATATAACAGAAAATTATGTGTACACAATGGAAGACTGGTTATGAATCTGAAGGTTGAACTGTAGACAAGCTTGTCCTACTTGGCTACTTAAAGGCTGCCTTTCTTGCCCTCTCTGTAGTCCAAGTTCATCGAAACTCACTGAGGACATCGCTGGATTCTGTCTGCCCCAGCTCAGTGGAGCTGCTGAAACTGACAAAAAATCGGGGCAATAACCACAGCTGCAACCAAGCTCCACAGAGCTGAATTAAACTAACTGTAAGGACTGTGCCAGTCAGGGCTCTCCGGCTACCAGTCACCAAAATAATTATTAAACGTAGTAGCCAAAGAGGAGGGGTCTCTAATTAACTCATCATTAATGTGGAGAGAGGAGGGCTCACTTTTTTTACTATGACCAGAAGAGTCTGACAGAAATTACAGGAATTTTGAAAGTAATTCAACTGTTTTTTCTTGAAAAATTCAGTTTTAGATTTTTGGATAATGGATTTACAAAAATTTCTAGCTGTTTTGTATTCAATCAGTGAGAGTTGGCCTCAAGTCTTTCTATAGGAAACCATAGAAACATGAAGTTGACGGCAGATAAGGACGCAGGCCCATCCAGTCTGCCCATTTCTTTTCTACCTTATAAATGTGCCATCGGCCTTTGCTCTGTCAGTGGCCTATCTATTCATACTCATCTGCATTGCTCCCTTATGCCTATCCCATGCCTGTTTGAAGCCCTGCACTGTATTCATAGTCACCACTTCCTGAGGTAGACCGTTCTATGCATCCACCACCCTTTCTGTGAAAAAGAATTTCCTCACATTCCCCCTTAATCGGCCTCCCTCTAATCTCATGCTGTGTCCTCTTGTCCTGCTATTTTTCTTATATTTAAACATGTTAGACTCTTTCACCTTGTTAATGCCCTTAAGGTGTTTGAATGTTTCGATCATATCACCTCTCTCCCTCCTTTGCTCAAGAGTATACATATTGAGCTCTGTTAATCTGTCCTCATATGTCTTCTGATGCAGTCCCTGCACCATTTTGGTTGCCTTCTCTGGACTGCCTCAATTTGGTTAATGTCCTTGTGAAGGTGTGGCCTCCAGTACTGCACGTAGTACTCCAGATGGGGCCTAACCAGTGTCTTGTAAAGAGGGATTATTACCTCCCTCTTATGACTTGTGATACCCGTACTAATACACTGTAACTTCCCCCTAGCCTTACCTACTGCTTTAGAGGTCTGCTTGGATGATTTCAGGTCATCTGTGATGATGATGATGCCCAAGTCTCTTTCTTCCTTTGTGACTGCCAGCAACTCCCCTCCCAGCCTATAGGTGGCTTCAGGGTTTCTCTTCCCTATGTGCATGATCTTGCACTTCTTTGCATTAAATCCCAGTTGCCACTCTTCTGACCATTTTGCTAGTTTATCCAGATCTCTTCTCATTCTGCCCACCCCATCTGGATCATCCACTCTGTTGCAGATCTTGGTGTCATCTGCAAACAAACAAGCCTTACTCTCTAGTCCATCTGCAATGTCACTAATGAAGATATTGAAGAGGACTGGCTCCAGGACTGATCCCTGAGGTACCCCACTTGTGACTTGCATCTCTTTTGACTGTATATCATTTACCACCACTCTCTGTTTTCTGCCCGTCAACCAGTTTGCCACCCAGTTGACCAACTTCTGACCCACCCCAAGCCTACCCAGCTTATTTATCAATCTTCTATGTGGAACAGTGTCGAAAGCTTTGCTGAAGTCAAGGTAGGCGACATCAGCTGCTCCCCCTTGGTCCACTACTCTGGTTACCCAGTCAAAGAAATCTATGAGATTAGTTTGACAGGACCTTCCTGTTGTAAACCCATGCTGTCTTGGATCCTGTGCCCCTATGGATTCCAGGTGTTTCACTATCCTTTCCTTAAGAAGTGCCTCCATAATCTTGCCCACTACTGAGGTAAGACTGACTGGTCTGTAGTTCCCTGCCTCCTCCCTGCTACCACTCTTGTGGAGCAGGATCACATGAGCCCTTCTCCAGTCTTCTGGGACCTCTCCTGTGCTCAGAGACTCACTAAACAGTTCTGCTAATGGCTCTGCTAGTTCCACCCTTAGCTCCTTAAGTACCCTGGGATGTATGCCATCAGGTCCCATTGCCTTGTCCACCCTGAGCTTAGCGAGCTCTTGTAGGACCCTTCCTTTTGTGAAGGATGTAGTGCTCACCTCCCTCCCCCCTGTGTCCATGGTGCTGAGCTGTAGGTCCTGCCCTAGCTTCTCTTCAGTAAATACTAAGCAAAAGTATCTATTTAGGATAGATGCTTTTACAGGGTCCTCCTCCTCACAAGCCCCCTTTTCTCCTTTGAGCTTAGCGATACCCTCTCTGGACTTTCTCCTTTCATTAATGTATCTATAGAAAGTCTTTTCACCTTCTTTTACTGTTCATGCTAGTGTTTCCTCAGTTTGGAACTTTGCCTGCCTTACTGCCTTCCCTGCTTCCCTTAGGGCAGTTTGGTATGCCTCCCTATCTTCATCCTGCTGTGTTCCCTTATATTTCCTGAAGGCCAGCCTTTTGGCTCTGACCTTTTCTGCTACTGTATTTGAGAACCAAAGTGGTTTCCTTCTTCTTTGCACTTCCTTTTCTGTCTAACACAATGGGATGTTGCTTCAAGTATTGCAACCTTAATGCTTGCCCACTTTGCCTGTACCCACTTTTTATTTTGGTCCTGTAACAGTCTCAAAATATCAGTGGATTGCTACTCACCTTTTGGTCACTAGTCCACAATTTCTTTAAGGGAAACAAGTTACAGATATCATTGAAAATTTACAAAAGCAATCATAGACAGTTTATATTCATAATGGGCCCTATGCATGAATGGTGTGGAGTGGCTGTGCATGCATATCTGGGGTGAGTAGCCACCCCGCACCAACTTCGCCCCCCCATACAGAATGCATGAAGGGGAGACATGCAAGAAATACGTGCCTGATCCCCCGGCCGCACAATGAGCAATGCACCGGGGGCAGGTGGAGGGACTGCACCATGCGCCATGCACTAAGGCGCATAGTGCTGGCCGTGGGGGTGCATAGGGGGCCACGGGGTATGCCATGGAGACCCAGCTGTAGACCCCTTATGTGCCCTGTGCACATCCCATAGGACTGGGTGAGCAGCCCACCAGAGCACCAGGGCCACAGGTCACGGCCGCCTGCTGCCACCCCCACCCCTGCATGCAGCAGTGTGTTGCACAACCCCCAACACCCACAACACCCCTACCCTCACAGGGGCACTGGGCATGGTTGCCCTGCCCACCCCAGTGGCACGCACATGCCAGCACCCCTCCCCGCCACCGGAGGCTGTGGTCCCTTCACCCCTTCAGCAGGCATGCCCCCCTCCCTCTATCACAGGGCACTGCATCAGTGCCAATGGTGAGGACTGGTGGCATTGCACCCTGCCACCCACCATGGCCACTGGCCCTCAGACATCCACAGGGCCGCGCTGCCAGTGCACTCCCCACTGTGCAAGGGATCCACTGGTGGACCCATGCAAGGCATCCGATTGGATGCCCAGGTGGAGTCTGTGACTCCGCCCAGCCTGCCCTGCATGGACCTGCATGGTGGGGGACAGGGCTGGGACAGATGGCTTGGCATTTGTGAATGCGGTACGGCACACCTATCCATGAGTTCACAGCTGCGCGGGCGGATAAATGCATTTCATGCTTACCCAATGCCCCGTCGTGAATTGGGTCCCATGTTATCAAGGAATGGCCAATCCAATAAGGAAACAGCTGCTTTTAAATCTTTTAACATCTAGTTTCTTAAGATTTCTAATGTTAATGTATACAGGAACAGATTTACTTTTTTGATAGACCAGTTACAGTAGATTGGGCTGTGGTCACTCAAACCACCTGGAAGAACACTGCAGCTATGGACCCTATGTGGATGAGTGACCACAATCCAGTCCAGTGTCGACTGGTAACCAGTTTTATAGTTGAGCCTGGTGGTGCCGTAATCAGTTGATGTAGGCCCAAAGTATGAAACAATTCAAGAAAAGTGTTGAGTGTCACAAACTCGCTCAGTCGGTCAACCCTCTACTCCCAAAGTGCCAACCTCTGAGCGTATGATTTGTGTACAGTGTAACAGACAAGGTAACCCTCTTGTCTGTTTTGTGGGTTCAAGTCACCTTAGTCTCAAACTCTGGAGGGATTCAAACTGATAACCTCTTGTTAGTGTACCTATTTATCAGACTCAGATAAATCTGTCTTCGGGGACCAGATATCTTTTGTCACGGCACCCAACCAGGTCTTTCAAATGAACCCTAAGAACTCTATGCAAGACTTTAGAGAACTCTATCCATTTCCCAGTTTGGTATACAATAAGCTCATACACAGTGTTACTTTAACATTTTGAAAGCTCCACTTAAAATAAAAAGAAATGTCAAGGCACTCCAGACAGTTCCGTTGTAAAATCTCTTTACTTTAAAATATCAAAACAGAACAATAATTAGAGTACAAATATATATCCCAACACATACAGCCTCCAAGAGCAGGGCCATTCTTGATGCCCTACAGGTGGCAGACCTCAGACAGCTAGTTTCGGAACCCACTCGTGAGGGAGCAATCTTAGACCTCGTACTCTCAAGCGGAGGCAGTGAGAGGATCTCAGATCTAAGTAGGTTGCCATCTGAGAACAAGTGACCATCAAACAGTGTGGTTCACGTTAAACTCCAGCTACAGAGTCGAGCCATACAAAGTGAGGGTACTGGACTTCAGGAGGGCTGACTTTGGCAAGATGAGAGGCTCAGAAAAGCACTAGCAAACAGGCTAGAAGAAGGTGTGGAGCAACAATGGGGAATCATCAAAACTGCCATCACAGAGGCAACAAGCCTTTGTGTTAAGCAAGTAAACAAATCAAAATGAAAAGAAAAAGCCACTATGGTTAGCAAAGAGGTGGCTGTGAAAGTCAGGAGCGAAAAGATAGCATTCCGGAGTATAAGGAAACACAGAAGGAGCAGGACAGACAGCTGTACCAGTTAATGCAGAAGGAAGCAGGAGGGAAGTCAGAATAGCAAAGGCCCAAACTGAGGAAAAGATAGCCAACTCGGTTAAGAAGGAATAAAACCTTTATAAGTACATCAGCGAGTGTAGAAAAGACAAGGGAGGGATAGTGAGGCTGAATAGAATGAACGGTGGTGGGCAGAGGGGCAGTGAAAAGCAGGATACTGAACGAATATTTCTGCTCAGTATTCACAAAAGAGGTGGGAAGTGCCTAATCCAATTAACAGAAGCTCTCTTGATAGAGGGTCGATCCCAGTCCTTTCACAGAAGAAAGTGTTCTGCAAGAACTCCTAAAACTGAAGGTGGATAAAGCAGTGGGGCCTGATGGAATTCACCCCAGAATTCTAAAAGAATTAAGGGGGAACTAGTGAAACCACTGGCTACTCTTTTTAATAAATCATGGGAGGATGGTGTGGTACCCGAGGACTGGAGGAAGGCGGATGTGATTCCTCTTCACAAAAGCGATACCAAGACAGAGGCAGGAAACTACAGACCTGTCAGTTTGACCTCTGTGGTAGGGAAAGTGATGGAGTCACTTTTGAAGGAAAGAATAGTTGAGTACCTAGAGGCCAGTGAGGCACAGGACCCAAGGCAGCATGGGTTCACAGCAGGAAGGTCATGTCAGACAAATCTAATAGATTTCTTTGACTGGGTGACCAAAGCAGTAGACCAGGAGGGCTGTGGACATGGCCTACCTAGACTTTATGCAGGCATTTGACACAGTCCCACACAAAAGATTAATAGTCAAATTAACCAGCCTGGGAGTGGGTCCCACAGGGTGGCCCTAGAGTAAAACATTGGCTGGACAACAGGACACAGAAGGTAATTGTAAATGGAGTCCACTCTGAAGAAAGAGGGGTTACTAGTGGGGTACCGCAGGGTTCAGTATTGGGTCCAGTCCTTTTTAATGTCTTCATAAGTGACATTGCAGAGGGACTGGAAGGAAAAGTATGCCTCTTTGCAGATGACACAAAGATCTGCAACAGGGTTGATACACAAGGAGGCGTGGAAAGGATGAGAAGGGACTTGGCAAGGTTGGAGGAATGGTCAGAAGTATGGCAGCTAGGATTCAATGCAAAGAAGTGCAAAATAATGCACCTGGGAAACAAGAACCCAGGGGAAGAATACACAATGGGGGAGGTAGTAACAACAACAAAAAAGGAAAGGGACCTGGGGTAATAATATCAGATGACCTTAAGGTTGCAAGCAATGATAAGGCAGTAGGGAGGGCTGGGGTATACTGGGATGCATAGGGAGAGGCATCACCAGCAGAAAACAGGAAGTTGTTATCCTCTGTACAGACAGTTGGTGAGACCCCATCTGAGTACTGCATCCAGTTCTGGAGACCCCATCTCCGCAAGGACATAGACAGGATAGAGGCAGTCCAGAGGAGGACAACTAAAATGGTGCAGGGTCTGCAAGAGAAGCCGTGAGTGAGGCAGACTAAAGGAGCTTAATATGTATACCCTTGAGGAAAGAAGGAGAGGGACATGATAGAAACTTTTAAGTACCTCAGTGGAATCAACAAAGTCAGAAGAGGTAGCATCTTTCAGAAAAAGAGGCGTGCAAGAACAAGGGACACAATTTAAAGATAGAGGGTGGCGGTTCGGGGCAATTTGAGGAAGTATTATTTCACAGAGAGGGTAGTGGATGCATGGAATAGCCTTCCTGAGGAGGTTGTGGGTCTAAAACTGTGGGAGAATTCAAGAATGCATGGGACAGACATAAGGCAATTTTGTGGGGGTAAGAAGAAATAGGCTGTTGGTTAACAGGTTATCTGCGGCCTATGCTGTAGTAAGGGAAATGGGCAGACTAGATGGGCCAAGCACTCCTTATTTTCCATCAAAGTCTATGTTTCTATGTTTTCTGTGTAAAGCAAATAAGTAAAAGTGCAGTTCCTACAATTTATAACTTCAGACTAATCTTGTCTAAGGTCCTTACTTCAGTGCTTTGATGGTCTCCCTTCTCTCAGTCAGAAATATTGTCTTGTGTCTCTAAGGCTTGCTCAGTTGGATAAGAGTTCTGAGCTGGCCTCCTCTCTGAGATCATTAAACTCTGCCTTGGTGTATTAAAAGTTATATGTTACCCCACAGGATGTCCCAACAAGATTTAAAAAAATGCTAAGTGACATACTCAATTTCCTCTCCTCAGGGTAACTGGTCAGAACTGGTTTTTGTTCTGCCACACACACACACACACACATATAAACAGGTTCTGTGATGTCCTCCCAAGGCTTCCTGAGGAATGTGTATTTGACCTTCCAAATTCGTCTGGATCCTGCCTGGCCCAGACATCAAACCTCTTCAGTGTCCATTCTGGCCTCTCTCCGACACCCCTCCCCACAAGTCCTTCCTGGCAATTATGCAAGTCAAAGGATCTCCCTGAGGGCATTACGAACGGCTAATCTTATTTCCTGGGATGAAAGCAAATTGACAAGGTAATTGCACCCCAGATCTCTGCAGTTTAAAATACCTCCTGTCCTTTGAACTTATCCCTGGGGGGTCTTGATGTGTCAGTTGCAGTAAGACAATAGTTTCCTCAAACTGACCTACCCATCATATATTTTATATGTAATAAGAAAAATTAATACAGCACTCGAGCACTCAGAGCTGGCTGTCTACGTCACATTGAGTGTTTGTCATTCCAGTTAAAGTTAAAATCACCAATTAAGACCCATTCATGACCACAAGGAAGTGAATTACAAAACGATAATAAAAGTTCTTTACCTGCTTTACCATAATTGTGAAAGATGTAAATTACATTTACCGTAATTATCTTCTGATTTCTCAAGTTAATATTAAGGGAAAGAAGGTCACAATGGAAAGGCTGTAAGCCTGAGGTTCGATTGGGTGGAGCAACGTCACTCCCTCATCAGGCTTTATAAGGTAACTCACCCTGGGCCTTCCCAGGATTCATTTCTCTTGCAGCTGGAGGCTTAGTCCTCACGCTGCCCTCCCACCTCCTCGCTTGTGCTCACCTTTCTTTCTAAGCATTGCAACCCCAATGTCACTCTGAATTATCACCTGTTTTGGATATTTGCATCCATTGTAGGAGCTTTTTGACGTTCAGAGAACTCTGCTGTCAGAACAAGTAACAGCAGTCTAGAACTACAGCTCTTTTACTGATAAATCACTTCTATCTCAGCAGTGCCTGTTTGGATTAAGCAAACAGATACTTTATTAGAAGAAAGGGGTCTCATTTAAGTAAAAAAAAAGAGAGTCACTGTGTGTTTCTCTGAGGAAGGGGGTTGTATCAGCTTAATTTACTGAGTCAGGAGCAGAGACTGAGGCTAATTGAAGGTGTGGCTTAGGAGTACAAAAGCAAGTGTCTCCAATTACAGCTTCCTGCTGTTTTTGACAGAGAACTTTGCTGTCAGAGCAAGTAACAGCAGTCTAGAACTACAGCTCTTTTACTAATTGCCCTCGTCCCCACCTCCCACCCAAAGTCAGTTCTACTTTTATAGCCACTGGATTTGACTGACAACAGGAACTTCCTGTTTGGCAGTAGGAAGGGAAGGATCACTGAGACACATTAGTTTCATCAACCTTGAAGGAACCTAAAAAAATAGCTCTTTCTCCCCTCCCGACTGCTGGAGGTCTGAATCCAAGCACGGAAGAAGGAGACTACTGAAGACTACAGGAAGTTCCTGTCTCAGAACAGGAAGGTCAAGAATTGTAAAGGCACATAGGCAGTACATAGAGGGAGGAGACAGTAAGCATACAAAGCAACAGGAGAGGGGATACAAAATAAGTCAAGATGGGAGTGGTGCAGTGCAATGGCTGTGGGGCAGCAGTGTTCCGGGAGACATTCTGGAGGCTGCAATGCTGCCCTGTTTGCAGGCACTTCTCTGGTCTGAGGGAAGAGGTTGCCCATCTCCAGGCTGACCTGGCTAGGATTCGTGAAACCTCTTCCCCCACCCAGAGACCACCAGGGCCACCACCACTACCTCAGAGGTTGCCAAGAAAGAGGAGCAGTTGGACCAAGGTGGGCTCAGGGAAGTAGAAGGTGGAGGAACAGAGATGCATCCCTCCAGTTGTACCTCTCCACAATTCATATGCTGTTCTGGTGAAGAGGGGTTCTCTATGAAGGCACCTGCAGTGGAGACCAGGGAGGATGCTGGGAACCTCCACAAAGGAGACCCACAGGAGGGTGGCGCAAGACCCTGCAGGGGAAGAGCAACTATAGTGGGGACACGATCGGTGGGGGGTAGAAGTGGGGAGGAAGGGATAAGGAGTGAGGTGCCTGCCTGCGCATGGCTCAGAGGGTCAGGAAGTGAATCCTCAGGATCACAGGAGCAGCTGCACGAGGGAGAGACTGGATGTCATTGTCCACCAAGGACAAATGACCTGGCTGTGAATGGGACCAGAGCAGTGCAAGAGGAATTTGTAGGGTTGGGAGGGCCTTGAGACAAGTAGCATGTATGATAACCTTCTCAGAAGTGCTGCCTGTCTATGGTAAGATGATGCTAGGTATTCGCACCATGGGATTCAATGAATGATTGAAAAACTGGTGTGGAACTCAGGGTTTTGGCTTCACTGGGGACTGGGGAGCCACCTGGAGGAATGCAGGCCTATACTGACACGATGGTCTGCATCTGTCCAGGGGGGAACCAGGATCCTACGTGATAGGTTTAAATGCTTCATTGGCAAGCATTTAAACTAGCCAAGGGGGGAGGCACTGAACAGGAGAAGGGGAAATCCCAGCCTCCCCCCACAAAACACAGTAGTTAGAGAGGTAAACACCAAGGTAGAGAAGTCAGTAGGGAACAGGACAGGGGTAAATGCAGAAAAAGGCAGTAAGGACAGGGTTGGGGCTAAAAGGGGTAAGGCCATAAAAAAATGGAAGGTGATGAGTACCAATGCCCACAGTCTGTGTAACAAACTCCCTGAACTAATGGCCTTGATGGAAGAGGGATGCCTGGATATTGTGATAGTCACTGAAACATGGTACACAGAATACCATGACTGGGATGTCAACATACCAGGATACACACTCTACAGGAGAGACGGGGTGGGCAAAAGAGGAGTAAGAGGAGTAGCTTTCTATATAAGGGAAGGGATTAAAGCAACAGAACTAAAAAGTAAACAGAAAGTTGATGAGTCACTGTGGGTCACCCTTGAGACAGGAAATGGCATCACAATCCGCATGGGCGTTGTGTACAGACCCCCATCTCAGGGGGAGGAAATGGACATGGAAATGATAGAAGGCATCCTTAAAATGGCAGAAAAAGGGGAGATATTGTTGATGGGGGACCTGAATATGCCAGATGTTAACTGGAGTACCTTTGCTGCAGGCACATCCAAGAGCAGGCTTATTCTTCATGCTCTACAGGGGCATGCCTCAGACAGCTAGTGTTGCAACCCACTTGGGAGGGAGCAATCTTAGACCTGCTACTCTCAAATGGGGAAGGAAAAAGGATCTCTGATTTAGAAGTGGGTAGCCATCTGGGAACAAGTGACCACCAAACAGTGTGATTCACAATAAACACAGCCATAGAATCAAGCCATACAAAAACAAGAGTATTGGACTTTAGGAAGGCTGACTTTGGGAAAATGATAGAGTGCCTCAGAAAAGCACTAGCAAAGGGGAAAGAAGAAGGGGTGGAGGAACAATGGGGAATAATCAAAACAGCCATCGCAAAGGCAACAAGCCTTCGTGTGAAGCAAATCAACAAAACAAAATGAAGGAAAAAAACACTATGGTTCTCAAAAGAGATGGAAGGGAAGGTTAAGGAGAAAAGGATAGCATTCAGGAAATACAAGGAAACACAGAAGGAGCAGGACATAGAACTGTATCAGTTAAAGCAGAAGGAGACAGGGAAGGCAGTCAGAATAGCAAAGGCACAAACTGAGGAAACGATAGCCAGCTTTGTTAAGAAGGGGGATAAAATCTTTTATAGGTACATTAGGGAGCAAAGAAAGACAAAGGGAGAGATACAGAGACTTAATAAAGGGAGGGAATGTGGGCAGAGGGTGATAGTGAAAAAGCAGGAATACTGAACGAATATTTCCTGCAGTATTCTAACGGAAGAGGAGGGTGAGTACATAAACCAAACAAGAAAACACTCTGAATAGGGGTCGATACAGTCCATTCTCAGAAGAAAGGGTTCTGAAAAGAACTCTTGAAACTGAGGGTGGACAAAGCAATGAGGCCTGATGGGATTCACCCAAGAATTCTAAAAGAACTAAGGATAGAACTAGTAACACCACTGACTACTATCTTTAACAAATCATGGGAGGATGGGTTGGTACCTGAGGACTTGGAGAGGGCAAATGTGATTCCACTTCACAAAAGTGGGAGCAGGGCAGAGGCAGGAAACTACAGACCAGTTAGTTTGACCTCAGTGGTAGGGAAAATGATGGAATCCCTGCTGAAGGAAATAATTGTTGAGTGCCTAGAGGCCAGTGGGGCACAGGACCCAAGGCAGCATGGTTTCAGAGCAGGAAGGTCATGTCAGATGAACCTAATAGATTTCTTTGACTGGGTGACCAAAGTAGTAGACCAGGGAGGGGCTGTGGATATGGCCTACCTAGATTTTAGCAAGACATCTGACACAGTCTCACACAAAAGATTAATATACAAGTTAGCAAGCCTTGGAGTGGGTCCCAAGGTGTTAGGCGGGATAAAAAACTGGCTAGACAACAGGATGCAAAGGGTAATAGTAAACAGAGTCCATGGTGAAGAAAGGAGGGTAACTAGCAGGGTACCACAGGGGTCGGTACTGGGACCAGTCCTCTTTAATGTCTTTATAAGTAACATTGGAGAGAACCTGGAAGAAAAAGTATGTCTCTTTGCAGATGACACAAAGATCTGCAGCAGGGTTGATATACAAGGTGGGGTGGAAAGGATGAAAAGGGACTTGGCAAGGTTGGAGGAATGGTCAAATATATGGCAGCTCAGATTCAATGCAAAGAAGTGCAAGGTAATGCATCTAGGAAACAAAAACCCAGGGGAAGAGTACACAATGGGGGGGTGAGTTAATAACAACAACAACAAAAATCGAAAGAGACCTAGGAGTAATTATATCAGATGACCTAAAGGTGGGCAAGCAATGCGAGAAGGTAGTAAGGAGGGCTGGGGGGATACTGGGATGCATAGCAAGAGGCATCAATACTAGAAAACAGGAAGTTATTATCCCTCTGTACAGGCAGTTGGTAAGACCCCATCTGGAGTACTGCGTGCAATTCTGGAGACCCCATTTCTGCAAAGACATAAACAGAATGGAGGCTGTTCAGAGGAGAGCAACCAAAATGGTGCAGGGTCTGCACCAGAAGACACTCAGGAAAGACTAAAGCAGCTTAATATGTATACTCTTGAGGAAAGGAGGGAGAGGGGGGACATGATAGAAACTTTCAAGTATCTCAAGGGAATTAACAAAGTGCAAGAGGGTAGCATGTTTCAGAAGAAGAGATGTGCACGAACAAGGGGGCACAATTTGAAGATAGAGGGGAGATGGCTCAGAGGTAATGTTAGAATGTATTTTTTCACAGAGAGGGTTGTGGATGCATGGAACAGCCTTTCTGAGGAGGTTGTGGAGTCAGGAACAGTGGGAAAATTCAAGACTGCATGGGACAGACATAAGGCAATTCTAGTGGGGGGTAGGAGGAAGTAAGCTGTTGATTAACTAGAATCTGGGCAGACTAGGTGGGCCAAGCGGTCCTTATCTTCCATCAAATTCTATGTTTCTATGTACCTGTGGGATCTGGTATCTATTTTCAGTATATGTACTGACTACTGCCACTTCCTTTCTGCCCCCCCGGCTCTCTCACTCCTGCTTCCTCATCTGCTTTTCCCTGGCTCCACCAGAGCTCCGAGTTTGCCCACTTGCTTTCCTCGGCTTTGCCAATTTTTTTTTCAGTCAGCAGGCATCGCTGGATTTGACCTGTTCAGTCCTGGGGCCCTGCTGCTGTCTGCTTTCGTGGCTCACCCCAGCAGCTGTGCTGCCATCTCTTTCATTCCCCTGCTTCGCCTTCTGTGCCACCCCTCCCGCTCATTGTGGGCTCCTTCCTATCTTGGTGCCTGAGCACTCCTGTTTTCAGGTGTGCTGCCTTGCACCATGCTCTGTCTGCATTTTAGAGCACCTCTAATTCCCCTCCCACTTCGGGCAACAACGTACTTCACTCCCTCTCGCATCCATTATGTGCTGCCGTCCGTTCATTCCTTTCGGTGTTGCCACAATCGACCACAGCATGGCCATTTCATTCTGGCAGTAGTACTGCTTGGCTGCATGTCAGTACTACTCTGGTGTATAGTTGCTGACATACAGTGGGAGGTAAGGGATGCACCATCGACCCTCAGCCATTTCTACCTTGCCTATTCTGTGCTGTCCACTCTCTGACAACCCCAAAAAAAAAAAGCCGAACATTTCTTAACTTCACCTGGCACTCAGCGTGAGGGATTCTTTACCTTCTGGGCATCTTTCCTCGTATGTGCTTTCACTACAGCCTCTTTTTACTGTTTTCTGTGCTCTTGGTGCTGAAAGAAACTGGGGCAGCTCAATACTATTCTGTGGGAGATTGAACTTTTTGCAAGGGGTTGGCACTTTTCCAAAATAATCAAAACTATAATATGTTCATTTTTGCAGCTCAGTTTACTATAACACAGCTGCTGTTGCTGGCATATGGGGGTAATAAGGGCTGTTGTGCTACACAATAGGACATTCCTGCAATATCACAGTCCTAATGCTGACATCTGTATAAAGCTACTGTTGCAATGATTTCTTCTTCCATCTGAGTTTTAAGCTGTAGTTCATGGCTTCTCTTTGTTGGATACAGTTCTAGTGTCTGCCCTGTATTTTATCTTTGAAACCGAGATCACATAAACAAAACAAAAACAAAAAAAAGAAAATTGCTCCTCCTCGACTCCTTTCCTATTTTGCTTGCTATTGCCATCCTAGTTCTATGTTTGGGACTCCTCAACGCATGGCTTCCTGACTCCCTCTGGTTCCCTTTATCTCATGGTTCTTCTATTTACATCACATCCGACCTCAGGGTTTCCTTATTCCCACGCATAATCAAGCTCTTCATCAAACCGCCATGCTTTGCTCGATCGGTCTGCGCCCATCTAGGTGCATGCCATCTGGTTCCAAGTGGGCCTTTTTGGCTTCAGAGTCTGCTTATTCACATCAATCAATCAAGCTCATTGCCCTCACAGGTCTACAATGCCTCATCTTGACCTGCTCATCTATTTCAATCACTCAATCAGCTGCCTCAGCTGACTCCGTCTGGCCTGCAATCAATATTTCTTTTTGGCATACCTTTCATTACTCATATGCCACCTCATCGACCCACGGCCCTCCTGCTGCATGTATCAAGTTCATGACTCCGGTCATCATTCACCATTTATTATCTCATACCAGCCATCAAGGATTCACTCCAATCATGGCTTCACTCCATCATCATCCATCGTCCATCGTCCATTTTGCTCCCATCGATCATTCGATCCAGCACCTCTGGTTCTAAGCATGCCTTCTTGGCCTCAGAGTATACTTTATCACATCGCTCAATCGAGCATACCTCTCATTGGGTATTATGCTACCTCAGTGACCTGCTGCGCTCCTGTGGCAATCATCATCATCAGTCTTCCTCATCCTCAGGCTTCTAATGAGCGCATCTGGATATCCCTTGCTCATCTGACCTACACATGGATCTGCTCATTCCCATTGATACGACCCTCATGTAAGTCTGTTCAGTCATGTCAACTACTCGAGCATATCCCTCTCTGGTCCCTGATACCTCGAATCTACTTGCTTTCCACTCAAGGACATGCCTTCAAGTCCATTGCCCTTTGCTAAGGACTGGCTGGCTGCTCTACACCATCATTCAAGTTCAATTTCAGGTTCATTTCCTGTCTCCTCTTCAACTTTTGAAGCCTTCACGGCTTCTCTCTGTCATCATTCATGCTTTCTTTTGGAGTTTTTCCCTGTCACATCATCATCTTCTTCCCTACTCATATCCTTCTCTTTAGTGACATGCATCCTTAAATCAAACAATGTCATCCTGGAGGAAGGCGACCTAGGCCTTGGATCCTCAAGTTTCCTCCTCAAGGGTTTTCCTCTCCACCATGCCAATGGTCATAATATTAGTTAGGGTTAGTACTTTCTTAGGTTAATTAGTTAGGTTCCGCTGTTGGATGGAGGCGGATGGTGGCCCTGGCTTTCCCCTCTCTCCTTAGGAAGTCCACCCTTAATCATCTTCTCAGAATTCATTCATTCATTCATCATCCTTACCTCTTCAATGCTGGACACCCAATTGGGTATTCTTTTTGGGCTTCTTCCTAAGCTACCTTTAGCTGATGGAATCATTCCTGTGGCACCTATGTGGGGGGGCCCTCCTCTAGGGTTCCTTGTATCGTATCCCTAACAGGATGGTATATCCCATGGATAAAGAGGCAGAAAGCCACAACATAAATCAAATCCACAACATAAATCAAGTCACACAAGCATCATCTCATCCAGTTGCATAAGCACAATTGAATGGGAAGGCTGTAAGCCTGAAGTTCGATTGGGCAGAAGAACTACGTCACTTCCCCATCAGGCTTTATAAGGTAACTCACCCTGGGCCTTCAGGATTCATTTCTCTTTGCCCCACCATCCACCCCTCTTCCTCCAATGGCTCGTCTCTCTTACCTGTGGGCTTCTTCCTAAGCTACCTTTAGCCGACGAAATCATTCCTGCGGCACCTATAGAGGGAACCCTCCTCTAGGGTTCCTTGCGTCATATCCCTAATAGGGTGGTGTATCCCACAGATAGAGAGGTGGAAAGCCACAACATCAATCAAATCCACAACATAAGTCAAGTCACACAAGCATCATCTCATCCAGTTGCGTAAGCACAATCGAAGGACCAGTTTGATTCAAATGAGGGCATTCAAGAACCAAAAAATGTTCAGAAATAAACATAGTAAGTTAGTCTCTAAAGGGATCAGACTATCTCTCCCTCCCCCCAAAGAAGGCTGACAATTAGAATATGGTTGAATCCTCCAGTTAGGTGAGAAATACATCTTCCCCCAAAGGAACATGAAAAATTTAAATCTTGATTCAGGTTTTGTTTTCAGTGAAAACAAAAACATCTAGAATTAATGACTGCTACCCTAAAGCCCCGTTATTGAAAATAATGCTAATAAACTTTTGTAGTCCAGCACCTTTGAAATGTTACTTATATTTATAGCCCTCCATAAAATGTGGCGTGCCCTGCTACTGGCACAGTGTGGAGCAGTAAACTCTGTTCAGGCACATAAATGAAGAACAAAGCATATTTTAAAGAAGAAGTGATTACATGGGACTTTCTTGGCTTTGCTTCACAAAATTAGCCGTGCCTGAAGTCTAAGCTAGTACAATGGAAAAAATTGTTTTAGGGTCCCTTTTTTATTCTGGTAAAGTCTTGTCAGCCTGCTCCACACAACAGTGGTACAGTACTGCCCATGATGCTTTGCCCTGGGCATGATATTTTACAGTGTATTTATTTATGGATTTATTGAAGAATTGGAATTACAACCCTTTGAGTCATAGACTCTTTGCAAGGGTTCCACGTCAGTACAGAAGAACAAACATAACATTTACTGGTAATATATATAGGTACAGTATATACATTACGTCAAGGATCCTAAAGTGGATTTTGGTCTTAGCTGTGATCAAAGGTAGATTACAGATTGAGGGGTCCTAATAGAACCCTGAGTCAGATTTTATATACATTGTGATTGTGGGACCCGACATTTTCTCTCCACTCCTGTATCTTTTCTAGGAATCCTGTGCACTGCTTCTGTTGCACACTGCCTCTGTTGTTGGCTGCTTTGGACAAAACTGCTGTAAATGCCTACAGTGTCTTTGCTCAGGCTTTTGAGAAGCAAATGATGAAAACAGAAATCATTGTGTATGTGTGCATCTGAGCATATGCCTCATTTGAACCCTAGTCTGCTGTGGTGTGAAAATGCTAACACAGTCATCCTGCAGTTTCAGATACCAGACACCAACTCTTTCTGTCACATTTAATAATCCACCACCCCCCCACAACATTTTAGTTTAGTTTCAGATGAAGCTTCTGCTGCCTAGTACTGCTGTCAATGCTCTCTCTCTCTCTCTCTCTCTCTCTCTCTCTCTCTCTCACACACACACACACTCTCTCCTGTCACACAAAGGCAAGTTCAGTGGTTGGTGGGCTGATGCTGTTTTATTTTTAATGGCCCTGTGATTGCTGTCTGATAGGTTGTAGGAGGGGAAATGGAGGAACAAGAATTCTGTCAACGGAACACAAAATTGATTAACAGTCAGTCTCCTAAAACCAACAAAGCAAATGAGGCTGTCACTACATAAGGGTCTGATTTAAGAACACAGAATCTCTTCCATTCACTTTATTTTGCCTTATATTGATAATTTTAATGTCCTTTTCCCTTTGGGATGCCATAGCTCCAACTTAAAGCTAGCTCTTATAGTAAGAGTCAAGCCATGGCAGACTGAAACCTAGGGTTGTGGGTCTCCATCCATGGCCCTAGGGCAGATAGTGTACTAGCAGAATGCAAAACCCAGTTGATAAGGGTACAGACCAGATAGTGCAGTATCTAAGCACTTGGATATTCTGCAGTATTGGGCAGCGTGATGCCCACACAACCCTACTGAAAAATGTTTGTTCTGCAAAATTAAAACTTTGACACATTTGAGTAAATCCACACATATCTACACACTCCAAAATGAAATCGGAGCACATATGCAGAAAAACAATGAATGGACATCCAAAATTAACATTGTTTCACTGATGAAAAATAAATGCAGAACGTGTGTGTGTGTGAGACATAGAAATTAATAGCAGATAAGGAACGATAGGCCCATCGATCTGCCCTTTTCCCTACCTGCTGCAAAAGCCACAGATCCTACTTAATCTCCCATTTTACCTTCTCTTTTGTATTGTTAAAGTTCCCTTATGTATATCCCATACATTTTTGAATTCCTCCACTGAATTTGCCCCCACCATCTCTGCTGGAAGGCTGTTCCATGCATCCACCACCCTTTCTGTGAAGAAGTACTTCCTCACGTTGCCCATGTAGTCTACCGCCTTCCAGTCTCATATCATGCCCCCTTGTTCTTATGTGTGTATTGGGGGGAGGCTTCCATCTGAATCGGATTCCAAACCAGTCAAAAGGTAAATATCAACCATTGCTTCCAGTGATGAACAAAATTCACACAGCTGTGCTCATAAGCCAATATCTCATCATGCAGCAACTGGTATGAGAGTGTGGTCAGTGAGGCTGCAGCCTTCCCTAACTCAATACAGTAATGTCACCTGAACCCCAGCCAATCCAAAGGTGTGCACTCAAAGTAGGCTATGGTTTTTTAAACAATAAAAACTAATTGTTATAGCGACCTCAGAGTAGTGCCGGTACTTGCTTCTTCATGTGATTTCTTTGTTTGTGCACACTCCTGTCAACTGGAGCTGTTTTTATTTTTGCTGTGTGCACTAGCACAAGTCAAACATTTTGCTATGTACAGGGTTTGAGAGGTGGTCGGGGTGGTCCAATGCAGGGGCTTGACCAATAATCAGCAAGTCTCATCATGACACTGTTCAGGCATGAATGTGCGTGGACTTCAAAACAATGTGCCTACAGACACATTCATAAATCAGCTCTTTCAGCAAGCACGTCTGATCTCAACATGTGCTCTCAGCCTGCCTGCTCCTCCCCAGCATTTGTTTACATGCACACTAACACACACACACATGCGTCAGATTACACATGCTATAGTAGGCTGCTGATAGAGTTGAAAAAGGGACATTTAAGTTTATCAATGGTCACTTGGCTACTAGAGTAGTAAATAAGTGACCAGTTCACATTAATATAGGGTAGATCAAACAATGAAATAAACTGTGGCTGGCACTGATTTTTAAATACTGGTTGCCTATAAAATTGGAGTTTAGTTTACCCCTTCAAAGTGCAACAACTTGCAAATTTGAACACTTACCATTTAAACAATTTTTTGAGAGGGCTCCCATATTCTCTGTTTAATGGAAGAAGAAAAAAACAGATCCCCTGGCAAAATCACGGGAATGGTCCTGCTCTCAGCCAGGCCCAGCTGCAGTCTCTAGATATCTACGGTCAGTCAAAGAATTATATTTTTCCTTGGAGTCAGGGATGGGGAGACCTAACAGAACTTTGTTTTATCTTCCATGTAAGCCTAAAATGTACCAGAGAGCATCTAAAACCCCAGAGCTTCTGGTGGCTGCTCATAACACTGACAATGGGGTGCCCAATTCCCCAGTGACTCTACCTGAAATAAAGAAAACCCTCACATGAAGTTAAATTTTTTCACAATAAATGCTGTAAAATAAAAATGTCCATTGATGTCTATTGCTGCCATGCTGTAATTGCCCTCTCCACAAGCCCAGCCATATTAGTCTTCTGGCATGGGATCTGCACCTTAGATGCAGTACAACACCAGTACCAGTGGCAAACATCCAGCATTGACAAATGCTTGTTCTGCTAGCGATAATAGGTTATGGTTGTGCAGTATGCTTGCCAGTTTTGCTACTCTGCAGAGCCCTCAGACAGGGTGAAAAGGTTACTCGAGGAGGCGGTGTACATATCCTCTCAACTGCTATAATTTAGCATAGCACTATGATTTTACACTGAAATTTACCTTTGCTCCACAAAGGTTTTCTGAATGTTCATAATAATGTTAGAGCTATTTCTGTACACACAAACTGGTAGATCTTTGACCTAACTTGATATTCCTTAACACTAAATATATGAGGCTCACTACTTGGAGACATATTATTGTTTAAAATAAGAAAGTGCTCCACATTCTAGTCCTTTGCTCTGAATTCTGAAGGTCAGTGCTATGAATGTTCATGCCGATAAGTTGGGAGGTTTGGCTGTGTACACAGTAAGAGTGACATTCCTCGTTTTGCTATTCAGTATTACTCTGTTTGCACATGAAAAAGGTGCTGCTATCCCACACAGAGAAGGTGCTCTCTCACACTGTAAACTCGGATGTTAAAGCAGAAATTCTTAACAGTTGATTAAGTTAAAGTGAAATTCATCAATATTTCACATTTAGGTGACATAAGGTTGAGAGGTGTATGGTACACTGACCCAAGTCTAATGAACTCTACTGATGCATGAGGGCAGAGGAGGACTGGTTGAGGAGTAGGATGTGAAGGGGACAAGAACTGTTATTTCAGAATTTCGAGCTGTATCGGAACTCCAGAAATTCTGACTGTGAACATCAGACTGGATCCATATTAAACTTCTGCTTTATAAGTTACCGATTCTTTGATCTCAGTGTGATGTTCCTCTCTACATTGACTGAAGGGATGCTGGGGTTAGCAGGCTCTTTTGTGTCTTGGTAACACATGTCATTGATACGGAACTTAACCAGTCAATGCTTTCCCATTTTTCCCCATAAATTACTTGGTATTTCAGAGTTCTGACTATTGTCATATGATAATATAATTCACAAAACACAGAAGTACATTATCATTTATTTGTTGTACAGAAACTTTCAAGTGTTGGTTGGAACAGGAAGGGAAAGATGACTTTGGTTTTATATAGTGCTTATGATACAAACTGTAGTAATTGCAGTCCTGGAGAGGGAACAGGAGAGAATTCTGCTGCCATTTCAAGTGATCTGGAAGATTTATAGCTAGAAGCAGATAGAAAAGGGTTTACTAAGTGGTTGAGCTGAGGGATCAGAAGTGACTTGCTTAGGGTCACAGTAAGGGTGATGTTTGAATGTGGGTCTTCGAGTTCACAGATCTGCACTTTACCCACTAGGTCAAACAGCACGTCTCAACAATAGAAAATATAAATGGTGTAAAAAATGCTAAATCTAATCATGAATATTTATTTCTAAACATTTCAGGTACTGTTACCTATTAAGACATGTCTTGTAAACAGTTTCAGAATTATGAAGTTCTTAGTTCAGTTAGCACAGTACATTTGCCACCAAGGGGTTGCTATAAATTTTTACAAAGTCAAGCAACTGAATTTTATTTTAAATTGCATTTGTTTTTAAAATGAAAGTTTTAAACATGATTTATAGTTATTTATATGTATAGTTACTGAGTGTTATATGCAAGAAAACCTTGTGGTACCTGGCTGAGTGTGATTGTATTACTTTGCTGCCAGAGCAGGGACAGCAGTATGGGGCCTCCTATAACACACTGTGCTGCATAGTGCACCAGGTCATTTGTATGTCTTTGGAACCCTGGTGATGATGGCAGAAGCAGCAGCAGCAGCCTTGACCTCAGTGGAGCAATGGAGCATCCTGTGTGGGGGCCCAAGACAAATATGAAATGGATGGCAGGGAGAGGGAAAGGAAACACTGTCATCAGTTGCTACAAGACACCCCCCACCACCATCTTCATTATCACTAAAGGAAACTACATGAAAAATTGCAAAATGCACCATGCTATGCACTGGGTTTTTGTTTCTATGATTGTTTCTGGCATTCTGTTCCCTGTGTCTGTGGCAAGGGGCTAGATTTTCAGAGCCTTGAAACTCCCACAGCTGCAGGAAAACCTGGCACAAATGGCTGCCACTTGTGGGCTGCAGTTTTTCCTGCAGCTGCAGCTATTCAAAGGTGGAGCTGGTTTGTGGCCAGCTCCGCGATTTCTATTGTTCTTGGGCCCTTGGCTATTTTTCCCTGCAGCTGTTTGAAAATGTTACACCCAGTGGGACCAGGAATAACATCTCCTGCAGCTGCAGCAGACTGAAAATACAACTCTCCACAGCTGCAGAGATTTTGGACAGCAACTGCAATAGCGGAGTGGGACTCAATCCCAAGACGGTTCGCAAATCCAGGCTGGGATATTTTTCAAAGTTTTCCCTGCCAGTTTTATGGCCCCTGGAGGTAGCCATGTAGGCTTCTTTTATTGCATTGTATTCGAGAGCCACTAGGGCAAGATGTGTATCTTTGCAGATGAAATCAGGATCTGTGTCTAAACCTGGAAAAATTGGAGAGGTGGCAGCTTATACTGTATTTTATGCTAAAAAGTGCAAAGTAAAGCACACTGGTAAAAAAAAAAACTAAACAAAAAGAACCTAGAATGGATTATTGGATGGATGGGGTGTTGGAGTAACACAGACCTCAGAGGAAAGAGACCCTGATGAAAGCCTCAAGTCTACTGCCCAGCGCAACAAGGCATTTTGGAAAACTAGCAGGATGTCATGGTGTTCAGGAAGGGCTTTTTTACGAGAAGGAAAGTGGGGATCTTGCCACTGTATAGGTCCCTGGTGAGACTACATCTGGAGTACTGTGCACATTTCTTCAGTCCACACCACTAGATGGACAAAGACCACTTGGAGATTGTCCAGAGGAGGGTCTCAATAATGATCCAACAGCAAATGGAAATCGTACAAGAAGAGGCTGGAATGTACACTGGCAACCAGGAAGGGGGTATGATAGACCTATGTATTTCTGCTGGGAATAAACAGGGTGGACCGCAATGAACAGCTCACTATAAAGGAGATTACCCTGACTAGAGGGCAATATGAAACTTGGTGGGGAGAGTCACAAAGGACATGAGGATGTTCTTTTCACACAAAGGGTAGTGGAAGACTAGACTTAATTACCCACCAAGGTGGTCTACTGCAGAAATCAGTGACTGGCTTCATACATGGGGCGGGACAGACACAAGAGGGAGGGGTGGGCAACCTTGGAAGTGGGTTCCAAGGTGCCATTAGGGCTATCAGGTAAATCATTCTGGTCTGGCATTTGCTGTATTAGGGGTGGTCTGCTCGTCACTGTGGTCTCTCCTACTTTTTGTCATTATGCTGCCTATGTAAGTTATTTGCTATTTATTTGCTCTCTTGCACATTATTGCACAATAAAACTATATTTGAACTTATTTGGTAGTTTGTTGCATCCTCTGTACCTCCCTACTTTTGTATCTGGTCTTGGTCTGGTGTTGCTCTATGCCAGGCATGGACTCAGGCAGGTTAATGGCCCTCTGCATTTCTCTCTTGTCCTAACCCATGCTATAAACATATTTATAACATGGGTAAGAAAAATGCAGTAATATCATTGGCCAAAAGATGTAACATGACCCTTTGATGCATGGTCATGACATCATGCAGTCCTTACATACACATCATATCTGTACACCAACCCATTCCACATCTGCCCATATCATGTTCCATTTTGAATCCCCCAACACATATACTTCCTGTATGATGTAAAATGTTAAATTTGCTTACGTTTTCATCAAGATAGTGTTGATCATTTTCTGCTGTATGGTCCATTAAACAATATCTTATTTTTCCACAGTACAGAACCAACCCAGCTGAACCCCTATTCCCCCTGCTGCCCCACTTCCCCACCCTATCTCACCATCAGTACTATTAGACTTACCCCACTCAAGGAAACATTTACTCCAACCACAACAACACTGCTATCTGGTTTGCCGTCCTCCACTTCTTCTACAACCACAAACACTATTGCTGTCCTGCTCATTGTCTTCTTCAATGCAGTTGCTCTGTGGCAATGTTGCATGAGCCAAGTCTCACTGAGCAAAACATCCCATGATGATCTACCCATAGCCTCTATAGACTGCCAGAATTAGCAGCCATGTAATCATATTTTCATACAGGTGGGAGAGCGGACCAGGGGAGGCGTGGATTGGGGTGGTGGGGTCAAGGAGAAGCCCTAGGGCAAAATGGGCCCAGGAAAGGGGTTTGCCCTGCTTGGTGCCCATACCCAAGGGCTCCACGTTTAGTGGGCAGGTAGCTCGGTCAACCTCGACTACTCATCCAACCCAGATGGTGTTATGCAATGCCAGGTCAATTTGAAATAAGACCGCAGTAATTGCTGATCTTGTTGGGTCATCCAACCTGGCTTGCATCATCAGGACCTGGCTGGACAAGAATGCTGGCCCCATTCTGGAGTCAGCTGTTCCAGCTGGGTACTTGGTGATACACCACCCGAGGCTGGATCATAGTGGCGGGGGGGTAGCCATCTGTTTCAAGATGGAGCTGGGCCTGCAAGATGTGCCAGTTGGGGTCACTAGATCCTTTGAATGTATTGCGGGTGCAGGTGTGGGTTGTAGGATATGTCTCATCTACCATCCATCTGGGAGCGAGAAGGAGTTCCTGCAGGAGGTCGCGGACTTCATCTCTGAGATGGTGTTGGAGGCCCCCAGGTGGTTGATGCTGGAGTATTTCAATGCCTGGGTCAATGATGAATTCTCACAATTTGGACAAGACTTCACCCAACTGATGGTTTTGTTGGAGCTAACACAGATGATTACCTCTGCGACCCACATACAAGGTCATTCACTGGATCTAGTGTTTCTGCTGGGGATGGAGATCTCAGATGTGGCGGTGGAACCCATCAGATGGTCTGATTGCCCCAAAGGAAATGGTCCGGTACCTCTCTTTACAGGGAGTGATCCCAGATGGTCTGATGATGGTTCTGGACCTATCAGATAGTGTGAGTGTTAGCAGGGATCCAGAGAGTCTGCTATGAGCCTATAATAAGGCAGTAGGAGATGCCCTGGATGCCATTGCTCTGGTCCGTGTTCACCCACTCACCCTTTGCCTTCAGTCCCCATGGTTTGATGGGACCTTGAGGGAGCTGAGGAGAGTGGGAAGAAGGTTGGAGCATTGCTGGCAGAAATCAGGCCTGAATGATGACAAACTTAGATTGATATCCCACTATAAGGCATATCAATCTATGGTCTCCCATAAGAAGGCAGAATTCCTGTCTGGGGAGATTGCAGCTGAGCAGAATCAACTGGCTCAGCTCTTCCATACTGTGGACAGGCTGTGCAATCCAGCCTGTCTCCAGAATCAGAGAGCCTTTTCACAGGAGAAGTGTGAGGAGTTTGCTTGATTTTTCGCAGATAAGATTGTAACCATCAGGTCAGAGATCCCTGCAGCTCATTAAAATGTGCAGAGCGAAGATCCGTGTAGGATCAGTGGCAGCCAGTTGGTCTGGTCGGACTTTGCCCAGTTGGCGATCAATGATGTCATGAAAATGGTCCAGGGCTTGCAATCAACTTACTGTAGTTTGGATCTACGTCTGATGTGCCTCCTAGTGGGGTGCAAGGAGGCAACAGGACTGGTCCTTGCTGAGATAGTTAGGTGTTCGTTAAAGACCAGGGTGTTTCCAGGCACCCTGAAGGAGGCAGTGGTTCCCCCACTCCTGAAAAAATCTTCTCTGGACCCTGATTGTCTCACAAACTACAGACCTGTCTCTAACCTTCCTTTTGAAGGAAAGGTTACTGAGAAGGCAGTCACGTTGTAGCTCAAAGATCATCTGACCACCCATGGAATCTACGATCCTCTCCAGTCCGGTTTCAGGAAGAGACATAGTACTGAGATGGCGCTGGTCCAGGTACTTAATGATCACCCGATAGCAATGGATTGGAGGAGCTGTTCCATCTTGGTCCTCCTTGATCTTTCTGCAGCATTTGACACCGTGGACCATAGGATGTTGCTAGAGCATCTGTGGCTTTTCTGTGGGCTGATTGGTACAATCCTCAGGTGATTCCGTTCATTTCTCACTGGCAGGACACAGAGAGTGGAGTCCGGGGTGTTTTCCTTGGCCCCTCTTCCCCTGCCATGTGGGATGCTGCAGAGCTCTGTGTTTCCCCCATGTTGTTCGCAGTGTATATGCTGCCATTGGGAGACATTATTAGGTGGTATGGGTTGCATTTTCACTGTTATGCAGATGATACTCAACTGTACTTGTCCTTTGTGCCTGAACAAAGTGATGCTGTTACATTATTTAACAGTATTTAACAACTGTCTCTCTGAGATCCCGGATTGGATGAGTGCCAGCTGGCTTAGGCTGAATCCGGATAAAACTGAGGTGTTGATGGTATACCCAGGTCACCGGGTGGAGGGATTATGGGCTGGGTAGCCTTCTGGGCTTTGACTGGGGGGGGGGCAACTAGCTGATAACCTCTGACTGGATGCAAAATCTGGGCATTTTGCTTGATAGCGAGTTGACACTTAAGACTCAGGTGTTAGCCATTGTCAAGACCTCATTTTATCATCTGAGAAATGTCACCTGGATAAAGCACCTGGTACCACCTGATGATCTTTTGACATTGGTCCACGCCTTGGTGACCTCACGCCTTTATTACTGCAATGCCCTATACCTAGGGCTACTGGGTGTGGACCTCCACCACCTCCAGTTAGTTGCAAAATCGTCTGCCAGATTGTTGACAAGTTTACGTAGATCTGACCATATCACACCTGTGCTCCACACCCTGAACTGGCTGTTGATGCAGTGGAAGATCACCTTCAAGGTCAGATTACTGACCTATAAGGCCCTACGGATAGGGATAGCAGTACCTGCAAGAGCTCCTCTGTCCCTACCGCCCCTTCACTCTCTGTTCTGCCGATCGGGATTACTGGAAATTCCCAGGGTCTGTTTGACAACTCGGAGCTAGATCATTTGCTTTGCTGCTCTGACCCTGTGGAATTCTCTACCTCATCAGGTAAAGGAATGCCCATCCATCGAGGCCTTCAAGTCTGCCTTGAAAACCTATGTATTTGAACTGGTTTATACTGATATTTAAACTCCTGCTTTGATGATCTTTAGAAATGTGGTTCTGTTTTAAATTGTTTTATTATATTATGTAAAATGCTATGATCTATTGTGGAAAAGCATTCCATAAATAAAGTTTGGTTTAGTTTGGTTTGGTATTTAGGCAAATGATCAGACAAAAAGGAGGCACAGGCAAGCAGTGTTTGAAAAAGGCAAACACCATTCCTGTACAAACAAACAGACAAGGGTGAAGGAAGCAGCAGTACAGAAAATAAAATAAGGCTCAGTCAAGTCTGGATAATTTCTCCCTTCTTTACCTGCAACTCACCTTTCCTTTCCTTTCCCTGCCCCATCTTTAGGATAAGCACTACTGCAATTCCACCTCTACCCATGCTATTGGTGCTCTTTTCACGCATTGTCCTTTCATATCCCCTCTTCACTAGTACCCAAACTCTTAGATGACTGGTGATACTACACCTCAGTATTGTATCCAGTTCTGGAGACCTTATCCATGAAAGGAGATTGATGGGCTAGAGGCAGTTTATTTTGGATACTGCATTGTATAAGTTTATTATATTGTATAACTATTATATATAGAGCATAATAGATGGGGTGGTGTGCATTATGAGAATTGAATATGCACCCAAGGTGTGTATTAAATTCGAGTCTGCATGCCACCCCATCTTTCATTTTTTATAGTTTCTGAACAACACTTTTTTGCCTACTAGATTCAGGTTCTTTAGAGTTTTAAGGAAATTACCCTAGTTTCTGTATCTAATGGTGTGCGCTCCCTGTTATTATCCGTCTTGTGTTGTTATTAATTGATTTATTTCAGTGCCTAAAATACTTTTCACTGGTATTTGCAGCCTGCCAACTAACAGAAACGAGAGTACAGAAAGGGCAGTACAGGAGTGCTGAGAACACTTTCACTTTCAGAGAAAGCAGCCTGCTTTGACGCTTAACAGTTCTCTCTCCTCCAGCCCTGTGTTATGGCAGGGAACTGAAAAGGACTTAAATATTTTTTTTATGTAGGTTAGTTTATTCAAGAGTGTGGATTTTTTAATTAAGGAGGTTTTAGTTTTTACTTGAAGGCAGTGTGAACCACTAATACTCTACTGAAAACTGCTGTTTCAGTGAGAGAGTGGCTCGTGCTGAATGTAAGTAAACTGGGCGCGTGTTTGGCATAATAACTGGCTGGTTATTATGGCAAATAATTTCTGGTCTAGCCCATAGAAAAATTGATGACAAGTTATTATAATGTTATTATCTCTGTGAACTGCATATTTTTACACATCTTCTACAGTTATATACCTTACTGTTAGTTCTGAAATACTTTTTTATTGTATCTTACTGTCTGTTATTATTTTTTCCTTTGCAACCCCCTTTCCTCAGGTTGCACCTGGAAATGAGCTCTGACTCAATGTATCTTTATTGGACAATAAAAATTTAAAACAAGCTAATAAATAAGTCTGGGTAAGCAGCAGAAGAACTGTTTTGCTCAGAAAACAAAATCCATGCCTTTTACAGGTACATCAGTGAAAAAAGGAAGGCAAGGGGAGGGATTGTGCAGCGGAAGGGGAAAGATGGGGGCAGTATAGAGGATGACCAACAGAGAGCAGAAATACCGAACAAGTACTTCTGTTTAGTTTTTTATGGAACAGCGGGCAGGAAATGGGTCGGCAGTTAGAGATAAAGGCATGAAGGGCACGGAGATGGACACAGGTCCCTCTTCAAGGGAAAGGGTGATCAGGGAACTAGCGGCAATAAGAGTCGATAAGGCAATGGGACCAGATGAAGTACACCCTAGGATAATGAAGGAGCTAAGAGACGTGTTGGCAGAACCTCTGACTACCCTGTTCAACCTGTCATTGGAAACAGGAGGTATCCAAGGACTGGAGGGGAGCCAGTGTAGTCCCTCTATACAAAAGTGGGAACAAGGAGGAAGTAGGAAACTATAAACCAGTCAGCCTGACCTCAGTAGTAGGAAAGGTTATGGAAACACTGCTAAAGGAAGAATAGTGGAACACCTGGCTGTCAACGGACTACAGGAACCAAGGCATCATGGTTTTATTTGAGAAAGGTCATGACGGACGAACCTCATTGAGTTTTTTGACTGGGTAACTAGTGAGGTGATGGGGGGGTGGCAGTGGATGTGGCCTATCTGGATTTCAGCAAGGCCTTTGAGACCATGCTGCATAGAAGGCTGTTAAGCAAGCTGGAGAACATGGGGGTGGGAAAGAAGGTAGTGAAGTGGGTGGGGAATTGCCTGAGTAACAGGACACAGAGGGTGGTGATAAATGGTATCCACTCTGCAGAGGGTAAAGTGACCAGTGTGGTGCCACAGGGTTCAGTTTTGGATTCAGTCCTCTTCATTGTCTTCATCAGTGACATTGCAGAGGGTCTATCAGGAAAAATATGTCTTTTCACTGATGACACCAAGCTCTGCAACAGGATGGATATGCCAGGGGAGGAGGACAGAATGAGGGGAGATCTAAAGAAGCTGAAGGATTGACCAAGTGACTGGCAACTGGGGTTCAATGCAAAAAGTGCAAGGTAATGCACATGGGCACAAAAACCCAGGGCGATATATCATCTGTGGGAGGAAATTCAATGCTCCAAACAAGAAGAGACCTGGTGATCATCTCTGATGACCTCAAGGTCATGACAATGTGACAAGGCAGGCTAATAGGCTAACAGGATGCTGGGATGCATAGGCAGAGTATCACCAGCAGAAAAGGAGGTGATGATTCCACTATACAGTACAGATGACTGGTGATGCTACACCTTGAGTACTGTATCCAGTTCTGGAGACCTTATCTATGAAAGGAGATTGATAGGCTAGAGGCAGTTCAGAGGGCGGCAACAAAATGGTGCAGGGACTGCATCACAAACCCTACAGGGATAAGCTGAAGGAATTAAATGTGTAGTCTCTGGAGGAGAAGAGGAGGAGGATATGATTGAGACATTTAAATACCTCACAGGGATAAATAAAGTGCAGGAGAATACATATTTTCAAAGATGCTCAAGGACAAGGGGGCACAAGATGAAACTAAAAGGAGAGAGGTTCAGAGGGAACATGAAGAAGTACTTCTTCATAGAGAGGGTGGTGGACAAATGGAACAGCTTGCCAGCAGATGTCATGGAGGCAAAAATGATCATAGGTTTTAAAAAAGCTTGGAATAGGCATAGCGGGCTGTTGGTAAGTGGAGGAGAGGGACAACCTATTACCAATAGAATTTAAAAAACACATTTCTTAGGGATGATAAGGCAGACTTGGTAGTCCAAAGGCTCTTATCTGCTGACAACTTTTATGTTTCTATGTTATGTTTACTTGTTTTTTTCTTTGTTTACCAGGTAGGTGCACTAGACAAGCAGTTGCCTATGTTCAGGCACGACCCGGGAGAAGAACAACCATAACATTCAAATTACAATCCAAGTCAACAGTGAGATTCTAGGTTTACAAACATACAGTAAACCAAGGGCAGAGTCATAACATTACAGTATAAACCAAGTCAGCAGTAAGCACCTAGATTTACAATAATACAGTAAGCAATGTGTCAGGTCAAGACAGGTGCATAGCAGACTACACATTGCTAATTCTGAACATTACACAGAGCTGTAAATCCACAGTAATAAGGCCTAGGTACAGGAACATGATTAGAGCTGTAGGAGGAAGGTTCAGAGCTGTTTCTGAAAGGTTTCAGCAGTAGTGCATTGTCTGATGTTAGGGAAGACCTTGTTCCACAGTTTTGGTGTGGATATTGCAAAGCCTGTTTATCTGAATTTGGTTTTAACCCTAGGGTTTAATAAATAAATCAACTGCTCTTTTTAAAAAGTAATGTAATTGCAGTTTTATTTTAAAAAATCAGTAACAAACTTAAGGGCATGTGTTGTGATTCAGTGCATTTCCTGGGTGGTTAAAGGCACTCAGTTACATCTTGTGCCTCACAGCTCAATAGACTTGTGTGAGAAATTAGCTCAACACATGCCTTGTTGTGCATGGTTGCTTACATAAGAGACACAAAAACTAAACATAAAGGGCAGAATTCACAAAGGAGATGCGCCCAGCGAAACTCTGCTGCTTTGGTGCAGGGGAGATGCACTGGGTGCAAAATGGGCCATTCACAGAGGAGGCACAGAGGAGATGCCCCCAGCGCACCTCCTCTGTGAATAGCACTCAATCGCCCAGGCCAGGATGCCCGGAGCATCCCAGGCTGCTCCGGAGCATCCCCCATGACAGGCAGTGAGTCCATCAGGGCAGGGCATCTCAGGATGCCCTGCGCCTAAAAACGCTATTCACAGCCAGGGGCATGCAAATGAGGCCATTAGACATGCATGGTGTAATGGGGCCATTTGCATGTCATTATGGCTCCATTTGCATATCGCCGGATGGGCATCCCCAGCAGAATGCGTCCAGCACAACCACCGCCCAACCCCGCCTGACCCCAGCCCAAGCCATGTCGCTCCAGGTGGTGTTGTATGTGCCAGTTCTGCCCACTACAAGCCCCTGTACAGCGCCGCACATGGTAGCAGTAGCAGCACCATACACCCCCTCAATTCCCATACAAAGCCGCTCCTGGCGGCAGTAGTAGTGGTGACAAACCCCCCGTACAGAGCCGCTCATGGCGGCAGTAGTAGTGGTGATGACCCCCCCGATCCCCGTACAAAGCCGCTCATGGCGGCGGTAGACGTTGAAATGCCCCTCCCAATCCCTGTAGGAAGCCGCTCGTGGCAGCAGTAGAGATCCAGATGGCCCCCCCAAGCGCCTGTATGATGCCGCTCGTGGAGGCGCTGGACTGCAACTACACCCCAACCCCAAGCACCCAGTACAGCCACCACCTGTGGCAGGCGTGTGGACAGCCCCCATGGCAACCAACCCACCCCTCTCCCCAGCAAGGACCGCTATCGGTGGGCAGCACAGCCACCACATACCACCATGGCCGCCCACCCGACTAAGCAGTCTGCAACTGACAGCGATCACACAGCCCGAAGCACTGCAGGCTGTGCAATAGCTGTCATTTGCGACAGCTTAGTCGGGCGACGTGGTGGTATGCAGGTGGGCTGAGCACGCCCGCCCACCGACAGGCGGGTCCTTGCTGGGGTGTGGGGTGCGGGGTGGGTTGGGTGTACATGGGTGTCACATCTGCCGTGTGTGGCAGCTGTACCGGTGCTTGGGGCTGAGGAGTTTCCTCAGTCTAGTGCTGCCGGGCGGATTGTAAGGCATTTGGGGCATCGGACCTCTTCTGTCGCCGTGGCGCTGCGTACAGGGATTGAAAGGTCATCTCAACCTCTACTGCGCCGTGGTGGCTTTGTACAGGGATTGGGGTCATCACCACTACTACTGCTGTGAGCAGCTCTGTCTACGGGGGTTTGGGGGGTTGTCACCACTACTACTGCTGTCAGGAGCGGCTTTGTACAGGGATTGGGGGCGTGTCAGTAGCGCTGCCAGGGGTAGCAGTGTACGGGGGCATGTGGCTTGGGGGGGGTCACTGGGCTGCCAGGGTGGTCGTGCGCCTGTGCTGCTGCTGCCCACAGTGTGGTGGCCAGCCTGTAGGTGGCCCCTGACTTACACCACTTTTTTTGTACTTATCTTTCTGTGGCGCAACCCTGGGACTTGCCCCGGAGTTGCACCACAGAACTGGACTGTGAATAGGGCTGCACTCAGTATTCATGGGCACACACCCCCCCACAGCCCCTATGGATGTGCCGCATATCATTACAGGTGGTTTACGGCGCATCGGGTTTGTGCCAGTGCATCGGGGTTGCGCCGGTGCATGGTTGCCCTGCCTGAATCGCCCTCGGGTGCATGCCGGGGATGCACCGGCGCATCTTGGATGTGCTGGGCACATCCCTTTTGTGAATCCTGCCCACAGTGTGTAAGACAGCAATTGAACTTATATACAACTATAATGGCAGAATTACAAGGGAATAATGATATAAGGAGCTGAAACATGACTTTGGTGTTTTCCAGTCAAAATACCATTATTTCATGAGTAAAACCTAAAATAGCATTGTGTTTATGATTAATATTATTACACTTTGAATAACACCCTAAAATGATTTACATTTAAAAATAAGTTTGCTTGAGGAAAGGAGTTCATGTGCTTCCATTGGTTCGGGCGTATTTATTTGGAACTCCTAAAGAGTTTATTACATTTTTCAGGTTAAAGCCTTAAAGTTCAGGTTAAAGCCTTAAAGTTCAGTCAGCAATGGCTTTAATGCATTGGACAACTACAGGGAAACCTAGGAAAAAGTGACAAAGGCAAAATAACTTAAAACTTAAAGACTCCGGAGGACATTATCAGTGAATGTTCAGTGGAGCTGGCCATCAGCACTGACTCCTGAGGATCATCCCCCATCTCGGTGCCACAGTAGCCCATCCAGTGAGCATACCATTAGGGGAGCATCTTTAAAGGCAAAGTAATAATAAGAGATGCCAAACAAAACATGCTAGCAAAGAAAAACAAGATATTTTACAAACACTCCACCCCAAAGGCAAACCCCTTGATAAGGCTTTCAAGCCAAAAAAATAATTGTTTGCCAATGTACTTGATGTAAGATTTACTTTTGTCGTCTCTACTGGATTTAAACAGGAGAGGCACTGCAAGGCACAATTTTGCATACATAGCGCAGCTCCGTGCAACTCACTTATGTCAATGACATAAGTTAGTGGTGTGTTGTCACGCCCATGTTGTGCTTACTAAATGGTGCAGCACAGCACTGCTCTCGTTACATTCCAGCAGAGATGACATGAGTCATTTTTACATTAAGCAAGTTGGTAAACTATTATTTTCTTGACTTAAAAGCCTAAGCAGTGGGGTTTGCTTTTTGGGGGTGTTTGTAAAATACCTCCTTGTCCTTTAAAGAACGTCATCTCTCTACAAACACTGCTTCTGCAGGTATGAAATCCCGAATTGCAGAAATACTGAGGAAACAAAAACTTGAGTGGTAAGAATAGCTACCAGGAAGGAAGCCACTTTGGAGACCATAAAATGGTTAGATTTGATGGACAATAGGGTAGCCTTAATTAATGAACTCACCACTATAATGGTGAGGGACAACATTCAGAATAACATATGTACTACCCTACACAAGAAGGCTGTGTCTCCACTGAGGGGTGAGAAGTCATCATTGACCTCAAGAGCAAATGTCAAGAGTTTCCCATGTAGCCATCTCCCCACACAAGGCGCAAGATGGTACTTGGCGCAGTGTATAAGACATACGTGTGAATGGCGCTTGGGCTCAGTTGGTGTTGCAGATAATAATTAAGTGGTACTGTACCTCTACCTATTAGGATCTTTTTGACAGGTGGCTGCCAAGGTGCTTCCCCATGGAAAATAAATGTAACCTCCAATCTCAGTGACAGGGAACCTTTATACTTATCCCAAACCCAAACTTGTACTAAAGTATGACAGTAAGCAAATGCAATAATATTCAGAGCACAATAAACTGCCATTCAAAACAACGACTGTTTACTGACAGACAGGAACAAGATCTGGTTGGGGGAAGGAGTGTGTTAAATTCAATAAAACAATGCTTTATTTTACAGATCCTAACAAATACATCACCCTCTGGTGAGTACCTATGCAGGATTTACTGTTTCCCCTACTGGGGTACCAGTACCTCAAAATCTCTTGGGAGTTCACAAAACAGTTCATGAATTGTGTTCATACAGTGAGCAGTTGCAGGCCTTATATTTGGATCAGAGTGTGGTGTCAGGAGGTTGTGTAGTTACAGATCTCAGACTACTTAAACACAAATGCTAGCTGGTCCTGACTGTTGCCGTTCTAAAATGTGCCTTTAAAAACAGTTGTGCAGAAATGCCCAGCAATTACTTTTGTCTGCTCCAAGCTAACAGAAGAATTGGTGGGGTAGTGACCCAGAACTCAGGACCTTCATAGACTCTGTAGTAGCTGACTTCATTGGGATGTCTCCCTCAGGGTTGCAAATGTAGGCAGTGTTACTGGTGTGGCAGACCCAACATGCTTCCAGGTGGCCTGAGGTGTGGGCCTCTGGTTTCCTATGTCCTTTGATGTCCTCTTCACCCCATAGGATTACTTGCCTTCACCCACTCAAGGGTTAGGTAATCACCCAGGGCCTTCTGCCAGGACAAGTCCTGACAGTGTACAAAGCCCAGGGCAGGCACCTTGGTGTTGTTCCTGGAGGGAACAAAAAGATTTTTGTAAAAACTTTTAAACAGCTTTTTGTAACATGCTGGCTGATTGCAAAATCACTCACAGGTCTCTGTCCTTCATTCTCCAGATGAGTCTGTCACTTTCTCACGTGTGTCCCTCCACAGAATATCTGCGATCAACTATTATTGAAAAAAACATTGTACTGCACCAAAGAAGCACTTCAGTGAAGACTACATTATCATAGCCACTGGTTTATTAATTCAAAATTATACAATGTTCCCCTCTATGTTTTGCCCTAAAACAGTGGGCTTCTTCAGGAGTCACCTTTTATTTCTATTGCTAAAACAAACAAAAATATGTAAAAGTTGTGTTGATTATTTTTCTGTTTTTGTTTTTAATTAATAAACAAGTGGATATGGTACGGTCTTCACTGAAGTGTTTCTTTGCCCCCATGTTTTCTTGCAACTGAGTGCCTCTGAGTGTGGCAGCATATAAACAGTGCAAATGACTTGTCTTTATTTCCTCTGGCACCCCCTAATGTTTTAGAAACCTGTTTGATCAATTACTGGCTGGTATCTCATATATTATTCATTATGCTTACCCCTTGCTCTCAGTTGTTGTCAGTTTCCTGGGGAAAGAATACACACACGTCTTCTGTAACCCAAGCAGACTTACAGTTAGCTTCTTCTGCAGAGCTAAGATTGGTATTGGCTGTTACTTCCCAGCAGAATGAGCTTTCCTCTGACTCCTACCCAGCAGGCCTGGGGACAGAAGCACAACAGACCATGACAGCCCCCTTTGCAATCTCTTACATGTTGTATGTCTAAAATTTATTTCTGGCCCTTGATATAGCTTCCAGCCATCAGGATCAGCACCTCCCCATCTCTGATGCCATTTGTGAGACTGGGGATGAATTGGAGAGAGGGAGCACTGCTGGGTGCTCCCAAAGTCTGACTCCTATTGGAGGAGCAATCCTATTGCTGTGGTAGTCTGTGAGCTATGTGGCTTTTAGAGTCACTCTAGACTAAGCAACATCCTGTGAAGTCTCCTTGACCTCAAAGGCAGTCCACTGGGTAAGGTGAGTGAAGTCTGTGTGCAGTGTAGGCCACTGACATCCATGGCATGGCTGCTGTGATGGGAGGAAGGCTGCTACACTGTTATGGCTCCTTGGCCCCATTACTACAGTCCATGGGGGCCTTGAGAGCACAAAGAAGTGACTGTTTACTGGCCACAGTGAGAAGGGCACTGTCATTGTCCTGTCATTCAATATGAGAAAGGGTTATTCCAGCTCACAGGTCCAGCAGTTGTAGTCTGGACTGGGGTGACGGAGTGGCACCAGGTTGGGAAGCTGGAGCCATTGGGAGGGAGTTACTTCTTTTTTTTTTTTTTTAGCACCACCTGCCCCATATTATCCACCCTTCTGCCCAGACACCTCCCCCCGTAACGATCCCCAATTCTGGCTTACCCACAAGGTGGGGCCACTGAGATGACCCCCACCCCACGGAGACAGGTCCAGGTTACCGGCCGCATCACCGTGACCGGCAAGGCTTGTAGGCTTACCCCCAAGTGGGGACATGGGAGTGGGCCATCCAGTAGAACACATCTTGGTTGGGGTTCGGGTACTTTGAGGGGCCATGGTACCAGAGGCAGCATCATCCCTGGGATAGACAGCATCGTTTGTGGATGCTAATCCCCTCAGGGGGCAGGACGTGCAATGACGTCAGTGGGGATGTACCCAACATCTATCCCACCTCCTCACATAACAGGCTCCAGTCTCATTGGCTCCCCAGGCTCCATCAGGGGTCCGCACTTTTGCACCTGACACTTGATCACACCTCCTCTCCCCCGGAGGAAGAGAGCCGTCTATGGGATGTTCAATTCCCCCAGCCGGCCCTCTAACAGCCAAGGTCCAGATTCAAACCCAGGTCACCAGCATCGCAGGCCGAAATCCTACCCTTGCGCCAATGGGCCAGCTAAGGAGGGAGTTACTCCTACAATGCCTGAAAAGACTGTATACTGTAGTGGCACCAGCCAGGATTCCATGCAGTACCTTGCAGTTTTACTGCAAAACAATGCAGTATGCTGCAGGGATAATTGTAAATTAATAGCAATTAAACCCCTTTGTCCTGCAGTATTTTGTGACATGTCATTTACTGCAAGGTATTGCATTGCATCCTGGCTGGCTCTGTGGGATGTTATATTACCAAAGAAAACTGTTATTACAGAACCAAATTAAAGTCAGAAACTAAAGGAACTGGAGAATTCCCAGCACAGTGCCTGAAAGGGAACTGAGGAATTTTGTGTTGATTTACCCTGAGAATGGTGTGGAGTAGTTGATGACAGTGAGTATGTGCAGATATTTTATCAGCCTTGTAAGACATTTGTTAGCAAACCTTTAGCCCAAATAAATAAAGTGGCAGTAGCAGGTGGGATTTTGTGTAATGGCGACAGGCCCTACAGAAATTACCAGCCTTGATCCTTTGCAGATAGAGGCAATGATTCAGTCATTTAGAAGGAAAACTACAATCTTTCAAATAAATAATATAGAAATTTTAATAATGTCATTGGCTGAGAGATGTCACCTGATCATGCATTAAATTTCTATAAACACACAATCAGGTGTTGAATCTCATTTCCTCCCCAAAAATACTACTTAGAGCCATTTATAAAGTGTAATAGCCCTCAGAATGTGCATCATAGGATTGTAATGCACTTACCAGAGAACATAAAGACACATTGCCTTTGACCTCATGTCTTACTGCACCCCTGGGGCATGCATTAAAATCCTATAATGCACACCTTGTCATGGCGTATTACTTACATATGCATATCTATATCTATATATCGATATAGCTATCTATACATCTTTATCTATGTAATTCTGGAAGCAAAGTCTCTGTCTGCTATAGCTGGCTAATGACTGATTATGTGTGTAATAAGAATACTTATTTGCGGTTTTTATTCATAAAGAAATAACACGTAACAGGGGGTGTGGTAATGCTAAATTACTGCACATCCCTGGTGGGTTAATGAGGCACAAGGTGCAGCCTAGCACCTACAACCACTTGGAAAGTGTGATAACTTATGGCATTACTAGACACCCTGGAGTGTGTTATTGTACTTATTTAATGGTTTTAAAAGTTAAAAAACAAGAAAAAGAAAGTTACATTAGAACCACTCAGTTATGTTAGATTAATGCACAGCCATATGACCAGTTTTGACTAATCACATTGCTTGTTTGATACAAGCAATTTTTTGAATGTAACTTAACAGTATGCATGAAATAAAATTAAAGGCACTAGGGGAAATTGACCTGGAGGTCCCTTAGGTATGCTCAAATCACTTCTTCCTTTTCAAAGTGGGAGGACAAAGGGGAAGTGAATCCCAGTCCAGCTGAACTTCATTTGTTACAATACTATAGATGGAGCTCTGTATGTTATTATAACTGCCCTTCCTTGCAGATAGCAAAGTAGTAGGACAATTCTTTCTTTAAATTTGCTATTTATGCTCCTTAGTCTTCACTCCTTTCCTTAGCAGCCCTCATGGTGTTGATCTTCCAGCACAAACACCTTGTTAATTGGGACAATTCCTCCACATCATTTCCCCAATATTGGGGCTGCCATAATCTGGAGGCATGAACCATTTGGACACCCAGTCACATCAAGGTTGCAGGCAGAGGAGCAGTGACTGAGGAGCAAGGTGTCATACTGAAGACTTGACATTTTTCTGCCTTGTTTCTTCAGTCCTCCTCCTAGAAGCCCTATAACAACTCCAAGTGCAGGCAGTGAACTTCTGTCACTAGCATCCTTAGTGGTACTGCTGAGGCTGCGGCAACAGGCCAGCATAGTTCTGTTGCTTTGTCATTTTATAAAACACAGTTCAAGCCAGATAACTGTCAGTCTACAGCTTAATTTCCATTTATTTTGGTAATAGATGTAAGTAGTAAGTAACATGCTTTCCCATAAGAATATAACTTATCTTTCCCATCTTTGTGGCTAAAGGTAGGTATGCCATACATGCGATAAATGCATCTGCGCACATACATACATACATACATATGAATATACAAACATACAGCATTTGTATAATCTTTCTCTTTTTAATTTTATGATGTGTATTAAATATGTTTGTACCCTTTGTGCCTGTCAAACTCATGTCATCCCTGAAAGGGGCATGTTAGTCCCAGTGGGTTTTACAAAGGAAGGAAGGAAGGAAGTACGGCTGAAAAATCGCACTCTCAACTCTCTCCAACATTGGAAGTACGTGGCCAACTGAGTCAAAGACACTGAGAGAAGAACTTGGAAAAGACTCACTGGTGACTGCCCTGTGCTGATAAACTCAAGAGTCCCTATTGTTGTACAACTGTTCTGTTTGAGTGACAGAAATGCGTGCTTTGTTTTTCTATCTTTTCAAACTCCACCCATTCATTCATCGATCACAGTCCCGACCGTCCTCCTCCTCCTCCTCCTGACCCTGACCCTGCTCCCCTGTCACCCTCACTCATGCTGCACTGCAGAGTGCCCTTCTTCCCATTCCTTGTCCCACTTTGGCTTAATTTGTTTTTATTTAAAAGTTAAATCATGTCTTTAGTTTGTTTGCCCTCCTTAGGGCCTCACCTGTAGTGTTGTTGCCTACGCCAGCCAGACTTGGACAGGTTGGAGCAGTGGAGGAGTTGCAGTTAGATGGAGCCATGGAGCAGTCATGAGCAGAAATAGCAGGTGAAGAACATAAGAAACTGAAAGAATTTAAAGTATATGTAACCCCCCCACCCTTGAAATTGGGGTTTACTATGATGTCTGCCTGGTCTTCTTAATGCCTGCTGTCAGGTTGGTGTCCTGTCTTGTGTCAGTGGCTCAGTGTCAGTGTCAGTGGCTCAGTGGTAGCACACTCACCTCTGAGGCCAGGAGATCAGAGGATGTGGGTTCAGTTCCACATCTGGCACTTGGGTTAATATCCCAATACTGACACTGTAGTGTAGCATGAGAGGGTGTTGCACTTCTGAGGTGCCGTCTTTCGGATGAGACATTAAACCGAGGTCCCATCTGCCTGGATTGGTGGTAGTTCAGGTGGATGGTAAAGATCCCATGGCACTTATTGAAAAGGGTAGAGGAATTTCCCCGGTGTCCTGGCCAAATTTCCCTCATTCACTAAAAATACCACCAACAGCTTAATCTGATTCAAGGTCAGTTGGCATTCAACTGTATCCCCTTCCCCTGGGTCATGCCTGAAAATAGGCAGGATTTGTCTAGTGCACTTACCCGGTCAACAAAAACTAAAAAAAAAAAAAAAGTAGTTTTATCTATCTGTGTGAGAGTGCCATATTGAGCCTCCGCACCTGTCTCTTTAAGAGCATAGCTAATCTGTTTTCAGAAATTAGTCTGGGCTGGGTCTGAGTGATTTAGGGCTTGTGACCTGCCAGACAGTGTGTCATTTTGCTCCATTCTGCAGTCACTACTTGCGCTGAGGGAGCTTTCATAGGAACTGTGATTGTTTACTGTTCATTTGCTGTTATAGTAAAGAGAGAGAAGTTTGTCTACCCTGCTTTTATTGCAGCTTTAAAATTTGAATAGGAGCCACCATGTTAGGCTCTGGACTTCTAGTATGTGGACTAATCGAATCACTAGGGACCTAAAATGGAAACTGTTCCCAGGGTCTTGTGGGAAAGAAATTCTGTAGTTTTATAGTTTTATGCAGTTTGCTCCTAAATGGACCTAGAGAGGGAGCCCTTACTGTGACTAACAGCTCCCTCAGCCAACTGAACTTTTGGATTACCAGTGAAATCCCCAGAACTGCCTGAAGCAGTGGATCAGTTAGAGTTGGAGGTTGACCGTTGAAGAATGAACAGCTCGAGCTTTCGAGCAGCTGCTTCCTGAAGGAGTGTAGGGGAGTCAGCAGGAAGAGGCTCTGCTGGCCTTCCTGCCATGTTCTCCTGTAGTTCAAACTGCCAATTGCAGAAGTCAGACCTGTCCAATTTCCAGCCTTGGAACTGAGGCAAAAGAAAGAAGAAGTTTGTTATTGTGACTTGTGATTTGGACTGAAGACTTGCTCCAGAAGCTATCAGCCCAGCTTGTGATAGAATTTGTCTCAGATTGAATGGTTTGCATTGTGAAGCTGTCAATTTGCAAACGGACTGTATCCAAACTGTTTAAAGAAGTTAGTGATTTAAATGTGCTGAATGTGTTGCGTGGGTCACGATTTGGTTCTCCATGGCCAAATCTCTTATGCCAACTGGAGGATTCACCAGCAGAAGATCACAAACTTTCCCAGAACTGTTCATCTTGTCTGTGCCCTGCCATATCAGCCTAGGTCACTACTTATGCATCAGAGACCTTCTCAGTGAAAGAATGGCCTGTGGAATCCCCTGCCCAACACCATCAAGCAGGTAGCGACCACCTTGAGGTAAGCCGGTTAGCCCTGCTTTCCTGGCATCCAGGATCATCACCATGAGGACTACATCTCACCTGTCCTGCATCCAGATTCTGGTAGTGTGAAGACAAATCAGGGTATCTCCCTGCAGCAAAAGCAAAAATCATTGTGGTATCAACTAATTGTTTCTTTCACTGGGCTATTGCAATGGACTGAGCCATCTGGCCTGGATTACAAATAATTGGATTGTTTGCATATTTAACTGTTTTCCTTTCTCAAGGGCCCCAACAACAGCTGCAACACGGTCACCCCAGAAAACACTTCAGGCTAGCCTGCATGATATACTGGGTACCCAGGATTGTTGAACTATCTAATTGGGACTTACAGTGCATGATGAACAATCCTGATTAAATCAGATTGCTAATCATTCTATTAGATTCACGACCTCCCTTGTTCACTGCCCTAAATAAATCTGATTGTCTTTTTCACATTTAACCTGGCTAGTGTGCATATTATTAGTTGGGTTACAGTGGTAAGATTATATTGCTGCATTGCTGATCTTATTTTCAGTGGGTCTCTGGGCAGCTGCCACAGATCCAGCACTGGTGGTAAGTGGAAAGGGTGTGAGCATATTATTATTACTGTCTACTGATTGTGAATGCACCATTGTGTTATTTCTTAGGCCATTAGAAGGGTTGGTGGGTGGTGGATGGTATTAGCATCCCAGAAGGCTATGCCAGAGCAGTTGAGCTACCCCAATACTATTTCTCTAGGTGGAGGCACCCAATCACAGAACTGAGGCCCCTCAACCTGTGTATTGCCATACAGGCAGGGGTAGTAGCCCTTAGAATGGCACCGCCTAAGGGTTACATATATTTTTTAGTAGTCTGAGTCCAGAAATTGCACTGCACTTTTCCCCCTACGTGACAAAATATATGCCAAGCTTGCTTAGCTGCATAATCCATGTTTACTGTGCTAAACCCATCGGAGTATATTAGGACATTTTAGATGGAAATCACTTCAGTGTACTACTAGCACTATCTCCAGCCCCAGCAGTAAACAGCACTATAGTAGGATGCACTGGAGCAAATTAGAGGCATGCAGCTACTGTGTAGTCTCTCATCCTAGTGCCATACCTTTCACATTTTCAACTCCCTTGTCATCAACCATATAAGGATATATAGAGGGTCCCTCGAAATGTGGGGCACATCATCACATCTGGGGGACAGATGCTTTGAACACCATAAACTTTAACTTGCCATTCTATGCCCAGAAACAAAGCTTGCTTTCACTGAACCAACGTCCATTGTTACAAATTTCTGCTTCCAGGTGTTAATAGTAGGATTATGGGACAGTGCCCTTTTGAACTGTAGCGAGGAAAATGTAGTTTGTACACCACTATCCCTGCCTTTTTTTTGGCCCATTACCCATAGTTGCCCCCTGCTTGTTGCTCTACAGCTGTATGCCCCCAAACTAGAGCAGCATTTGATGATGGCTTGATCATGCTAATAAATCCCTTCAGATCACATTCAGGCCTCCTGGCGGAATACAGTGCTTAAAGCACCACTTAATATGAAAGTAAAAGCTGTTACTCAGAAGAAGTTCAGTGTCTCTCGTCGAGAATTCTCCTCATTCAGCTGCAGTCTCTCTTATATTTCAAAGCAGGTGGGGGGATTTTCAAAACTGGGAAGGGGGCCTGTTTCAAAATGGGGCAGTGAAACTGAGGGGGGGGCTATAACATACCCTTGCACCCAGGCCCTCTGGGAATTTTCTATGCCACTGAATAAAGTCTGTGTAACTGCGTGTTACGTTTATGAATCTTTGTGTTCTTTCATGTGTAGATTATGCAAGCTGACTTTTGTTGTCTGTGTGACAGAAACGGGAAGGAAAGAGTTAATGGTTTGGATTCTCTAGCTGGTGTTTTTTTAGCAGTCTGGAAAAAAAACACACAAAGGCTAAAATCCACTGTCCAGCAGCATCCACCAGCTGGAATTTTCAGTCCTCCCTAGCTGCTAGATAAGAGCTGGGTCATAAATCTCGAGTGGACATCTCCACGCACACACAGACCTGCAGACACATACACAGGCCAGTTTGAACAGATTAAGTCATTCAAATATAAACTGAAGGTTAAAATGGAATATAATTGGTCACTGATAGGTGTTCAGTCTGATTGGGACATTTAAATACATACATGTTAGATGGTTGGTGCATTCAAGGGGAATAGGCATTACCTATTCCCAGGAGAATATATAAGAGGCTGAAAGACAATGAAGAGCTCTCTCTTACTTTGAAGCTGGAGGAAACATACGTTTGGAGCCTTGGAGCTAAGTCCATGGGAGCTGGCAATTAGAACAGGATCCAGTGTCTCTTGTAAGGACAGGGAAGGGTAAGTTTAGTGCTAGCATAGTGCAGTAGTAGCCTTTCTTCTTTTGCCATCTGTTGTTTAAAAACATTTGTTTACTTTTCCTGTATGAGTGTTATTCTCTTGTGTTGTAAATATATATCCTGTAAATGCTCAGTGCACTTTCTGTTAAGTAAAAAGCTATTTATTTGCTCAATAATTGTGACTGTGATGTCATTTTTCTAAGGTAAGATTTGGTTTCCACTGGCTGAGGTAAACTCTGTGTAGCATCCGCCACCTGAGAGAGACACACTACCACACTTTAACTTGTGCAATTGCATGTTTGATTATTCAAGTTTGTAAGCTTGAAAGAGGTGCCGGAAGAGAGTCCGGCTGGTGGCAGTGAATACCCGAGGACAGACACCTCTCTGAAAGCTGTTTCAGCCCAGAGGGAGAGGTGGGTTGTCACAGTCTGCTGTATGAGCAATGTCCAAATGCTTATAAATTATATGTTTTAAAAAACGGTTTGTGTTTGCCAAAGAGAATACGGGGAATTGCATTAATGTCCATTTATCAGAGAACATTTGGACAGCATTTATCTGTGCATTCTTATTGGCTGGTGAGGCTCAATTTGACTTTAATAGGACCCTATGCACTATGCCAACACGCTGTGTAACCTGGAAACATTGGCATAGCTAAGTCCGAATGCTTCGTAGTGGGGTCCCATGGAACCCGTGCGACATTCACTAGGGGAGGGTGCAGGACATGAACACACCGATCCCCCGGCTGTGCAGACAGTAGCGCACTGGTGGCGTGTTGGGGACTTGCCGTACTCCATGCCATTCACAAAGGTGTGGAGTGCTGGTCACAGGCGCACCCTATGTTGGTAACACCCAGCCATCAGGGATAGGTGCCCCCAGGATGCCACTGCTGGGCCGGCAGTGGCGTGGACATGGGGGCACTGCAGATCCCCCACTGCATGCCACCTCAGCCCATGGATCAGCAAAGAGGGCTGGGGTGGCAGACCAGGCACCCTTCCATCCCAAGCTTATGGCTCACATCGTGTCCCCATTGTTTTCTATGCCCTGTGGGTGCAAGTGACCCATTTTCAGACCTAGTCCAGGCATCCCACTAGATGCATGCCTGGTCTGTGTAACTGTCCTCACACATCTGCATGCCAGGGAGGTGGGACCATGGACAGGTGGTGGCTGGTAGTGACTACTGGTTGGAGTGCACCTGTCCGCTGAAGTAAATAACTCTTGGTGGATAACGTGCCTCCGGCGCGTATTACCCACCCATATGTGCATAGGGCCCACTGAGAATAATAACCCCTGACAAAGTCTAAGCACTACAATAATAATGCAGTACAGTACAGTTTATTTTTGTATAATCTCCGTTGTTCAAGTATGTCAAAGCACTTCACAGAGGGACACGAACACATCCATAAATACAAAAGCAGCAATTAAAGAATGACAGTGACCAACTGTGATGCATTTTATAATATGACAGAGCAGCAAACTGTAGTTCTAGTCATCATTCTATGAGCAACAGAGGTGCATAAGAAAGGGGGCAGACATTGCTAGGGAGTATGACAGTCTAAGAAAAGAAAAGAGGTAGACGTGCTACTGTCGGCTGGTAAGAAATGAAAAGGTTGTACAGAGAGGTAGGAATGGTGGGAGTTAATCTCTTATTAGAAAATATTGGCGTGCATGAGAGAAAAGCTGGCATTTGAGATGAATATAAAGATGAGTAGAGTCAGTGAGAAGTGGCAAGGCCAGATGTTTGAATAATGCAATCTTTTGTTTGGAAATCTTATTTATGTCTGACAAACAGAATGAGTTAATTGCTTGGCCTGTCACTGCAGTAACCTGGGCAGATGTGCCTTACAACTGAAGAATTCCATTATATTATCTATTTATTTTTAAAAGTAGGCTTGGCTATGTTGGAGGTCATTGAGAAGAAGACTAGTCCTCTCAAAGCCACTATTAATAGTTACTGGCCTGACATGAGGCAATAGCGGTCTTATTTGATCTCAATCAGCCAGTAAGGTTCATTCTTGAGGCAGGGGTGTATATATACTCACCAGGGCCTTGCCAACACACTGCTCTTTTTTGATATGTTGCTATACATTGCTGACTATAAAATTGCAAAATAAGTCAGCCTGTTGCTTGATCAAACTGTCCAGGCTGTCCTGCTTGTCAGCATCAAGCTGCTCCTCCAGCAAAGGTCATAATGGAACCCATAAGAAGTCTAACAGTTTATGAACATAGCTTTATCAGGGGGCCTCGACCTTACAAATAGCTTGGATTACAAAATCAGGCCTGGCCAATACTGAAGGTCTGCCCTTCCCAGAAAGGGTCTGCAGCCTACCCAGTTTGGGGACTTGGTAAAAACTGGAATTCACCTTTGAACTGGAATGCTATTGGCAATAAGTGTGTGTGTGTGTGTGTGTGTGTGTGTGTGTGTGTGTGTGTGTGTGTGGTCAGTTTGGGAGCATACCTTCTGGGTTTGGTGTGCATGCTAGTTTAAAACTGAAACATAACCTAAATCCAGAACAGTGCCCCCTAAATTGAATGCCCTTGCTGGAATGCCCCACGGTAACTGCCTCTGTAGAAATGCCTTCTGTAGTGATTGTCTCTGTGGTACTCTAGTATGGGATTTGGCATACTTCTGCCTTTTTGTGCATTCTAGTTTTCACCTTTGCTTCCCAATGTAAAGGATGAGCTGTCATTGTGATCAGAAACATGCTGCTGCATTCAGTTCTGCTGTCCCTCTCTCTTTTTGTGTTCACCTTGTGCACATATGCAGGGAACATCTTGTTATGAGAGCACTTTTGAGGGGTGTGTCACCGCCGAGCCCATTGCAGTTCACAAAAACCGGGGCTCAGCAGTCTACACAAATGACCACACGCTGTGGTCCTGACACCACTCTCTACATTGATGGGCTGAAACTTTATGTATTTCAAAGGATTGAAGCTGCTCCAATCAGAGATGGCTTTGGTCCTTTGATTTGCATGAAGCTGATCAGCAAACAGCTGAGAGGCTTTTGACTGTGCCTCCTCTTCCTCATGCTCTCTCTTCACCCACAGTGAATGTCCTCCCCAACCCCCATCCTACCATGTTTATTTTTAATAACAGTTACCAAGAAAATCATGTTGTGTAAACACCCAAATTCTGCTTACATGGTGAGGGCTATGGCTCCCTCTCTCCCTGGCATCCCACAGCTGTGGCCTCTGGTGGGATTCAGGCCAGCCTGCCCTGTTGGCTCTCTGCAGCAATAGCCACTGCAATCCAGTGACCTTGGCCTATGTTCCGATAGGGGCGAGGTCCAACTACTGTTCACGCCTCTGGCATTTTTGGGGGGGTCAGCGGTCCAGTGAGCACTGAGAAGCTAGACCACTGAGATCCAAACAAACATGGCAGCTGTGCCCAGTGAGCATGCGGCTGCCAGACAGGTAAAATTGAAGGAGCTGTGACTGCATATTGGCGTTTGACAAGCGGCCTCATTAACCCATATCCCTGGCTCCTAGGCAGACAGCAGAGCTGGGATCATCCAAATGTAGCCTCCAGGCTTTAGGGGCAAAGGTTCTCTGCCGCCCAGTTTAGGGGGCATTACATCTGCAAAAAGAAAATGGTCCATTGATGTCTGTTGCTTGCACCCCAGCTGGTGCCCTGTAGCCGTCACCTCCACCCAATCCTCCCACTCAGCATCCACCACCCCACACCACCCCAAACATAACACTGACACTGGGGGTGCCCAATCCCATGGTGTCGAAACCTGAAATAAAGAAAACCTTCCCTCAACTTTTTGTTGTTGTTGTTGCTTTTTAAGTAAACCCTGTAAAAAAGAAAACCATCCATCAATGCCTGTTGCACCGTTAATCCACCCCTTCCCCCCAAGCCCTTACTTACACACCAGGGATCTGATGCCATAATCCTCTCTGGACCACAGACACGTCTTCACTCTTCAAAGCTGGACCGCAAACTGTAGAAACAGGTATGCCGTTCAGTGTATTTCAATAGGGGGTTGAACTTAATAGCCTAACTTGGCCATTTTTTGATATTTTTGCCCCAAATTTTCAGCAGACCTTTTTGCGGACCCCACCTCATGAACAACGTAAGTGTCATTAGGACAATCTCTCCCAAAAGCTGATTTCATGGTCACTGTTTGAAATCACCTTTTGGGCAGCAGTTGAAAATTTTCTCCAGCCTTGTTCATGAGGTTGGTTCATAAGAAGACTATGTTGAAATTTTGGTATACAAATGTTAAAAAAACAACAAAGTTATGAGTCTCCATTGAAATTTATGAATACAGGCTTGCAACTTTTGTAATTTGCAATATTTTGACCCCACATTTTCAACATGGTAATTTCTTCACATCTTCACAGCACCTCATGAATGTGATAACTGTCATTTTTCAAATCCTGGCCAAAATGTATTTTTGCATCCCGAATGGTGGTTTCACAGTCACTGCACAAAATCACCTTTTGGGCAGGAGTTGAAAATTTTCTCTGCACTTGTTCATGAGGTGGGGTTATAAGAAAACTATGTTGAGCTGGCTCAGTGCAGTGGTTGGAAATCCGCTCGCAGCGCTGATGACCCGGGTTCAGAAATGGACTCCTGAGTTGGAGGGCCAACTAGGGGAAGAAGGATTGAGCATCCATGGGACTGCTCTCCTTCTCCAGGGGGGAAAAAGTGCCTGGCTCTTCGTTGCCCCTGGCGGAGGCTGAGGATGCCACATGGCTGGGGGCCAAAAAAAAATTGTCTGCCCTGAAATGATGCCCCTGCCCTACCTCCATCCTTAACTACCTTCAACCAGGGGTGTCCCTCTCCAATGGCCTTGACCTGGGGGGGGTAAGCCAGGGCTAGCCTATAATCACTGTTGGGAAGGGAAGCCCCCCCAGTGGCCCTGCCCAGGGGGTTACACCTGGGCATGGGGGGATGCAGACAGGGCACAGGCAGACCTCTGAAGGGAGGAATAAGGAGCCAGCCCCTCCCCCCCAAAAAAAGAAAGCTACGTTGAAAATTTGGGCCACAAATATTAACAAACAACAAAGAAAGTTATGCATTGAAAATTTGCGAATGCAGGCTCGTAACTTTGGTAATTTTCAATATTTTGACCTCAATTTTTCAACACAGCCATTTCTTCACAGCACCTCATGAATGTGGCAGCTGTCATTTTTTAAATCCTGGCCAAGATGTGTTTTTGCACTTGTGGTGCAAAATCACGTTTCTGTAAGATTTGAAAATGGTCTCCACCCTTGTTCATGAGGTGGGCTCATAACAGGCTATTTGAGGTAATAAGATGGCTAGGTTGAAAATTTGGTGCAAAATATGAAAAGACACCAAAGCTATGAGCCTAAGTTTCAGTTTTTCCACACACGCTCATAACTGTGGTAATTTTCAGTATTTTGACCCCAAATTTTCAACATAGCCATTTTTTGACACCACCTCATGAATGTGACAGTTGTCATCTCTCAAATCCAACCCAAAATGTGTTTTTCACACTTGTGATGCATGACATTTCTGCCCTTGTTTTATCAATGACACCTGTCATGCTCAGAAGGAGTGCTCATAAAAATATTATGTTGAAAATTTGGGGTCAAAATCCTGAAAAACCAGTACAAAACCAATGCCTTACCAGTGGCGAACATTCAGCAGTGACAAATACTTGTTCTCACTCAGGTTCTATCTGTCACTCTATCCCTCTCTCTCTCTCCCTTTCCTCTTTCTCTCTTTTTCTCTCTCCAGCAGCAGGAACTGCTCTATTAGTATGACAAACTATTGATTACATAAGGCTCCCTATCTCATGTTGGAAACTGTGGCATTTAACACAGTAGAGCAGAGCTGATAAAACCATCAGCCAGCAATTTTGGTGATATATTGCTTTCTCTCTCCGCATGCACGTAGCCTGAGCCATTAGTACAAATAGAAATCTGCTGCTGTAGCTTGTTTGTTGTTCCACAGGATTTGCCAGGGAATTTCTTTCTTAAAGGTAATCACATTTTTATTAAAGGAAACATCAAATGTATACATCCGAGTGGCTTCATAGTGACATTGTACACAATCATCAATGCACTGTAAATGTATTTCAACATAAAGAAAGAAAGAAAAGAAAGAAAGAAAGAAAGAAAGAAAGAAAGAAAGAAAATGAATTTCTGAAAGCTAACAGTCAGCTTCTATTATTTGCAGTAACTATAACTAATCAGATACACAAAACATTATTTTTCTCTTGCAGTGCATACTCCTATAGTAAAAGTAACCAGATCTTGTTTATAGGTAGGTTTGCAAAGTCATACTACACTGCTGGCATTTGTATGCAATTTAACTCCTGTTTTTGTCTCTAGTGTAGTAATCTGTTTGCTTTAAAACTAGGCAGTTCTCACTACTGACACCTAGAATTAATGAATACTCTGTGTATCCATACCTGAAAGTCTTTCCCAGCCAGTATTTTCATTTTAAAACAATCACTGTGCCTTCCATACCCCCATTCCAGCTGTTTCTGTACATGTTTATGTACCAAGGGAAAATGATGAAGACTGAATACATGTCAGCTGAAGTAGCATAGTAATATAAGGTCAGAAGAGACCCTAGGTCAATTAAGTCCACTCCACCCAGCCTCATAAGCAGGGGCCAATAACTATGCTGTACAAGCATGAGCAAAGTTTTAGAGATTCCACCGACCCTACTTTCCTGGGCATCCTCTGATTCCTTGGTAAGCAGAACATCATCCATGCTTACATGAAATGCCTATACTGTCCTCATATTCACTGTCTTCACTGGGAATATGTTCTATTGATTCCACAACCCCTGGGAGAAGTTCCTCCTAATGTTACCTTAATTTGACCTATGAGTTTCAGAAAGGAAGGGAAGGAAGGGAACATTGTTTAACCAGGAGTAGCATACTAAGCCAAAGCTTGTTTCCAGATGTGACCTGGGAGCACAAGGCAGTCAAGTGACTTGCTTAGGATCACACAGTATGCACCTAGGCGGCTGTGGGATTCAAACCCAGGTCTCCAGATCTGCAGCTCAGAGCCTTAACCCACTGCACTATACTGCCTCCTAAGGCATGTTCCCACATCCTGCTGGAGCAACATCAGATCCAGGATCTCTGTGTGTTCAGCATTTTTGATGCCCTTCAGTATGAGTAGGATTGAGATCATGTCCTCTGCCAGCATCCTTTTCCGAAGGGTGAACATGTTAAGAACCTCCCGTCTCCACTCATTGCTTTGTGTTCCATACTCCTGATTATATTGATGGTCCTGTGTTGCACCCTCTTGACTGCCCCAATGTACTTTTTGTATCGATGAGACCTGCATCCAGCCAGCCACCAACCGAGACCAGGACACCCGCCTGCAGCTCCATGGAAGGTACGGGACAGCGCAGCCAATCGGAACACGGGCGCTTCCAGCAAACCCGCTCTGATTGGCCAGGACTTTCCCACTGCTTCAGCCACCTGGCACTTTTTTGCAAATAGATTTTTGATAGAACTAAGCACATTTCCACTGTGTAATAGAAGTTTTTTTTCAAGTTTTCCATCAGCAGGTTATACAGACCTGCCACTAGAGGAATTCTTGGTCTTTCTACACAAATCACTGTACTCAATCGTGGGCAATATGGCCTGAATTATCATTCTATTTCTAATCCTGGCAAAAATTATGACTCATAAAGCATTGATCCATGCTAAGTCAGAAGTCATCCCAGCCTGGGAACCCACAATCATAGTTCCTGCTGCATCTTCATATTGCTTCCCTACTCTTAATCTGTTGGGTTTTCATTTTAATTCTCATCCCTCTTCTCTGGCCCTCCTCCCTTCACCAATGTCTTTCCGTGCACTTCCCCTGCTAGCCTTGAACGGCCATGTCAGCATCTCCTATGCCCTGGCTAGACGCACCTCAATGACTGAACACCACACAAGAACCCATATGAAAAGAGCCCACTTCTACCTGATAAATGCCCTCAAGAAAATGTTTCCAATTCTCCTTTTCTGTTCAGGTAATGTCAAACTAAATCCAGGTCCCCCAACTCAAATCACTTCTCTGTCAGAGTTTGCAGCTGCTCCTGGGATGAAACTGATGATAGTCAATATTCTAAGCCTGCTCAAAAAACTTAATCATCTTCAAGTTTGGGCAGCCCACACTGACCCAGATCTGATTATAATTACTGAGTCATGGCTAAAAAAGACCAACACTGATCCGCAAATTACTATACCGGGCTTCAAGCTCTTCAGGGCTGATAGGGATTCGAGGGGAGTGGTTGTATACACTAAATCAAAATTTGATGTTAGCAGCATTTCCTATAAAACTAAGCCCAAGGAATATGAGAATGTCTCACTTAAACTTCACCTTCCATCCTCAGAGTGCATCACAATCATTGGTGGCTATAGACCCCCATCAGGAGGCACAGAAATTCTTAACATGTTGAAATCCATAACTTTGGCTGCTAACATGGAAACAATAATCTTAGGGGGCTTCAATATGGATTGGCTCACTGCTAAATCCCACTCCCTAAAAGCCATCTGTGATGAGCTGGGTCTTACACAGATAGTAACTGAACCCACAAGAATCAATGCTTCTAACTCTGCCAACAGCTTACTCTTAGATGTCATCTTAACCTCGCATCCTCATAAAATCTCACATTCTGCAGTTTTCCATAACGACATGAGCAACCACAGTATAGTTGTATGTACAAGATTCCAATCTAAAACCCAGCAGCACCCTAAATTCAGAATCAAATGCTCGTTCCGTAAATTCAACTCAGTAAACTTCCTAACCGATCTAGCTACGATCACGTGGCAAGACCTATATCTTGCCAAATCTGCTGATGCCGCCGTCTCTGTCCTAAATGACAACCTCACCACCCTAATTAACAAGCATCCTCCTCTTATTAAAATGAAGGTGCAGAAAATCCTCGCATCCGTGGTTCACCCAGAGCTCAAATCTACACTTACCAATAGAGACAAGCTATGGGCTGGCGCCAGGCACACAAAGGACCCGGCAGACTGGCAGCGTTTACAACTGCCAGAAATGCCTGTGTTTAAAGTGTATGTGCTACTAAAGCAAACTTCTACATCTCACTCTGGAGCAGGCCAATTGGAACTCCCAAAAATCTGGAAGACACTGAGATCCATTGAAGGCCATCCTGCTGCTTCCTCCCTTCCCACCAAGATTCTTGCCAAGGACGGGATGGTTGAAAATAAACTGTGAATCCTCGAAGAACTTAACCTTCACTTTGCCACTACTGGGTTGGCATTCGACTCCTCCCCATATGCTAGCCGAGTGAATAACAACACTAGCCCAGATACTACACGTGCTACTCCACCTCATCCCTTCCTGTTGTGCCTGTTTAGCTACAAAGAAGTAAAAGACATAATTCTTAGCCTTGACACCAAGAAAAGTGCAGGGGACGATGACCTTGAATCATTTTTCTTGCGGTTAGGCTATGCCCAGCTCACAGCCCCCATCCTTCACATCTTCAACCTCTCTATTACCACTGCCACTGTTCCATCCTGCTGGAAATCTGCCCATATTCTTCCTCTCTTCAAATCAGGAGATCCTTGTGACTTAAACAACTACCGTCCTATCTCTATCTTGTCCATTCTCTCCAAAGTGCTGAAAAACTTATATACAACCAACTAAAAAATCACCTCGAAGTGCACTCCCTCCTAAACCTGGCCCAATCTGGCTTCAGGTCGTACACAGTAGCATCTCAGCCTTGGCTAAAGTCTCCAATGACTGGATCCATGCTATGGACACCAAGAAGGTTACTGGTGCAGTCTTTCTAGACCTCAGTAAGGCCTTCGACACTGTAGACCATCACCTCCTAATCACCTGTCTTGCCTACATAGGTGCCACTCCACTTACCTTACAGTGGTTTAACAGTTATCTCACAGGAAGGATACAAAAAGTCAAAGCTGATGGCCTACTATCTGCCCCCCTTCCAATTGCCAGAGGAGTCCCTCAAGGCTCCATCCTAGGACCAATCCTTTTTTTCCCTGTACATCAACAACCTTGACTCCCACATAAAGAACTCTAGCATACATTTCTTTGCGGACGATACGGTTTTGTACACATCAGGCTCGTCCTTAACTGAAGTCAGGGAAGCACGCCAAGCTGACTTTATCCAGTTAGAAAGCAACCTTATCAATGCCAAGCTTCTCTTAAATGCCAAAAAAACCAAGACAATGATTTTCTCGAGACTTGCCTTGTCTGGTGCCCTACCTACCCCACCTAAAAACTTCATAGTTACCTCCCTAGGTGAACCTTTGGAAGTCGTACCTAAATTTAAATATCTAGGTATGTGGATAGACAACAAGCTTTCCTTCAATGACCCACATCGAGGATCTATCAAAGAGGCTTAAAGCATGCTTGGGTTTCTTCTTTAGAAATAGGACCCTCTTTTCTCTCGCGACCCTCAAAAGACTTGTCCAAGCAGCATTCCTTCCCTTGCTTGACAACGGAGACATTATCTTTATCTCCTCCCCAACCTTGAGCCTATCTAAACTGGACGTACTCTATCACCATGCTCTTTGCTTCATTACTAACCCTGCATACAGGACCCACCACTGTGATCTTTATGCAGCAGTTGGGTGGACCTCTTTTGCCACCAGACGCCTCCTGCATGCTGGCATTTGGACCCTCAAATTACTACTCCACAAACTGCCTGTCTATTTAATGTCTCTCATGCACATCTCACATAGTGCCTACTCCCTAAGGAAATCTGACCTTATCCTACTAGATGTTCCCAGGACATGTACCACAGCTGGCCAAAGAGCTATCTCATACGCACTCCCAAACATTTAGAACCAACTACAAGCCATGCTGAAGCTAACCAGCATCGTATCAATTAACTCCTACAAAACACTAGCTATCTCTAAATTAAAAGACATATGTAGGTGCTACTAGTTCTAACGCCAAGTCAACTTCCTAAACAACTGGCCCTCTACTTATTAAGCTGAAATGTGTTGCATAATTTAGGCAAGGTTAAAGCTGGAATGTACTGCATATATAGCATAAGGACTGCTATTGTGTATACCTCTTGTATTATATATATTTTTTTCTTTGTTGTTCTACATTTTATATCTCCTGTCTATGTAATTGCGAACTGTATGTGTATGTGCCTCAGGACCTCCTTGTGAATGAGCTTGCTCAACGGAGTCTTTCCTGCAATAAACTTGAAACTTGCAGTTCATACAGTACTCCAGCTAGGGCCTTACAAGGGCCTTGTATATCGGCACAATTACTTTCCCTGCTCTGCTGGTCACCTCTATTTGATGCAGCATCTTTCCAGCTTCCAGACAGCAGCCACATGCTACTTGTCATGCTTTACCCCTTGTCTATTATGACCCCCAGATCCGTTTCCTTCTTCACTGCAGCACGAGGAGCCCCACCCATTGTGCATGTCCTCCTTCTTTTCACCCCTAAGTATAGAATCTTGAATTTTTCTGCACTGAATCTGAGGAACCAGGAGCCTGACTGATCCCACTGCATGTTCAGGTCCTTCTAAAGTTTGTACTCAGTACTCATCTTCAAGGGAGTCCACCACCCTGTCCAGCTCAATATCATCAGTAAACTTAAGCAGCCTGCTGGAGACTCCAGCTTCAAGCTCATTTATGACAATCTTGAATAGCAGTGGCCCCCATCACTGTGGCCCCCAGCACTGATCCCCGAGAGACTCCATTGAGTACACTGCTCCACTTGGAGTAGTGCCTATCAACTGCAACCTTCTGCTTCCTGCCCTGAAGCCAGTTAACAATCAGCCTTGTGGATGCCTTGTGTATACCACAATGGTGAACTCTAGGACCAGAAGCTTCTCATCTGCCATAGTGTCCAAAGCCTTGCTGAATTCCAAATAAACTATGTCTATGGTCACCCCCTGTCCATATCCCTGGACACCCCTCAAAGAATGTGATCAGATTGGTTTGGCATTGTCTGCCCCTCCTGAAGCCATGCTGAGAGTAGGAAATCTTGGTTTTAATCAAATAATCCAGTATAGTATAGGATTAAGTGCTTGTTCTGTATAGAAGTCCATACCAACTGAAAAGCTGTTGTACCACAGTTCAAAGGTCCTCGAACACTGTTGCACCTGCCTATGGCACAACAAGTTTTCAGTAAATTGGATTTCTCATGCCCACCTGTGTTGTGTTCTGCTCTAATTTTTTTCCCTCTACATCTGTATTACACCATCTCACCATATACATTCACATCCCCTCACCACCCGACAAAGGAAACTTGCTTGTCTGTAGTACTCAGCCCCCCACTCAACTACAAAAAAACCACCCTGTGCCATTAATAGCATTTGTCCTTGTAAACGAGTGTAAACTAATCTTACTTTTAAAAAAGACTGTGAATTGGTGATTAACAAGAACAATGATCCATGCTTTAGTCGCTTCCGGTGCTAGTTCAAACCATAGCACTCACAGACAAATGCTATTAAAGGCACTGAATGATTTATTCCCAGCTGGGTGTGTGGGTTTGTTTATTAATTTTGAAAGTACTAGAAAGTGGCATGTTTCTGTTTAAGGCTGGGGTCACACTTGTGTTTTTTATTTTTCTTAAAGAACATATGCTATATAAAATAGCGGATGCTCAACCACATACATACCTAGCCTGTAAAGCCACCTTCTGTTACAACAGGCTTCTTGAGATTCTCTCTCCCGCTTACCAGCTCAGACAGTGATGTAATAGTATCACCACTCCTCAGGCCGAGAAGCATCTCTCCAGCTTTGGACAGCATTTGTGGTTCAAAAAATCCACCTTGGCACAGTCACTGGCCCGACTTCCTGACATCCAGGGGATCACTGCACCTCAGGGTGAGAAGCATCCCTCCAGCCTTGAACAGCATTTGCAGTTTGAAAAATCCACCCTTGGAACAGCCATTGGCCTGAATTCCCAACATCCAGGAGGTCACCATGCCTCAGGGCGAGAAGCATCCCTCCAGCCTCGAATAGCTTTTATGGTTAGAAAAATCCACCCTTGGCTCAGCCGCTGGCCCGACTTCCCGACACCCAGGGGATTACCACACTGCAGGACGAGAAGCATCTCTCGAGCTTCAAACAGCGTCTGTGGTTCAAAAAATCCACCCTTGGCACAGCCACTGGCCCAGATTCCTGACACCCAGGGGATTATCGCACCTCAGGGTGAGAAGCATCCCTCCAGCTTTGAGCAGCATTTGCAGTTGGAAAAATCCACCCTTGGCACAGTCACTGGCCTGACTTCCCAACACCCAGTTACAGAGCCCTGCTGAACAAAGACACCATTTTTGAATTCGGCACCTTTTCTCCAGTTGGCACCTGCTCTGTTTTGGTATTCTGTTGGGCTGAAATTCAATTAAGCCACAGCTAATTTAACTCCAGGACTACTGCTTGGGCTGAACTTTAATTAAATCAAGCTGCAGTTAATTTAACCCAGGGCTACTGCTGCTGCCTAACTCTAGTGCTGCTGCACATTCTCCACAAGAATTCGTCAGAAGTGCTAAGTTTATTTTTTCTCTGGCTTAATCAACTTTAAAGTTGCTAAGTTTATTTATTTTTCTTTCCTCTGGCTTTTGTGGATTGTGGAAAACAAGTCCCTAATTCTGGAGGAACTTAACTCCCACTTTGCCACAGCTGGATTAGCTTTTGACTCGTCACCTTATGCTGGTGCTGCGGTGAGCCAGCATACCCCTCCCGCCACATCTAGTCCTGCACCCAGCCCCTTCCAACTACGAGATAACATAAAGTAGAAGATTCTCTTCTTATGGGACACCAAAAAGCGCGGGGGCGATGGCTTGGAACCCTTTTCCTAAGGTCAAGCTCGCCCATCTCACTGCCCCAATTCTCCACATCTTCAATCTTTCCATTACATCTGCTACTGTGCCGTCCTGCTGGAAATCAGCACATATCCTCCTCTATTTAAATCTGGAGACCCATCGATGTAAACAACTATAGGCCTATCTCCATATTGCCTATCCTTTCTAAAGTTCTCGAAAAACTGATCCATATTCAGTTAAAATCTCACTTGAAACCTTCTCTCTCATTAACCCAGCTAATCTGGCTTCGGGCTAATCATAGCACAATCACTGCACTAGCAAAAGTAACCAATGATTGGATCTCTGCTATAGATGCTAAGAAGGTAACTGGTGCAGTCTTTTTGGACCTCAAGAAAGCTTTTGATACTGTTGATCACAAACTATTAGTCAATTGCCTTGCAAAGTTGGGTGCCATACCACACCACCAGTGGTTCTCTAGCTACCTAACTGGAAGATTCCAAAAGTAAAGGCGAAGGCTTTTTCTGCTGCCTTGCCAGTTGCAGAGGAGTCCCCAAGGATCCATCTTAGGCCCTATCTTGTTTTCTCTGTACATTAATGACTTAGATGCTAACATATCTACGTCCAATCTGCACTTTTTGCAGATGATACTGTGTTATATACTTCTGGCTCATCGTTATCTGAAGTCAAGGGGTGCTTCAAGTGGACTCGCACAACTTGAGCATAATCTAATAAAGGCAAAGCTTCTGCTCAATGCTAAGAAGACTAAAGCGATGATATTCTCTGCAGTGCTGTCACAGACCCCCAATACCCTTGCCCAAGACTTCATTGTCACCCGCTAAACGAGCCTCTGGAAGTTGTAATCAAATTTAAATATCTAGGTATCTGGATCGACAATAAATTATCTTTCAGTGACCACGTCGAAGATGTCTCTAGAAGGTTAAAACAAGGTTAGGTTTCTTCTACAGAAATAGGCCCTTTTCCCCTTGAAACTGAAACAAGCTTGTACAGGCCACTTTTCTCCCCTACTCGACTATGGCGATGTAATCTATTCCTCCACCACTCTTGCAAATCTAAGTAAACTGGACATCCCTTTATCACCGTCGCGTTCTGGTTCATTACCAACTCCTTACCGTTCGCACCACTGTGACTTATATGCAGCTGTTGGTTGGACATCCCTTACTACTAGGCGCCTGCTCCATGCTGGGCTATGGACTCTTAAACTGCTCCTGCAGAAATTGCCAAGCTATCTCTCTTCCCTTATTAGTATCTCACATAGTGCATACTCGTTAAGAAAATCTGACTTTATTATGCTATACCAGGGCTTGGACTTCCTTTGGTAAGCGTGCTATTGCATATGCCCTTCCCTCCATTTGGAACCAATTACAAACCGTACTGAAACTAACCTTTACAGTTTCAATAAACTTCTACAAATCGTTAAGTTCAGCCAAAATAAAAGACACCTGTAACTGTCATTAAGTCTCTTCCTTCCCCATGTGTGCCATATTTATCCACTGGTAAGGTATAATTGATTTGTCATATTAACTGCTTTCTTCCCTTCTACTCCTGGCTTTATCTTTGCTTACGCCCACTACTACTCTATCAAATCACTCCTCCCCCATATCAGTTGTAGACTGTTGTTTGTTCTAGCTGCCAAAACACTGTATATGTATTGCACACACCAGTCATCATGTTTCATTTATCAGTATGCAACCTGTAAGTCGCTTCCCTGTCTCATATCAATGTTTACCACCTGCGGTCACCCTATGTGGTACCCTTGTATGTATATCCAGCCTGTATCATGTAACATGCATTTCATGTATATACTGTTATTACCTATCTGTGTTTGTACTTTAAGGCCCAGATATTCAAACTGCGCCAGTCTGAGGCGCAAGCCCCTGCGCTGCTCAAAATAGTTGCGCAGGGGTGTGGCCGGGGTGATATTCAAAGGAGTTGCGCTGTTGAGCAACTCCTTTGAATATCACCCCCGAGCCACAACACTTGCATGCGCACAGTGGAACTAGCGCTACGCAAGTTGCCAGGTTGAGCATTAAACTTGCGGTGGCGCAAGTACCATTGCGCATCACGCCAAATTTCCGATATTCAAAGGTGACATGCAAATGGGGCCATAATTTATGCAAGGCACAGGGGGCCATTTGCATCTGTTGTAGCCCCATTTGCTGCAGGTGCCGATCCCGAGGACTTGCTCCTGGCCACCCTGCCAGGCAGCAGCCATCGGGGACCGCGCAATGCAACCGATCAGCGGGCATCACAGTTATGACACCCCACACATCTCCCACAGCCCGATCGGCGGGCAGAACACGTACATGTCGCCCCCACACACAGCTCCCCACAGCGATCGCGGGCAGAACCTGTATAGACCCCCAGTGCCCGATCGCGGGCAGAATGTAACTCCCTCCCCAGCCGAATAACTCCCTGGTGGTCCAGTGGACCGTAAAGCCTGATCGCGGGCAGAATGTCACCTTCAACCCCCAAACATCTCCCTGGTGTCTAGTGTCCCCCCACCCACCCACGAAGCCCCTCCACCCGCTCCCCCTGCAGCGGTGGCGACAGCATCCACCCGCCTGCGCCCGCGCCCCCCGACTGACTGTCGGTGACTGCCGCCCACTGGTGCAGAGCTACAGCCAATGGGCGTGCAGCCCACCAGTACATGACAGTCCAATTTGTGAATGATCATTCGTCAGCCGTCTGGACTATGCTCTGACATGAGCTGCGTCGATAAGCTGGCGGCGATACCTTCCCCGGTGATCGGCGGCGGCTGAAAGCGACGAAGGTGGGATGCTGTCCCCGCCCGGCTGCAGGGGGCGGGGTGGAAGAGCTTGATGGGTGGGGTGGGGGACACTGACACCAGGGAGATGTTTGGGGAGGGGTTGTGCTGTGAGACATTCTGCCCGCGATCGGCTTTACGGGTCCACTGGACCACCAGGAGTTATTCGGGTTGGGGGAGGGTTACTGCTCCCGATCGGCACTGGGGTCATACAGGTTCTGCCCGCGATCGGGCACTGGGGGTTCATACAGGTTCTGCCCGCCGATTGGGGCACTGGGGTTCATACAGGTTCTGCCCGCGATCGGCTGTGGGTGATGTGGAAGTATATGTACGTGTTCTGCCCAGCGATCGGGCTGTGGGTGATGTGGGGGCGACAAGGACGTGTTCTTGCCCGCAATCGGGCTGTGGGTGATGTGTGGGGGCGACATATACGTGTTCTGCCCGCGATCGGGCTGTGGAGATGTGGAGGGGACATGCATATGTTCTGCCCGCGATCGGGCTGGTGGGGGCACAGGGACGGTTGGGGGCCCAGCGGGGTGGCAGCTGCTGTGTTCGCCTACCGTGCAGCAGCTCACCTGTGGTGGCCCTCAACCCGCTTTTTTTTTGGCTCAAGCTTGTGCGGGCGCAGGTTGGGGGTTGCGCATGCAGAACTCTGCGCAACCCGACTGAATATCGGGTTGCGCAGGTTATGCATGGATCTTCCCCCTCCTGTTGAGCATGCATTCATTTGCATTGCTCTCTTGCGCAACCTGTTGCCAGTGGCGTAACTGCCTCCTGCTGAATATCGCAGAATGGCGCATTTTGGACTTGCGCATGGCGCAACCCTGTTGCGCATGGCGCAACTCTTTTGAATATCTGGGCCTAAGTGTTTATGTCACAGGACCTCCTTGTGAATGAGCTTGCTCAATGGAGTTTTCCTGCAATAAACTTGAACTTGAACTTGAACTTAATTGACTTTAAAATTGGGTGTTTACTTCACTGACACTACAGCTAGGTTTACTTCTCTGACCCTGATTCCCAGACGTTTTAAGTGCCTGTATTTCATATGCTAAACTGCCTAGATTAGCATGAATTTAGCTGCAATTGCTCTAAAGTACTAAGTTTATTTGTCTGACCTCAGCCCCTGCTGTTCCCCTTTTCTCCCTCAACCACCCTCGTGTCAGCCTGTTGCTGTACTCCTGCCCACCCCCTCCCACTGATTGACCCTCGGTCCCACTCCTGCTTTTGTCTCCACCAATTTCTCTTTGTCCTGACCCCTCTCCCCATCCCCTTGCTCTCCAGCTCTCTTACTCCTCCCTCTTCAAACCTCTAATATTTGCCTCCTGTCCCCCTTTCTTTCAGGGTATCACCATGCCTCAGGGCGAGACGCATCCCTTCAGCTTCGAACAGCATTTGCAATTTGAAAAATCCACCCTTGGCACAGCTGCTGGCCCAACTTCCCAACACCCAGGCATGGAGCCCTGCTGAACAAAGATACCATTTTTGAATTTGGCACCTTTTCTCTGATTGGCACCTGCTCCGCTTTGGTATTCTGTTGGGCTGAAATTCAATTAAGCCACAGCTAATTTAACCCCAGGGCAACAGCTTGAGCTGATATTTAATTAAATCAAGCTGCAGTTAAGTTAACTCTAGGGCTACTGCTGCTGCCTAGCTTTAGTGCTGCTGCGCCTTCTCCACAAGAATTTGGCCCACCCCCAGCCCTCCTCCTTCCTGACCTGCCCACTCAACTTTCCTAAAGGGGCATGTACCACTTATTTTAACAAAATTATTGTGCTTCTCGTATCCCTAGAATGGTTTTAGCACTGCTAGGGTTCTTTATTCTACAGTTCGTAATTCTCTTAGAACTGCATTTACTCTCCTCTCCTCCTATCTAACTACATTCTGTTTGTCGCTACCCCCATACCAGCAACTATGGCATGGAAAAAACTTTTACTGTGCTCCCTCCTGGTATTCGCCCTGACTTTTCCAAGCTTAAGCCACCCTTTAGTTAGGAAAACCACCTGTAATTTCATAAAACCTGATGACGTAATTATCCCTCACTCGACCTCCAACCCAGTACTCCCGATCGTCCTGGGGAACACACATTATCTCACTCCAATGCCCCTAGAGCCTAACTACGAATACCCTATCCCACCACCTATCCTTAATATGTTCCTTCTAACTATCAAACCACCTAAATGCTGTTTTATCTATATGTAACCCCCCTGTTCCCGGGGTTACTAGAATCCCAGTAAGACCTAGTGGTAGGCAGGGAAAGTAGCTTGTGAAACTCCAGTTAAATGGATTTCACACTGTCTCACTCTGTTCTCAGTCTCAGCTGAGACTGAGGGATGACATCACCATAGAACTATCGCAGCTGCATGAGCCACATTGGAATCTGCAGTTGGGAGTTAGGTTAGAATGTTGGGAGTTTTTGAACAGTGAGCTGCAGCAGTTGTGTGTGAGCAGTCTTGAGAGAGGAGCACAGCAGTCTGTGCACAGGCTTGGAGCCTAAAGCTCTGATATAGAGCTACTTTTAGGAGAGGTGTGTGTTTCCCAAAAGAGGAACACAGTAAGCTGTTTTGAAGTGGTGGAGACCGCTGTTACTGGTCTTAGCTCTCTCATCCCTGAGGGGATGGGGTAAAGGTTTGCCTGTTATTCCAGGGGCAATCTCCTGGTTCTGGCTAGGGAAGAAGCTGCCTCATTTTTCAAGTTGTGTTGTGGCACCAGAAGCTGTTCAAGAATCACCTGTGGGGCACCTGCAACCAGAGGGTGAGTTCTGCTCTTACATGGGGCCTATGTTTCACCTGAACTGTGGTAAAGTGGGGATTGGACTGCTTAATCAGTGGGAGGCCTAGAGGAATAGGCTAAACCAAAGTAAAAGTATGTTCAAGTCCAGCACAAGGGGACAGCCAAGACATGTAGAGGAAATGTGCTATGCATTTACCCTTTAATCTACACTGCCAAGCTTTTCAGAAAGAGATGTTTAATGTCCAGAGAAATGGCCGGGTATGGATTGTGGAAGCTAGAGGTGGGAGACCCCCCATCTTTAGTAATCAGGTTCACCTCTACGGATTTGGTCTGTGGCCCTTTTACTTTGCCTCAGGCACTTGGCCAGTGCTGAGGGAAGTACCCAGATGTGGGATTGAAAGGAAATTTCCCTTATGGAGTCGAAGGCTCTAAGGTGGTTTAGGGAGCCACCAGAAAATGTGTCCATGTTTCATGGAAGGTGTTCGAGTGGCCGGCAGGGGAGCTGGGCCAGGGAAAACCCCAATAGTGTACAAGTTGAGCTGTACCCAAAGCAGCGTGGCAAGTTTCGGGCTGTGTGCTTGGTGGGTCCAGAGTCTGAGGGGCTGAAGTGTTGAGGAAATGTTCTGTTTCTCTTATCTGTATTACAAGGAATGTAGCCCCATGCGGGTCCATCTATGCTTTGTTTGTTCAGTTTGGATGTGAATAAAAGCCACACTTTAGAAATCCATCCCTGGTGATGGACACTACAGTTATTGCTTCCTGTGTTCGGTTTTACTAGGGTGCCCCTGTGCAGAGTAGCCAAACCTAGCCCTTGTGCTGAGTAACCTAGTCCTCCCCGAACCCAGTCCCCCACCTGGTACTGCTGTCAGCTTCAACAGCATGCCACCTGTCGTTTGCAAAACAACCCTCCATGTCCTTAAAGCTCCTTAGGCTACAGGCAACACGTCTCATTTGACTGCTACTGCTCCTCTCAGGAAACATACACCCAAACCCTGGTCATGTCGGCAGAGGCACTAACCACCACGTGAAATATGGTGTCCTGACTATTGCATCCATCTGCATCTGCAGCTTGCTTAAGCAATTCGACTTGCTGCAAGCCTGGACTGCCCAGCACAAGCCAGATGTCCTATCTGTGGTTGAGACCTGGCTCACCACTAGAACTGCTGATACTGAAGTCCAGCTCAATGGATATACATCATTCAGACTGGATCGCACTCGAAAGGAGGAGGGATGTGCCATCTATATTAAGGACCAATTACTAGGTCATGTCCTCCTCCCATTAACTCAGGAAATAATGTACAAATCCTACCACTTAATGTTATACTTGGGAATCATGGCAAAGGTATAAATGTAATCTCCATCTATATTCCTCCCAAAAATCAGGCTGAAGGATTCAGAATCCTCCAGGAGCACTTATCAGACTGTCACCAGCAGTCAGAAGTGCTAGTGCTGGACGATTTCAATATAAACTGGGAGTCCAGCCGCACTGCTCCTTATAGAGACGCTGTTGCACCTATAGGCTATGAGCAGCTTGTAGCCTCTTCCACATGTACCAACTACTGCAACGGGACCAGCACCTTACTGGACTGAGTACTAAAGAACTACCCAAAATGCATCTCCAGTACGGAAGTCCTCCCAGACGCAATAAGTGATCATTCCCCAATCCTCTGTGCTTGGTCCAGCAAGCCACCCAAACTCCCTGCAAAGTCTGCCACCTCAAGTTTTCTTAGAAGGGGGCAACTGGGGCTACTGAAAGACCATCTCAGACAGCTAAATTGGTCAACCATTTATTCACCAGATGATGTTGATGCTGCTCTGGATCTGTTCATTAAGATGTAAACGTGACTGTGATATCTTCACCTCAATCATCAAAGAAAGGTCAATGGGTTGTATAAAGCCTGGATTACTCCATCCTTCATTGCCCAGTTAAATGCTCAGGATAATCTCTGGCATAAGGCAAAAAGTACAGGATCCTCAAGTGATACCTAAAGCTATAAAATGGTTTGAAACCAATGCACCGAGGCCATTTGCCAGGCGAAAAGGCAATACTTCAAGGCCAAGCTTGACAACTCTTGGGGCAACAGCCGCAAATTCTGGGCAAATATCAAAGCCCTTACAGGGACCTCTAATAAATCACCACCTACTCTAATTAATAGAAATAGTGAATTATCCCTGGACCCAAAGGCTATTGCAGATTCATTTAACAGGCCTTCTCCGATCTTAGCCGAGTCCTCCCCCTATACTATCTTAACCCACCCAGCCCTGTTCAGCATACTTCATCAGACCCTCCTGCCTCCAGTGTCACCCTACCTTTCTACCTTCATGTCATCTCTAAAGCTGAAGCAAAAAAATACCTGCTAAATGTGATTGGTAAAACCAGGCACAGTGGGGATGGCCTTGACATGAGGCTTACATCCCTCACCATAGACAAAATAGTGGCCCCCCCTCACAAAAATAATTAATCTCTCCTTAACAACTGGCCGATTTCCCAAACTCTGGAAATCAGCAGTGGTCACCCCAATCTTCAAAAACGGTGACAAGACACTCCACTCAAATTACCGGCCAATCTCCATATTTCCCCCAATCTCCAAGGCATTAGAAAGAATAATTAACAATCAGATAGTCGATCACCTAGATAAATATCAACTCCTATGTAGGGAGCAGCACGGATTTAGGAAATGGCACAGCACCATGACCGCACTGGTGGAGTTAACGGGGTTCATCCATGACTCCCTAGATCGAGGGCACTTAGTGGGGGCTACATTTATTGACCTCACTAAGGCCTTCGATACGGTGAACCACAAACTCCTGCTAGCTCAGTTAGGCACTGCTACCATATCTGAGACATGAATGGGTTGATTCAGAAGCTACCTTTCTGATCGGGTCCAACAAGTGAAAATAGGCAACATCGCTTCCACTACACTAAAGGTGACTACAGGGGTATCACAGGGTTCCATCCTTGGCCTGCTCTTGTTCAGTCTCTTCCTAAATCGCCTCCTGCAAATTTGCCTAGACTGCATTCTCCTATATGTGGACGATGCCATAATTTTCTCCAGCCATCTGGACATTAGAGTTCTTGAACAAAGCATCCAAAATAACTTCACACTAGTTGAGGACTGGTTCATAAGCTTGCTTTTACTGCTCAATTATAAGAAAATGAAAACTATGTTGTTCTCCTCTACACACAGCAGATTCAAAGCATCCAAACTTGTCATCCGTGACAAACAAGGCGATATCCTAGACATGGTTAATAATATCAAGTACCTGAAGGTCACACTGGACAGTGCCTTTTTGTACTCCCTCCACATCGACCAAGTCGCTAAATCAGGGAGCAGAAAGTTAGGGCAACTGTACAGGCATAGTCACTGCCTTACAGAAGATGCACTAAGACTTACCTTAACAAGCTCAGTTTTCTCTATGGTTGACTATGGTCTTGTTATATACAGTGCAGCCTCAACTACAGCCCTACAGAGAATCAGCATTGCTCTCAATAAAGCCTGTAGGCTATTCCTAGGTGTTCCTTGCCTTACCTATACGTGCGACCTATACTTCCGTATGGGTTGGCTTGACCTGGATAACAGAATTAGTTACCAGCTCAGTCTCCTGGCTAAAAAAGTTACCCTTGACATAACCCCCCCGGGTCAGGAACATAATTACATCTTCTGCATTATCTCGTCTGACATGAGGAACACTCACTAACTACTTCAAGGTACCATTCCGCAGCCCCTCCTTAGGCTAAAGATCTTTTGTATACCGAGCTCCTCGCCTGCTAAACTCCCTTTCAAGTGGGCTAATTGCTGAATCCAGAATCAGGCCTTTCAAGTCGATGCTCTGCACCCACCTTACTGCCACATGAAGTGCATCTGCCCTTTATAACTCCAGTTTTCCATCAAGGGCCTGCCCAGTCATCCCCCTGCACTTCTTACCTACCTACGTGCCCCCTGTACTTATCTCTGTCCAATCAGGTGCCATTGCCTACCCCAAGTGCCTACCTACTACTCTATCCTCCCCCTTGCCTCTCTTACCTGTCCTCGACCTGTCTATCATCATCCCTGCTCTCCTCCTTAATCCCCTCTCCTCCATTATCCCCCTCTCCTCCTTATCCCCCTCTCCTCCTTATCCCCCTCTCCTCCCTGCACTCCTATCCCTATCTCCACCAATTTGCACCTGCTCCATCCCTCCTACTGTGGTCCTAAACTTTCCTCTCCTCTATCACCCCCCAACTACCTCACCTTGACAATGGGCCTTGCTCCTGCCTGGTCCCTACTCCCCCAACCCCATTGCCTATTACCTTCCACTGGAGGTCCCTCCACCTCCTGCTTAACAAAACAATCTTCCTTGATTTTCTGTACAACCATTTACATCCTAAAGCCATGTCTGAATCTCATTATCACGCTTGAATGAACTATGAAACTTGTTGTGTATCTATGATGGTAACCTGTATGTACCAAGTGTTTGCCTGAATCTCATATTCATGTTTGTACCACTAATGAAACTTGTTATGTAACCCTTGCATGTAACCTGTGTGTACCTATTGATTGCTTACTGTTTGATGTTGAACCTTCGCAAATGAGCTCCCAGCTCAAAGGTCTATAATTCGAGACTTGAATAAATAAATAAATAGTAACTGCACAGTTGGCCAGCAACTAGTCTCTATATTTTGTACTTGATAATGTATTTATGTGAAGAAAGCTGATTTATATGAAATTGTTTGGGAAACATACTATATACACATGAGAGAATCATGCATAGAAACAAAAACCTCTACCCAATTTCACAAACTGCAAAATATAACTTTCTAACGCTTTTAAATTCCAACTGTTCAGGTTGCATAGCAGTAGGGCTTTTGTTTTCTACTCTGGTGAGGGTTCACTGCATGCTGGCCAACCCCAGGGGTGAAAATAGTAAAGACCCACTGGACTGCAGGATGGTGATCGATTCTTTGCAGGCCTCACTTCGCTGACCAGACACCTGCCTCCCGGACCATATCCATGACCCAGCTGTGGAACGTGCACTCCCAGGGGAAGACAGCATGACAGGCAAGTCATTTAGGAAAAAAGAAGGCTGAAGGAAGTACCTGGAGATGGCAGGTGATGGAGCTGAGGAGCATCAGTCAGATGGGGGACCATCTGGTAGTAGGAGGGTAAACACATAATTACAAAAGAAATTCCAATCCTTTATTGCCATACAGAGACTATATTGTTCTTGGAGTTCTGTATTCCTGTGCACACCAAATCTATGTTGACATCAGCTATTTCCTGTGTTTTTTAAAGGAGAAGGGAAACATTGCAGCTTCCCAGTTCAAATGTAATTATTCCCTGGTCTCTTTTTCTATATGTTTCTCTTTGCTTTTGTTTCCTGACTCCCTGGTCTTTAACCTGAGTGCCGGATGTAACTTCTCAATTATGACTAGTTAGATAATCAAATCAGTGACATCATTGCTTGCAATCTGCCCTTGGCTTCTGATGCTGATAACGTTACTCACATGGGCTGCAGCTTTGATGAGTATGGAGCAGTTTCTCAGCTTGTTCAGTTTTCCTTGAAGTAGCAGCCTGTGCAAGTAGCAGTATCAAGAGACACTGACTACTGTAATTGTTAAGCATTCAGGCACAACCAGGAACTGGGTTACATAACCAACAACATACAACAGGGTATGTGTGGTTATTGGGTAATTACCGCATATCCTCCCACCGCTAAGGGTTGGAGGCGCAAGGCATTAGCCAAGTGTCCTTCAACCACAGGGTAGGGGGGGGAAAGTGCGGCAATTACCCAGTAACCACAGGCCCTGAATTGTGTTATTGTGTTTATAAAATGGCATCAAAATAATAAAAAACAAAAGATTTGATGAATCATTAAATTAAGAATGACTAAATCTTCATCATTGGTAAATCGGTTCTCACACCAAATGGCTAAGTCTGCCCCATAAAAGCAGCCAAATTGTCTGGCAGGTAAGTCAGTCATGTTGTTAGTTGAACCGTTTTATGTTTGCTTGTGTGTGCATGCATGAAGCAAACATATTGTTACAATAGCAGGCTTCAGAGGCATGTCACTGTCATATGCAGTGCAACTCAGGCTGCAGGAGGCTCAACAGTGACAGGCTAATCATCAGCGAGGCTTTATATGGTGACATTCTGCTGTGATGGGCGGAAGCTTCATGTAGTTGAAAAGAGGCAGCTGCACCTTTCAGACAGTGGCTGCCTCCTTTCATCTTACATGACACCGCCCAGCAACCATCAGAGTGGCATCATTATCAGCCTGCTTTGTTTCGAGAGCATACGCATAATATCTGCAACACTGTTGTTTATAGGCATTGAAATAAGCACTAAGAAAAAAAGAACTGAGAGCAAAGAACATTTAAAGGTAAAGGTGACCTCATGGTTAATGTATAAGTTACAGTTTAATAGAATACAAGATGTACTGGCAATGCGAGTCAGTTGAGCAAAGAAAAAGTGTTGAAAACTTGTTCAACAGGTATAACTGAACAACGGTTTAGAAATCAATAAAAGAAAAAGGTGAACATTTGAATAAAGCAGTAGTGATTTTGAATCAGGTGAATATGAACCGGATGAAATGGATGTTTTTTAAACACGGTTTAGGAACAAAAAAAAATATTAGAGCATGTAAATACAAGCATACATTTTGATTTTATATATAGTAATGCTTTAAGGAGCTGAAAGTGGCATACATTGATGGCAGACACAGGAGCAGCAAGGCCGAGATAAACGACAGGTAGTGTTTTTACAGATACTAAAACAAATACAGGTGGCTGGAATAACGGAAGAAACAAATAATTACTTTGATTAATTAATCATGAATTTTAAGTTTAATAAAGTTTAATAAAATTAACAGATAATGGAAAGTATTGAAATGTGAAACCAGTGAATATTGAATATTGGACATAAAACAAAATGTGAAAAAGACAGTACAGTATATGTAACCATTTTTCACTTTAAATTTATAGTTCCCCAGAAGAAGCCTGAGACCAGGTGAAATGTTAAGGCTTTTAACAAGAAAGTGAAAAAAGAATAAAGAGTTTATTTAAGAAAACACAGTTGTGTGAGAGCATTAATCTGCTTGAGCGGCCATCAACCCTTTTTGTTTTGACTTTGAATAACTGAACCGTGGCCAGCTCCACCTAAAAGACTTTGGACAACAGGAACTCAGTGATTTCCCTTTCCCCTCATATATCGTTTCGAGATCAGCCTGCTTCCTGTTGCAGATACAGCATCAGCTCCTAAACCCCCATCCACCATTGAATAAACACAAAAACAATCACTTTAAAAGCTGTACAGAGACAGAAGCAATAACCCATGCAGATTTCATTGGAACTTGTGCAATTCTCAGCCAACCGCAAAAGAAGCAGCCAACTGCGGAAGTTACTGGCCAGCCTGCAGAATTGTATAGAAGCCTTCCAAGGCTGGACTGTGCTGCTGTGAAGACCCACATGGGACTCTTTTGGGGCAGCAGGAGATCATGGCAGTGAACCTATGGTTCAATTTTAAACTTGTCTTTATAGTACCCCCTTAACGGCACTGAGACCTGCAGTCCATGAGCTTTTTTTCTTTCCTTACCCACCCCAATGTAGTGTGCTCCCACCAAACATCTGTAACACTGGAGTGTCCAATCCCCAGTGTAACCCTTGCACCTGTTAATAAAAAGTTTCTTTATTAACTCCCCCAATGTAGTGCGCCCCATGCCAAACATTTGTGACACAGCGTGCTTAATCTCCAGTGTCACCCTTGTACCTGTAAATAAGAAAAAGGTCCTGTTTAGTCTTTTTTCATTAGTTATTTTAACCTGAAAAGCAGAAAACCATCCATCGCTGTCTTTTAATGCAGACTCCTAAATTCGACCCCACCACTTACCTCATCTTGACCCCCCACTCATCACATAGCACCCCACATCCCCCACACCCTCACTCACCTAGAAATGGTCCACTGCTACTCTGTAACAAAACATATCCTTCTTTTCAATGCCATCCAAAAACTGAAGAAAGAAGGTAAGTGCAATCAATGTGTTTTGAATTGTTACTCATAACTTTGTCATTTTTAATATTTTTTTCACCAAATTTTCAACATGGGCTGTTTTGGTCCCCACCTTGTGATCAAGGTAGGTGACATTTTTCAAATCCAGACTGAAAGGGGATTTCACAGTTGTTCCACAAAATTACCTTTCGAGAAGGATTTGAAAAATTGTACCTACCAGGTTCATGAAGTGGGGTCATAAATTACTATGTTGAACATTTGGTGACAAATACTAAAAAATATCAAAGTTACATTGAAACTGTTCAACAGTCACTCATAAATTTAGTCATTTTCAATATTCTGACCCCAAATATTCAACATAGCCATTTTTTCATACCACCTCATGAGTATGACAGCTATCATTTTTCAAATCTGGTCAGAAAAGTGATTTTACAGTTGGTCTATGAAATTACCTTTCAGGTAGGATTTGAAAAAATTCACCTGCCAGCTTCATGAAGTGGGGTCATAAAAAGACTACTTTAAAAATGTGGAGTCAAAATCTTAAAAACCACCAAAGTTATGAAGGTACCCTTTGGCTCTGTGTTGTTATGCCTACAGGAGTGGTTGGTGGGGGTTAACAAGGATGCTCTGATGTCCTGTTGTCTTTGATGCACTGATGTGTATTTCTATTGGTCTTGTATGGATACTATACATTTTTTTAATAATATTTCAGGGCCTGTTAGCAAGCAAGAGGGCAGGAATTCTGACCGAGGCTTAGCTTTGTTGTTGGTGCGGTCACAGCCCAGGATATGAATGTAATTGAGCACCTGTTTTGTAAACCTTTTTTTTTTTTTTTTTTTGCAGTGGACCATGTGGACTAAGCAAGTGTGCTGGGGGATGGGTGGTACAGGTTGGGGGTGGTATAATCAGAAATTAAATATAGACACACCAGTTTAGCCCTTCCAGAGTGCCAAATAAAGGACGTCCCAGTTTTAGTGGGGGGCATGGTGTTAAAAGCATTTTCTGAAGGAGAACTAGATGTATCAATAATGTCTAGCAATATTTTATGCTTCAACACCCTGCTTTTCAGTAACAAAAGATGCAACATTTTTTTGGGGGGGCTGAGGACTTTTTTTGAGGCAAAATCAGGGGTAGTTGAGAGGTATGTCTAATGTGTTTTTTCTTTGACCTATCCTGTTGTGACGCCATTCCTCTAATATGTCCCTGATTTTCAGGGATGTCCCTGATTTTGACTCAAATGTGTTCCTGTCCCTCCTAAATGTGGGCTTTTTGATCACAGAACTGGAAGGATGTGTTTGCAATTTCTAAAAATCTCTTCCCTTGAGCTTACTTGTTTAATGTACATGCCAGATTTGTACTTTGAATGTGGTAGGATGATGTTATCACATTTTTCTAATGATAAATTAGTCCACCTGGGAACAGAAGTAGGAGGTTGTTTAGGAAAGAGGTTTGGTTTATATTCTATTTTAACTGAAATATTTGAATAGTCTTGTACTTGAAATTAGTTCTCTGTGTTAAAAATTACTACTTTGAGTTAGAACTGTTACTTGGGCTGTGATATTGTAACTATTGGGACTTGTGGGAACACTTGTTTGGCAGTGATAATTAGAGTGAAATTTAATGTGATGTTTGCCTAGTGTTAGGGGTAGGGGTAATTACAAGAGTCATCTTGTCTTTCATTATCCACCTGGGAACAGAAGTAGGAGTTTGTTTAGGAAAGAGGTTTGGTTTATATTCTGTTGTAACTGAAATATTTGAATAGTGTTGTACTTGAAATTAGTTCTGTGTGTTAAAAATTACTACTTTGAGTTAGAACTGTTACTTGGACTGTGACATTGTAACTATTGGGGCTTGTGGGAACACTTGTTTGGCAGTGATAATTAGAGTGAAATTTAATGTGATGTTTGCCTGGTGTTTCTTAAATACTGAAAAGCCACTGGGGGTTGGGATTGAAGGGCTGTGCACTTCTGTTTGTGACTGAAATTTGAAGCAACAGGAACTGGTGGGCCTGTGACATCATACGGTACCTGATGTCTGCATACACACACTGTTAGCAGGACTGGACACACACTGGACTGTATGTGTTTATGAGACTTGGGAACATTATTGGTGGGGTTGAAATAGGGTTCGTAAACAACTGCAGTCAGTATACAGAGAGAGAGAGAGAGACGGTATTCCAGGGGGAAGGGACTGAGAAAAGGGGTGTGTGCTATTATGAACAGAGAGGGACAAACAGGGTGGCCACATTCCACCATGGCAGGCATCTTCGGAAGGGTTGTAGGCTGCACAGGCTGTGGGGTGGCAATAATTCTCAATTGGGCCTGGAGAGAAGGAGGCTGCCTACTCTGTAGACAGCTATCTCATATCAGGAGTGAAGTATATTGATTAAGGAGTAAGGTGGGGAGTTGGGGGGTGCGTCCAAGGATAAGGGGTGTGGATATGGGCGGCAGAAAGGTGGGGCTGAGGGGAGGCTGGGACAATGCTCAGAAATTACAGGACATTATGTTACACCAAGCAGGAGGGGGGATATTAGGGACAGAGGACCCTTAGATAAGGATGTTGGCTAAGGGGAAAGCGTATAGGGTAAATATGCGAATATAAAGAGAGTGGAGGGAGAAGAGTCAGGTGGGGCTGTTGTGGGGAAGCCTAGAAGAGCAGACAGTGAGAAGGGAGGGGCTGTTGTGGGGAAGCCTAAAAGAGTAGACTGTAGGAAGGGAGCTCCTAAGGAGAACAGGGCAAGAGGGGAGGAAGAGGGGCAGTTAAGAGGGGCAGTTGGGGGAAACTCGGGTTACTTGATGGAGGCTGGCATAGAGTGTTACAATAAATTTGAGCTACTAAGCAACCTAGAGGGGGAGGAAGGGGTTGGTGGAAATGAAGAAACTAATACAGAGGCTGGGGAGAGGGAGTCTGATACTCATAGGGCATCACAGACCAGCAATGGAAAGGATAGAAATACTGTAGTCCCAGAGGGAAAAGGGGAAACGTAAATGTTAAGCAGATGGGGGAGATGCAACATATTGCAGACATGAGGGAGGAGAGCACGACTGGAGAGAAACTGGGAGACAAGGAGGCGGGGGAGGGGCCCCCTTTCAGGAGGGGGGGTCTGTACCAAGGATGGGGCCCTAGGTAAAGGGGACCCACAGAGGGCCTCTGGAGGCAGGGGTACTATTACAAGAGAGGAGGATGGTGATGTGGGGGAAGGGGAAACCATCAGGGTCAGGATAAATGGTTCTGATAAGAGAGGGTTAAAGGGAACACCTATTCAGGGGGATCTGAGTTAAGTGGGTAAAATAACAAGGGAGGTAGAAAGGGGAGGGTGACAAGGGGTCTCTATTAAGGCAGAAAAACTCCCATGGAATTGAGATCACCGAATAAAGGGGGATGGGGTTGACAGCGCACAGTGGAAGTAACCATAGGATGATGGCGGTGTTAAGGTTCTGTGTGGAGACTCGATGATTGAGAATTATTCATTGGGAGGGGACGGGGGGGATGCCACAGCTAGATGAAGGTAGTGAGTATCTCTAGGCTGACGGTGCACAGAGCAAAGTTCATGGTGTCACGAACTGGTTAGGGATTGTGGAGGAAACTGGATTTCTGTGCATTTGGGAACTAACAGTCTAGAGGAAATAGCGTTTTGAAATCCAAGCAAGGTTCCGAATTCACAGAGTCTGTTGGGATAATGGATGCAACATTTCCTTTTCTGAGATATTGCCGAGTACCAAAGGCCTCAGTGGAGAAAAAATGAAGATCACAGGGTTAATGACTGGCTCAGGAAGTGGGGTGAAGAAAGTGGAGTCGGGGTGTTAGGGAACTGGAAAGGAGTTTGGGAGGATAAGGAACTGTATGCCTAGGACAGGCTTCATCTTGCCCGTTGGGAAGGAAGTCCTTAAACAGGGGTGGCTGACTACATTCAAGAAAAGTGGGGTTTAAACTTGTGGGGGAGGAGGATAAGGAGGGCTGACCAAGCCTTCTCCTCCAGATGGGGAGTAGCCTTCAAACCCAAGGGAGGAGGGAAACAGACTGGAGGAGGAGGTTTCCAGGAGGAGAGAGGGTGGATGGAATTATAAGGAACCTGGGCGGGGTTCGACAAAGGGGATCAGGGATAAGGGTGGAGGGTGGTGTTAGTAAATGCCAGGAGCTTGGGAAACAAGTTGCCAGAGTTCCAGGCCATGCTGTTCAGGGCGGGTGGATGTGGCAGCAGTCACGGAACAGGATCAACAAAAACCATGACTAGGACCTAAACGTGTGGGGTACACTAGTTTAGGAAGGATAGAGCGGAGGCAGAGGGGTGGAGTGGCTATATTTCATCACAGATGACATAGAAATTGCTAGGGTAGAAGAGGCAGATGGAAACATGGAGGTCTTATGGGTCACCTTACGAACCCCGGCAGGAGGTAAGGTCAAGCTGGGTGTAGTATATAGGCCCCCCATGATGGTGATGTTCTGGAGAATGGTTGGCTGGACAACATCATTGCCCAGTGTGGACAAAAAGGGGAGGAAGTGGTGTTGATGGGGGACCTTAATATACCAGGTACAAACTGGGAAACCTTGTCCTCTAAGGTGGCCAAGGAGCAGAGGCTGCTGGACGGCTTCCAGGATGTGTCCTTAACACAGCACGTGATGGAGCCCACAAGGGAGGGGATGTCCTGGACATGGTTCTGGCAGATGAGGGATCTGGTAAGGGACCTGGTCATGGAGAGGATCCCTGACTGGGAGCTGACCACAATACTGTCTGGTTTCAAATAAGCATGGGGGAGGGGAGAGATCTAGGACACTAGCAGTGGACTTGAGGGAGAGACTTTGTGGGCATGGGAAATATTCTCAGGATAAGTTGAAGGGGATTACAACAATGACAAATGTGGAAAAGAGATGGGAGGTCATAAAATGGGGACTTCATGAGGCAGTCAGGACCTGCGCTAAGGTAAAGCGTAAGGGAGCAAGATCACATAAACCATGCTGGTGGTCCAGTGAGGTTCAAGTAGCGGTCAGAGAAAAGAAGGCTGCCTACAAAAAATATAAAACAACGAGAGGGGATAGGGAAAAGGAGATGTACCATCTTGCATCTAGAAAAGTCACCCGGATGGTGCGGGGGGCAAAGTCCAGTAAACAGCAGCGGCTGACGAAGGGGATACAGGGAGGGGAAAAGGGGTTCTTCCAGTACATTGGGGAGCTTAGAAAAACTAAGGGCCATCTCGACAGGTTGAGATCAGAAGGAGGGTGGGTGGAAGAGGCGAGGGACCAGGCAGAGGTATTAAATGAGTACTTCGCCTCTGTGTTCACTAGGGAGGGGGATGGGATATCTACAAAGCAAGGCACAATGGGGATAGAAGCGGTAGTGAGTGGGATCTGGGGAGCAGCAGAAATGGAGAAGAGGAAGGGAGAGGTACCCCAGGGGTGTCACATCAGGATAAGGATAAAAAGGCCAGTAAGATGGAGGGAACAGATGATGCTATCTCCACCGAAAGGGTGTGATTAGCCCTTAAGGGCCTAAAGAAAGATGAATCTCCTGGTCTGGATGGCATTCATCTGGAGTACTATAGGGAACTGGTGGACATACTGGCTGCACCCGGCACAGCTCTTCAACAGAGTCTTGAGACAGGAGGTATGAAGTTGGTGAGAGGCACATGGTGCCAATCCACAAAAGGGGTCAAGGAAGTACCAGGTAACTATAGACCCATCAGTTTGACCTCGGTGGTGGGAAAATTAATGGAGAGTATACTAAAGGAACGATTGGGGGTGTACTTGGAGGAGGTGGGAGGTCTAGATAGTCGGCAACATGGGTTTGTGCCAGATAGATCATGTTAAACCAATCTTGTGGAGTTCTACGAATGGGTAACATCAGAACTGGACAGGGGAAAGCCTGTGGATGTATTATTCTTGGACTTCAGCATAGCGCAACTCTGTCCCCCACAATGGTCTGGTGGAGAACCTGGCCCCGGGGTTGGGAGTAGGCCCTTTGATGGTCAAGATGGATTGAAAACTGGCTATCTGGATGCACTTAGAGTAGTGGTGGGTGGGTAGCTCTCGAACCCTAGAGAGGTCGGTAGTGGGGTACCGCAGGGCTCAGTCCTGGGTCCAATCCTGTTTAATGCATACATTTCGGACATCAGGGAGGGAATAGGGTGTGAAATGAGTCTCTTTGCTGATGACTCCAAGATGGGAGCAGTAGTTGAAGGGGAAGAGGGGAGGTTGGCCCTGCAATGGGACCTGGACACCATGGAAAGGTGGGCTCACACATGGAAATTAAATTTCAATATCACCAAGTGCAAGGTGTTACATCTTGGGTGGAGAAACCTTAAACACAGGTACACCCTGGGAGGGGAGGCGCTGGAGGCCTCAACAGGGAAAAAGACTTAGGGGTCATGGTGGATACATGTATGAATAACTCCGAGCAGTGCAGGAGAGCGGCCTGCAAAGCAAACAGGATGTTGGGATGCATCATAAGGGGGATCACCTCTAGGAACAGGGAAGTGATTCTGCCGCTGTACAATGGATTGGTTAGACCACACCTTGAGTACTGTGTACAGTACTGGAGACCACACTTAAAGAGGGACATACAGCTTCTGGAGAGGGTGCAGAGGAGGGCAACTAAGATGATACGAGGACTAGGGGATTTGACGTATGAGGACAGACTTGAGGAGCTCTGCCTGTTTTCATTGGAGGAGAGGAGAGACAGGGGACATGATTGAGGTCTTCAAGTACCTCGAGGAATAAATAGGGTAAACACGGAGGGATCTTTAGACTAAAGCAGGAGGTATCACCAGAGGGCATGGTTTGAAGTTGGAAGGTGGAAGGGTGAGGCGGAAAGAGGAGGTTTTCACTGAGGGAGGGTGGATCCTTGAACGTGCTGCCTGGCAAGCTGGTTCAGAGATCCACAGTGGAGGGCTTCAAGAGAGGGTGGGACAGACACAGAAAGCGGATGTATCAGATGATGGCCTGGCCCGGGGGGTGGGGATGGATGATAGGGGTTTCTGGAACACAAGGGGGGGGGAGGGCCTTGGTACCCAACTAGGGATCTGAGGTTTGAGCAGACTCGATAGACTGTAAGGCCTAATCTGCTGGCAATTAGTATGTTAGTATGTTAGTATAAATACCATAGCACTCTACCAACATATTTCATTTTCATTTAGCGCCCTTGGCACGAGACTGGGAATGTTTACAACCTGCAAAATCCTGTATCTTGCTTCAGAAATGAAAATACACAAGACAAACATTACTACTCACTGACTCAATTGCAAACTCTCTTACTACAATACTACTCTGCCTTCATCATTCTCTACAACACAACAAAAATCTGCCTGACACAGTATGCAAGCAAACATTTGGCACTGGCAAATGCATGTTTTGTTTCTCCCCAACTGTCACAGTTAATGAAAATTCTGAAGCAGTGTAGTTCCAGGACTTACAAGGGACTTTCCAGACCCATGTGGTTATTGGTCAATTGCTGCACAGATCTGGGAAGCTACTGACCAATTAGATCACTGGATTTTTTGGCCCATTTTATAATCTTTAAATAATATGCATTAACTTATTTTTAATTAATATGTGTGCAAATGCTAGAAGTCTAGGGGAAAGATCCCTGACCTAGTGGAAATTATGACCAAAGCTGATCTAGACATTGTCACCATTACTGAGTCATGGTGCAATGAGAACCATGACTGGGATTTAGCCATACCAGGATATAAGCTGTTCAGGAAGGACAGGGTGGGTATGAAAGGGTGAGGAGTTGCTCTTTACATAGGGGATAGCATAAAAGCAACAGAGATGCAGGGAACACAGGGAGGGCAGAAATTCTGTGGGTCACCCTAGAAAAGGGGAATGGAGCTACTATTCGCACTGGAGTGATCTACAGATCTCACGCACAGGGGGAGGAGATGGACATGGTTCTGGCAGAAGCCATCCAAAAGCTGGCTAATAAAGGGGAGATGCAGGTGGGGGACTTCAATATGCCTGATGTAGATTGGTGTAGCCCAGCTGCAGCTTCAGGTAGGAGCAGAGACATCCTAGATTCCCTGTAGGGGGCACTCCAGGCAGTTAATAAAGGAGCACACTCATGAGGGAGCAGTATTGGACCTTGTGCTCACCAACGGGGACAGAATTGCATATGTCAAGATGGGTGTCCACCTGGGGTGCAGTGATCACCATATGGTGTGGTTCAGTATAAGAACAATGTCAGAAGAGAACCACACAAAGGCAAGGGTCCTGGAGTTCAGGAGGGCCAATTACACAGTGATGGGAGAATGCCTCTGGAATGCTTTGGCAGGGTCGGAGGACTTAATAGGAGTGGAAAAACAGTGGGCGAAGCTAAAAGGGGCCATATGGAAGGCAACAATCTTCTGCAACAGGCAGGTAAGCTGAAGCAAAAGGAAAAGGAGACCATTATGGTTCTCAAAACAGTTGGCTAGAAAGGTAAGGACAAAAAAGCAGCATTCAGGAGATATAAGGAGACAATGAGGGAGAACGATGGGGAGGTGTATCAAGAGAAGCAGAGGGAGGCAGGAAAAGCAGTCAGGAGCGCAAAGGCACAAACAGAGGAGAAGACAGCACATGCGGTAAAGAAAGTGGACAAGACATTTTTCAGGTATGTTAGTGGGAGAAGAAAGACCAGGGGAGAGATTATAAGACTAAGGAGGGAAGGGGGGATTGTGTGTGGGAAGGGGGGGGGCAAGGAAAAATCAGACATCCTGAATAATTATTTTTGTTCAGTTTTCATAATGAAAGGGAGAGTGAGGGACCACAGATCTGTGTCAGGGGCATCAAAGGAAAGGATGTGGACACTAGTCTATTTACAGAGAAGAGAGTCCTGAGTGAACTTGCAAATCTTAAGGTGGACAAGGCAATGCGGCCAGATGGGATACATCCAAGGTTTTTGAGGAAACTCAGAGAGATGTTGACTGCACCTCTGACAGTCCTATTCAACCACTCACTGGAAAGGGAGTGGTCCCGGAGGACTGGAGGGGAGCAGATGCGGTACCACTTCACAAAATGGGAGCAGGAAGGAGGCTGGCAATTACAGGCCAGTCAGTCTGACTTCGGTGGTGGGGAAATTAATGAAATCACTACTGAAAGAATGAATTGTGGAATATCTTGAATCCAGTGGCTTACAAGATCCGAGGCAGCATAGATTCACCAGGGGGAGGTCATGTCAAACTTATCTCTTAGATTTCTTTGACTGGATAACCAGAGAAGTAGATCAGAGTGGAGCGGTGGATGTGGCCTACCTAGACTTCAGTAAGGCCTTTGATACAGTTCCACATAGGAGACTCATAAACAAACTGGACAGCCTAGAAGTGGGGCTAAATGTTGTAAGCTGGGTAAGAAATTGGTTGGAGGACAGGTGACAGAGGGTAGTGGTAAATGGAGTTCACTCCGAGGAAGGGAGGGTGACTATCGTGGTGTCACAAGGATCAGTACTGGGACCAGTCCTCTTTAATATCTTTATAAGTTACATTGCAGAGAGGCTAGAAGGGAAGGTATGTCTTTTTTGCAGATGACACAAAATCTGCAAAAGAGTGGAAACTCCGGGGTGATGAAGAGAGATCTAAGTAAGCTTGAGGAGTGGTCTAGAAAGTGGCAACTAAGTTTCAGTGCAGAGAAATGCAAAACCATGCACTTGCGGTGTAGAAACCCAGGGTCAGAGTACAAAATGGGGGGAGTTGTACTGGCAACCACTAAACAGGAAACAGACCTGGGTGTTATCATATCTGATGACCTAAAGGTGGCCAAACAGTGTGACAAGGTAGTGGGGAAACCCAGTGAGATGCTAGGGTGCATAGGGAGGGGTGTCACCAGCAGAAAGTGGGAAGTGGTGATGTCTCTGTATCAGTCTCTGATGAGACCCCACCTAGAGTACTGTGTCCAGTTCTGGAGTCCTCATCTCCAAAAGGACATAGGCAGAGTTGAGGCAGTCCAAAGGAGGGCAACTAAAATGGTGCAGGATCTGCATCAAAAGCCCTACGAGGAGAGAATGAAGGACCTCAATATGTACAGACTGGAGGAAAGGAAGGAGAGTGGGGATATGATAGAGACTTTCAAATACCTCTAGGGTATAAATAAGGTTCAAGAGGGAAGACTTTTTCAGAGAAAAGGATGCACAAGAACAAGGTGTCATGCAATGAAGCTGGAGGGGTAGAATCAGGGGAAATGTAAGGAAACACTTCTTCACAAAAAGGGTGGTGGATGCCTGGAACAACCTACCTGAGGAGGTGTGGGAGCAAACAATTTAATGGGATTTAAGAAGGCATGGAATAGGTACAAGGGAATCTTAGAAGCAAGAAAAAGGGGGTAAAGCCGGAGATCAAGTAGGGTCTATGGTGTGACAGTAGGTAGGGAACATGGGCAGACTAAATTGGTCAAATGGTCCTTATCTGCCATCAAAGTTTATGTTTATATGTTTTGATACTTGTGCACGCTGATCACATGGGTATTGATTTGCCAGGGCCTATATCTTTATAGATTTCAGATCCACCATTAGACTTAACTGTTAGACCTCATGGCAACCAGTGTAAATGAAAATATGCAAGACTGGTAACATTTTAAAGAGTCTCATCTTTTATTTCTATGTTTTGTTATCCAATACAGGTCTCACCACACCTTGTTCTTGATTGTGAAGCCAGTGATGAACAACCGTGGGTTTCTCTGTGAACACACAGGTTAAATAAAAGTGTTGATTTAGAGGGTTTTTTATAATTTAGTATTACTGTTAGGGTCTGAATGTGCTGGGTTGGTGAGAACACAGTCAGGCGGTACTCCCCCTCAAAACTGAAGGATCTCCGACCATTTGAATGTCCCGCACTTCCTTCGGAAGTTTATAGGAAATGCCGAATATTCGGCATTGCGAGACAAAGGAGTGGGGGGAATAGGAGATCCTGGAACTCTTGTGGGGGATGGGAAAAGAGTGGGCGGATAGGGACTGTTAGAACCAGGAGGCACCTTGGAGCAAAATGGATACAGGAGCATGGTCCATCATGTCTTGTACCCATACCCAAGGGCACTGACTTGATCAGGCAGGAGGTGGAGTCATCCTTGGAGTCTCGTCCCTTTCGGGCGGTGTTAAGCAATACTAGGTCTATCAGAAACAAGACTGCTTTGGTGGCAGATCTTGTTATATCTGTGGACTTAGCTTGCATCACCGAGACCTGGCTTGATGAAAATGCGGGCCCCATTTTGGAGTCCGTGGTTCCGGATGGGTTCTCAGTGATTCACTGCCCAAGACTGGACCGTAGGGGCGGGGGAGTTGCTGTCTGTTTCAGACAGGAACTGGACCTCAGGGAGATACCAGTTGGATATACCAACTCCTTTGAGTGTATTGTGGATGCAGGTGCAGGCTTCAGGATACTTCTCATTTATCATGCACCAGGTGATGGGAGGGAATTCCTGAGGGAGGTTGTGGATTTCATCGCCGAGAGGGTACTGGAATCCCCCTGATGGTTAATTCTGGGTGATTTCAATGCCTGGGTCGACGATGAACTTGTGCCTTTTGGACAAAACCTCCTCCAATTGATGGATTCATTGGGCCTGACACGGGTTATTACCTCTGCAACCCATCGGGGGGACACTCATTGGATTTGATATTCCATCTGGGGATGGAAGTCTCTGATGCGGAGGTGGAGCCCATCAGTTAGTCCGACCATCATGCCCTGAGGTTCAGTTTCGCAGCCCCCCGAAAGAGGCCTGCCCCTAAGGAGATAGTACAGTTCTGTCCTTTGAGAGGAGTTACCTCAGAAGGCCTAATGATGGAGCTGGACTTCTCGGGATTTCCAATGGATAGCACTGACCCAAGATCCTTAGTACTAGCCTATAATAGGGCAGTTGTGAGGGCCCTGGATGTCATTGCTCCAGTCCGTGTTCGTCCCTGTACTCTCCACCCCGGGGCCCTGTGGTTTACCGTGGAGATCCGTGGATTGAAGAGACAGGGCCGAAGATTGGAGAGACGCTGGCAGAAAACTCACCTGGAAGTGGACAAGCTTAGACTGTTAGATCATTATAAGATCTATCAGTTAGCAATTTCCCATAAGAAGGCAGAGTTCCTGTCCAGAGAAATTGCTACAGAGAGGAATAGACTGGCCCAGCTATTCCAGACTCTGGACAGACTGTGCAATCCAGTCTGTCTTCATGCTGGTCGAGTGTTGTCACAGTTACAGTGTGAGGAATTTGTGATGTTCTTCGCTGATAAGGTGTCCACTATCAGGAATGAGATCAGCCAGCGCCTCCCCATTGGGTCTTGCAGTGATCAATCGAGGGCACAAATACCCAACTAACTTGGTTCACCTTCAGTCAACCGGCAGTCATGGATATAGTGAGGATCATCCAGACTTTGCATCCAACCTGCTGTAGATTGGATCTGGGCCCTGCTCATCTACTTGAGGGGTGTGTAGGGGTTATTGGCCCGATTCTTACTGGGATAGTTGCAGTGTCATTGGAGAGAGGGATCTTTCCTGATCCCTTGAAGGAGGCAATAGTACGCCCCCTTTGGAAAAAAACTCCCTTGATCCCAACTGCCCAGAAAACTACAGACCGGTTTCAAATCTTCCATTTTTGGGAAAGATTATCGAGAAGGTGGTCACCTTGCAGCTGGAGGACCATTTAACCATCCACAGTATCTATGACCCTCTCCAATCTGGCTTCAGGAAATGGCATAGTACTGAGATGGCTCTTGTGCGGGTACTAAATGATCTCCTGATGGCGAGAGATCAGAGAACTCGTTCTATCTTGGTTCTCCTTGATCTCTCAGCAGCGTTTGACACCATGGATCATGGGGTGCTGCTCAAACGCCTGTGGTTTCTCTGTGGACTAAGCGGGGTGGTCCACAGTTGGTTTAAATCATTTCTGCAGGGTAGGACCCAGAGAGTAGTGTCGAGGATTTATTATTCGGTCTCTCACTGCCTACACTGTGGGGTGCCACAGGGTTCGGTGCTGTCCCCCATGTTATTTGCAGTGTACACGCTCCCATTGGGGGACATAATAAGACAATATGGGTTGAAGTTTCATTGCTATGCCGATGATTCTCAACTCTATATGTCTTTTGTGCCCGAGCAGGAGTCTGAGTCAAGTACATTGTTTAACAACTGCCTCCTGGAGATACAGAATTGGATGAGTACCAATTGGCTGAAGTTGAACTCGGGGAAAACAGAGGTATTGGTGGTGGAACCAGGGGTTAGGATGGCAAGTTCATGGGTGGCAAAATCCTCAGGTTTATTTCTGGGGGGACCCTGCTTATGGCATCTGGCCAGGTACATAACCTTATATTATATTATATTATATTTGACAAGGGCCTGACCCTGAGGGTGCAGGTGTCGGCCGTGGTCAAATTATCCTTTTTCCATCTAAGGAATATAGCACGGGTGAAACACATGGTTCCATAGAGGATCTTCCTACCCTGGTCCACGCCTTTGTTGCCAGTCATCTTGATTACTGCAATGCCCTCTATCTAGGGCTGCCGGGAGTGGATATTCGCCGCTTGCAGCTGGTGCAAAATCCGGTGGCTAGGTTGTTGACTGGAAGCCCAAGGTCCAACCACATAACACCTGTGCTTCGTGAATTGCACTGGCTGCCTGTACAGTGGTGGATCACTTTCAAGGTCATGTTGATGACCTATAAAGCCCTACACGGGTTGGAACCCCACTACCTGGAAGAACTCCTGACTTCTTACTGCCCCTCCTGCTCCCTCCGATCCTCTGGTGAGGGATTGCTAGAGATTCCCAGGGTAACCTTAAAAACATCTGGTGGAAGAACCTTTGCCTTTATGGTTCCTACCCTGTGGAATTCTCTACCTTGCCAGATGCGAAATAGCCTGACTGTGGAGGGTTTTAAAAAAGCCCTAATGACCTTCCTTTCTAATCAAGCATTTTCAGTGATGTAAATTATGTTAAATTTGTTATGGAGAAAATGTTATTTATTATTGTGGTTTTAATGCTGCTTATGGAATTGTGTAAAGGCACCCTGAGCTTGGGAAGGGTGCCTTATAGAAATAAACTTTACATTACATTACACATGATCTGAATGGTGGGTGGGGGAGAGAGACATGTACCTAACTACAAGAGACGTCACATACTGGAAGTAGAGCAAGCTGCTTGAAATGCTACTGGGTTATGCACTGTTATTGATAACCATTTGTCTTTACTTTAGTCATCATCATTGTGACCATGCAAATAAGCAGGCTACGACTAGAGTGGACACATACAGTAAGTCAAAACAAAGTGCAGACAAAATGCATGTGTTCATTCTTACTACACTAAAGGCTCGTTCACACAGCCAGTTCTGTGGCATTCTTAAAGATGCACAGCAGTGAGATCTTTGCCACTGTGCATGTCTGAACACTGCAGTTTGGCCATTTCGAGTTCTGTTTCATTATAGCCGTGATCCCTCTTTTCTTGGGATCGCATGATGGTGTGGGCTTTTGGGGCATTTTACTTTGCTGTTGGAACCACCCACACCACCTACAACATTGTGGCAAGCTTTTTCCAGCCTGCACTTGTGGTTGACAGTGGCCGCAGTTAAGTACATTTTCCTAACCGAGTTCAGTTTAAACATCCTTTCCGGCTCTGTAAAGAAAGCTGAATTCGTGAAAGTGTTTTTTATTGCAAACCGAGGGCTCAAAATTGAAGAAAACACGGGCTCAGAGTTGAGCCCTGATACTAAGCATGCATATATGTGTATGCATACACTTTAGGGATGGGGGAACCTCAAAAGATTGTGAGGTTCTAAAAGGTTCTGATAAGCAAAACAAGTTTGTATCTTTATCCGAACCTTAATTGGGACCTTTAATGACCTTTATTGTTTTATGGTAACCATATGTTGAAAAATCATTTTAAACTGCTTTTCATCAATGTATCTTTAGAAAAAAACAGTTAAACCATTGTTTAGTACTAGAGAATGCTCTCTAATCACTCTTCTGATTCTGACATTTAAGAAAGTAATACGAGTACTGTGTATAAGTTATATTATTAACAGTAGTGATTTCTATTTTTCAACAGGTACAGTCGGGCACTAGATGTGTTTTAGACAGTTAAGGGATGAAGAAGAAGCCAAAAACACAAAAACAGCACCAGGCCAGAGCAGAGGGCAGCCAGTTAAGAGAGAGCCAGCCAGCCAGCTACCACTTCAAGACTGCAGTCTGCTACTACTCCCACCTACTACAATCAGGAGACAACCAAAAGTAGTATACCAGCACTGAAATCAACATGGTTAAGGCACATTTACCAATAAGCATTTGTCAATGCCAAATGTTGTCTTGCTGGCATTGGCATTGGTAGTGCAGGAGTACAAAAGATGCATAATAGGAATGGCAGTGAAGTACTGAACTGACGCCAACCCCACCCCACCCTGCAGAGACTGACAGGCATTGGGGTGTGCCTTTGGGTCACTGGCCAAAATGCTCACACCATTTTACCTCACCCTACCCTGCAGACACTGACAAGTGTCGCAGTGTGCCTTGGGGTCTTCGGGCCTTATGCTCACCCCATTCCATAAGGAAATGCGCTGAGATGGGTACAGTATAGGAGAATGGGGTGAACTTTGGGGCTGAAGACTCCAAGGCACACCTCGATGCCTGTCACTGGCTGCAGGGTGGGGTGGAATGGTGTGAGCATTATAGCCAACAATCCCAAGTCACACCCCTGATGCCAGTCAGTCTGTACAGGGTGGGGCATTATGGTTGGAAACCCTAAAGCCCCAGGTGTTTGTTGGTATTTTCACTCCAAATTTTCAGCATGGGCTTTTTGTGACCCCACCTCATGAACAGTGGCACTATCAGTTCTTAGCTGAAGGTGATTTTCACAGTGACTCGCCATTTAGCCACAGGTGCGAAAACACATTTCAGGCAGGATGTGAAAAATGACAACTGTACTGTTCATAAGGAGGTGTGAAAAAATGGTAATGCTGAAAATCTGGAGTGAAAATACGAAAAACTTGTGCAGTCACGTGCGTGCGTGGAAACTGCGTAATGCATGCCTGTAACGTAATTATTTTGGGGATTTTTTTAACCACATTTTGAACATAGGCATACCAGCGGCACTGTGATTTTGTTAATCTGTCCCAAAAGTCGATTTCCCACAGCGACCGCGCCATTGTGCGCCACAGGTGCGAAAACACATTTCTGGCAGGATGTGAAAATTGACAGCTATACTGTTCTTAAGGAGGTGTTAAAAAATGTCAATGTTGAAATCTGGGGTGAAAATATTAAAAATTCTCGAACTTACAAGTGTGCGTGAGAACTGAGCAACACATGCTCATAATGCAGTCATTTTTGGGAATTTTTTCACCAAATTTGCAACATGGGCTTTTTGGGACTCCACCTCATGAACAGCGGCACTGTGTCACTGTTGTTTCGTTAATCGGTCCCGAAAGGTGTTTGTTAATCGATCCCGAAAGGTGACACAGTGACCTCGAAATCACCTTTCGGGACTGAGTAATGAGATGACAGTGCATGTGTTCATGGGGTGGGGTCCCAAGAACCCCATGTTGAAAATCTGGTACCAAAATTCCAAAAAATGGTTGAGATATCCACCTAAGTTGAAACCCCCCCATTGCCTGCCATTATAAAGCTTACCGCATTTTATTCAGTTCCCGGTCATCTTTTGAAGAGTTCAGACGTGTTCTCACTCCACAGAAGATTGCAGTGCAGGCCCTCCAGAGGTAAGATTGAGTGAGGGGGTGCAGAGAGGTGGAGTGCACAGAGGATGGGTGCAGGTTGGGAGAGGGGGCGAGACGGGACGATGAGGAACTTTTTTTTTTACAGGTAAAAAAAAAGAAACCAGAACTTAGGTGGATGGCTTTCTTTATTTACAGGTAAAAAAAATGTTTTGGGGCACACTGGGGTGGGTTCCCAGTGTGCCACAAGTTTGGGGGGGACAAGATGCTGACAGAAATTGGGCACCCCCATTGGCAAAGAAAGTGTGTGTGGGGGGGACATGATGCCAACAGGGATTGGGCACCCCCGTCGGCAAACAAATTGAACTGAGGGGGACATGGCAACACGGGGATTGGGCATTCCCAGTGTTGGCATTGTGGGGATTGTGTGAAGGGAGGCAGGAGTCACCATATTTATTGGAATGTTTCAAAAGGAAAGGCACGTAACGGGAACTTGTCATCTGATGCTCCAATGAAGAAACCACACCTCATTGGAGCAGCAGATTTCTTTCAACTCCATGGCTCGCTCTGAAACTGCTGTCATCGCCAGCATGCTCACTCATTGGTGGCTAAGGGACAAGACACATGCAAGACAACATAAAAACAAGCATTTGTCAATGCCGAATGTTTGCTTGCTGGCATTGGCAGTGGTAATGTAGAAGTAACAGAGCTGCGTAATAGGAATGGCAGTGAAGTACTGAACTGAAGCCAACCCCACCACCACCCTGCAGAGAGTGACAGGCATTGGGGTGTGCATTTGGGTCATCAGAATTAACGGCCTCGCCATTTCACCACACCCCACCCTGCAGACACTGACAAGTGTCACGGTGTTCCTTGGGGTCTTTGGCCCTTATGCGCACCCCATTTCATTAGGAAATGCGGTGAGATGGGTGCGATATAGGAGAATGGGGTGAACTTTGGGGCTGAAGAGTCCAAGGCATACCTCGATGCCTCTCACTGGCTGCAGGGTGTGGAATGGTATGAGCATTACAGGCAAGAATTCCAAGTCACACCCCTGATGCCTGTCATTCTCTACAGGGTTGGGCATTATGGGTGGAAACCCTAATACCTCAGGCATTCGTTGGTATTTTCACTCCAAATTTTCAACATGTTTTTTGTGACCCCACCTCATGAACAGGGGGAATATCAGTTTTTTAGCCGAAAGCTGCTTATGCACAGCCAGTACGGCATTTGCTTTCCACAGGTGCAAAAACATTCGAACAGGATGTAAAAAATGACAGCTGTACTGTTCATGGGGAGGTGTAAAAAATGGCAATGTTGCAAATCTGCAGTAAAAATATTTAAAAAAATGGTGAAGTCATGAGCGTACATAGAAACTGTGCAATGCACACCCATAATATAATTAGGTTGGGGATATTTTACAGCAGATTGTCAACTCAGGCATTTTGGTGCCTCCGATCATGAACAGTGTCACTGTGATTTTCTTTATCTGTGCCGAACAATGATTTCCCTCAGCGACCATGCATCTCAGCGCTGAAAGTGTGAAAACACACTTCAGCCATGTTGTGAAAAATGACAGCTATACTGTTCATAAGGAAGTGTGAAAAAATGCCACTGGTGAAAATCTGGACTGAAAATATTACAAAGTCATGAACTTACGAGGGTGCGTGGAAACTGCGCATTGCTCACTCATAACACAGTCATTTTATGGACTTTTGTCACCAAATTTTCAACATAGCCATTTTAAGACCTCTGCTCATGAACAGTGTAACTGTGATTTTCTTAATCTGTCCTAAACATTGCTTTCACGCACCAACAGCACCATTGTGTGCTACATGTGCGAAAACACATTTTGGGCGACATATGAAAAATGGCAGCTGTACTGTTCATAAGGAAGTGTAATAAAATGGCAATGTTGAAAATCTGGAGTGAAAATATTAAATTTGCAAACTTACGAGCATGCATAGGAACTGCGCAACGCACGCTCGTAAAACAGTCATTTTTAGGAATTTTTTCACCAAATTTTCAACATAGCCATTTTAAGACCTCTGCTCATGAACAGTGTCACTGTGATTTTCTTAATGTGTCCCATACATTGATTTTGTACATACTGCGCCATTGTGCACTACATGGGTGGAAACACATTTTGGGCAAGATGTGAAAAATGACAGCTATACTGCTCATAAGGAGGTGTGGTAAAATGGCAATGTTGAAAATCTGGAGTGAAAATATTGAAAATTCACGAACTTACGAGTGTGCGTAGGAACTGCGCAATGCACCCTCGTAAAACAGTCATTTTTAGGAATTTTTTCACCAAATTTTCAACATAGCCATTTTAAGACCTTTGCTCATGAACAGTGTCACTGTGACTTTCTTAATTTGTCCCGTACATTGATTTTGCACACCGACTGTGCCATTGTGCGCTACATGGGCGGAAACACGTTTTGGGTGAGATGTGAAAAATGACAGCTACACTGCTCATAAGAAGGTGTGGTAAAATGGCAATGTTGGAAATCTGGAGTGAAAATATTGAAAATTCGTGAACTTATGGCGTGCATAGGAGCTGTGCACAGCATGCGCCTCGTAAAACAGTCATTTATTGGAATTTTGGCACCAAATTTTCAACATGGGGTTTTTGGGACCCCTTCTCATGAATGATGTCACTGTCATGGCAGTATTCGGGCCTGAAGGGTGATTTCGCAGTCACTGCACAGTCACTGCGCGAAATCACCCATGCGTGCAAGCAAACATAATGACTGCTTAGAAAAGAATGAGGAAGTGACTGTGATGACAAGAAAGTCCCAGACCAGACCTCTAGTTTGTAAATAAGTGGTCTCCTCCTGAGTCTGTTTTTTTAGAAGGGGATAATAGTGCATTTAAATAATTGTACTTTGTAGTAGTACTACCACTACTACTTGGGGGGGGGGGAACAGAGATAGCAGCATTTATCAATGTGGTTATTTCATTGTGCCCATTTAGGTAAAAGATCTCCTTAGAATGACAAAGTGACTGTGTGCATGAGAACAGGGACTTGTCTGCCACAGTTGCTACCAGTACATGATGACATAAATGTGATGTACTGGCTGCACCTCCTACTCACCCCCAGGATGACAATGATGAGGTTGAAAGGCAGGTAAGTCCCAGATCTGTATTTTTTTTTAAACCAGTCTCCTGAGTCTGACTTTTTGTAGAAGGGGTCAATGTGTTTTTTGTATGTCACCAACTATTTTAGCATAGCAACAGGTCTCAGTATGGAACACAACGCGAAGCAGTGTGAAAGACTTCACCACTGCTACTACTATCAGGGAGAAAAAAACAGAGCTATGGTTATATAAGAAATAATTATTTTTAGGTGCATTAGATAATAAAATAAATGATCTCGTCAGAATGAGAAAGCGACTATGTGTGAGAACAGGAACTTGTCTGCCACAGTTGCTAGCAGTACGTGATGACATGAACATGATGTACTGGCTGCACCTCCTACCCACCCCCAGAATGACAGTGATGCAGTTGAAAGGAAGGCAAGTCCCAGATCTCTATTTTTTTTAAACCAGTCTCCTGAGTCTGACTTTTTGTAGAAGGGGTCAATGTGTTTTTTTGTATGTCACTAATTATTTTAGCATAGCAATGAGTCTCGGTATGGAACACAACACAAAGCAATGTGAAAGAGCAAGAGCACCAGGCAGTCCAAAATGACCACTTCACCACTGCTACTACTATCGGGGAACAGAGCTATGGTTATATAAGAAATAATTATTCTCAGGTGCATTAGGTAATAAAATAAATGATCTCGTCAGAATGAGAAAGTGACTGTGTGTGAGATCAGGGACTTATCTGCCACAGTTGCTACAAGTACAATGATGTGATGCAGTGGCTGCACCTCCCACCCACCCCCAGGATGACGATGATGTGGTCCAAAGGCAGGCAAGTCCCACATCTCTATTTTTAAGCAGTCCAGGTGAGTCTCAAAATTGAAAGCTGATGTGTCACTCCACAGCTGCAGCACAAGATCAGAACCACATATGTAGCCAAGGTTTGGCAAGTTAACCTTCAAGAACGTTAGTTTCTCCACATTGTCTGGTGTTAATCTTGTTCATTTATAAGTCACAACATTCCCAGCAGAGCTAAATAAATACTCAGAAAAGACACTGGAGGGTGGACATCCAATATACTTACAAGCCAGGGTTGCCAGCTTTGGCCAGCAGAATTTTTTCTCTTGCCAGTAAGCTAAAGGGCCATCCCTAATAATAATGTTGGGCTCAGACAGATATGCATCTACCATGCTTTCTACTGAGCATGCATGTTCTCGTTGTGGAATTTCAATGTCCTGCAGCTAACCCCAAATGTCATCTTCATCATTGTCTGCTTCTGTACTGGTTTTTGGAGCAGCCTTTTGAATTTGAGGAGGTGTCATTGTAGAACTATTTACCAGTCCTCCTAATGAAACCTCATCTACTGCAACAATCAAATGTTGCCTGTAGTTCAACTCCTCTGTATCCTCAGAAACCACATCAGGAAGGTGTCTGTTCTGGAAACATGGATCTAGCAGTGTTGCTAAGAGATACTCCTTGCTCTGTGTCATGACTGATAATTTCTCATCACTGCCAAGTCTGGTAAGCATGTTTTTGACTAGAGGTTGGTTCATATCTAAGTTGCTCCTCATTTTCTCCAAACTCTTTTTTGAGAAGTAGAATGAGTGGAATAACTTGGCTAAGGGATGCCTTTTCTGCACTGACCTCTTTTGAAGGGATCCATACTGTTTCCCGACATCCATTTGCCTGAGAGAAAGTCGCCCGGCACCTGTTTACCGTCAGGTTCATTTTACTGGCAATTAAAATCCTGCAATGCACTTTGCCGACAAGAGCATACATAGAAGTTGATGTTGATGGCAGATAAGGACCGCAAGGCCCATCCAGTATGCCCATTTCTTTTTCTACCTTATAAATGTGCCATCGGCCTTTGCTCTGTCAGTGGCCTATCTATTCATACTCATTTGTATTGCTCCCTTATGCCTATCCCATGCCTGTTTGAAGCCCTGCACTGTATTCATAGCCACCACTTCTTGAGGTAGGCCATTCCATGCATCCACCACCCTTTCTGTGAAAAAGAATTTCCTCGCATTCCCCCTTAATTGGCCCCCCTCTAATCTCATGCTGTGTCCTCTTGTCCTGCTATTTTTTCTTATATTTAAACATGTTAGACTCTTTCACCTTGTTAATGCCCTTAAGGTGTTTGAATGCCTCGATCATATCACCTCTCTCCCTCCTTTGCTCAAGGGGTTATACATGTTGAGCTCTGCTAATCTGTCCTCATATGTCTTCTGATGCAGTCCCTGCACCATTTTGGTTGCCCTTCTCTGGACTGCCTCAATTTGGTTAATGTCCTTGTGAAGGTGTGGCCTCCAATACTGCACGCAGTACTCCAGATGGGGCCTAACCAGTGTCTTGTAAAGAGGGATTATTACCTCCCCTTACGACTTGTGATACCCCTACTAATACACCCTAACACCCCCTAACCTTACCTACTGCTTTAGAGGTCTGCTTGGATGATTTCAGGTCATCAGTGATGATGATGCCCAAGTCTCTTTCTTCCTTTGTGACTGCCAGCAACTCCTCCAAGCCTATAGGTGGCTTCAGGGTTTCTCTTCCTATGTGCATGATCTTGCACTTCTTTGCATTAAATCCCAGTTGCCACTCTTCTGACCATTTTGCTAGTTTATCCAGATCTCTTCTCATTCTGCCCACCCCATCTGGATCATCTACTCTGTTGCAGATCTTGGTGTCATCTGCAAACAGACACGCTTACCCTCTAGTCCATCTGCAAGGTCACTAATGAAGATGTTGAAGAGGACTGGCCCCAGGACTGATCCCTGAGGTACCCCACTTGTGACTTGCATCTCTTCTGACTGTATACCATTTACCACCACTCTCTGTTTTCTGCCTGTCAACCAATTTGCCACCCAGTTGACCAACTTCTGACCCACCCCAAGCCTACCCAGCTTATTTATCAATCTTCTATGTGGAACAGTGTCAAAAACTTTGCTGAAGTCAAGGTAGGCGACATCAACTGCTCCCCCTTGGTCCACCACTCTGGTTACCCAGTCAAAGAAATCTATGAGATTAGTTTGACAGGACCTTCCTTTTGTAAACCCATGCTGTCTTGGATCCTGTGCCCTATGGATTCCAGGTGTTGCACTATCATTTCCTTAAGGAGTACCTCCATAATCTTGCCCACTACTGAGGTAAGACTGACTGGTCTGTAGTTCCCTGCCTCCTCCCTGCTACCACTCTTGTGGAGCGGGATCACATGAGCCCTTCTCCAGTCTTCTGGGACCTCTCCTGTGCTCAGAGACTCACTAAACAGTTCTGCTAATGGCTCTGCTAGTTCCACCTTTAGCTCCTTAAGTACCCTGGGATGTATGCCATCCGGTCCCATTGCCTTATCCACCCTGAGCTTAGCAAGCTCTTGTAGGACCCTTTCTTTTGTGAAGGGATTAGTGCTCACCTCCCTCCCCCCTGTGTCCATGGTGCTGAGCTGTGGGCCCTGCCCTACCTTCCCTTCAGTAAATACTGAGCAAAAGTATCTATTTAGGATAGATGCTTTTACATGGTCCTCCTCCTCACATGCTCCCTTTTCTCCATTAAGCTTAACAATACCCCTTCTGGACTTTCTCCTTTCACTAATGTATCTATAGAAAGTCTTGTCACCTTCTTTTACTGTTCGTGCTAGTGTTTCCTCGTTTGAGACTTTGCCTGCCTTACTGCCTTCCCTGCTTCCCTTAGGGCAGTTTGATATGCCTCCCTATCTTCATCCCGCTGTGTTCCCTTATATTTCCTGAAGGCCAGCCTTTTGGCTCTGACCTTTTCTGCTACTGTATTTAGAACCAAAGTGGTTTCCTTCTTCTTTTGCACTTCCTTTTCTGTCTAACACAATGGGATGTTGCTTCAAGTATTGCATCCTTAATGCTTGCCCACTTTGCCTGTACCCCCTCACCTGTGTTTCTTTTTGCCAGGGCTAGCTTAACTCTGTTGGCCATCTTATCAAAGTCAGCTCCTCTGAAGTCCCATATTTTTGCGTTGGAATGGGATGATTTAGATGTAGTAGCCAAATTGAACCATACCATGTGATGGTCACTGGCCCCAAGTGACCTTCTACCTGGAGATCTGTGATCCCTTCCCTGTTAGTCAGTACTAGATCTAGGATAGCCCTGTCTCTTGTGGGTTGTTGTACCAGTTGTTTGAGGCCCTCCCCCTGCAGGGGAATCCACTATGTGTCTAGTTCTGGCAGATGTTCCTGCTGGTATTGACCAATCTGTATCCGGCATGTTGAAGTCTCCCATTATCAGAACCTCCCCTTTAGCTGTCATGTTTTGTATATCTTCTAACAGTAATGTGTCTATGTCCTCCCCCTGGTCTGGGGGCCTGTAGACAACCCCAGTTCTTATGGCTACCCATTTCCTATTTCCAGGGTGACCCACAGTTCTTCTGGCTCCTTATGTGTATTCTGAATTTCTGTAGCTTTGATATTTTCATTGACATACAGGGCCACTCCTCCCCCCTTTTTTGCACCTCGGTCTCTTCTGAACAATACATAGCCAGGTACTGAAGTCTCCCAATACACTACCAAGCTACGATTGCAGGCATTCTCATGGGTGACATCTCCCTGGGGACAGCGGGGACCGAGAGGCATTAAGAGGTAATGCCTCCAGCTGCGGTGTTTCCTTGATCTGTATTTTTTTATCCTCTGATTCGGGTTCAGGACTCAGGGCATAGAGTTCTTACAAGCAACTCTTGGGAGCCTTAAGAGGCTTGCATCCTGCTTCAGGAATCCGGATTTCCAACTGTGCTATAAGGAGCAGCACTTGATTAACTGGGACTGTGCATTTCAGCATTTTCGGCCTCCGATGCAGCGTTTCAGCCATTCTGGACACCCACTTGCACATCGGAAGGGTGTGGGTGGTGCTTTTCTCAGCGTAACTCTGGGTTAGCCTGTGCTGTGTGCTCTGTAACTCTGTTTCACCAGTCTTGTGGAATCTATGGTATTGTGCATGTTCTGGGAAGGTACTGCAAGTTAGTGGGACAGACTGTTCATTTCAGAAGCTGCAGTGGTCTGTTCTGTTGTTGTTTACTTACTGTTCTGGTTGTCAGTGTAATGTAAGGGATACAGCCTCAGGCCCTCCATTCAATGGTGGCATTCCTGTCATTTCTTCCTATGAGCTAAAGTGTCTGTCAGGAAAACAACACTCGGTAAACATACCTAGTCGGGCAACCACAATTCGGGAAAACGGGGGCGGGGAAAAGTGCGTCGGGAAAGTAGGAGTTGGGCAATCATACCAGACCCCTTCAGAAGCACTCATGAATGGTTTCAGAATGTGACACAACTGTTCCAGCAGAGACCATTGAGTAGAATGGCATACAATGCCTTTCCCGATATCATTGTACATGACATACTCGATGATAGCTACCTTTTGTTCAAGGATGCATTCAGTCATAAAGTAAGTTGAATTCCACCCTGTTGCTACATCCTGAACAAGCTGGAGATGAGGAAGACCTTTGTCCTTCTGGATATCAGCAAGGATTTCACAGGCTTTTACTGAATGGTTGAAATGGCCACACACTTTGCGCACTGTACCCACAGTGGCTAATACTTACCAGGCATTATCCAGGAAGCTTCAAATGATTAGGTTAAGACAATGGACAAAACAGTGTATATGTACATAGTTACCGTAGTAAAGTGCTTTTTAAATATTTGAACCATTGTTGGCAACAAAAAAAGCAACAACTTTCAAACCCTGTGAAGTGATCCAAGCAGTAAGAAGTCGTTCCAGTTCTTGCTGAATGTGCTGTGCTGTGTGTGTGTCTTGAAAGTGACATACATGCAAAACTGCCATTTTCTGAAATGTGACTTTTTTTGAGCTCTGAGAGACAGTAGTGGTAATAGTAGTACTGGTTGAAGTGGTAACAGTCAGACTAGTAGTTTGTGAGGATGATGATGAGTTACGTGCAAATCTGACCCAGTGTGCATTAAGAGAAAGATAGGCAATGGTTTGGCTGCTGGTCCACATATCAGTAGTGAAGAGAACTACCTTGTCCTCAGCCTCTCAGAGAGCATGCCTTACCTCACCTTCTAAGCTGTCATACATCCTGGGCACAGTGGCTACTGAGAAGTATTTTCTACTTAGCACTAAATATCATGGCTCTAAGTATTCCATAAGCCTTCTGAAACCCATATCTTCCACAACAGAGTATGGCTGCAAATCAAGTACAATCATTCCTGCTATTTTACGATTTATTGCCAGTGCCATGGGATGGTTTCATGACTATTTAAACTTTCTTTCAAAAACTTCTTTTAACTTCAACTGCCTTTTTCCGGGGAGGGAAGTTACATTTGGCTGGGAGTGTTGTATGACTACATGCCATGCCTGGTAAAACAGAGGACCTTACAGAATTATTGTGACCGTGAGGTGAAAGTGGACTTTTGGATCTTGCCTGGTGCTCATCTCCCACTGTTTCAGTGGAATATTCCTGTTCACCAAGAGCCCTGCTAGATTTCCAGCCACCAATGTTAGACTGTTTTGTTGAACTATATGCAATGACAGGATGAATTCACGAAAGATGTTACATCATTGTTGTAGTTCCAAGATGCCCTTTATTTTTTCCCCTACTAACACGTGTTGCAATGCACGTATAGCTTGGCAAGCATCCTTGGGGTTTACGTAAAATGATTCCAGACAGTAGAATGGACTGTCTGTCTAGTAGTAGTAATGACCTCAGTAGGAATAGGAGTCAATTGGCTGGGTTTATGTAGGGAAGACATAACAGTGGAGGATTCAGATTCATCAGCTGATACAATCATAAAATCCTCTGCAGCACCATTGTTGTGATCATCGTCATCATCATCATCACTACTGTCAGACTTTGTTTCACTTTGTGTGGCTTGTGCCTTTGACTTTTTCTTTTTCCCTTTTGACACTCTTCTACTATCATAATTTTTATCCACATTGTCACTGTCAGAACCAGAATGAGACATAGCTAAAGGTAAAGTCACAAGCTCATCATCAGTCTCACCACCATCATCATCATCTGACTAAGTAGAGCTAACATTTGCAGTCACAGATTGAGTTATTCGACATGCATGTGTTGCAAATTGAGCAACTCCACTGTGAGTTGTACCTGTAAGTGCTTTAACTCAATGTAAAATTGGAATACTCTTTGTTTTTGCACTTTTTTTCTCAGACGACTTGCTATGGTCACTGTCTTTCGACACTTTGCTGGCTGTACTATTGAGCCCTTCTGACACAGACAGTCCACCAACCCTTGATGGGTTTTCAGTAGTTTTAGAGTTAGCCTGCATGTGGATAGTAGTAGCATTTAGTTCAGCTCCTTCAACAGCCTGTGGTGCTTGTTGTTGTTGTTGTATTTTCGTTTTGGGCCACTTCTTTCTGGGCTCTTGAATAAACTTTTGTACAACTATTATTTCCTTTGCCCCTGGCTTTTGCTTTACTATTTTCTGAGTACTCATAATGCCAGTCTGTTGCTTGTTCAGGGTCAAAAGTGGTTATTTTTTATTTATTCCATGTGATGTGACAGTATGCAAGAAGTACCACTGATGACTGGCTGGCAGATTTTATTTCCTGCACACACACACAGAATTTATTTCACACATCACTTACACTAAGGACAATGCAGCAGGCACTGCTGCTACCCGCATAGATTCAGGGACCCTGCCTGGCCTAACCCTCTCTGACATAGTACTTTTTCCCTTCAAGGATTTTTTTTATTTATTCCATGTGGTGTGATGGTATGTAAGAAGTGGCACTAGTGTACTGAAGACTGGCTGGCAGATTTTATATTTCACACACACACAGAATTTTTTCATGCACCACCTATGCTAATGGTGATGCTGCAGGCACTACTGCTACCCACACAGATTCAGGGACCCTGCCTGGCCTAACCCTCTCTGACACAGTACTTTTTCCCCTTCAAGGATTTTTTTTAATTTATTCCACGTGATGTGATGGAATGCCATGCCCACTGAGCCAAAACACATACCCCACTGAATGAGCATAGGGCGGAAGATGACAGATGACTGACTTCTTGGGGGGATCACACAGAATGCAAGAAGTGGTACTGGTGCACTGATGGTGATGACTGGCTGGCCTGTCAGATTTTTATTACACACACACACACACACACATTGTATACTATATTAAAAAATCCCTACTGAAGTGACAGCACAGGCAGAACTGAGAGAGCTGATGTTTTTGTTGGGGAGCAATTGGGCAAACAGCAAGAAGGCCAACTGAGTTGTGTGGTATTGGGTGACACACTGGCACAGTTCAACAGACTTCAACCCCTCTGCTAGACTGCTACCCAAAAAACAAAACCAGGCAGTCTGGCTCTGGCACTTAATAGTGAAGTCTCTCTTCAATCTCTTGTTCTCTTCTTTCTTGTCTGCAGCACTCTGTCTTCAAGTTCTTCCTCACAACAAGTTGCCCCAGTCTTCTCAAGTTCCTCTTTCCTCCCAGGTCTTCTCTCCCAACAATAACTACTCCTCCCAACCCAATCCTCGACTCCCACACCCAGTCCTCAGCTCAATCCTTTCTGGAGTCCTTGACTCCCAGTCCCCCTACTCCCACCCCCAACTTCCCCCACTTGTTTTTTTAGTTTAGTACTTTTTTTATCTAAAAAAAAAATTTTCATTTATTTAGAGTTGACTTCTTCCTCTGTTGCACAACGAGCAAAGAAACAACACAAGCAGCACAAGTCAAGCACACAAAATCAAACTTAGCACAGAGCAGCCTAAAGAAGCTGCTTCTCCTTCTCTGTCCCAATTTCTCTGCATAACTCTAAGGTGGACCACATAGGTTGCTAGAGCAGCAACCCAATCAGGTGCCACCTTAGAGAGACAGACAGCTCAGCTATCCAGTGAGGAACCAGAGTCTTGTCTCTGGTCCCTCTGATTCCTCCTGCTCTGGTGCTTCTTGCACTGCATTTCCCATGATACAACAGCCATCGGAACTGATCTGAACAGCCAAAAGTGTTCCAGAAACCATTTGTTTATAAACACTTCAGCATTTTCAGGTCAGTTCATATTTTGGACAAACCGGTTCACCCATCCCTAATAAGCACATGCCCAGTGACATGGCTTAACTCTGAGACTGTTTATCCTTCAATTTAGCCCTTGGTTTGCAATAAAAAAAAACTTTCTTGAATTCAACTCAATTTACAGAGCCAGAAGCTGCACTCAGGCCAGAAGACCCATCCTCGAGCTGTGGTGTGACAATAGGAGAGCCCGACCCACACACACCCCCCTTCCCAGCCAGAACATTCCTCGAATCACTAGAACTTCGATGGGAGCATCCACAAAGCTCCCCTGGCTATGCCATCCGGAAAACTAATCCACAGCGTTTCAGCAAGCATGTCCACAGTGAATCACACAGCACCGATGTAAATGCCAGTCATGAGAACAAGCCTAAAGACACCAGTGAATCCACAATGGGAGCCGGTGTCCAAGTAATAAATTTAAATTCCAATGCAAAATTTCAGTCCTACTGAAGGAAAAAAACAAAACACTTTGGTCATTGGAATTACCAAGTGTTGCCATAGCAACAGTGTGCATACATTCCCATTCAATCCTGCTTACTTGCCTCTTACTGCCCTTATATTTACTAGCATTGTGGCTTAGCATTACATTGGCACTAGAGCAGCACTGTAGTGATGGATTGTGTTGTGTTATGATCTCACTTTGTGACAGTCACTCTCTCATTTGTTGGTCACATGTTGTACTCAACAGTTGAACACAGAATGCAGTTTACCTATAAACAATAACTCCTTTAGAGACACACACCCCTTGAGCAAGCGCTGCAACTGGTAGGGGAACTATTTCACTTCAGATGGGGCTAAGATCCAAGTGAAAAAAAAAACACAGTCAGGTAAAAAAAGAACCCATTTTATGTTTGCTTTGCGCATGTGCAAGAAACCTAGTGCCATCATTGGAGTTTTCAGAGGTGTGTCAGCCCTCTTCCAATTCAGTCAGTGTGTTTGCAGGCACGGCCGCAGTTCTCCAATGCCTGCTGGAGCTGTCTATGACAGCTCCAAATTGCAGTGGCATACAGTTGAAAGGAGAGCTACGCTTCAGTGAGCAGTGATCAGATATCGCCTGCTCATGCGCGCTCCCCCTACACACACACACACACACACACACACACATATGCTGCTGCTGCTGCCCTAACGCACTGCTGTAGGCGAGGGGTGCCCAATCCCCATTGGCTGTGCTCGCCCCCAAAACACAGATTTCATATGCCACACTGGGTGCCCACCCCAGCGTGGCTATGTCAGATAGCCAACGGGGTGCCCAATCCCCGTCATCTCCACTGTGTCCCCCCGAAGTAGGGTGCCATGCTGGGAGCCCACCCAGCGTGGCAACAGATGTCATGGCCGATGGGGGTGCCCAATCCCCCATCGGCTCCACCCCCAGCCATCCTTCTGCCATGCTGGGAGCCCACCCCAGTGTGGCAAATGTCCCGCGTCGTCTTTTAAAACAAAAAAAACCTGTAAAGAAAAAAACGGTCCCTCGCAGTCTCCCTGCTCCCCCACAACCCGCACCCACCCACTGTGCACCCTGCCTCCACACCCCACCCCATACTTACTCTGGAGTTCAGGTGATGATCTTCGTGGACTGGGAACACGCTCTGCACTCTTCAAAGCCGACCATGAACTGAGGAAATGCTGGTAAGCTGTATAATGGGATAGATAGGGTTTTTTCAACTTTGCTGCATATCTCAGGCATTTTTTGGAATTTTTGCACCAAATTTTCAACATGGGGTTTTTGGGACCCCTCCTCATGAATTCTTGCACTGTCATGGCGTTACTCGGGCCTGAAGGGTGATTTCACAGCCACTGCACGAAATCACCTTTCTGGAATGATTAACGAAACGACACTACCAGTGTTCATAAGGTGGGCTCTCAAAAGCCTATTTTGAATTTGGAATCGTAGATGTATGTATATATGCGTGCGTAGCAGTTCCTACGCATGCTCGTAGAATTCATGAATTTTCAATATTTTCACTCCAGATTTTCAACATTGCCATTTTACCCACCTTCTTACGAGCAGTACAGCTGTCATTTTTCACATCTCACCCAAACTGTGTTTCCGCTCATGTAGCGCACAATGGTGCAGTCGATTGTGCTAAATCATTGTATGGGACACGTTAAGAAAGTCACAGTGACACTGGTCATGAGCAGAGGTGTTAAAATGGCTATGTTGAAAATTTGGTGAAAAAATTCCCAAAAATGACTGTTTTAGGAGAGCACGTTGTGCAGTTCTTACGCACACTGGCAAGTTTGCGAATTTGTAATATTTGCACACCAGATTTTCAACAGTGCCATTTTTCACATCTCGTCCAAAATGTGTTTCCGTACATGTAGCGCACAATGGTACAGTCAGTGTGTGAAAACAATGTTTGGGACAGATTAAGAAAATCACAGTGACACTGGTCATGAGCAGAGGTCTTAAAATGGCTATGTTGAAAATTTGGTGACAAAACTCATAAAATGACTGTGTTACAGGTGAGCTTTGCACGGGTTCCATGCACCCTCGTGAAGTTCATGAATTTGTAATATTTTCAGTCCAGATTTTCACCAGTGGCATTTTTCCACACTTCCTTATGAACAGTACAGCTGTCATTTTCCACAACATGGCCGAAATGTGTTTTCACACTTTCAGCACAGAAATGCGTGGTCGCTGTGGGAAATCATTGTTCGGGACAGATAAAGAAAATCACACTGACACTGTTCATGATCGGAGGTCCCAAAATGCCTGTGTTAACAATCTGCTGTAAAAAAATCCCCAAACTAGTTACATTACGGGTGTGCGTTGCACAGTTTCTACGCACGCTCATGACTTCACCACTTTTTTTAAGATTTTCACAGCAGATTTTCAATATTGCCATTTTTTACACCTCCCATGAACAGTACTGCTGTCATTTTTCACATCCTGTTCGGAATGTGTTTTTGCACCTGTGGTGCCAAATGCCATAGTCGCTGTGCAAAAGCACTTTTCGGCTAACAAACTGATATTGCCACTGTTCATGAGGTGGGGGTCACAAAACAACATGTTGAAAATTTGGAGTGAAAATACCAACGAATGCCTGAGGCGTTAGGGTTTCCGACCATAACGCCCCACCCTGTAGAGAATGACAGGCATCAGGGGTGTGACTTGGGATTCTTGCCTGTCATGCTCATACCATTCACCCCACCCACACCCTGCAGCCAGTGAGAGGCATCAAGGTGTGCCTCGGACTCTTCGGGCCCAAGCTTCACCCCATTCTCCTATACCACACCCATCTCACTGTATTTCCTGATGGAATGGGGTGCGCATAAGGGCCAAAGACCCCAAGGCACACCGTGACACTTGTCAGTGTCTGCAGGGTAGGGTGTGGTGAAATGGTGTGGTCGTTATGCCTGACGACCCAAAGGCACACCCCAATGCCTGTCACTCTCTGCAGGGTGATGGTGGGGTTGACTTCAGTTCAGTACTTCGCTGCCATTCCTATTATGCAGCTCTGTAACTTCTACACTACCAATGCCAATGCCAGCAAGCAAACATTCGGCATTGACAAATGCTTGTTATAGTTACAATAATTTCTGATAATTGCAATAAGGTACTCCCAAGGTTATATTAATGTTCTTGTTACTCACCCCCTGGGGGCATGTGGCACTCAGCTTACATCCCAGGGGGTGATTAATTGGAACATTAACATAATGCCCATTTGTACCTTATTGCATAACAATAGTTTTCATTAAAGAATAAGCATAACGGTCAAATACATTAAATTCATAAATTTCTGGCCGGGAAGGCCCCTCAGCAGAATTCAACAGTACATTTTATGCAACAATAATTGTATATGCAATCAAAAGAATCAGTGAGACAGAAGATAGTCCATATGTGACTCGCATTTATATCTCATCCCAAGAAAAATCAGAATCAATGTATATGTAGAGAACTCAAAACTGGTGAACTGTGAAATCTGAAATGAGATATATTGTAATCATGCATGAGGAATACAGTAGCTTATAAAACACACACATATGCAGAAATAGAACAACGGCTAAGCAAATATGACTGGGAAATGAATGATACAATATACTTTGCCTCTTCTTTAAGTCATTTACTTAGACTGAAGTCATCTACTTAGACTAGCCTGACTGGTTCAATCTGGTGGCACTGGCTGGTAGTGCACTGAACTTTCACAGGGATACCCAGGATCGAGTCCCAACCCTGACTCCATTGTCCTGGTTTGAAAGGGTCTATGACACAATGAGAAGGCATTGTGCACTGACCTTGATGGAAGAAAGCTTGTCCACCTGCTCCTTGAGTGCCTCCGTTGGCAGGTAATTATAGAACATCGACATTGTGGGTGGCCAGGTGATGCCAGTCACTACCCCCACCCAAAGGACAGTGTAGTATCTGCCCATTGGTGGATACCATGGTGAGGGAAGGGGAGGGGCTTACAGGGACTAAAAGTCCTCCCCACTCTATGATTGTATCTGGCCAACCACATCAAGAGTTGTAGCACACTTTATTAGCCTTCCTCACTGCCCTGTTTTTTCCCCCAATGGACGGTAAGTGTCGCTGAATGCTCTGGATCCTATCATGTGAGTGTAAGCCCCAGCGCCCCAGCAGAGAGCAGAAGGGAATCTGGACTGAAGCTGACGTGAAGTGATGTGCAAGAAAGGCAAACATGGACTGAGACAGCCACAGGGGTAAAACTGTGAATTGTAAAAAGGCAATTAGCCCATCAATGATAAAAGTATTGATTGCACTGAATAATTTCTATAAACTACAGCACAATAAACTAACTCTTGAGGAAATGCGAGGACAATAGTGACTCCTCTTAAACCTCCTGCCTTTCTTCATAGAATCATAGAATCATAACGGCAGAAAAGGACCCTACCAGTGTTATTTTATTACTATACCCATATACCTGTCCTACTCACATCTGAACACCCCACTGACTACACAGGTCACAACCTCCTATGGTAGCTTAATCCATCCATTCACTCCATGTTGTGTTCCTCTCAACTAGAACAAATCGTAAGTCTACACTTTGTTCACATCATGAAGGTACCTGTAGTTTTCAGTCTTGTCCCCTCCCCTTTCCAGTGATTATGTATTAAGATTTGCTAACCTCTCTTCATATTGCCTTCCTTGTTGTCCTTGAATCATTTTGCAGCTCTCCTCTGCCCTGCCTCCAACTTGCCTCTGTCACTATTTAGGTATGGTTCCCAAAACTGTACACAGTATTCAGACAGTCATTTTGAGCAGAAGGAAAATTCTATTGTCTTTTTTATTACAGCCTTTCCAAGTTTGCTGTTCCTGACTAGGATTGCCACTTTTAAATAACAAAATTAGAAGCAGACAACTCTGACTGGTTTGACCAGCTGTACCAGAGCTAACTTAACATGCAAGGTTAAAACTTTTTAACATGTTTAGACCAGATGTTTTAGATTTCTTTAGGCCCATTTACATAACCTGATCTGCACTGTTGTGAATGTAACCCACCCCTTGCCAGGTTGGGTTACTATCCCTGTGTCCCCCTTTTCCTACAGTACATGTTAGTTATGGGTGTTCCTTTTTCTGCCACGTGGGGCACTGTTCCTAGCCCTTATAAAGGTTCAGAGTTTGTGGGAGGAGAGAGGAGATCCAGCAGGTGTTGGAGAGGAAGTGTGGCTGGGGCCTAACCCCCCCCCCAGCCCACTAGGTGCCGGCCTGGGCAGCGTCAGGGCTTCATGTGGAAAATCCCATGGGGAGGGTGGCAAGAGTTGATGACCATTCAGGGGTCAAGGGTCCATAGGCTAAAGGACTGAATGGAGAGCAGGAGGTGGAGAGGAGAGTGGTGCAATGTTAGGAGGCTTAGGGGGACCCTGGCACCTGAAAGTTCGGAAGGAGTAATGGCAGTGGGGCTGTCACGATGGTGGCAGAGCTGTGTGGGACCTCTCAGAGGTGACAGCTCAGAAGAGGTCAGTATCCAGGCAACTGCTGGAAACAAGTTGGAGGGCTGCACTCTGAGATTCATTTTATCAGGCCTGCTGTGCCCGTGTCTGGGGCAGGACCCATGTCAGACTTATTAAGGAGTCCGGGAAGCAAGTGGTAACTGAAAGAGGGAGCCTGTTTGCTAATTCTTTGTTTCAAGCATGGCCACTGCTCAGCCCAGGATACAGGAGAGACACAGCTTTGGGTATGGGAATCAGTGTGGCTGCAGCAAGGTATTTAGGCTGCAGGTTCACCCGGTTGCTGGGTTTGGCTCCAGGGTTTCAAGGGAGTAAGGCGCTCCCTCAGCATGGTTGGTTGTTAGTACTATCAGTTACTCAGTAGGTGTGAACTTTATCCCTGCTCATAAATCCGTGTGTGGAGCTTATTTTGGCCTACCAGTTCTAGGCCTGGAGGTGATCTGGCTGCCCAGAGCCTCGGAGCCCTATCTGCCCGCCTTACTCGTATTCCTCAGCCCCATGGAGCTGGTCTATTATTTAATTTTTTATGAAATTGTAAATATTTTTCTGAAGATTAAATGTTCCTATATTTGCTCTTACATTGTGTGTGCTAGTTTAATAAATTAATGCGCTAGATTGTCCCCCAGAAGAAAGATTTCCACTTCTCTCTCTCCACTCGAGCCCTAAGTATTAGGCGCAGTGCCATTCTGGATACCATCATTCTCCCTGGTAAGAAGGCCAACTATCACTTGAAAGGAAGAAAATCCCTCTGCCAGGTAAGGCCTTGCATCTTGTCTAAATGCTGGCATAGTTCTCAGGAAGGACTCTGGTTCTGTGCCCTGCCCCCACACACTATTACCAGTGAGACCCCTAGACAGAAAAAGAGGAGGATGGGGGTTATATGAACAGTGCAGATGAGCTGCCTCAGTGCAACTCAAGTAGTGTAAATGGTCCATGGAGCATTGTAGGTGGCTCCATTGCAGCGCAGGACAATTGCTGTTTTGGTCAGGAGTGGTACTGGTGCAGGTGTTTTTTCTGATGTGTAAACTCGCTGCTTTGCTTGCATAAGTGCAGCTCTGTTTGGCCAGTCTACTCCTTTATTCTCAGGTAGTGTAAACAGACTTTTCTTCAAACATAACACCTGTTTCAAAGACATGGAAAATGTGTCATAAATGATAGGAAAATACATATTTTAAAAAGGGGATGTTCTAGCATACTATATTGGGAAGAGGCATAAAATAGTAATATAATCCCCCCATGCACTGTTTCTATCTGTGTTATTCATTCCTGGTTAATCATGATAAACATTTAGCAAACCAGTTTTGTTGGCTGTCTGATTGTCAACTTCAGCACAGGCTTAATTCTTATATGTTTACAGGTGCTCAATACTTCAGATTCATATTTTGCTTGTATTGCAGTACTACACTTAGTTTTATATGACAAAGATAATCATTCTCTTTAATCTGAGATAAAAACAGCACATCTGCATGCTGCAGTGCAAGAAGGCCCTGACCGGATTTGCTATATTAAAACTGTTGTCACCTGCTCCACGCTCATATACAGTAGGTACCTTTATGGATTATCATTTTTATTTATAGTAAAGTTTGCTGGCAGAAATGCAGGGGGAAATGCCGGACGTGCAGCATGGATTGCAGCCTCAGTCTCCACTGGCACAGAACATATGTGTGTGTGCTCGCGTTCTCTCAAACCCACTCAGCAGGTCAGCCCTCTACTCCCAAACTGCCAACCTCCGGGCACAGTCTTGTGAACAGTTAACAGAACAAGGTAACCCTCTTGTCTGTTTTTGTGGATTCGAATCAACCTTTGGTCTTAAGTTTTGGAGGGATTCAAACTGTGAACCTCTTGTTAACGTACCCAATGTACAGGCTCAGATAATTCTGTCTTCGGGGGGCCAGACATCTTTGCCTATGGGCACCTAACCAGGTGTACAGAAATGAACCCTTAAAAACTGTAATAAAAGACCTCATATTTAAAACACTTACCTTTTTCCAGTTTGGTATCACCATTCAAGCTTAAGTACAATGTCAGCTTTAACCATATATACACTACTTATAAAGGAAAGAAATCAAAGACAGACCAAGTAAGCTCTAAAAATAGAGTTTTACTAAAATGGATACAAAATATTTAACACAAAAAATACAGATCTGTTATATCACAAGATATACAAATCTCTTAAGCAAAACAGGTTTTAACAGCACAGTTCTTACCACAATACTTAGATTTGTCTCTCTATCTAGATACCTGCTTAAAGTGCTCACAGATGTTTCTTTGTCAGAGTCTAGATAGAAGTGTCTCTGAAGAAAAATAATAATGTTTAAAAGCTGGTTTTCCCCACCTTTTTTGCATGAGGTCACCTAGCTCCTCCCTGTCAGAATATATAAAAAATACATCTATATAAAAACAGGATGTCTTTTTCAAGAATTAAATTCTGCAATCCTCAGCATGACTCATGTCCTTCAAATGACATTTCTTTGATCTCATGATAACTTCCCCCTTCCAGGACATGAAAGCATCTTTATGATTTCACACCAGGATACTAAACCTGGTTTCCCCTTCTTGAAACATCATAAAAGGGATGCTGATTTCTCTTTTAGCAGCTAAAGGTATAATTAACTTAGAAAAGTCTGTAATCAGCTTCTGGCCTGCCATGTAACATCTTGTATCTAAAACCTGTGTGTATGATCTCAAATGCTGTTTCAGTATTTTCTCATGGCTTTCATCTTTCAGCTGAAACTTGGGGGGGGGGGTGAGCGAGATCACACCAAGAACACCAGATTTCTCAGCATCTCTCATGACAGACAGTCCATAACCCATTTTTATTTTACAAAAAAAAAATCATACAGTGATCAGAACCAGCTGTCTAAGAGTCACATTCCTCCCAACCTAGACTGAATTTGGGGGCTCTATTCTTTGCACGGGATGAGCTTCCCAAATCAGTTCACTCCTCATAGACCCTAGACAGACCATCTGAGTTCTGATTTTGTTTTCCAGCCCTATGTACAATTTTCAGATCATGCCCTTGCAAAGCAAGACTCCATCTTAGCAATCTGCCATTGTTTTTCCCCCATCTGCGTCAGCCAAACCAGGGGGTTGTGGTCAGTCCGCACCACAAAATGCTGCCCATACAAGTATGGCTCCAGCTTCTTTAGGGCCCACACTATGGCAAGACATTATTTTTCCACTGTGGAGAATGCCTGCTCCCTGGGAAGTACCTTTTACTCAGGTAGACTATTGGATGATCCCTCCCTTGGCTGGATGTATGACTCAGTACTGCCCCAATACCTACGTTTGAGGTGTCAGTCTGAACTATAAAGGTTTTGCTATAGTCAGGACTTGTCAAAACAGGAGCACTGCACAGTGCCTCCTTTTGATTGGAAAAGGCTTCCTCACAGGCTGGGCCCCAGGTAATTTTCTTTGGCATCCTTTTCTTTGTCAGGTCAGATAGGGGAGCAGCCAGGGCACTGTAATTGGGTACAAATTTTCTGTAGTACCCTGCTGTCCCTAGAAAACTCCTGACCTACTTCTGTGCTTCTGGTCTGGGCCACACCTGGATCACCTCTATCTTTATTTGGTTAGGGACAGACTGTCCCTGGCCTACCATGCCCAGTATGCCACTTCTCCCATGGCCACCTGGCACTTCTCGGCTTTGACAGTGAGCCCGGCCCTCTGTATCCTGCCCAGCACTTCCCTAAGGTAGGATAGGCATTCCTCCCAGCTGGTACTAAAGATGACAATGTAATCCAGGTATGCCACGGCATACTCCTCAGCACCATTTAACACCTGGTTCACCAACCTTTGGAAAGTGGCCAGGGCATTCTTCATTCCAAAATACTTTATTTTAAACTCAAATAAGCCTATCAGAGTGATGAAGGCCAACCTCTCCCTAGCTCTGTCTGTCAACTGTACCTGCCAATACCCCTTTGTCAGGTCAATGGTTGTAAGGTAGGTCACCCCTCCCAACTTGTCCAGGAGTTCGTCCTTCCGGGGCATCGGTGGGCATCTGACTTCATGACTGCATTCAGTCCATGATAGTCCACACAGAAATGAGTAGAGCCATCTGGCTTAGGCACAAGGACTACTGGTGAGGCCTACTGGCTGTGGGATCTCTGGATTACCCTAAATCCAGCATCTCCTCCACTTCCCTCCTAATGTCCTTTTGGACAGCCTCTGACACCCGATATGCTGTCTGCTGTATGGGCGTCTGTGCCCCTGTCTCCACATCGTGTGTCACTAAGAGGGTTAGTCCAGGCTTGGTGCTAAACAATGGGGCAAAGTCTGCTAAAACCTCCCTTACTTTCTGGATCTGGTCCGGGGCCAGCTGGGGAGACAATTTTACTACCTCCACAGAGGACTTCCACCTACTTTCTTCCAGCAAATCCAGAAGGGGGTCTCCTTCGTCTGTCCCTCTCCCCAGGACTACACACTGCAAACACCATGTCAGCCTTATTTGCATATGGCTTCATCATGTTAACATGGTACATCCTTTCTGTCTGTCTTCAGTCAGGTAACTCCACAATGTAGTTCACATCATTTACCTTCCTAACCACTTTGTATGGTCCTGCCCACTCAGCTTGCAGCTTATCTTTCTGGACTGGAATAAGGACCATGACTTCCTGACCCACCATGTATGAGTGAGCTCTGGCTCTGCGATCATACCACACATTTTATTTCTGTTGGGCAGCTGCCAGGTTGCTCTGGGCTGTCCCCATAAGCTCCTTCAGCCTTTCCCTAAACCTAAGGACGTAATCCACAATGGGAGTTCCCTGGTGGTATGCTTGCCTTCCCAGTCCTCCTGGATCAAGTCTAGGGACCCATGCACGGCGTCCCATATAAGAGTTCAGAGGGAAATCCTGTTGACTCTTGGGCACCTCCTGTATGCAAACAACAGGTGGGGGAAGGTATTTCTCCCAGTCCCTCCCATGCTGTTCAGCAAACCAGAGCATTGACTTTAGGGTACCATTGAATCTTTCCACAAGCCCATTGGCTTGTGGGTGATCACAGTGTCATGCATCTCTGCACCACCCCACACTTCTCCCATAAACATTTCATCAGGCCCGACATGAAGGGACCCTTGATCGGTGATTACCTCCTCAGGAAACCCAACATGGGGAGAAAATCCCAAGTAAGGCATCTGCCACTTTGTCCATCCTCAGTGAGGACAGGACGACTGCCTCTGGGTACGGGTGGCATAATCCACCACAGTCAGGATGAATCTCTTCCCTGAGGAGCTGGGGGTATTTAAAAGTCCCACAATATCCATTCCCACCCTCTGGAATGGCTCCTCCACTATGGGCAATGGAATCAGGGTGGCTTGGGTCTTCTTGCCCACCTTCCCTATTTCTTGACACCGGTGACAAGACCTGCAATACTCCTTCACCTGCTGGGTGAAGTTAGGCCAGTTGAAATTCTGGGCCAACTGCTGCGTAGTGTGCATGATTCCCAGATGACCAGACAAGAGAATATTTTTATTTATTTATTTATTTATTTCTAGGAGGTACCTTTGAGCCAAAGGCTCTTTTACAGAGGTTCCACGTCATAGTAATACATGAGCATTACATCATTTACAATGGTTACAAGTACATAAGCAGATACAAGGTGGTTCCATGCCTAGAAAGACATGAGTACATCAGGTTACAGAGGTTACATAATTACAATAACAGGGAGTACATAAGTAATAATATACAGACACATAATTTAAAGCAGGCTAGGCTGACAGGTTGTTAAGTGAACAACTGAGATTCTAGGATATAGAGTGAATCAGGTAGGGAGCAGAGGATGATATGTCTGTAAAACAATTAACTAATACTATATGCAAGGAGGCGAGAACTTGATGGGCAGCAGTTCTTTTGTCATAAGTGCTAAAGAGTGTAGTCATAAAGGAGGGCTAGACTCACTGGGGGTGGGGGAGTGCTGAGGTGGGGACCTGGAGCCTACTATGGGAGTGTTAGTTAGCAAGAAGAGAGGAGAGGCAAGGGTGCAGGTTAGAATGATCATGTGCAATCTTAAGCAAATGCTCACGATATCCCTGGGGAACGACAAGCTACCTGCCTAGCATACCTCCCTCTGTCCATACTGTCTGAGTATACATACTGTAAGTCCATTTTCCCAATAAACCTTATGTCTGCCGTCACCTCCTTGTGTGTCGTCCGAGTCTGCCCAAGCCCTCAGCTTCTCTAAACTAGGGTCACTTCTCTGAGCAGCTGCAAACCCCTCACACATTCCCAAAGCATGGGGCAGGTCCCCTTCAGTTGCTAAACTAGGGTCCCTAGCACTAGCTTCAGGGCACTCAGGATCATTGTCAATCCCAACTCTCTGACAATGGGTCACCCCTCCCTCTTTGGAGTAACCCTCTGTAGCTGTGTGGTTACTTGCTACTGGGGAAATTTCTACCTCCCCTCTTCATTAATCTCCATATCAGGAGACACAGGCTGGGGAACCAGCCTATCAGTGGTTTCCACAATGGCTTCTGTGGGGTTCAGGGAACTACAATGTTCCTAGCCGCTTGCTACGGGTAACTACACATACCATCCCCTGTTTTAGATTGTTGCCCAGGATCACATTCACGGCTAACATTTTGGCTACAGCCACCTGTTGCACAGTTCCCCCATTTCACCCCAGTCTAAGAGAACACTAGCGAGGGGCACTATTTTCTCCCAACCCGCAAAGTCCTGTACAGTGACGTATTTATTGGGTATAAGTTGACCAGGCTGTACCAGATCCCCTTTTACCAAGGTCAGGGATGCCCCTGTGTCCCTTAACCCCTGTGTCTATACACCATTCACCATGACTGGGTGCATGTGTTCCCTCATGTTCACTGGCATGCTTCCAGGGACACACAAACAACCTACTTCTTTTCTAGCACCCTGTTGTGCATAGCTTGCCTTTTTTGGGGCAGTGTCTGGCAATATGCCCAGTTTCTTTACACAACCAACATTCATTTCTTCTCTCAGAGAAATCTCTTCTCTGAAACTTGGGGCTAACTGGTTTCAGTATAGGCGGTGAGGGTTTTAGCTGCTCTGAAGGTGCGCTTTACCCTTTCTGCACTGCCATGCCCACCCATTCACTCTCAGAGCAGGTCTGCTCTTGGCTGAGTGGCCCAAGAGTTCGCAGCTTCTTGCACTGTTTTGGGATCTCGTCCTCTAGCCAGGTTTTTAGCTCTGCTGCTGCCGCCAATAAAACTGTTATAATAAAATCACATTTTCAATTTTATCAACAGAGTTTGCCTCAATTCCTTCCCACAAATGTTTGAAAAACTGATGTTTATTCTTGGCTAGCTCTTCATAGTTCATATCAGAGCTTCTCCTGAGCTTACAGAATTTAGCTCTGTATGATTCGGCAGTTAATTCACACTTTTTTAACAGTGCAACTTTTAGCTTGCTGTAATCATTACTGTCCTCATTGTCCATTTGACCCAATGCAACCCGAGCTTTCCCGGTAAGTATCGGGGATAGCTGGAAGCTTCAGGACTCTCTAGGAATTTTATCCTGAATACAAACCTTTTCAAAAGAATTTAAAAAGGCATCCATATACTCCCCCTCTTTAAACTCGGCTATTAATTTGGAATTCAATTTGTAACCCAGTCCTGCAGTCCCAGTTAAACCCAAGCCACTTTCCTGCTCTGGTGCCACTGGTCAGAGTCATAGCTTCTCCAGTTCATGTTGCCTCTGGCACTCCTCTCTCTTCTCCACTGCAGCTCGCTGGAGCTCACACTCCTCATGGTCTGCCTCCCTCTGTTCTCACTCTGCCTCACTGCATTCTCGCTCTGCCTTCTCTTCTGCAACTCGCTGGCGCTCATGATCCTCACGTTCTGCCTCTCAGTTCTCTCACTCCTTCTTCTCCTGGAACTCCAGCTCCATCCTGTGCAACTCAATTTGCAGCCTGAGTACTTCCAGATTCAGGATACTGGTGACCTTCCCCTGCTGCTGTGGCCCTTCATTGACAGTGGCCCTGCTATCATCCTCACTGAATCTGGACACAGCACTGGCCACTAGCCCTGCCACACTTGAGGTTTGGTCCTTTTCAGTCACAGTCCGTGACTTGCTGCTCTGGGTATCTGCTACCATCAGGGCATCTATGAGGTTCTGTTTGCTGGCTTTCACCACAAACGGGACTCCTCTGTTCCCGGACAACTGCTTTAAGGAGTCTACAGTGTGCCTGCTGTAGTCAGAAGTCATCTTCCCTCACTACTGCTACTCTGCCTTGCACTTTAGAGAAATGAAAATAAAACGGGTAGGAACTTGACTGTACGCCAAGTGATGTAGTGCTGTTTCCTTTTTAAAAATAAATCACTGCCTTTTTCTTTCTTTGCAAGTGAGCTTATGGTCTCAGTTGACACACTGAACAATAAAAGCTTGTAATACCAAAATTATCCACACCGCTGCCAACCAGTCTGTCACAAACCCACTCAGCAGGTCAGCCCTCTACTTCCAAAGTACCAACCTCTGAGTGCAGTCTTGTGAACAGTTAACAGAACAAGGTAACCCTCTTGTATGTTTTTGTGGATTGAATTAACCTTTGGTCTCAAGTTCTGGAGGGATTCAAACTCTGAACCTCTTGTTAGTGTACCCAATGTACAGGCTCAGATAATTCTGTCTTCGGGGGGGCCAGATATCTTTGCCTACGGGCACCTAAACAGGTGTACATAAATTAACCCTTAAAACTGTAATAAAAGACCTCAGATTTAAAAGCAGCTACCTTTTTCCAGTTTGGTATCACTATTCAAGCTTATGTACCGTGCTGCTAGCTTTAACCATATATACTACTTGTAAAGGAAAGAAATCAAAGACAGACCAAGTAAGCTCTAAAAATAGAGTTTTACTAAAATAGATAAAAATATGTAACACATAAAATATAGAACTATTATATCTCAAGGCATACAAATCTCTTAAACAAAACAGGTTTTAACAGTGCAATTCTTACTACAGTACTTAGATTTGTCTCTATAAATACCTGCTTAAAGTGCTCACAGATGTTTATTTGTCAGAGTTTAGATAGAAGTGTCTCTGAAGGAAAACAGAATTAATGTTAAAAAGCTGGTTTTCCCCACCTATTTTGCATGAGGTCACCTAGCTCCTCCCTGTCAGAATATATGAAAAATATATCTATATAAAAACAGGATGTCTTTTTCAAGAATTAAATTCTGCAATCCTCAGCATGACTCATGTCCTTCAAATGACATTTCTTTGATCTCATGATAACCTTCCCCCTTCCAGGACATGAAAGCATCTTTATGATTTCACACCAGGATACTAAACCTGGTTTCCTCCTCTTGAAACATCATAAAAGGGATGCTGATTTCCCTTTTAGCAGGTAAAGCTATAATTAACTTAGAAAAGTCTGTAATTAGCTTCTGGCCTGCCATGTAACATCTTGTATCTAAAACCTGTGTGTATGATCTCACATGCTGTTTCAGTATTTTCTCATGGCTTTCATCTTTCAGCTGAAACCTGGGGGGGGGTGAGTAAGGTCTCTCCAAGAGCACCAAATTTCTCAGCATCTCTCATAACAGACAGTCCATAACCCATTTTTTTACAAAAAAATGATACAGTGATCAGAACCAGCTCTCTAAGTGTCACACGTGTGTGTGTGTGTGTGTGTGTGTGTGTGTGTGTGTGTGTGTGTGTGTGTGTGAATTTGTAGGGAGTGCAGTAGGTGGAGTGGTAGTGCAGCACAGAAGACTGCAATGTTACCATGCAGGTAGTGTAAAATGCACCTTTTGCTCCCTCTCACTACACACATGAACTCTATAGACCCAAACCCATTGCAAAGCATATCAGGTAGCAGTATACACTGCCTTATGTAGCCCAGGGTGGCAAGATTGTAGCAGGATTAAAACTTTTATTTCAGTGCTGACAAATATAAAGTGACCAGCAGGTGCACTAGAGAGCCATGTCCGTGACAGGAAGCATCTCCTTGAAGCTCTGCATATCGCGCTGCATAATATCTATTAAAACTACAAGTTTTTGTAAAATAAATACAGATTAACTCACATGATTCGATGACTTATGGGCCAGGGATCCTCCAGATACCAAAATCGCTATGGTAAAGCAGAAGGGAACAACTGCTGGCTCAGGCCAAAATACAACACCACAGCCCACACAGAATCCACATGGTGTGCCAGAGCAAGCAGTGGGCATGAGTGGAGTGAAGGACACACCAGCTTGGGAAATGGTCCTAAGCACTATAACAGAAATGATCAAAAGCTGGAGCAGGTCCTGGAACGTTTGGGGGCACAAGACATTAAAACTGAGGCGATGACAAAAAGAGCCAAGGAGTCAGACAGCCACTCCCAATGGACCCAGGCAGCCTTTACTAAATCTGCTACAGAAATCAACCATTTAAGAGCCCACATGGAGACCATGGAAAACTTGGTGAGGGCAATGCACTTGAGGCTGGTGAGGGCTCCAAAAGGCATAGAGGGAGAAGACCTTTTGGGGTTCCTAAAGAATTGGCTGCTGAATAGTCTACCCCCGAGCTGCAGATGGACAGAGACTCCTTCATCCAGACTTTCAGAATAAATTTCCACCAGGCCCAAGCCAATTGGGATACCCTATGCACCATTACGCTCATAACCACAGGCCCTGCAATCCGGGATAGTGCCCTGCAATGGGCGAAGGCAAACCATCTAGTTGCTATGGAGGGACAAGAAATTAAACACTTCCCAGACTGGTCTTTTGCCACCGGGACAAGGGGCAAGCTCTTTGACCCATTGAGAAAGCAGCTTCGGGGTTTGGAGGTGGCTCACTCTCTGCTAGCACTGGCGTGCCTGGGCTGACATATGGGGGCAAAACGTATCAATTTAATGATCCCGAAGAGGCTAAGAAGAGGGTGTATGCAATCGTAAGCAAGTTCAGGAAGAGACCCCCTGAGTCCAGAGGCCTGCCATCAGAATCAGGGGACAAAGAGGACAAAACAGCAGTGGGTAAACTGCCATTTTCTGCGTTTGTTCACTCTACCATGCACTGATAAGCGGGTCAGTCGGCATTGAGGCTATGGAACCGGGTTAAATGTCTCTCGATCAAACTGACAATATCCTTAACAGTACTCCCTTCAAAGAAAAGGCAGAATCTATACCCAACATGAAGGTTTAAAGTCTCAAACTGACTTTACAGCCTTAAAAACATTTTAATATGTTGGCTAGATGTAACAGCCAAATGTTACAATGGCGGCGACCATGAGGCATCTAAGATTTCAGAGGCTAATAACTGTGGGAATTTATTTTATTAATATAAAAATGTGGTCTAGTGTTATTGAAGCTCTTAGAATGCTGTTAGTCATTTCTTTTATCAGGGTGGGTTAGAGGGACTTGCGTGCAGATGGTATCCTGTGATGTGGGCTAGCCGCAAGTGGGTGCCTACCAAAACGGTGACCCACTTGCGGCGCAGGAAGGACAGAGTAAGGGTGTGAGGAAGGAGACAGGAGGGAGGCTCACATATAGCAACAGGACGTCACTATATGGATACGTGTGTGTTGGGGAAGTGAGCATGATGGAAGGGAGGAGGGTTGGCCTGGCATGGTTGGTGTGGGGCTGCTGAGCTGGCCCCATGAGCGTGGTGTGGGTGGCAGCCTAAAGCTGCAAGGGTTCTGGGTTTAGTTCGAATGCGCCTACATTTTTGCGCCCAGGCCACATTTTTGTTTCCCAGACTTGCACACCCCTGATATGCATCCCTGAGTTAAGAACTTTTAATAGGGGTTATGGGGTGCAGGGGTCATAGCCCCCTGCATTAACACTAAAATTCTAAGTCTCCGGTGCTGTTTTCCTGTGTGCTGGGGATGTACATCACTGAAATTGATTTTCAGCTATGTACCCTCGCCATAATGGCAGTCGCCTTTATGACATAGAACCTGTGCAGATCATGGGTTTACCCCATATAGCGAGAGAGGGAGATAAAAGTGATGTATGGGGGCTCCGTGGTTCAAGCTGTTTTATACAGAGTCAGTAATTAAGCACAGTTGTATAGATGTTTTGGTGGGTAAAGATGCTGTATTGAAGGGGAGGTATAATATCCCCTTCAAACAGACATTTAATTAAGTGTGGACAATGACTAGAATGGTCATGGCAACTGTTTACCTTAAGAATATCACCTAAGCTCATTTTCTACCCACAGGTTTTAACATGGCTAGCTATCCTAAATGTATTTGAAAGAATATGATTTATTATGCTGGAATGATACTCCATATGTTGTATCAATAGACAGAGGACAAATAATCCTGATACTAACATGTTTATAGTGCAACTAATGTTGAGCCTAATGTAACCTTGTTCCTCTGACTTTAATGCTTTCTATATGCTCATTGAAAAATGAATGAAAGAAAGTTTAAAAAAAAAAAAGATAAAGTGACCAACTAAGGAGCCATGTTTCTTCCTTCTGGAACTACGTAGTGTAGTGCAGACACTGTCTCAGCCAAGAGCTCTTCCAGCATTTCACTTACAGAAATGAGGGATAGTGCCTTAAAATATTGGCCATGTGTCGATGAACAAATCCCAGCTTTTTAGTTTCACAATCGTGTCCATGCCTGGAAGTGATACATTAATATGCCTACGAGAACGTCTCCATTAAAATGGAGATTTTGGCATTTAGATTGATGTCATCAGAAGGTTGGAGTAGAGCATCTGTTGAAATATTTGTTTGTAATGGAGACATCTGTTCTGTCTCTACAGTTTCAATTTTCTCATTTTAATGAAAATGAGTGCTGCACACCTTATGATTAATGCATCAGTATAGTCCCAAAAACTGATTACATACACATGCTGGCAACTTTTAGACACCTCACTTTGCAATCTCTCAGAGAATGCAACATTTCAGTAAACTTGCTACTCCATATTAGTCATGCCTCTGCAAGGTGAAGTGCGTGTATCTGTCAGTGTGACTCCTGGAACACGATTTTTCAAATATGGGCAAAGAGGGTGCAAGGTTTTCTACAGATTGCCTATGATGCTAAGGATGCTATATTCAGTCGGATAAGCCACGGCTCTATCCAAATGAATATGGGGCATATCAGGACAGCGCTAAGCCAAGTTGCACAGCCCTAACATGGATCCTGCTAGTACAGCGAACAGCACCACCAGACCCAAGAGCACGGTAGCTCCAGTCGGTGTTCAGATGACCCTTGCAAATGACCCCATTGGGCATGCAAGGTGCCAATGGGCCATTTGCATGCTCATTATGGGCATATTTGCATGGGAAGCGAGTGGCAGTTTGTGCCCTTGTGACAGGCTCTGCTCCCATCCTGATTGCCCAGTCCTGTGAAATGGAGTGATTCCCTAGTGCCTAGTGTCCCCCCACCCTGTGATCACCACCCCTAGTGTCATTTAAAGTATCCCTGGTGCCTAGTAGCCTTCCATGCCCTCCAGTCACTGTCCCTGGTATAATTTAAAGTATCCATGGTGCCTAGCAGTCCCCCTCTGCCCTGTGATCACTGTCACTGGTGAATTCTAAATTATCTATTGTGTCTAGTGGTCCCCCTGCCCCCCTGCCCTGTGATCACTGTCACTGGTGAATTCTAAATTATCTATTGTGTCTAGTGGTCCCCCTGCCCTCCAGTCGCTGGCCCTGGTGACATTTAAAGTATCCCTGATGCCTAGTGGTCCCCACCCACCCTCTGATCACCATCCCTGGTGAAATCTAAATTGTCCCCAGTGCCTAGTGGCCCCCATCCTTCAGTCGCTGCCCCAGTGTAATTTAAGCATCCGTGGTACCTAGTGGTCTGCCTCTGCCCTGCAAACACCATCACAGGTGAATTCTAAATTATCTATGGTGCCTAGTGGTCCCCTGCCCTCCAATAGTTGGCCCTGGTGTCATTTAAGTATCCCTAGTGCCTAGTGGTCTCCATCCACCCTCTGATCACCATCCCTGGTGAAATATAAATTATCCCCAGTGCTTAGTGGCCCCCATCCTTCAATTCGCTGCCCCCAGTGTAATTTAAAGTATCCTTGGTGCCTAGCGGTCCCCATCCACCCTCCCTCCAATCACTATCCCCAGTGAAATCTAAATTATGCCTGCTGCCTCATGGTCCCCATGCTCTCCAGTCACTGTCAACATGCCAAAGTACCCATCCCTGGCATCTAGCAGCCCCCAGCACTGACAAACACACCCTGCCAACCCCGCTTACCTTCAGCGCTGGTCCAGCAGTCCATATTAGGTGACTGGCACAGCCCTCCTCTCACCTCCTTGGCTTGAAGCCATATGAAAAGACAGGGAGCACACATCCAATGTACTGTACAGGTTGCACATCTTTTGTATTGTTCAAGAAGCGCAGCCTGTGTACTGTAAGTGGAGCACACTCCTGTACAGTACACAGACCACACACCCTGTACAGTACACAGACCATGTCTTCCCTAACAGTACAAAGGCCATGCCCTGTGCTAATACAGAGGACACAACCCAGTACAATACTTTGGATGCGCCTCTTTGTCTTTCCATATAGAGCCCAGCTGAGGAGCTGAGAGGAGTGCCTGCTGATTGCAGTATGGGGCTGCAGCACCGCGCTGAAGGTAAGGGGTTGGCATGGTGGGTTGTTGATGTGGCAGGACACTATTGGAAGGCAGGGGGGCAACTAGGTATCAGGAATACTTTAAATGATGCTGGGGACAATCATCAGAGGGCAGGAGACCACTAAGCACCAGGAGTACTTTAAATGACACTGGGGACAGCAATTGGAGGTTGGGGGACCACTAGGCACCAGCCTGGGATGGTGATCAGAGGGTGGGGGACCACTATGACCAGGAAAATTTAAATTTCACTGGGGACAGTGACAGAGGGTGGGGGGACCACTAGGCACCACGGAAAATTTAAATTTCACTGGGGACAGTGATGGAGGTTGGGGGGACCACTAGGCACCAGCCTGGGATGGTGATGAGAGGGGGGGGGACCACAAGGCATCAGAGATACTTTGACGTACACTTGGGTTGATGATTGGCGAGTGTGGTGGACCACTAGATGCCAGAGAAAAGATTTTACATGACTGAGGATGGTGATCAGAGGGTGGAGGGGATCACTGGACACCAGGGACATTCTGTACTTTATGAGGGACAGCGATTGGTGGATGGGGGTGCCACTAGATGCAGGGGGCAGGTTTGCTTCCCCAACTACCAATGTGGTAGTTGACTGCAGTGGCTCGAGCAGCTGCTAGGGTTGCCCAGAGTAAATCAAGGTTTTGATCAGCGTTATTTGCACTGCACAATGTGGCTTGCACTAACCCCTTTGCACTGGGAAAATGCACTGAATATTGCACTGTGCTGGTATTCCTGTCCCCACCCTTCCCTTGGCCCACTACATACATTATATTCTTTTGCATATGCTAACCTGTTAGATATGCAAAAATCCTGAATATTGATCATGGGCACAAACTTCAGGCAAACGTGAATTAGTTTGCCAACCAGACAATGTTTTAATATTTGTCCCTGGTGTCTGGATTGTATGTGGCTAATTACTCAACACACACACACACACCACTTTACAATGATTTGAAAGGAAGTTGAATGTTGTATGTTGGATAACTAATTTTCACTTGTATTGTTAATGCACATGGATGGGTCTCTTGTATAGTGTGTATATTACTTTCTTTGTGAACAACTACAGTAGTAGCCACTGCTATTTTCCATTTGTGTTATTCTATATAGATTGATTATTGGGACATTTGGAGATGGGGATATGTCCTTTGCTACTAGTGGGGTTTTCTGGCTTTTACTTTCTTTTGGGTGTTGCTTACTTGCTTCTGTCCTATGTGATATAATTCTTGTGAATATAGCAATGTATTAAGTGGTGGGTGAGCAGTTTTATGGCTGTGGGTGGAGCCTACAGTCATTTGCTATCTATAGCTTGAAATGGAGTATTGTGGAACACATTTTTGGACTTTTCAATGTATCCTTCCACATTCTACAAATCACTATGACAACTAAAATAAAGTAATCCCTTCTTTCTGTTTGAATGTTGAGATATAACTCCAAGCTGCTTATCAGATGGCCATTGGGAAACTGAAACAGCTTGTTAAATATTAGTTGCCTATTAAACTGGAAATTTGTTTACCCTTTGAAATGCAACAGCTTGCAAATTTAAATACCTAGCATTTAAACATTTTTGCTACTAACTTAGTTGGGGATAAATATCTTTCAGAAAGATTCATACCTCATAAATGTTAGCCTTTCCCAGCAAATGTAAAGATTGACACTGTTTTTAACCTCTCAAGACCTGTCTGATAAAATGCCAGGTTTTCAATGAACTACCCAGACTAAATATATAAATTTCTTTTGGCAGTAAGGGCTGTGGCCTGCTTCCCAAACACAACAGATGAGAGCTACTGAGATCTCTTATAGTAATTAATGTGTGTGTTTGGGGAGGGGTGGAGAAACAGTCAAACTCCTGACAAGGAGACCTCATCTAATGAATTAACTGCTGACAAACCATGAGTGATACAGAAGCAAATGATTTGAAACCTTTTATTGGACCAACATAGATGTTACATAAAGAACTTATACAGTACCATTTATAAAATTCCTGATCAAACAACTGGAAACCGAAGACTGTTTTCTTGTCATTTTATAATATGATATACTGATTGTGTATTTACTGAGTTGCTGGATCAGGGCCTTGAAGAAAATAATAACATTTACTTAACTCATTCAAGATTCCATCAGGTGGACAGAAGAAAGACTATGATAATTTGTCTGAAAGCTAACTATAAGATGCAAAAATAGCATTTGTGTGTATATATATATATGGAAATGTCTCATTTATTTGCAATAAATGTGTTTACAGGCATTACTAGTATCTTTTGAAAGATTGTCTGACTTGTGATTATTAATTTTGAGTATAGTTCATGAATTAATGAGTGTAATATTTGTTATTTCATGCATGGCATGTAAATACAAATCATTCCAAGGCCATCTTGACATGTAATATTAATACTGAGTAGCCAATCAGAGCTCTTTTCCTAATAAAAGGCTGCTGATATAATAAATAAAGAACAAAGTCATAAATAAGGAACCAGTGGCTTATGGAAAAAAACTACAGGGATTTATGAAGGATTTGATTCTGCCACTGGGGAAAGCTAGGAAAATGAGGGCTTCTTGGGTAATGGTTATTTGGATCTGGGAACACTGAATATTTCTTATCCTATGTTTTGTATCCTGGATAGGGCAGGGGAGATGCTACATCTCATTGTCACAAGGATGTTCATTTACACATTTTTGCTCTGTATTTACTCAAGCTGTCCCAGATTAGATGCAATATCTTGTTTTCAGTGGGTCATGATTTACCATTTTATAATGTATTTATTCAGGGTACCTAGTCCAGGGCTCCTGTATCAAAGGAGATATGCAGCACATCCTGGTGGAAAGGGAGATGTGCCACACAACTCAACAATGTGCAGCAGCGCAGTATTCAAATGTGGGATGCGCTGGCCGCAAGGGAATGGGCCAGGGCACACATATGGTATGCCACTCAAGTCAAAGAGGCAATCCTATGCATATGCTATACAGCAGCATATTCCATGGGAATGTGCCCCTCACAGTCCAGAGCACTGCGGCCCACAGTTAGGCCATGAATAGCTGGACTAACTCAGCCAGCCACCCACAGGCAGGCTGCAGATGTGCACCCAGGTGCACAGCAGCCTGGCAGCCCTGGTGGACTAAAGGTACCCCCTTTCCATCCCCAATCCAGCCAACTCCATCCCTGAAGAGCTCCATAGTGTAGGGCCCCCCAGACCCGATCGCAGGAGAAGAAACCATGGTCCATATCCATAGTCTAGAGGACTCCCATCTACCACCCCTGTACACAGACACCCTGACTCCTCCCATATCCAACCTGTTGCAAAGACAGGTACTGCCCTCCACACCCTGCCATGGCCAGCCATTGACTGTACTGAACCCGGGCTGGGGACCTGCACTCTGGAATGACCCAACTCGCTGTACTGTGCATTGGGGCACCATGCCAGCTGTGTATCCACCAGTGTATGCAGCTGTGTGTGCATCCCTGGCAAACTGAAGAGGGAATTTACATACCTCCAATGCATGCCTTGCCAATGCTGTATCTGGGTCTGTTCACAAAAAGGGGTTACCAAGGCACCCATCACTTTGATTGAATTGTGTTACAAAAATAAAAAAAGATTTCCCTAATACAATTGGTGCTTTTTAAGGGTAGTTGATAGTAGAGATAGGTAACATAATTTTTTTTGCAATTATATCTCTAACATATATGTTTTTCAATTTACGTTAATTTACTGCTGTTTTTCCTGCCTCAAAATGTGACATAAAAACCAACATGTTTGTTGTTTGCTACTGTGAACTCATTTTACTTCACAGTATTCAAACTAAAGTACTATGTTACTCAAAACATCTTCTTTTACGATATCCACACTGTCCTGACTGTTTACTTTATTCCCTTTGGCTGCAGAGATGCTCAATAGTTTCCGTGATGGGTGTAACGTGTAGTGTCTTACTTTGTTACACCCATCACAGTGAACCCCGCACTGACTTCCAGTCAGTGATTTAAAATTCTTGCACTTTTCCTTGCTCCCTGGATGTCTCAGCTTCTTAGAGAAGACATTGATTTGTCCATGGCCCACAGTACAACGACACTATGTGACCGTTTGATCCCCCACCTGACATAGTGTCCTAGATTTGCTTATGTTTGCACATCACAGGTGGGGATTCATTCTGGTAGCCCAGTGTGATACTTGTCTTGTGTCTGTGCCAGAAAAGCAGTTTGAGTTGGTGGCAGTATAAAAGTTACATTTGTGACTGAATCTTCCTCTTTTCCTTCACATCCAGTGAGGAGTTAAGAGCGGTGTCTTTGCCACTCCTTAGTGTTACACCCATCATGAGGTGAGTGACTAGTTACAACCATCATGGGGGACAAGTAATTAGCAAACTGGGCAACCAAGATCAATCCTATGGGATTGATTGTTCACTGGTGGCATTAGTATGCAAGTTCTCCGATTTTGGAGATGGGGGGGCTTTTCATTTCACTGACTGAACTTGCTGGAGTTAGTGAAACACACCAAAACCTGTTGTGTGTCTGATCGCCCATCACGTTCTCTCTTGAGTGTCTTTAGTGAGGTTAGAAATGGAGCCAGTTAGTATACATTTTAAAAGGACTATGTCCCTGTATTGTCAAGTATGTAAGCTCTGTGGTTTGATCCTGGCCCATTTACCTGCATTTTTATTTGTACATGTTCCCCTTTTGAGAGAGTTTAGTAGTGGAGATCTCCTCTGGACAGTTTTAACTCAGAGGCATCGGTTGCATGGCAGCAACAATATTAAATGCTTGTTCAAGCATCCTGGTGTTTTGTTCTAGTGCAATAAATTTCATTGTGATGCTAACTGTGTGAGCTCCAGTGCAGCAACAATGCACAGCCTAGAAGGTAGAAGCTGTGAATGAGCTTGGTACATCTAACATATGGACCTGTGTTTGATTCCTTCAACCTCCACTTGCTTCTGTATGACTCTGAACAAATTCCTAAATCCTAAACTTCCCCTGTGCTCCCTGGTCATTCCTGAACACAGGCACCTGTACCTAGTGGGCCTTACCCGGTTACCATAGAATAAAATACATTTTAAATGTGCTATTAATTTAGCTGATGTTCTATTTTACCAGGGTATGCTTTTGTTTCTGTTTTTGCTGCCAAATATTTTGATGTACCTTCTGTGTCCTGTTGTATTATTTTATTTTGGTATTGTTTACAATCTCCTTCCCAGGGCCTCCTTGTAACTGAGCTGTGTAGTAGTAGGGGTCATTTACTCATGGAATTGGTGCAAGGATTCATCAGATGAAGAGGCTAGGTCTCATTGTTTGTCATTACAAGCAAGTGTGAGGGGACAGTGACTGAAATAAAATTCTGGGCATTCTTTGTAATTGCTGTCCATGCATTTTGTACGGGAGTGGGGTTGGGTGCTTAATGTACTGTGAATGCTTCATTTTTTTATTTTTAATGTTGGAATAGATGTTATATAGTAATAATGTATACAGAAAAAGTGAAAACGTGTTTTGACTCTGCCTGTGTGAGCATTCATATTTCAATTTCCTGAGCACCATGTGGCTTCCCTGCTGGTGGGTGGTGGTTTGGGGGGGTACTCTTGGTGCCTTTGATGCTGGTCTCATTATGGCCAAATATGAATACTCACACAGCCTTGATGCTTCCGATTGTCTGAATCATTGTGTCTGGGTAAAATAAAAAAAGTGGTGTAGTTATGCTGTGGTTATTATGCTGGCCTGGGAGTGTCCCAGCCAGTTTTTTGCTTGGCCTGTGTGAGCATTCATATTTAGCCTTCTTGAGCACCATGCAGCTTCCCTGCTAGTAGGTTGTGGTTGTGGGGGTACTCTTGGTGCCTTTGACGCTGGTGGGGTACTTAACAGACTGTTAATCTAACTCTTGGGAGACCCTATTGCAATTATAAAAAATTATGCAATTTTGATCAGGCTGTACATGAAAGTGTAACAGGGATTATTGTAAGGCTTTTGGACTCCTAACAGCCAATCAGATTGCAGTCTTTCTGAATGCCTTTTTATAATATCCCATCTTTTGTTCCATCAAATTGTCCTGAGTGTTCCATGCCTCTCCCTTGATTGAAGGATCATGTGGATTGTGCATGCTGACTCTTTTGTACCATCAAATGGCCTTGAGTGCTCTGTTCCTCTCCTGTTGAATAATCTTGAGTATTCCGTGCCATGTAGAATAGTTTAAAGTAGTATAATTACAATAAACTTGTTGTTTTTTAATGTAATGTCGTGTTTAAAAAGTCTTCAGTCTACATAAGTAAACCTTTTTACCCATTAACAGTTGTGTGGTGCCCTTTATTACACTCACAGTGATGTGTGGTGTGTCTTGTTATGCTCACCACGGTGTGGTGTGTCTTGTTACACTCATCATGGTGTGTTTTACAGTCATCACACTAGACCCCAATTTTCTTAACATTTTTATCTTAAAACATTGTGATTTTTTCATATATGGGTCATAGTATCTTAACCTGTATTACACAATTCTTTTATGGTTGATTTGAAAATTTCACTCCCATGTGACAGTTTGGTAACCCTTTTTCATGAACAGACCCATCTGCCTGCTGTCATACACTGCTGCAAGTCCACACTCTCCCCTGTTCTCCTGTGTAATATGCCACCCTCTGGACTGCTGAGGAATCCCAGGTGCCTTGGGGTGCAGTATCCTGTAATGCCATTTGCAGTGTACTCTTCAGGCTATGGATAATTCATCTACAGTTCCCCAATTGTACAAATGAATGGGAGGTTGACTGTAACTTGCCTGATCTTCCTGGACATAGAGTCTCCACCACTCATTCACACTAATGGGATCTACGCTAAAGGCACTAGAACCTAGCGGGAGCAAACTTTTCAAGAGGGTCGGTGCCAGAGATGGAGCAGCAAGGAAGCGGCACCATGAGCTGTGTCTCATGCAGTAATGACTACCTCGGCATCAAGGCTACAACTGCCTCAGTTCCTTTTTTCCCGCCATCGAGTGCACTTCAGTGATGACGTCGCTTGCCCACTGGGAGTCAAATTTCAAACTAGCAGCATAGTTTTCAGTTTATTGTTTTGTAATTTATCTTCGGACAAGAACCGAGTAGATTTTATTTTATAGATTAATAAAGAAGTCTTCAGCCCTCCATTGACGGAGTCGACCATGAGCGGGTAAGGTGATGGTAGGGAGACTTCATATGAAAGCTGTTCAGTCAGCCAGGCTGGGTCCAATCGGCCGCCCTCCCCAGAGGGTGGGCCTGACAATAGATGATCCAATGCTCAGGGAGATGGGTGGTCCCCCCGAAAGCATAAAAGGAAACAGTCCCATTCACGGCACCGTTTGGCCTCGAGTTCTTCTTCAGTGCATAAATCAAGAAAGAGAAGGCATCACTCGAGGTTGCCTTCTGGAATGTCTGTGCGTCGATGGTCGGTCATTGGGGCTAGGCTCCTCCTCTCTTGGAGTCATCGGTTTCTGGCTCCGGTGCCTGACCTCTTCAAAATCAAAGCCCATCCTCGCGTATTGGATGGGCCTCCGATGAGCAGTTTCACCAGTGGGCTGTTCTTATGGAGCAATGGGCTCGGAGCTTGGTCCAGCTACCTGGCCCGGTCACTCCGGGGCCTTTGGGCCACTCGAGGGACTGGGTAGGGCAGTTGGACCTTCCTAGTCATGCGGCACCTTCTTCGGTGCCGTCAACTCCGTGCTCAGCTGTTTTCCCCCCTCACATGGCTGCAGTGCAGGGGTCCACACCGATGCCTCTATCTTCTGTTAATTTTCCTTCTATTTCTTCAAATTGCAGTTTTCAGAACCTTGGGACACTCTCAGAGCGGCCGCAGCACCAGGGGCTCTGTCGGCACTGTCTGCAGTGCCGGGGCTCTGTCAGCACCATCCATGGTGCTGAGGGCTCTGTCGGCACTGCCCGTGGCACTGAGGGCTCTGTCAGTGTCATCCATTGCGCTGGGGGATCTATCAGTGCCAACCGCAGCACCGGGGGCTCTATCGGCACCATGGCCTTTGTTGGCATCATGTGCTGGGCTGTTTCCAATGGTGCCGACTTCCTTGGGTTCGGCCGTGTGTTCTTTGGCACTGATGCTTGGTGCAGCACCATCCAGCCTCCATGGCTTTTCGACTCTGATTATTTCCTCTTTTAATTTTCATTCTGATTTTCACTCCTTTCCTGTCCATACAGTACCCCCTGGACTGTCAGGAGATGATTTTGAGCTTGACCCAGTTCTTCATCTAGGTGATGATTTTGAAGGAGCAGGGATCAATTCTGCTGCAGAGCCTGTGGTCGAAGACCTTTCCTTTAAGTCTCTGCAGAAAAATGTAAATTCCACCCTTTCTCTCCAGACTACAGAAATTGATCCGGGAAGCTTTTAAGACTCCAATACCTACATGTTACGGAGATCCCTATGGATTTAACTCCTCTGGTACAACCATCTTCTGAGACCCTTTCTCAAATGGTATGGAATAATCCTGCTCTCATCCCTTCCATGGCAAAGTCCATAGATAGGAAGTATCTTGCTCCTAAGGATCGACCCATATTGGCCTCACAGGCTTTTGCTGATCCCATTGTAGTCTTAGCAGAGAATGACAAGGCCGTCCTCCCTCAGGCATCTACAGCCCAGCTTATAAATAAAGAATCTCGTAAGATAGACACCTTAGGTAAGACAGTCTCTGCTGCCTTCACCCTATGTATGTGTATTGCCAGCTACCAGGGCTATTTTTCTCAATACGAGTATGTCCTTTTGCATTCGCTTAAGCAAATGATAGAAGCTCTGCCCGAGTCGGAAACGAATTCAGAGCTACTTCACACCATAACCAGGGGTATCAAGTCCAATAACCAACAGGTTAAAGCTGCAATGGACGCTTTCATACTGCTTCTTGAGCAGTGGTGGTGGGCATTTGTACCCATCACCACTCTTGGCTACGTACTTCAGGCTTCACGAATGATGCCCAACAGCAGGTTATGGCCTTACCCTTCGATGGTATGTATATGTTTGGACCCCAGGTGGAACAAGCTCTGGAGGCCACATAGAAGACTAGGTCAGCCATTAAGACGGCTCGACCCACTCCCGCCCCCTCTCTGAGGGTGTCAACAAGTATCAGTTTCACACCCGTCAGTCCTTTTGGGGCAAAGGCAGGGGAGGTTTTAATAAAAACCACACCCGGCAGCCACAAAAGAAAATGCAGCAGAAGGCACAAGGCCCCAAAGTGCCCAGTGCCACCTTCTGAGTTCCTGGCCCAGGTCCCACCTCAACTGCCCAAGGGGACTCTTCCTCAGCAGTGGGAGGAAGTCTGACTTAGTTCTACGACCAGTGAAGTCTATAACATCAGACAAATGGGTCCTCCAGATAATCCTGAGGTATTCACTCAATCTTTAGAAACTCCCCAGATCATCCCCCAAATGACAGCCCAGGTTGTTGGCAGTACAGTCAGACCTTCTTGCTTCCGAGGTACAAGGCCTTCTGAACAACAAGGCAGTAGAAGTAGTTCTGCCGGACCAATGAAACACAGGTTTCTACTCCCATTACTTTCTAGCTCCAAAGAAAACTGGCGGCATGAGCCCCATTCTGGATCTCAAAAAGTTAAACAAATTCCTTCACAAGAAAAAGTTCAAGATGATATCTTTAGGTACCCTTCTACCTTTGATTCATCAACATGATTGACTAGCCTCCCTGGACATGCAGGATGACTACCAATACATTCTTATATACCCAAAGGACCACAAATACTTAAGGCTTGTGGCGTTGGGTCAACATTATCAGTTCAGAGTCCTGCCCTTTGGGCTATCCTCAGCACCGCAGGTTTTTACAAAGTGTTGTGCAATTCTCGCAGTGCATTTCAGGAAAATTGGGATTCAAGTGTTCCCATATCTGGACAACTGGCTTCTAGCAAGCCCCTCCAGACAGGGAACTTTAGATGTCGTAGCCAAGACTTCAGACTTCCTCACATCCATGGGAGTCCTGCTAAATCACAACAAATCGCAGTTGCAGCCCTCCCAGAAACTCTTTTGCATAGGAACTCTTCTGGATACCTCCTGTGTGAAGGCTTTTCTCCCAGAGGACAGAAGGAGTGATATCCTACAGATGGCCCAATTCATCAGAGAAAACAGCTCAGTTCGAGCTATCTCAATGCAACAGATGCTGGGTCTCATGGCATCCTCGGTGTTCACTGTACCCCTAGCACATCTCCACATGAGAACCTCTCAGTGGATGCTCAGTACTCAGTGGTCCCCAACCACTCACCCTCAGTCCTTTTCCCATCATGGTGACAGAACCTCTAAAGAGTCAGTCACCTGGTGGTATGAGAGGACAACCTTCTGGAAGGGTATCCCTTTGCTCCTCTGGATCATCAGATCTCCATTACCACCGGCGTGTCCCTGATGGGGTGGGAGCTCACTGCTAGAATCTCCACATCCAGGTGCGTGGACTCAGGATAAATCCTGTCATCACATAAAAGTCCTAGAAATGGAGCCATCCTCTCTGCAGTCCGGCCTTGAAAGACATACTCTGTCACAAGAACATTCTCTTCAAATGGACAACAAAGCAGTGATGTATTACATCAACAAACAGAGGCGGTGCACACTCTTTCCCACTATGCAGGGAAGCTATGAGAGTGTGGGAATGGTGCCTGAAGCACAAGGCTCTAATCCTTACAGTTTACCTGCCAGGCGTGCAGAACAAACTGACAGACCATCTCAGCAGAGCGGAGACAGATCTTCATGAGTAGTCTCTCGACTCAACCGTCAGCTCAGTCACTCTTCAAAGTGGGGAACTCCAGACCTGAACCTTTTACATCCCCACTCAAAGCAAAACTGCCTCTCTTCTGCTCCAGAAATCCAGGACCTGGCATTTTCTGTCAGGATGCATTCAGGCTGCAGTGGACAACAGCTTTCTATATGCCTTTCCTCCTCTTCCACTAATTCAGAGGGTACTTCTCAAACTCGAGTCTCAGGGAGACAAAATGATTCCCATTGCTCCTTTCTGGCCTCGACAGACATGGTTCCTGCTGCTCAACATTCTGTTGGCAACCCTCCTGATGGCACTTCCCCTTCAGATGAACCTTCTGACCCAGGGTCCCATGGTCCATCCCAATCTGAAGGCGCTTCACCTTCATGCTTGGATCCTGAAGAGATAGAGGTGAATAGGTTCAATGTTTCCTGTAGGGTTTCAGACATTCTCTTGGCTGCGTAAACCAGCCACTGAAAAACACACAGCCAAATGGAGGCGTTTCTTTCTCTGGTGTGCAAAATCCTCTTGAACCCTTTTTCCTGCCCACCAAATAAAGTCTGGAGTACCTTTAGACCTCTCAAATTCAGGTCTGTAGTACTCTACTGTCAAAGTTCGTCTCTGTGCCATTTCAGCTTATCATGAGCGGCCGTTCCTTGTCTCTGGCTCAGTTACCTGTAGTTAAGAGGTTTCTAATGGTATTCTGCATACCAGACCTCCTATCAGATGTCCAGTCACAGCCTGGGACATTAACCTGTGCTAGACATGCTCACTCAGAAACCCTTTGAGCCTCTAGCTACCTCTGAGTTGAAGTTCCTCACTTGGAAAATGGCCTTCCTGGTGGCAATCACTTTGGCCTGTAGAGTTTCTGAAATACATGCACTGGTCACAGACCCCCTACACTGTATTTCACAAGGACAAAGTAGTTCTTAGGACTCATCCTAAGTTTCTCTCTTAGGTTGTCTCTGAATTCCATCTAAACCAACCTTTAGTCCTACCTACTTTGCTAACTTTCAGAATGAAGGGAGCGTACCCTTCATTCTTTGGATGTTAAGAGAGCACTGCGATTCTATCTGGATAGAACAAAAGAAATTACAAGGCTCAACAACTGTTTGTTTCCTTTAGCAAAACCCAGCAGGGTCAACCTGCTGCTACTAGGTGCATTTCAGCGTGGCTGGTAGCATATCTCCACCACTGCTATTTTATGGCAGAGGTTAGCTGGAAGGCAGGTGTCGCTCACTCTACTTGAGCGATCCGGCATCTCTGGCAGAAGTCCCCAATGTGCCCATTGCAGATATTTGCAATGAGGCTACACGAGCTCAGTGCATACTTTCGTTAAGCATTATGCTTTGGATGTCCATGCCAGACGACATCTGTCATTTGTTAGGACTTTTCTTAACGGACTTCTGTCCTAAGTATGTGAGCTCTTAGTTTCTCCTGCCACCCGTCTCGGTTTTTTTTTTAGCTCGGTACTCTCCCATTAGTGTGAATGAATGGTGGAGACTTTATGTCCAGGAAGATATGGAAATTACGTACCTACCATAATTCTTGATCTTCTTGGATGAAGTCTCCACCACTCATTCACACGCCCTCCCACCATCCCCCAAGCTCACGTCTCTGTTTTTGGTCTTCACTCCCTCAGTGGCTGGGCTGTGAAGACTCTATTGTTGACCCTTCTTACACTGGTCATTTGGACTATCTTATGTCCGATTTTGTTAGGTTAGTCCCTCTAGGTTAGTTATGCTGCACCTCCTCGGGAAAAAAGGTACTGAGGCGATTGGAGGGTCGATGCCGAGGTAGTCTTTACTGCATGAGCAACAGCTCACAGTGCCACTTCCTCATGGCTCCATCGCTGGTGCTGACCCTCTTGAAAAGTTTTCTCCCACTGGGTCCTAGCACCTCCAACGTAGATCCCATTAGTGTGAATGAGTGGTGGAGACTTCGTCAAGAAGATCAAGAATTACGGTGAATCGTAATTTCCATTTTAGGACCTGTGTGAGTGGGTACAGCATCGGTCATCACACACACTGAGCAGTGCAATGGCACGGGATGATGGATCCGCATGCAAGTGCCTGAGGTGTATGGCCACTGGGTTATCACCCACACACAGCTCATGCCTACATATAACACATTCCAGCATCCTACACAGTGCTCTGCCACCCACCAATAGAGTGGTAGATCCATTACAGAGCCAGTCGCACAATGGGATGGTCTGGGGGCAGGAGAGGGAGTCTGTGTACTGTTGAGGGGGAGCGAGGGCCACTACACTATGGACATGGACTATAGGTGTATTCAGGTGCAATTAGGGATGGCATTGGGGTCCCTACAATATGGAACTGATAGAGCCTGGACTCCAGTACGATCAGGGCTGGTGGAATGGGTAGGAGGATGCCACTATACCACCAGAGACTTCAGGGCCTGTCCCACATGGGAGCGATCGGGGTCGGGGCTTGGGGGCGAGAGCTGCTCCAGTGCATTCATCCCCATACCAACATGCAAATGGACTGGTGATGAGCATGCATAAGGCCCCTTTACACCCTGCATGCTCAATTAGTTCATTTGCATTCCTGGGCTGAATATCACACATGGGGGCTGAGGCATATACTGGTATGTGCCATGCATTCCCCCCGGAGGACTATGCTCAGGAATAGAGAGTTTGATGTGTTTATATTGATTGATTTAACAGGGGAACCCAAAGTGGTTTGAACTTTCCTCTGCAGACACAGAGAGCAAAAATGATATGTAAAGACCAGCTACCTGGTATGAGCAGCAGGAAAGTCTACTGCAGGTAACCAAAGAAGGACACACTGTAATAATCATGTATCAATAGAGGAGGACTGATTAGATTCAGAAGGTTTAGGTTTTATATCTCCAGCTAGTCCTTGAACCATGTCATCTCCCCTGCTCACAGGGGTTCCCATACTTGCAAACCAGCCATGCAGAGCGTATACAGTGAGCTGCAAGTTGAGTCATCCAGATCTCTCCACCAGAGGTATCTAGAAAATGCTAGATGAAGAAATGATGAGAGACACTAGAAAGACTATTCAAAAGTTCTTTGTTGTGCAGACTGAATCTGTGCCTCACAAACTGGGTTGGGGAGTGCTGAGTCATCAGGTTTTTGAAGCAAGAGCAATGCTGGGAGCAGCTGTTTGCCAGACACAACCCAGTTAAAGGGCACTTACAAATGCTACCATGACACTAGGTCGGGGTGAGGTAGTATCATATGGGCAGACTCAATAAACCATCTGTTTCTTTTTGCTGACAGATTATGTGTTTCTAATGTAATGCAGGGCTGAAGCACATGTTAACTAGAGGTGGAGTCATGAATACAAGCCCTACTGCTAGCCTGGAGCCCCTAGTGAATCACCAACAGCCTCCTGCTCCCGAAGTTAAGGAGTGTAAGAAGTATGTCTTAAAACACAAATGGCTTCGGACCCCAGCAAACACAAATAATAGTGGCATGAGACTGGTATTATATCTGCAGGTGCAATCAGTGCGACCTGGCAGTTTGTGACAGAGCAGAGACAGGGATCAAAAGTGGCACTGATTCAATGGCCAGCTGCTGGCAGGTGTTACATCAGGCCAGTATCATTTTCCATCATCTGGCCCTGCTGGCTTGAATTGCAGGGGGCAGCATATTTTACATACACCAGATAAGCCAATGGAAAATGCTGTGGCCCTTTGGATTTTGTTAGTAACTCACTCTGTTTGCTAGTGGCTGCAAAACTTAATTCTGACCCCTGCATGTTGCAAAACTTGTCTGTATCACTTTTTTATAGTTGTGGCATTAATATATTAACAGCTGGTCATATCAGGAGAGTAGCAGACATTTTGCAACATCTCATTATCATTTGGGTCCAGCATCAACCCATGTCTGCAGCTGGATGGAAAACACACGTGACATGTGGAAGGTCACACAGCATGTGGCCTGTGGCAGTGGTAAAACCTTTGATTCCCTTTTTCAATTAAGTGCCTCCTTTGCTTGTCCGCTTCCAGTGGACAGCCTCCCCATGCTTACAATATTGCTGCTTCCACTCTGTGAGGTGTGCCTGGCCATTGCATCTGAGGAAGTCCAGCCTCTGGAGCAGATCTCCTTCTAAGGCAACCCTGCCACCAAAGCAGGTTTGCCTGTTAGGCAGACAATATGTGCAGGGATTCCTCCCAGGCAGGAATTTAACCTCTACAGCAAAAGAGCTGAACTTCATTGTTGACTGCTTGGTGGCATAGTGGACGCCTACAACCTGATAAGCAAGAGACTGTGGGTTCAAATCCAGACACGATACCCTCATGGCGGTGTAAAGTTAGAATAGTAAATACCTAGGAAAAAGGACAGAAATGTGAGAAAGGATAAGTGCAAAAGTAAAGTGGTGCCTTGGAGGCAATGTTCGTTGCAGAAATGTGTCTCTTGTGTGTGCCAACAGTCATTGGTAGGTACAGTAGGTAGATAAATTTATTGTTCGAATAAAAGTCATTACAAATCGTTAAAAAAAATTAAGAATAGAACAAACAATAGTTAGGTGCACAGACAAGCAAAATTATTGCACATTAATAAGTTAGCCCAACACTATGCTGATAGATAGTTTTTCAGTTCTAAAATACAAAACTCTAAGCATCAGAGTAAGATTTCATTCCATCAACTCATCATTGTTTAACAACATTTAGGAACTTACAGAGAGGAGTAAGAATGTTCCTATCATTTGAATTAAATAATAAAATTATGAGTTCTTTGGAGGGAGACTAAGGGTACCTAATATTGGTGCCAACCACTTTTTCCTTGCTATTTCATACTTTGGACAATGTAGCACAATGTGCTTAAGATCAGCTTGAAATCCACGTAAACAATTACATTCAGAACTTAAGATTCAAGATCGCTTCTGGTCATACAATATATAATTCGCAGAATATAGTTCTATCCTGTATCTTGTAAGAATTCTTCTCTCCTGTGGGTTTGTCATGATGGTCAAATAGGGTTCCAACTTATGTTCTGTTTTAATTATTTTAAACCATCAATAATGATGTCATTTATTGATTTTTTTTCCTGATCCTGTGATATAAAAATGTCTCTGATTCTCCTTTTGACCTGTTTGGCTATCTGTGGAAATGGAGTAAGATAGATCTCATAATATAAATTTCCCAGACCCAACTGAAGAATATTGTCTTTTATGGCTTTAATAGTGTTTGATGCAAAATTAGAATTATGATATTTTAATTGTTCTTCTAAACAAAGCCTCGGGAGCCTATGTTCAGGTAAAAGAAATAACTGCAGTATAAAATTTATCTGTCTCTCAATTGCCAATGCTGTCAACGAAAACTGTTCCAATTATTTTCTTAGTATTTCAGCACAAATCAGTTGCTGAACTTTTAAGATATAGTGGTACATTTTATTAATCACTGTTTCTAAAGGTTTAATATCTACAGGGGTCCATATTTCTATCCCATACAGGATGCTTGTTTTTATTGTAATGTTTATTACCTTCAATAGGCCCAAGATTGAACTTTGGCCCATTTTCCAATTAAATCTTTTAAAAGCACCAAATGCTGTTTATAATTTTTGGGTTATTGAACTAATATATGGAGTCCAAGAAAGGTTCGAAGAGAACCTAAGGCCCAAATAATCATAGTGAGTGGCCAACTCAACTTTACTTTTTTTGATAAAAAGTGAAGGAACTTTTTTACTTCTATGACCAAAGTAACTATATTTGTTTTTTTAAGGTTTATTACTAACCCGTCTCTTCTACAAGGATCTGAAAAGGAGGCTACTTTATGCTGAAGACCCAAAAAAGATGTGGATATCAGGACAATATCATCCTCGTAGGCCTAGTAGGAAATTTTTCCCATTAGAACACTAGGAGAGTGAAATTCCAAGTTATTTAGATCTTTTAAAATTGTGTTTATATACAGGTTAAATAATAATGGGGCTAATAGGCAACCTTGTCGTACCCCTAAATTTGTATGTATCTTGTTTGTTAAATCATCTTTTTTAAACTTTATTTATGCATCCAGACCCCTTGGCATCCTTTAGGAGTGCCCACACAGATACTACCCTAACTCCTGGCCTGAACACCCCGCTTCTCCCAGGCTCTCCCCCCGCCCGAATGACCTAGGCAGGCTAGACCCCTGGATCACCTCCCGGGTTGGTTCCGTCCTCCCCCTGGCAGCCAACTCCTAAGTGTGAGGTGCCTTACCTTCGGTCGTTGGTTTGTCCATGGAGAGACCCGGGCACACTTGGGCCAGCATTGGGATGTGGGTGTTTCACTGGGGCCACTGTCATCTCACTGGTGGTCTAGAGGGATTTTCTTGTGCTTGCCCCCTGAGCGCAGCCTTGCAAAGGCATCAGCATATTGCTGCCCCATAGATACCCGCTGCACTCATCCCCAATTCTTGTTCCCATGCTAGTAGTACCTCCAGTCTCCACCGGAAGTCTCTACTGTACTGGGAAGACCCTGGTTCCCTCCCCAGGAAGATGAGAACTGTCCTACAGACAGCTCAATCCCTCTCCCTCCCATGCTGACCCCCAGTGCCTGGGCTCACTCCCGAACCGGGTTGCTGGCATGGCGTGGTGTGGCATCCAGCTCCTCAACCCTCAGTGCCACGGCAAATCTTCTTGTTGATTGCACTTAATTTTTGAGCCATATTTTATTGTGAAGTTTTATTAGAATGCCTAGAATATCTGGATCTATATTATACCTTTCAACTTATGCAAAGTATTTTCCCCTTGTAGAATCAAATGCAGATTTGAGGTAAATGAAACAACAATACAATTTGGATTGTTTAATAATGCTATTTCCAAAGAGACTTTGGAGAACAAAACAATGTTGTACTGTTGAGCGCTTTGACCTAAAACCATTTTGGAATTCTGACAAGATATTATTCTGTTCTGCTCAGTGTTGTATTCTATTTAATAGGATTCTGCAAAATATTTTTTTGTGATGCATCAAGCAAACTAATTGGATGATACATTGCAGGATTATTAGTATCTCCCTTTTGTGGATTGGGCATATTATAGAGCCCTTCCAAGATTTCGGATAGTGTTCTCTTTGTATACAATAATTAAAGAAAACTTGCAGAACTGGAGGCCACCACTCTTCAAAGGATCTATACATATCCACCAGTATTTTATCTGGGCCTGGAGCCTTATTTGATGATATTTTATTCAAGGCTTCCAGGATTTCCAATTGGGTTATAAATACAGTTTTTGGAAAAATCATACTTTTGGCATTGTTACTGTACATTTGTCAATCCTCTTCTGTTTGTGAAAAATAGAGTCTAGTAAAATATTGTTCCCAAATTTGTGGAGTAATTCCTACTTTTATACAATTAGTATATTTATTGTAACCTTTACTAACTACTGTCCAGAACAGCTTGATGTCCTTTTTGATAATAGACATTCAACGTTTTCCCCACATAATGTTCTGAAATTGTAGTCTTTCTTTCTTTGTGTAATATTTCCTTATAATGTTTCCTTACTTTGTTAATTATTTTATTTGTTATCCTAGAACTTTTATTTTTGTGTTGTCTAACCATTTTGTTTAATTTTTATTTTACTTTATTACATGTTATAGTAAACCATGTGTATTTCTTTTTCTTCCTTAAATCAGTGTAATAAAAGAAGATAAAAACACATATTCTCCCAGGCTATCATACATTAGAACTTGCGATTTGACTTCTATAGTTATCCACCCAGTCATTACTCAAGATTTCCTCAAATTGGGGGATACATGAATTCTGCCGTCTTATTCATTTCATGTTAATAACTTCAATATGGCATTGTTCCGCATATCCTTATACACCTATCTCCTATTTCCATTTGGCATTTTGTAAGTACCTGGAAGTGTGAGGATTCTGGTCATGTAGTAATTCTAAATCTCTTATTTTACTAAATGCTTCTGTATATCCCCAAACACAGTCTATCACTGATGAGCCATTTGGGCCTATGAAAGTATACTTTCCTTCCAGGTCACTTTTAGTTCTTCCATTAAAGAACCAGTAATCCAATCTGGACATTATATTAATCAGGCATTTCCCATTTTATTGTTTATCTCTTGACTTACGCTGACAAGTTATATTTTTATTTATTATATTTATACCATCTGATAATTCCTGATTTACCAAATTGCTTTCTGTTATTCTTGCAGTAAAGTCTCCTAAGACTATTATGATACTCTGCTCATATTCATCTATTACACCTTTCATTAATGATTTGAAAGTTTTCAAATATTCATCTTTGGTTATTTTATTAGTTGGTGATATATAAACATTAGAAATGTTACCGTTATTTTATTAGTAACCAATTTAAGCACTTGACAATTTGATAATTTCACATTTAGAGCTGTTTATGTTAAAATTTAAGCTTGTCATTATATAAATTGCTAGACCTGCTATTGGTCTGCCATTTTTCTTACATTTAGTTGCTGGGAGATTAAAACCTGAATAAATTGGGATCATAGGAGATATTCTTCTTTGTGTATCCATGTCTCTGGAAACAAATATCAGTTTTAATCAAAACTCCTTAAATTCATTGTCCGCTATCTAAACAGCAGCCCTTCCATGTAAGGATATATAACTCTATTATTGTCTCCACCAAATTCCCACCTCTAGAATCCGGTTGCCAGTTTGAATTAATATCCCTAAAGGGCGGGGCAAAGGAATTGATTGTTTCCAAATACAAAGTACAAGCCACATGTCCTGGGTCTATCTGAAACATGGCTTAAGCCATACCACAGTGATGCCTCCTACCAACTCCCCAGCTACTCATTGCTGCAGTTTGACAGGTCTGGCAGAAAGAGGGGTGGTGGCATTGCACTATATGTGCAGGACCACATTAGTGCCACAACTATTGCTTGCTCCTCCCCTCCTCAGTCAGTGAATGGCTTGTTGCTGAAATTGTTCTGGGTGCATTGAAAAAATTGTGTATTGGCTGCTATTACAATCCTCCCTCAGAAGGTGCTCAGGGACTATTAGATTTCCTGGATGGCCTTGCAGCTGCCCTCCTCCAGGGACACCATCATACCTGGGATTTCAGCCTCCACTGGACTGAATCCCCAGTACCAGAATATGCACACCTGCTAAGGATGCATCACCTTGAACAAGTCATCTCCTCCCCTACCAGATACAACCCCTGCTCCACCAACCACTCCATCCTTGACTGGTTTGCCATAAACTACGTGAATCTAGTCCTCCAAGCAGGCACTATGGCTGACTCTATCAGTGACCACACCCCTGCATATGTCACTCTAACCACCAAATCAATATGTCCTCCCAACAAATTGCTGTCTTTTAGGAAATTCAAATGCCAGGATTCAAACTTAGCGATAAGGAATGCCTGGGCCATAAACTGGTCCTCACTGTAACAACTGAAAGATGTCTTCATGGCAGTGATGCTTTTTATGGAAGCTTTTCGCAACCTTCAGGACAAATATTTCCCTTGCACCACCAGGAGGGTTAAAGGTGGTAACACCGCTGGCTATCAAATGAACTTCTGGCCCAAATGAAAGTAGGGGACAAAATCTGGCAAGCCTTCAAGGCATCCCCTCCCCCTAATTATGCAATGCATACAGGCGACTTTGTAACTCCTGAAAGCAGGCTGTGAAGTCACTCAAGTGTAAATAAAACACCAACCTACAAAACTAGTCTCTTGGCAACACCCATAGCTTCTATACCTCAATTAACACCCTCATCAACCCCAAATCAAATAAACACATAATGGAACTTACCTCCCCCTCCGGTCCCATTTCTGACCCAGGCAAGATCGCTGATACCTTCAATAGAATGTTCATTGACCTTACCACCTACACCAGGAAACTCCCTCCACGGCCTCCCTCCACCCAGAAAAACCAGCCATGCTGCCCACAGACAACAAGCCCTGTCTTTTATTTCACAGCCATTGACCATAGTGTCACTGGCAAACTCCTAAAGACGCAACCCACCAGGGGCAGCCCAGGTAGCGATGGTCTGTATCCCACCTTTCTGAAATTCCTCTCCCCTGCCCTTGTAAAGCCACTGATCCACATATTTAACCTTGCCCTCTCATCATCTACTGTGTCTGACTCATGGAAGCATGCACATGTAGTGCCTATTTTCAAATCCAGCAATCCTGCTGCCCGAAAACTACCATCCCATCTCCCTCCTCCCACATCTAAGCAAACTATTAGAAAAATCACTCACCACCAGCTATCTGAGCATCAAGAGAAGTACAACCTCTTGAGCCCCTCCAACATGGCTTCTGCAAACACCACAGCACCTCTTCGGTCTTGGCCTTTTTCTCCAACCATGTCTTTAAAAATATGGACATGGGCACGCATCACAGGTGAGGTGTTTGTGGACCTATCAAAGCCTTTGACCTTGTTGACCACCACCTTCTCCAATCCACCCTGCTAAACCTAGGCTGCTCTCTGGATGCCACCACTTGGTTTATCAGCTACTTTGATAACATATCCTAGTCTGTTCTGATAGGAAAAGATACCTCGGCTGCATTACCTGTCCATACTGGTATCCCCAGGGCTCCATACAGGGCCTCTGTTTTCTCACTGTTCATAAATGATCTTCCCACAGAAAGCATACACTGTAATGTGCTCCTCTATGCTGATGGCCTCGTCATCTACCATAGTGCCAAGTCCCTCAAATCTATATCTTCTACACTCACTACAAACTATGAATCAGCTCATCATTGGTTCATCTCCAAAAACTTTTGCAAATGAGAAAAAATGAAGGCCGTGCTCTTTGGCTCAAAGCCATACCTGCAAAGGCCACCAAATCAAAACCTCATTACACATAGTCACCCTGCAGGCCCTCCTTTGACACTGTATCCTCCTTCAAATACCTTGGAATAACTCTTGATCCCTCCCTTACCTACAATGACCACATTTCTAACACTATGAAGAGAATCCACCAGAAGCTGGGGGCAGCCTACTGTGTTAAGAGCCTTGTTAGTTGACCGGTGCCCACATTTCATTACCAAGTGGCCATTATAATATTAAAAACTGATCAGAAAGCTGCCAGTCATTGACTATAATGGGGTGTGCCCCTGTGCTCTCCCTAGCATCTCGTCACCATGTTAGAGAGCGGTGGGCGGGGCATGGGTGGCACTTAGAACCAGGAAGTCCTTGGGACCCGGTTTACTAAATTTTATGAGTGAAATAGATTTTTAATGATGGGATAGTTTTTTACCATCTTCATACTACCAGCATGCTGTTGAGTTAAGCCAACCATATGTCAAGGGCAGGGGCTGAGACTGGTAGGGCTCTTTAACCCCTATTTTTAAGATATGATGCTTATGTATCACTGTTTCTGATACCACTGTGCTGACTGTTTTATATATACCTACTGTATTATAACTTGTACCTATTGTCTGTGCCATTGCAAGGCCCAGGTCGCTACTGAAAATGGTCCTTTGGATCAGTTTGCTCACCCGGTTATCAAAAACATAAATTAAATAACTAAATATTTGATCATTTTGGGCACTGGTACCGGCACCTTTTCTGGCTAATGTTTCAACATCTGTATAGCAAAGGTTATAAGGGTCCAAGACTTTAGAGGCTTATAACACTAGTGCAGTCAATTTACTAGATTGAAATGTAATGTAAGTCTGTGGCATATTTGAATCAACCGTGTGCACCTGTATGAATTTTATGGTACTCTTATTAATATTCATGCCTAAATCACAAGACAGATAGTTACCTATTTCCTTTTTTAATGAGCCTATAGTGTAATCTCTGGCCACTTCCCAGCTAAAGAGTGAGAGAGTCTTATTCTCCCACTCTGTGGCTCTGGGGAGGTAATAGTTTGAAATCACCTTTTTGGCCTTCTCCAGCCAAGGGATATCACACACCAATTCTTGCCTTATCATAGATTCTCCACTGCAAGCAGTGGGCACCATGAGGTGGAAGCATATAAATACCTATTTACGTAACTCATTTTCAGTTCCCAAATTTTCTGAGCCACATCCTCCTTTGAACAATATACAACACACAATCTTTGTAGTCTAAATTTGGAGGTCTCATTGCAAAGATTTCTCCTCTGTCATTTACGACATGCAAAAATTTTGATATCCAATCAGTAAGTGGCTGTTTAGTCTCATTTATCAAACTATGAATCCCATACATTTCAATCAAGAATTCCACTTTGGAGGTAGATAGAGAGTGAAAACCAAGAGAAACAGGGGTCAACTTTTCACCCTGCTTCTTTGGCATCTTGATTTGGGACTGTTAGAGTAACACTTGGTCTCCCTTCCAAAATAACTTTCCACCTCTATAGGTGCAGAACTCAGATTAAAATCCTGTCTAGCTGCAGTTAATGTGTCCACATTCTCATTGTCTGTATGTGATCTATTAATTGCATCTCTTATGACAATCTCAGCATCGACGTTGTGGGTTCTCTCTCTATTAAGTCTCCTTGATATGGGGGACTTACTGGATGCTTGACCTTGATTATTATTTGTTTCCCTAATTTTCTTTTTGCCTTTTTTGGTTTCCCCACTTGATTACTGGATCCCTTGTGTCCCTATTTGACCATATTTGTTGATTTTGTTTTTTTAAACTGACCTGCGGTTTCCAAATTTGCCAATTCTGGGATACATTCCTCCCTTTTTGGAATGGAGGAGGCAAATAACATGCATGGCTCTGTTATATTTGGCAGCAGAGTTTGCTTTTAGCTGGTTTTCCTCTTCAGTAAGGTCAGAACTATTGTTAACCTTTGGCTTGTTAATGAATCTAGCAAGGCCTTATTATATGTGACATCACCTCTTAATTTGTCCAGCTCTTGTTTCAAAGCCACATATTCTCAGAATGATTACATTTGCATAGTACTGATTTTAATCATTTCCAAAATTTGTGGTGGCAAAGATGAATTTGAAGTAGTCACCTTTATTTGTAAAAAAATTCTTTATTGCACTTAATTCCTTTTTCTGTGTCAAGTCATTATAGTTTGATTATCACTGGCAATTGAAGGTGAGGAAAATGAGGAGGGTTAGGAAACCCAAGGAAGGTGAGGCAGAGCTATAATCTTTTGATAATTTTGACTATCTTGACTTGAATCTAACTGTTTAAGCTTACACAAAGTGTAATTTAGATCTTTAGGATTTGGTGGAAGTAGTTTAATTTGCTGCCATTTATTGCCTCATTTCCCTTGACATCAGCACTCAAAGGTACCTGTTCTTTATTAAGTTTAAGATTATTATTTGCCTTTGAGACCCACCACCCTTATTAAGGTGACCTTTCTTGTCCCAGACTAGTGATGGAGCATTTGTCAAAATCAGTAGAAATTTCCCATGATGTAGTTAAATTCAGGGCTGATTCAAGTTCTCTTGTAGTTTTATTCTGGGCCAAAAAACTACCAGATTGGTCTGACCAGCTACATAAGCTGTAGCTGTCTAATGAAATTATTTCATCTTGTAAGTTTTGTGTGGCTTGCATATCTCTAGCATCTTTAATGTTAATAAGGGTTTCACTTTTGGACCTATCTACCAAAGACCCTCCGTTCTTCCACAGAATGTCAGAGAGGGTTGCCTCTTTGGCTATGTTGGGAGTAGAAGTATCAGGTTCTATGCCTCTGAAGAAAGCGGTTACAGTATCTTAGGCTGCTTTGTGATGCTGTAGAACTAGTTATTTTCGCACAAAGTAAATTTAGCGCAAACACAAACGCAGCCATAATTGCGTAAATTTATTTTAGCGCTAAGTCACAATCACCACATTCACTATAATAGAAAAAAATACTAAAAGTGCTAGTTAGTGCAAATTTATTTTCATGCAGGTTGGTACTTTAGTGAAACTAGTGAAAATGATTTTACAGTGAAATTTCAAGTTCTACATTATTATCTTCACCCTTTGGTTTGATGACTCCTTTAGTGTCCTCAGCATTCTTGTTTTACCATAACCAGGGTTTCTTTCATTAACGTCTTACTTTTTGTTTGATTGATTTAATTGGTTCATTAAGGAGCAAGATGAGCCACTTCTAGTATAGAACATTTTCCTGACTTTTGGCTAAAAGCCTAAATTTCAAGCTTATGGCACTTCATAGCACTTAGCGCTTGAGTAACACTACAAAATAAATCTGAGCGAAATCAATTCACAATGTAAACAATTTCTGAAGTCCCATAAGATTTCCTGATTTCAGGCTTCATGCTTCTGAGTTCAAAGTTCATATTTTGGATTTTAGGTTGACTCTTCAGCTTCTGTTTAGTCAGCAATAACTGGCCAAAGCTAATAACAAATTATGTATAATAAGCGATCCTTATATTTTGAAGGCTTATAACGGCTGTCGAAGTTCTTTTAAATCCAGAAATAACCAGATATGTCTGAAAAATCCTTATGAGTGTTGTCAGAGCCCACAAATAGCTTTTGCAGGTGGGTCAGACAACAGTTTCTTAGTAATTTTCTCACGATGCGTTAACTTAAGGAGGACCAGAATCTTTGGTTGCACAGTAGTTCACAAAGTGTTTAATTTCCTTGAGTCTTTCACAAGGAAAACAAAAGAGCAAATATAAGCAAAGAGAAACAAAATTTTATCTAAACAGCCACATAAACAGCTTGTGTAACAACTATGATAATAACAACTTCAATGTATTCCATTATACAAGATATAATAAATATTATGTCCTTTGTCCTTTCATAAAGCTATTATCAAAACTGTTGTCCAAGCTACTATCAGACAGTCAGTCAGACAGACTATAGCTAGTTTCTACTTTCTGATTTCAGATCTAAAAGTTTCTAACATTGTAAAGATTTCCTAAGAAAGCACACAAATATATATAAACACAAATATAATTTGGCTTACTTTTATCAAGTCTCAAGTACTCTGATAAGTTGTCAGCTAGTAGAGTAACACTGGGATGCCAAAAGACACCTGAGGCCACTGAGATAAAAGAAAAACACTTTTTCTTGGCTTCAATTCCATCACCAAGGACAAGTGCAGTATGTCAGCTATAATGGATGCCAGCCATTAATCTGCTCCCAGTTTTCGGTTCAGATGACTGGCATGCTTATTTTAAATAACATAGCCTTGACTGGCTTTATTGGCCTTGTTACACTATAACCAAGGTGTCCAGTGCAGAACACAGAAAAACAAACTGTGTCCGCAGACAGCGTTCATGCAAGCATACCAAAGGTGGCAAAAATCTGTGCTGCTAAATATACAGTATATAGTATATTGCACGTGAGCATATGGACATGAAACAAAGTGCAGAGTGAAGATTAAAACATTTCAAGTTACTGGTTTCCTGAAAAAGCAGCAAGTTAGGTAATATAGGACTAGAGTCAGAGTATCCAGTATTGCAACTCATGGTGCTCAAAAACTATCTATCTGGCTGGCTGGCTGGCTAAATAGCTCATGCATGCGCTTACATATCAATCTGGCTTCAGGAAACATCACTCCACCACCACCTCCCTTCTTTGGCTCACTGATTCTATCCTCATGGGAATGGACAATGGCCAAATCACCTCGGCCATTTTTGTCAGTCTAGCAAAAGCCTTCGACACAGTCTACCACTCCCTTCTCCTTGACACCCTTTCAAGAGTTGGGCTAGTCCCCTTAGCCACAGACTGGTTCAAGGCATACCTCACTGGCAGAACCCAATCAGTCAAGATCTCTGACACAATTTCCCCACCCCTGCCGATAAGAACTGGCATCCCCCAGGGATCAGTATTAGGCCCCATACTATTCTCTATTTTTCTAAATGATCTCCCGTCCACCTGCTCTCCATTCTCCTCCATTCACATGTATGTTGATGATACAGTCTTGTATGCATCTGGCTCCTGCCCCACCGAGGTTGCATCCAACTTGCAGCACGACTTCGACAAGGTTCAGCACTGGTTTGCAAACCACCAACTATCTCTCAATGCCAGGAAAACAGTCTTCATGACTTTCGGCACCAGGCAGAGACTTACCAGGTTTCCTTCTCTACCCTCCTTCCACACTCATGATGGGACTTTAGTCGAGGACACATCTTCCTTCAGGTATTTAGGTGTCTAGCTGGACTAACACCTGATCTTCTCTGGTCATATTGATGCCATTCAGAAAAAATTGCATCCCAAGCTCAGTGCCTTATTTAGGAACCATGCCTGCATCCCACCCACAGCTAGGCATGAGATTGTCCAGAAGATGATCCTACCGATCTTCAACTACTGTGACATAGTCTGTGGTGCTGCCCCTAAGTCCTCCCTGGCCAGACTAGATACCCTCTTGAACTCTTTTTGCCATTTTGCCCTTGACACCTGCTCCACACTCATCATTGTGATCTCTACCATGCCCTATCCTTCCCTTCCCTGATAAACTGTCATCTCTCTCACTGTGCAAAATTCACCTCCAAGCACTGGCTGGGTGAACTTCTCTCCTATCTCTCCACTGCCTTTACAACCAACAACCCCTCCTTCTCACTCCCTAAGATCTACCAACTTACAAACTCTGGTGGTCCCATGCCGCTCCACCCTTATTGGTCAATCAGGTTATTCTTATCGCCTCCCAGAAATCTGGAATTCAGTCCCCCCTCAAATTCATCACTCATCCTCTTGCTACTCCATTAACTCTTCCCTTAAGAACTTCCTTGCCCCTTTCTGTGCCTGCCATGACCGTCCCTAATTCCCCCGCCATCTCCCCTAAGCCCATATTACCATATGCCTACTCCCCACCACTCCTATTTCCCTCTGATCATGCTCCTTCTAGTCCCCCTACTCTCCCTCCTCCTCCTAAAGTGTTCCTCCCCCTTCTTTCTCTACCCTTACTCTATCTCTCTCTCTCTCTCCTGTGAATTCGATCACTGCCTTGTGCAGGCAGGATCCATAGTGCACGGTGGACAACAACTTTCTCCCCTTTCCCCTAGTTCTCCTTTTATTGCACCGCCTCGTTCACTGCTAGATCACTGTCTTGTGCGGGCAAGGTCACCCAGCATACTGGTGGGGTACTCCCCCCCCTACTAAAGTTGACCTCTGCTACCCTCTACCACAACATCCCTCCCCAGCACCTCCCTCTCTCGCATCACTATATATAAATAACTCTCATTGCCTATAACCTGTGTCCTACCAGTAGAGCTGTCCACTGCCCTGCCCAGATAGGGATAACAGGACAGTGTTGAATCAACTCCCCTTCCCCCCAGATACCCCCTCTTATAATACCTCTCTCTTATCGCCCTGTCACTCTACCTTTCCTCTCCTCTTACCCCCTTCCGGTTAACATAGCCCTAACCTGCCTATCCCTACACTCAATTAAGCACTTATAACCTACCCCATACCCCTCTTCTATGCACTGTAGTCTACTCTGTCATCTCTGTTTGCCTCAAAAATCGTGTTCTGTCTGTATCTCTTTGTAAATTTCCTTTCCCTTCTTCCATTCTGCCCTCTGCAATTTTTCATTCCCTTCTTCCATTCTTCTTTGCTTTACTTCAATCACTGTAAATCTTGAATATCTATGTTACACTAATGGCTACCAATTACTATTAGGTCACCTTACCATCTAGTGCTGCATACTGTTGCCAAGTTGTTATATGTGTTCCAATGTTACCAACTGTCACCAACTTTTTCCAGTTTACTATATGTGTCTTCATATCTACTGTACTTAACTGTTGCATTGTTAGCCAATGGGTAAAAGGTAGTAGTAGCTGTTATTGGCAGTGGCAGTCGCTATTTTGACAGTCGCTATTTTGTAGTCGCTATTATCACATGGAACCTAGCCAATGTTATATACCTGTAATCCCTCCTGCTGTCATTGTATGCAAGTGAGTAAATTGTATTCCAACATTGGCATTTCTCTGTATTCTATACCATTGCTCTCCCATCAGCTGGGAGATAAGCAACTTGTTGCTCAGCATACCTTCCTGGTGAAACATTTCAATTAAATAAAATAAATAAGAAGGGTCATGTGCACAAAATTAGCATATGGTGCGAAATGTAGATGTAAACAGTTGTAACAAACAAAATAGCAATAACAAATTATTAATAAAACAATAGTAAACATATAAAAGCATATAAGAATATAAACTGCCTAATGGAGCAGCAAAGTGCAACCGTTAACTGTCTGTCCCACCTAATAAGACTAAAGGTTTTTAAATGAGCTGATATTCACATAAAATGAGAATAAAAACACATAAAAATGTTTAAATAAAGCTTCTGTAGCTGAATACATCCCTTTTAAGGAGCCTCTTTAAGCAGTATCATAACTGGTGAATGATGAAGGCTGAATCTCTGGCACACAGCCGGACACACTGAATGGCAGGGTGCGTTGCTCGTCTGCTCTAAAAGCCGCTCTGAAGGCTTCTCTCCTTGTTCACAATCCCACACTGCTATGGGAAAACTCCCCTGGCCACCAATGGGCCTTCCTCCTGTGACCAAAAAGAGTAAGAAGCAGTGAGGAGACACACGGTGAAGGCCAGCAAAAAGTTCAGCCGGTAAGGAGACCAACTATTAAGGCATAGGTGGCATACCTTTTATAAAAGAATTGCAAGCAATGTCTCCCTGTTTCACAATCCTCCTCCACAAGATAGAGAGCATGTAGCTAGACGTCCATCTCAATCAGTCTCCCTAATTAAACAAGCCCCATGGGCCACAGTTGCTTCCCAGCTGTCATTGTGTTCGGGACTGTGCCAGTTTATTGAGACACAAATTGCAGTCGAAAGATGTTAAGTTGGAGTTTTTGACATGCATGCAGAATGGGGTCATTAACCATGTGTACACCAATATAGTGTAACCCTGTTCCTTGAGTGTGGTGCAGCCCAGTCTCTTACAGTGGGCTGGGATCTTTAGGCCTTAGGACAGTAGGCTCGGGGTATTTGAGTGTTAATTGGAGTCTGTACAAGTAGTGCGATGCCTCCACCTAGCAGGAGCTGACTGATGGTGCCAGATGATTTCTACCAGGAAACTAAAATAGGGTATTGCCCACCCGCATGCAGTATCAGGGGACTAGCACAATAGACAACCACACAATTAACAATGAATTGTGTTACAGCATGTGGCCTTTACCTTTAAACCACAATAACTCTTATTGAATAATGCAGAGGAAACAATATATGCAGCTTGAACAATTACACAGCAGGGTTTATTTAGGGAATAGGGACAAATAATAGGAATTTTAAGGAAAATGGTAAATATAAAGAGCAATTACAATTAAAACAAGCATTTGTCATGCTGAATGTTGTCTCGCTGGAATTGGCATTGGTAGTGCAGGAGTTAGGGATGCATAATAGGAATGGCAGTGAAGTATTGAACTGAAGCCAATGCCACCCTCAACCTGCAGAGACTGACAGGTGTTAGGGTGTCCCTTTGGGTCATCAGCTATAATGCTTATTCCATTCTACCTCACCTACCCTGCAGACACTGACAAGTGTTGGTGTGCTTTAGAGGTCATTGGGCCTTATACTTACACCATTCCATAAGGAAATATGCTGAGGTGGGCACAGTATAGGAGAATGGGGTGAACTTTAGGGCCAAACACTCCAAGGCAGACCTCAATGCCTGTCACAGGCTGCAGGGTGGGGGTGGGGGGTGGAATGGTATGAGCATTACAGCCAATGATCCCAAGTCACACCCCTGACGCCTGTCAGTCTCTACAGGGTGGGGCGTTACAGTTGGAAATCCTAACTCCATAGGTGCTTGTTGGTATCTTCACTCCAAATGTTCAACATAGGCTTTTTGTGATGCCACCCCATGAAGAGTGGCACTATCAGTTTGTTAGCTGAAAGGTAGTTTTGCACAGTGGCTATGCCATTTGGTGACACAGGGATGAAAACACATTTTGGGCAGGATGTGGAAAATGACAACTGTATTGTTCATGAGGAAGTGTAAAAAAATTGCAACGTTAAAAATCTGGAGTGAAAATATGAAAAATTGGTGAAGTCATGAGCATGCATAGAAACAGCATAACACACGTCCGTAACCCAGTTATTTTTGGATGTTTTTTAACCACTTTTTCAAAATAGGCATTTTGGGACCTCCCCTCATGAACAGTGGCACTGTGATTTTGTTAATTTGTCCCAAAAGTTGTTTTCCTACAGCGGCCACACCATTGTGCGCCATAGGTGCGAAAACACATTTAGGGCAGGATGTGAAACATGACAGCTGTACTGTTCATAAGGAATTGTGAAAAAATGCCAGTGTAGAAAATCTGGCATGAAAATATGGCACATTGGCAAAGTTACAAGGGTGCGTGGAAACTGTGCAATGCACGCTTGTATCACAGTTATTTTATGGACGTTTGTCACCAAATTTTCAACAAAGGCATTTTAGGACCTCTGCTCATGAACAGTGCCACCAGCATTTCCTCAAACTGTTCTGAAAACTGATTTCACACAGCAACTGTGCTATTGTGCGCCAGACGTGCAAAAACATATTTCGGCCAGGATATGTAAAATGACAGCTGTACTGTTCATAAGGAGGTGTGGGAAAATGGCAATTTTGAAAATCTGGAGTGAAAATATTACAAATTCATGCACGCTCATAAAAAGGCAATTTTTTGGATTTTTCCACCAAATTTGCAACATAGGCCTTTTGAGAGCCCCCCTCATGAACAGTGGCACTGTTGTTTCATTAATCGGTCCCGAAAGGTGATTCCATGCAGTGACCACGAAATCACCTTTTGTGACAGAATAATGCCATGACAGTGACTGGATTCATGAGGAGGGGTCCCAATAACTCCATGTTGAAAATTTGGTGCCAAAATTCCCAAAAATGCCCAAGATATGCACCAAAGTTGAAAAAAACCAATTTATGCCATCATACAACTTACCGGCATTTCTTTAGTTTGCAGTCGACTTTGAAGAATGCAGGCGTGTTCCCGGTCCACGAAGATCAGCGTGCCAGGCTCCAGAGGTAAGTATGGGGTGGGGGGTGTGTGGGAGGCAGAGCACACAGAGGGTGGGGGCAGGGAGACTGAGAGGGACTATTTTCTTCTTTTACAGGTTTAAAAAATAAAAAAAAAAACATTGCGGGACAGTTTTCTTTTTTAGGGGATTTAGCACACTGGGGTGGGTTCCAATGTGCCACCTAAGTGTTTTTGGGGGAGATGCTGTAGCCAGCAGGTTGGGCACCCCGTCGGCTTTATCGTGGGGAGACCAGAGGTTGGGCACCTCCGCACACAACAAAAGTGAGGGGCATTATGCTGATGAGGAGGGGCTCTCCCATTGGCAAAATAAATGGGGAAGGGGGACTAAAGCCGGCGGGGATTGGGCTCCTGTCGGTAAGAAAGACTGTTGGGGTGCATGATGCCTAGTGGGATTGGGCACCCTCTCATCATACATTGTGAATGGGAGGGGGATTATTATGCCGATGGGAAGTGTGCTCTCCATCAGCAAAAGAAGTGCATCGGGGCACTCTGCAGGCGCTGTCACCAGGCACATCAGGAGGGCATGTTATTGTGGCGCTGCATGATTGCAGTGGACCTTTTCTGAGATCTGGTGGCCACCTGATGTATGTCTGGTGTCAGCGCCTGCAGCAGCCTTATTGGGGAATGAGGGACGCACCTTCTGATGCATGCCCTCCATTCACCCACAGTGACAACACCTCCAAATCTGCTACTAGTGCAATATGTGGGCTGGCGCGCACACGAGAGCCAACATAAAAAGGGTATCAGAAATGCTGTAATCTGTTCGGCTGTCAGCATTCTGAAAGCCATACATTAATCTCTGTGACACTGCCATGTACTTCTTGATCACCACAGCGCATTAATTCTTCCTGTCAACATGTCATTCTCTGGCACTGCTGAATGACTGGAATAATACATTCTGATTCTGAACCAGCATTCTCAAACCATAGGTGGATGAACTATTATATTAAAAATCTCCCTCTGAATGAGGAAAACATTCCAAAGGTACACTTCTAACACTTACCTTTTGGAATAATTTTTACAACAACAAAAAGGCACTCCTAGGAGTTAGACTGACAGTTAATCACTCCCTAGGGGCAATATAGCACTCTGCAGTCCCTCATACCACATTATGCCCCGGGGGGGTTAACAAACTGTTAATGTAACCACTGGTGACGCCTTATTGCTTAAATCCCATCCTGGGGACCGGAGTAAAATTCAAGTTCAGCCTGCTTGATACTGGTATATGCTGTTATAATGGTGTACTTCTTTGACAGCAGTGCCAGCTGAGATGGTGCTGGACATCATTCATTTGCACTGTTGGTCTGTGGTGCCATTGCTATTGTAGAAGCCATGTGGTCCAGAAGTCTTAGGGATTCCTGTGTAGTCCTCGTTTGACCGACTGGAAAGTGTTTGCACACCAAATCAGAGCTTCTGCCCTTTGCAGAGGGAGGAAGGTTTTGCTCAAGTTCTGTGCACATATGTACTTCAGAATCTGTATGGGTTACAGGGTGACTTTTCTAAGTTTAGGAAGACATCTAACCTTTGAAGGGTGACTCCACTGTTTGAACTGAGCACTCTGCTTCCTCCTTTGTTCTTCGACACACTAGCCATTCATCAAGGTAATGAAACACCACTACACCCTGCCTGCACAGATAGGATGACACCACTGACAAGCACTTTGTGTACCCTCGAGGTGCTGTGGTCAGACCAAAAGGCATTGTTTTGAACTGAAGAAAAAATTTGTAACTCAACACTCACAGAGTAAATGTACTGTAAGTGCAGACTTCAATAGTCTAATTTAAGTTCACTGGAAATGTGAGATAACATAGAGACTGGCTAGCTGCCCTACGCCTTGAACTTACAAGCTTTTCATGGGGGATGGGTAGACTCAACCAGTGGTGTGTCCACTTCAAAGTGCAACAGTTGAAGTAGTAGTATGTAAAAAGTTAACGGCATAAAAACACTTTAAATGTAGCTTGATATGTAGCTGCACAATTCAATAAATTTAATGCATTTTTTACCAATCACAGTTCTCTTCCTGTAGAAGTCTTTCATTTTACTTTGCTAGTCACAGACCAATGTATATTTGTCAATCTTTAATCTGATATTTACTGAACCCACCCAAAAATCCATGATGAACTCCAGAAATAGTGAAGTGGAATGAGAGAGGAACCTCACCATACTCAAAAGTATAGAAGTAACACCCCTGTACTATAAAACAAAAACAAAAACAAACAAAAAAAAAACAAGATGAATACTAGATACTAAATAGTAAACATTCATACAACTGGTATATTATTATTATCTTATAGAAGGAAGTGTGGCTAAGTAAGAAAAGATGGACAGGGTTCCATAGGGTTCAGTACTGGGATCGATCCTTTTCAATGTATTTATGAGCGATATAGCTGACGGACTAGATGGGAAGGTGTGCCTATTTGTGGACAACACAAAGCTCTTCCATAGGGTGGACACACATGAAGGGACTCATAAGATGGAGTCCGACCTAAAGAAACTAGAAAAATGGTCAAAAGCTGGCAGTTGAGATTCAATGCCAAAAGTGTAGAGCTATGTACCTAGGAAGACACAACTCGGAGAAAAACTACTATCTGAATGAGGAACAGTTACAGGCAACAAAACACAAAGCGTGATTTTGGGGTTATCATCTCTGATAACATAAAGGTAGGCAAGCAATGAGAAAAGGCTGCACAAAAGGCTAACAGCACGATGGGTTGCATGAGGAGAGGTATCTCAGGTAGGAAACTGGAGGTGATTATACTGCTGTACTGATCCTGGTGAGGCCTCACCTGGAGTATGCGTCCAGTTCTGGAGACCACACCTTAGGAAGGATGTGGACTGATTGGAGACCATACAGAGGAGAGACAAAGATGGTGCATGGTCTGTATCACAGACCTTATGAGACAAGACTAAATCAACTCAACTTATACTCCCTGGAGCAAAGAAAGGATAGGGGAGACATGAGAGACACTTCAAATACCTAAGGGTATAAACGAGGTACAGGGTAGAGGTCATGACATGTATCTGAAGGGGGTAGGTTCAGGAGCAACATGAGGAAGTTCTTCTTTATGGAGAGAGTGGTGGAGCCTTGAAACAGCCTGCTGCCGGGGGTGGTGGGGGCAAAGAGAGTCAGGGAGTTCAAACTGGCATGGGACAGACAACGTGGTAACTTAGGGAAGGCTACCAGCTTTGGGTGGAGTTGAATCAAAGGGCAGACTAGGTGGGTCACACGGTCAGTCCCCATCTGCCATCATATTCTATGTTTTTATATTTCTATGTGGTAAGGGGTATTGTTTCAGGAGACAGAGAGAGAGACAAAAGAGAAAGAACGAAGAAAATAAAAAAGAAAACAAGGAAGGGCAGGGGCAAAGTAATAGATAAAGCTACGCATACAAAAAAAATGGACAAGTGAAGAAAAGAAGACATCTTAGATGGTAATGTCAAGTTTTTTATAGTGAACTTGGATGAAGATGTTTTTCTACACACTGAAATTCATTTTTGGGTTATAAATCAGTTAGAACATTTACTGTTTCAAATGTGTGTGGTGCTGTCCCTGTGTCACAAAATGTGACTGTTACAAAATGGCTAGAAGAGGATCCTATGATGACAGGACACAATATCATATACAGAAGACATATTCAGAAATTAAACACGATGTTCACCTCTTTAGTGTGGTCACTTGAGACCCTGGAAAGGGCTTGCAGGGAAAGATTAGCCTCTTCACAGATGACATTACAATATGTGGCAAGAGGCCACCCTGATGGCGCAGTGCCAGTACATTGCACTGCCATGCCGACAACCCAGGTTAGGAAGCGACCCCGAGTCAGGAGGCAGGTCAAGGCCGAGACAGCTGCTGCTCAGCAGTGTCACTTGGCTATGGAGGGCTGGCAGCGGGTTCCACCACCACATTGATCCCTGTGGCTGGGCCAGGGAGCTGGCTCCTGTTGAGGGGGAAGCTGTGACTACACAAGGCTGACAGAGGCACCCCCACCAGGGGCGGTGGAAGTAGGATGAAATGTGAGATATAAACTCCATAGCTGTCTGAATGATGGCCAGGTATAGCCTGATCAGGGCATATCCCTGAAATGAGCCACTGGCCAGGGTAAAAATGTCTGTAGTAGTAAAAAGATATGTGGCAAGGTAGACAACAAGGAGAAAGTAAAGGAAATAAGGAGAGGCCCAGTAGTAGTAGTAGTATTAGTAAATGTTATTTATATGGCACCCATCCCCTCAAGCTCTTGGTACCTTGCAACCGAACGATAAATAGCACCACCAAAAAAGGAAACTAACATACAGTATAAATACTGCATAAAATAGTCAGGCAAACAATAACATAATACTTTTATAATGCATGGTAAGCCAAAGGAAACAAACTGCTTTTTAGCCTAGATTTAAAAGACAGCAGTAAAAGGGCTGCTCTGAGGTCTTGAGGCAGAGAATTCCAGAGGACCAGAGTTGCCACTGTCAATGTCTGAGTCCCCGATAGTGGGTCTTGGGACCTTGAATTGGCCCAGTTCAGCAGAACAGAGAGGGAAATTTGGTGTGCAAGGAGTCAGGAGATCTGACAGGTACTGTAATCCGAACTCATACCACATAGGGCCTTATAGGTGAGCAAGCCCACCTTAAAGGTGATGCACCGCTGAACCAGCAGCCAGGGTACTTCACAGAGTTCTGGGTTGATATGATCAGAGCTAGATGATCTAGCAATCAATCAGTCTGTCAGGTTCTGCAGAAGCTGCAAGCAGCACATCGAGCCAGCTGACAGCCTAAGATACTGAGCATTACAGTAATCTAGCCATGATGTTATAAAGCAGGTACTAGGGTCTTCAGGTCATATCCAAAGCAAAATAATGCTTAATTTGAGAAATGTTTGTAAGACAGTAAAAGCCACTGCAGACTACAGCCAATACCTGAAACTTAAGTGTTAGATCTAATCACAATGCCCCCTGATTTTTCACCTTTTCAGCTCCTGGAAACAGGGTGCTGGTAAGGGTCACCCAGTTCCACCACTGTCCATGCTGAGGGCCCTGTGATGACCCAAATCAACCACTAGCACCTCCATCTTATCTGAGTCTAGTTCCAGCCACTTAAATGTCATCCAGCTTGGGATCTCAGCCAGGAATTGATTAAGGGAAGAGATCGCATCAGTAGTCCTGAGAACAAACAGTTACTACTGAGTATTGTCTGCACAGCAATGAAAACTCAAGTTGTGCCACCTAATGACCTCACCCAAGAGTAGCATATACATTGCAAACAGCAGGGGGGACTGGACTGAGAATTGTGGGGCTGTATAGGCAAGGGCATCACCAGTAGGAGGCAGGAGGTGATTCAGCCCCTATACAGATCCCTGGTGAGTCTGTACCTTGAGTATTGCGTGCAGTTTAGCAGTCCCCATCTCAAGCAAGATTGTGATCACCTAGAAAAGGTGCAAAGGAGGGTCACCCAAATGGGGCAGGGTACAAAGGGAATTCCACATGAGGAATGGGTGAACAGGCTAAACATGTTCTCACTTGAGGTGAGAAGGAAGTAAGCAGGTAAGGGCTAAACTTTTTAGTGTAGTACATTCAGGGGATCAAAAGAGTGAACTGTCAAACACTGTTCAAATGCAGTGAGGACCTGCAACAGGGGCCATAGATAAAAACAGAAGGAGGTGAATTCAGGAGGAATGAGAAGGAGTACTTCTTCATAGAGACGGTAGTAGTCGATGGAATAGCATGCCAGAGAAGTGGTAAAGATGGTGCAGGGTTTCAAGGGAGTAGGATAGGTATAAAGGGTTGGTAACTGTGTAGGGTTGCTCAGATTTCAGACCATAAATTTAAAATCCTCGGATTCTGAGCTTTTACAGAATTCAGAATGTTATATTCAAGGCCAAAAACTGAATACCAAAACCCTTCGGATCTGGAATCGGAATAGGAATCTGATTCTGCATCCAACTGTACATTAGTAAAAGCCAGGCAGGCAGTATAGCACAGTGGTTTAAGGCTCTGAGCTGCAAATTTTGAGACCTGGGTTTTGAAGCCCACAGCCCCACTTGCATACTGTGTGACCCAGAGCAAAGTCCCTTAACTGCCTTGTGCTCCCAGATCGCACCTGTAAACAAGCTTTCAGCTTAGTGTGTTTCTCCTGGTAAAAAAAAAGCCATTCTCTTTCACCCCTTACCTGCAGCTGCTAGGGTCTGACTTGTGGGGGAGGCCTGGATCATGCAGTTTAGTTCAGGCAGCAGTCCTAAATCACTACCAGGTGCAGGGAGCTTTCTTCCTCTGGATCCCAATCCTGTCTACTGACCCAAATGACCTTCCCCCAGTCCAAGAGGATCCAACCCGACCCTGTCCCATGGCCCCTTAGCCCCGGCCCCACTGGCCGTCACCGACCCCGATCAGTTCAGTTTTGGGGGCAAGCCACTAACAAGCCCAGCATATATAGCACTGTGCTAACTGATACATGCACTGCCCCATCCAGCTCCAGCCAGACTACGGCAATGCCCACTCTTCCCCGAGGACCCTGACCTATTTCTAAATAAAAGAAAACAAACTGCATTCAGTCCCCAATCCCCCACTGCTACACTAGCAAGCACTTGGTTGGTTCTTCTAGTTGCTCTCCCAGAGTTATCCAGGAGGGAGGTGGTGGCCAAGCATAAGCAATCCCCTGTGGTGCAGGCTCTGTCAGATGCAGATGCCCCCGACAATGTCACTTGGACAGCTAACTGTCACCCCTGCAGAGTGTCTATTTCAGCACTATCGCCTATATCCCCCAGCAAAAATCCCACTGTTTTACCAAGTACCCTACCTGTCTGCCCCTCTATTGCTTCCCCTCTGGACTGTACCTCAGTCACTCTATATGGCAATCTGCCATACCCTTTCTACACGTTGCCTGCTCATATACCTATGCAACCGTATGAAGCTATGTTATTATATTCCTCTATAATTGCCTACTTATGTACCTATGTAACCATATGAAGCTATGTTATTATATTCCTCTGTAACTATATAGTGTTCTGTTTGTATGCAATCTGCACTTTTTCTGACGAGGAGCCTTTGGAAATGAGTCCTTGACTCAAAGAATTGTAATTTCGATTTGCACAAATAAATAAATATGTAATATATGCATAGATAGATAGATAAATAGATAGATAGATTTATAAAATGGGTAGGAAATAGCCAGCCCACCAGCACAGCTGCAAGACGTCCGTCTGCAGCCTACATCAGGTTCAGAGATGGACCCAGGAGTCTGGGACTGGCGGGGAGAAGAATTGATCCACAGACTGCTCTCCCTCTCTGGGGGAGGGTAGAGTGTCCAGCGCATTGAGGACCCCTGGCAAGGCTGGGGATCCTCTGCAGCCAGCACTTATGTTTCGGGGGCGGGGTGGATGCTGGCATCATTATGCGTCCCTGCCCCAGTGGGAAAAACAAAGCGCTGGCCGCAAATGATGGCCCTTCTACCCTAGCTCCTCATGAAGATGTAGTCTGCTGGGGGGTCCCTCCCTGAGACCCCACCCTGGGGCAAGCTAGGGCATCGTGACCCATGTTCCCGCAGAGGGGTCACCTGCCCAGCAGTCCCATCCGGGGGAAGCCTGGAGGCTAGGGGGAGCAATTGGTGGGTTGAGGGACCAGAGATCAGGCCACAAAAAAAAAAACCGGGTAGGAAAACCTGTGAAAACTGGAATGGAAAAAACTGAGGTCCCTGATTGGATAAAATACACCACATGACCGTATATCATCCCACAACTACTGCATGCCTGCATTTCTTTCTAGTCTCCAAAACCTGCTAGCTGTCAACCTAGGCCAGGAGATCACCCACACCTCCCACATATAGTCTAGCACAGTCACCACAAAAAATTAATAGATGTTAAAAATCCTTTTGTTCCCTAAGTACCTACCCCAAGGTTTATTTCAATCCCTAAAATTGCACTGTTCTACAAATGTATCACTTATCTGGTTGATTCTGCCATTGTTCTTGTCCTCTACTTTTCTGCTCTTAATTTTTCTCTCAGTTTTACCAGTCTGATCCAGCGGGTGTCCATTCTTGAAATTAGCCTAAACAAAATCTTTTAAAAGGGAAAGGGAACATTGTTTAAGGAGTAGCACACTAAGCTGAAGCTTGTTTCCAGATGCGACCTGGGAGCACAAGGAAGTTAAGTGACTTTCTCAGGATCACACAGTATGCACCTAGGCAGCTTTGGAATTCAAACCCAGGTCTCCAGATTTGCAGCTCAGAGCCTTAACCCACTGCGCCATACTGCCTCTGTCTAGTGGGTCCATTGGGCAGAAATTAGATGAAAGGAAACTTGTTTAGTGCCAGAAATTAATGTAAACCTAGAAATGTGCTGCTGATTCTATAGTGAAACAGATCAAATAAGTCGGCAGCTTTGGTAGTGCAGTGGGTCATGTGAGAAAGGGGTTGCTATTTCAATGCTTGCACTCATCACTATCTGCAGTAATGAAGCTGCTGACTCACTTGCTCTGTTTCGCTATAGAGTCAGCAGCATAGTTCCACATTTACATTCACTTCTGGCACAAAGCAAGTTTCCTTTCATCTAAGTTTTACCTAAAGGTCTGCTTGAGGAATGGTCAAGAGTATGGCAGTTGGGTTTCAATGTAAAAAGTGCAAAGTCATGCACCTACAGCACAGGACACCACAGGAGGAGTATAAAATGAGAAAGAGGGATTGGTGGTCACGAAACAGGAAAGAGATCTTGGAGTAATCATATCCAGATAATCTCAAGGTGGCGAAGCAGTGCAACAAGGCAGTAGGTAGGGCCAGTGGGATGCTGGGGTGGCAGCCTCTCATGACATAAATGAAGCCCTCACCCTCATCACTAATATCCTTCACCAGGTCTGGGATGCACAAGCTCCATGCAGAAAGCTGCCTGTCAAGAGAATACACTACCCATGGATCTCTTCCCATCTTGTTACCCAGCTCAATGCCAGGGACCCAGTGTGGGTCAAGTATAAGTCCTCCGCCAACCCAGTCGACCTCCAGAACTACAGTATAAGATCCTGCGTAACACCTGCACTAAATTGATCCATTCCTCTAAAGCCCTACACTACCAGTCTCAACTTAACACTAATTTACATTCACCCTCAAGCTTCAGGAAAGTCCTTCACTCTCTACTGGACTCCCTGCCCAGTCCTCTACCCCAGATTGCTCAGTCTCTCTGCCCCAGCTATAACCCTCCCCCCTCACCTATACACTGAACCTATCCTTCTCACTCTCAATTGTCCACAAAGCCTGGAAAATGGCCAAGGTCATACCCCTCTACAAGGGCAGCAACTCTTCTTCTCCAGGGACTTACCATGCCATCTCCCTACTCCCTGCCCTGGCAAAACTCCAGGAAGCCCTCATACTCTCTAGGCTCACCTCCTTCCTCAACAGCACTTCCTTCCACTCCCCATTCCAGTCAGGTTTCAGAAAGTCCCACTCTACAGTATCCTCACTCCTCCGTGTTACAGATTCAATTTTTAATGCTATGGACAAAGGCCATCTCACCTCTGCTATCTTTATAGACCTGGCAAAAGCCTTTAACTCAGTGTCCCCATCTCCTCCTCAATAAACTGACCACCTCAGGTTTCTCTTCTACTGCAGTGAAATGGTTCCAGTCCTAGCTCTCTGACCACCAGCAGTCTGTACAAGTTGCAGATGCTCTATCCCTCCTCTCACTACATTTGCAGGTGTTCCCCAGGCTCTATTTTGAGGCCAATTATTTTCTCTGACTTCATAAACAACCTTCCCTCCATCTGTGTCTCTGTGAATATTCACATGTACGCTGACGATACAGTGCTGTGCATGTCAGGCCCCTCTAACAGAGCACTGGAAGCCCCTCTCCCACTTGACTTCCTTACCGTATACAATGGTTTAACACAAACCAACTTACATTGAATACTTAAACGACTGTATCAATGACATTTGGATCCTCCCAGAAACTTACTAAACTCCAGTCTCCCCAATCTTTCAAACCCACAGGGCACTAAACTGGAATCTGTGCCTGCCTTCAAATACTTGGGAGTCTGGCTCGACCCCAGATTGGATTTCTCCCACCACATTGACTCCCTACACACCAAACTCCACCCCAAACTAGGAGCTTTGTATCGTCCAAAGACTGCCTAACCCTCTCTGCTCATTGCAACCTTGTCTCAAACTTAATACTCCCCTTGTTTGATTGCATAGACGTGGTTTATAGGTCAGCCCTCCTCTTCCCTCAGTAAGCTCGACATCTTGTGTAATACCTTCTGTCGTTTCACCACTAATCTCCCACCACTTATTCACCATTGTTCATTTTATTCTGCACTCTCTGTCCTTCCTTTCCCCATCCACCGTCAACTGCATAGTGCATCCTTTATAGCTAAATATTGGTTTACCTATCTCCCAGCCTACCTCTCCTCCCTCCTCTCACCAGCCAGTGCCTCTGACTACCCCCTCCACTCCAGAGACTCATGCACTTTCTCCACCCCTCAGGTGCACTCCTATGCCAGACAATCTGTCTTCTCTTTCTGTCTCCCCCTACTCTGGAATCAGCTCCCTCACTCCTCGGTCATTCAGCTCCCTTTCCTTCCTTAATTACCAGCCAAACTCCCTCTCCCAGCCCTTTCTCTCCTGCATCCCTACCCAGGCTCCCAGTTGTTACCCCCATTCCCTCTTCCCTCTTCACCTGGCTGGTCTCTCCCTCCAAGTTAGCCTTCTAGCCCTAAGTTCAGTGTCTACCTGAACTCCACCTCAAAGCTTTCCCATTGCACAAATCCTTCCCCATCTCAGCCCACCCATCCCACACATACACTGCTCTTTATTTCCTCTCATTCAATACAAAACATATTGTTTTCCCTTATTATTCCTTGATATGCAACTGTAACAGGGATCATTTGTTCATAACTGACCCATAACTGTTTTTAGAGGTATCTCTTTTTGGATTGTAAATATCTGTATATTCTCCTTTTCCCCTTCCCCCAGGTCGCACTAGAAAATGAGCTCCGGCTCAGTTTGCCTTTCCTGGCTGCCAACTTTTTAAATAAATAAAATAAGGAGGGTATCGCCAACAGAAGGAAGGAGGAGGTGTTGCTAATACATAGATTGTTGATAAGACCCCACCTAGAGTACTGTTTCCAGTTCTTGAGACCACATCTCAGGAAGGACATAGACAGGGTGGAAGCTGTCCAGAAGGGGGGGGCAACTAAAATGGTGCAGGGAGAGGCTGAGGCACCTCAAAATGTACACACTGGAAGAAAGGAGGGAGATGGAGGACTTGATAGAGAGCTATAAATACCTCACAGTGTTAAACAAGGTACAGGAGTATTTTCCAGAGGAAAGGATGCATGAGAACAAGGGAACATGCAATGAAGCTGGAAGAGGGAAATTCAGGAGAGATGTGAGGAAATACTTGTTCACTGAAAGAGTGGTGGATGTCTGGAACAGTCTTCCAGCAGAGGTAGTAGGGGCTAAAACAGTGGTGGTCTTCAAGCATGTATGGGTAGGCACAAGGCAATCTTTGCTGGGAAACAGGATGGAGGGAGGGAGCCAGACATTGAGTAAGGTCTGAGTTGAATGAATAGGCAGGGATAAAGGGGCAGACTAGGTGGGCCAAGCAGTCCCTATCTGCCATCAGATTCTATGTTTCTATGTCTGTGAGTCACAATCTACAACAACTGGAGCAGCAGATGCAGTGTCAGCTGCCCTCAAGTTCAGCTGAGCTTATTAAGGTGAACAAAGTGTTATGATTCCACATGAGGCCCATGAGACTCAGACAAGGACCTCAAATCTGAGACAGCTGGAACTGCCTGAGGCAACTGAGGATGATCCGCATGGTATGTGGGTTCTTGGATGGGGCAAACTTACACCTAGGCTGGCACCTCAGTACTGAGGGGTTCTAGAGCACTTGAGGAAATGTCTTACAGATAATACCCCACATACCTTCCTAATCCAGTTGGCTGGCCCACATTAAAGAGACTGGGAAATGGAAGCAGTAAGGAAGATCACGACCACTGGTAACCCCTGATGGAGACTGAGTTTTTTTGCAGTTTCAGGATCTTAGTTTTGCTACCAGGGACTGCAGTAAATCCTTTGATGCTATTCAAACTGAGCTGCAGTCCCTGGGGTGTACCATGCAGTGCAGTACCTCATGAACCTAAAGTTAGTACTCCAGTAGGCAGTACTTACATGCTGATCCAAAGATGCTAGGGTACTGCTGAAAAAGGTCAAAATGGACACTGGACCTCAGAATGAGGCAAAGCAGGACAAGAAAGAATAATCTGTTACTATAGTGAATGCTGTTGAGATTGGGGAAGAGATAAAGCAAACGCGAAGATGGAACTTAGTTATAAAAGCCACATACAAGCTGTTCAATTGCTCCAATGATGATAAACTCTGGTACTGGACTCATGTTTTGTGGTTTGGACTGGGGCATTAGCACTCATGTAGTAATTAAAATGGCACTGGCCATATGGCAGATTCATGGAACCTCAGACCTCCTCAATGCCTGACCTGTTAGAAACTCTGCTGTTTGAGCATATAGTATTACATGTGTTCTTTTCTTTTTCTAATTAGTAGTGACAGCTCTTTTGGGCTGATCTAGTTCACAACAGCTGTCTTCACTGTGTCTGTTTGTTAGTTCTAAACCATTCCAATGTGCTTATGCAACTTGGTATGATGTATGTTTGTGTGACTTAGATACATTGTGGCTGTTCGCCTCTCTATCCATGGGATATATCACCCTATAGGGGTACAATGGTGAGGAACCCTAGAGGAGGGTTCCACCCCTATAGGTGCTGCGGGAATGATTCACTTGGCTAAAGGTAGCTTAGGAAGAAGCCCAAAAAGAATTTCCTAAAGGGTGTCGAGCATCGAAGAGGTGAGAAAGCAGAATATATCGAGACTGGAAAGTAATGTGAGAGACATAGATGGGAAGGACAGAAGAAGAATGAGATATGAGGAGGACAATGAATGAAAGGAAATCTGACAAGATGCAGAACGGCAGACTTCCTAAGGAGAGAGGGAACAGCCGGGGCCGCCATCCAACTCCATCCAACAGCAGAACCTAACTACGGAACCTATGAAAGCACAAACCCTGACTAATATTATGACCATCGGCATGGAGGAGAGAAAAAAAACCTTTGAGGAGAAACCTCTGGGGATCCAAGGCCTAGGTCACCTTCCTCCAGGCTGAAGGATGTTTCAGTTAGTGACGGCTCCGCTACTGCAATTTTAGAGTCAATATTGAGGAAGAAAAGTATTCCAATTTAGATGAAGCTCTCGCTCTGTCCTTCTAACAGGAATGCTGTTGAGGGTTGTGAGCAATGTCTCTGCAACTAGACACCCAAAAGCAGAGGAGGAGAGAAAAGATTGCAGAGGCACTCAGCCACCCTACATGAGCCTACAAAACAGACCAGGTGAACCAGAAGAAGTCTTGATGGAGAATAGCATAGAGGGTGAGTCTGAACCCACTCGGGCAGCCAAATGGGCCCAGATGATGAGAGCCCCACCACTCACAGCTTGAAGTCATAAATTCTACATCCAGAAGTGTTGACGAAACAAGGGATGACTGAAGGTCCACCCGGAGTGAAGACATTCTCACTATGGGCCAGGGAGAAGGACCCTGCTCTGAGCTTTGCATGCTCTAGATGTGAACTTCGTAGGTACAGAGTGAGACCGTTGGCTACAGGCTAGCCCTGAGCCATGGAGCAATGGACACAGAAGGCATGACTCCGAGTGGAGAGCAAGTCGAGTCGAGGTAGCATAGGACCCATGTAAAGGGTATGCTCAATTAGGTGATGTGAACGAGTAGACCTACTGAGAGGTTGGATTGAGTGACGGAAACCCCAATGAGGGTCCAGAGGAGGCAGGTCACAGTAGCAACCACAGGAGTGCATGCCAACCAGGTCCATTGAGAAGCCAAATTAGGGAAAGATCAAACTGCATGAAGGTAGAAACAAGAATGACCGAGCGAAGCCAGCAACCGATGGTTGAGTTACGAAGTAATAAAGTAGAGAGGTAGGAGCTATGAAGCTGGAATGGACAAGTGGAGGGTCAAACATGAACATACGAGATATGATGATAAGGAAGCCATGAGAGACCAGCGTGGAACTGCAGAATTGGAGTAAACGGACGAGGGAGAGGCGATGATGGCCAGGCAAAGCCTGCAGCCTGTGATGAGGGGAGAAGTCAGAATAGGAAGAGGAGAAGTCGATGTGGGTGGACAGAATGGTCGAGATTGAATGAATGATGGTGGATTGAAAGCCTTGAAGGCCCGAATGGTTTAAGGTGAGGAATGAAATGGACGAAGAATGATAATGAAATAAAGCCTGGAAGGCCGGTACAGTGAAGGTAAGATATGAAATGGGCGATGTATGGTAATGGAGTGAAGCCTTTATGGCCGGTACGGTAAGGTGAAATATGAACTGGACGATGTACAATGATGGAAGGAAGTCATGAAGGCCGGAACGGTTAAGGTGACGTGTGAACTGGACACTGTACGATGATGGAGTGAAGTCATGGAGGCTGGTACAGTGAAAGTGAGGTATTAAAGGATGAAGTATGAAAATGGAGGGAAAATCTTGAAGGCCGATATGGTGAAGGGTAAGAAAGATGTCAGGTGAGGTACAAGAGGGATGAGGTTCGGTAATGATAGAAGTTGAAATGGAGTGGAGGATAAATGAGTTGAGTGGTTCAGAACATAGGATTAGGGTAAGAGGAAGATATGAATAGGTATGGTGATGTTAGGATAGGGAAACAGCCCCAAAAAGAAAACACGGGATGAGAAAGGAGAAGAGATAAAGGGCACGAGTTAGAGATGAGAATGGTGGGGTGAAGCCCACTGTCCAGTGACAGGGATTGAGAGAGCGGTGGAAGTTGGGAGAGCAGAAGCCAGGAAGGCAGGAATGCTGGCAGTGGATGCACCGAAGACAGCAGGAACGGAAGGAGGTGATCGAAAAGCTGAAGGAAAGAGGCGCAGACTTGACCTGTAGCGAAAGGGTTAGTACAGAAGCAAGCCAGCAAACAAAGCTGTACCACATGGTGTTAAAAATGTGGTGAAAACCAGTAGCAGGCTGCGGAATTATAGTGTACTGGTAGCTGAATGCAGGGGCTTCATCAAATGGAAAGAAATGAAAAGGAAAGCAAATACCGAGAATGGAAAAGTAACAACACTGTAAATGGGAAAGCACTCCATTTGAAATGCCTGAAAGGGGGACACAAACATCGGGTATCAGTATCCAATGCAGGTGGGATATGGGACTGTGTGGTTTCAGGTAGGCACAGTGAGATAATCAGAATTCAATGTGCAGAAGTGAATGAGGAGCAGCACCTCCTACTGGGGAGCTCAAGTCCTAGCCACACTAGGTCATCCAGACAGTCAAGGAGGGCAGTGGACGAGTGGCCAGATTCCAAGGACATGAAATGGAGCCAGCGAAGCGTCTGCTTGAGGCAGATGACAGCAAAAATATGCGGATGCTACCATTGAGAATCAGCGGGCAAGTGAGGCGGATGATGTCCGCGACAAGGAGTGGAGCAGAGGTGTCAGCAAGAAGGATGGAATGAGCCACAGAGCCAGGTGCAACACCCCACCAAAGCGAGCTGCAAGAAAGCTTGAGGACTCAAGGATGAAGTGACTACAGGTAAGTATCAGAGCTGAAGAGCAGGCATAGAGTGAGGGGGCAGCACAGGAAAAGGAAAATAGCACTGCAAATAGCGGCAGCCAGGAAAATGGAGCAGAGAAACAGGAGAGCATGACTGGGGCCATCAGAGCAGCCAGGGAGGAAGAAATGGGGCTGCAAGAACTGCAGGCAGGGGAGGTTGGCGAGAGAAAGCCGTGGCACTAGCGCGAAGAGAAGTGAGGAACACAACAGCTGCGAACAAGCAGCACAGGCGGGGGGGGACAAGCAGAGCATAAGGTAGGCACCAGGGACAAATAGCAGAAATGCTGCTGAGCTAGTGACTGAGGGACGAAGCAAACTGATGGCCAGAGACGACTGCAGGAACAATGTCAGGCAAGAAGCTGTGTGTGAGGAAAAGCAGCGCGCCTCGGCCGCAACAAAGAAATCCTGGAACAGTCCAGGAGGAGTGGCCTTTTAAGGCCTGATGGGGGAGTGGCGTTGTTGCTCTGCCCACTGAACCACAGGCCTAGCTTTTGCAAATATCGGCAAATGTGGTTTTAGCTCATGTTGGTTTACAACCTGCCTAACTTTCTAAGAAGCCAAGCTCCTGTTAGTTTAAGCGGTGAGTGTGACAGGGCACTCCTGCCACTCTTGAGGACCGACCTTTTCTTAAATCTGTTGCAACAGTTCTTCTGTTTCTTAGCCTAATCTATCCTTTACAATTTCTAGTCCATAAGGTTAGCCACCTATGGGCACCCCCTTCTCATTTTTGACTATGTTATAGTGTCCTCTTTAATTTACCTTTTCCCGCTCAGGTCCTCGGACAGAGAGGTTATTTTGGTGACCTCCAAACGTATATAAAACAGGTTGTGTTTATCAGTGTTGGATTTAGTATGTAATAGCACTAGGTCATAAAATACCTTGATGTATATACCTTGTGTTTATGAAACCTGTAAATGTTGAAAATATCATGGTACTAGGTGTTTTTGATAAAGGTAAAAAGTACTAGGTGACTATTATAGAAATTAAGTTAGTTGTGCTATTTAAAAAGCATGTAAATTGCTGTAAACTGAACAAGTCTGAAATGTAATGGTAATTTGCATATATCCCATGATGCTTTGCATTATGGAAGTATGTATGATATTACATTTTTTTGAAACTTGTTTTGTTGCCAATGCCCTTTGGGGTAACCCGTTTTTCAGTGATTCTGCGCTGAGGTTCTTTGTTTTTAGCTTTTTTTTTCCTTTTTTTCTTTTTGAGCCCCCACTACCCAAGCAAACAATCCCACATAGGGATGAAGGGTTTTCACTTAAAAATTATTAGATCAGAGATCAGTGTCAGTAGGTGCTGGCTAAGTGCAGAGAAAGGACATTCATAATCTGTTGCTGCAAACTCATGTACTGAAGAAGGAATATGACATTGCAGAAGCTTATTTCCTATATTTTGAATAAACATCACGAAGACATGGTGTGTTGAACCTGAAGTTTAAGTTTTTGTGATATGCATATGGTCCATCACAGTTTGAGGCTATGCTGTGTTGTTGTTCTACACTACATCTATGTTGCTGTGGTACTGGTGAGACCCACTGGTGCATCATTTCTATCCCCCATGTTACCCTAGTAAGCATAATACTGTATACATCCTATGGTAAGAATGTGAAACGCTGTATGTGTAATACATGGTTTATGCTCTGAATAACCTTTTGTAAGAACTTCTTATAAAATAAACACAATTTACAATAAAAAATTGCTTCTTGCTTGTCAAATTTTTTTCTTGCCTAGTTCTTATTTGTCACTAAATAGGAGGTAACTTCAAAGGGAAATCAGCTGCCTTAATTTGCATGTTCTGTGCCAACTCAGTCATTCTAGGCAATGCAAATCTCCTGGCAGTCTAGAGTCCTAGATACAGTATCATTTACATCAACATCCATTTAAAGCTGATATTTAGCAGCTTCAAAACCAGTCTTCACTGTATGTGCTAGTTGAAGCTTCTCTTGGGAAGGCAAGGTCTCACACATAAGCAGGACAATATTACACACAGCCTACTGGTAATGTGCAGAAAACTCAGGCTGCTTGCCTCAACAACAGAGTGGGTAGTACAGTGCATCCTGTTTAAATGCATACCCTCTGGATGGAAGAAAAGTATGAGTTTAAGCAGGCTATGTGATCATGTGGTCCTGTATACATTGCATTGTTTGGCATTTTTGTAGACCGCGTATAAAAGAATGATCATGTTTTACTGAAAGCAAAATAAGCAGCAGCACACACCAGCCACACTGGATTCCACAAGAAAGAGACTGGGTCCAAGAATTAGTCCACCATCAGTCTTTATTCAAACATTTTGTGACATGGTGCGATCAGGAAAGGCACACTGCTGGCTTATGTCACCTTCGAAACATTCAAGGCCAAATTTCTAAACGTCTGGGACTACCACACCCCCCTACGTACAAAACAGGGTGAGAGGCACCACCTTACCTGGATCACTGCTGATATCATCAGCCAATGCCACTCCAGGGACCATGCATGGAAAGTCCACAAGAAACTGGGCACCCAGGCAACCTTCCAAAGCTACAGAGCCCTCCGCAACTCCTGTACCAATCTCATTCGCAAGGCAAAAAAGATTTATTTCCTATCAGCTTTCAGCGCAAACCTAAACCACCCGACAAACTTTTTGGAAATCATTCAAATCCTCCCCCCCCCCACCCAGCCGCCACCACCGACACTGTCACTACGGGCACTTCCATCACCGATCCCAGAGAGGTTGCCACTGCTTTCAACACCTACTTCTCCGGCTGTGCTTGCTCGCTCCTATCATCCCTCAGCACCCACCACCCATTGCCCCCAACCAAGAGCCCTCCTACCGACCATATAGTTTCTCTTTTCACCCTGTATCCCAGAGCAAGTACTAAACTCCCTCCATTCCCAGAACCCTAACAAAGATAAATGCCCCATGGCCCTGGATGTCAAGATGTTATTTCTGTCCACCCCAGCCATAGCCACCCCACTAGCCACACTATTCAACCTCTCCTTCTCACTAGGCAAATTACCAACTGAATGGAAACAGGCTATCATCATACCCCTCCCAAAAGGGGGTGACCCTCCTCCCCGAGTAACTATCGCCCCATCTCCCTACTCCCGATCTTGGCAAAACTACAGGAATGTCTTGTCCTTGCCCAACTCTCTCCCTATCTGGACACCTCCTCCTTCTTCACCCCATACCATTCTGGTTTTCGTAAGTCACACTCAACTACCACCTCCCTGCTAAGACTCACTGATGACATACTCACGGCATGGAAAAAGGCTACATCACCTCTGCCATCTTTATGGACTTAGCCAAGGCCTTCAACACCGTCTCCCATACACTGCTCCTTTCTAAACTAAGAGAAGCCAGTCTCACCAGTCCAGCCTCCACCTGGTTCCACGACTACCTGGTGGGTAGGCACCAGGCTGTAAAAGTCACCTCACACATCTCCAACCCCCTACCAGTTACCGCCGGCGTCCCCCAAGGCTCAGTCTTGGGCCCACTGCTCTTCTCCATATTCTTAAATGACCTCCTATCAGCCTGTCGCTACTCATCCATCCAAATGTATGTGGACGATACAGTGCTGTACGCCACAAGCCCTTCCACAAGCGAGGTGGCAAATCTGTTACAGCGGGATTTCAACGCCATCCAGGACTGGTTCCAGTCAAACCAACTATTCATAAACCCAAAGAAAACCATATCACTAACTTTCAGCTCACAGCAAAGACTTTCCCGTCAAGCTCCGTGCCCCCCTTTCCAAACCCTGGACGGGACCCCCCTGGAAGCTTGCACCAGTTTCAGATACCTAGGTGTCTGGCTTGATCAGCACCTTGATTTTGCCACCCACATTGATTCTTTACACAAGAAACACTCCCTAAACTCGGTGCCCTATATAGGAACAAAAGCTGTCTCCCCTCTCCTGCCAGGAAAGCTATTGTTCAAAGGATGATACTCCCAATACCGACTATGGCAACATAGTCTATACTACTGCTCCCTCCTCTGCCTTGGTCAGCCTTGATACCCTTTTTCACTGTTTCTGTCGCTTTATCCTGGACTGCCCACAAACAATCCACCACTGCGCCTTATACAGCTCCCTAGCACTGCCGTCCCTCCAAGACCGCAGACTAACCCACTGTGCCAGGTCCGCAGCCAAATTCTGGTCCCACACCCTTCCCCTCTACCTGGTTTCTGTCCTCTCCCCACAACCTCCCCCTGCTTACTTCCTCAGAAGCATGGACCCCAGGCTCCTCCACATCCCTTTCATGGGTACATCCAAAGGCCAGGCAGCCTTCAGATTTCATATCCCACAGCTATGGAACACCTCGCCAGCCAATATAAGACACTCACCCAACCCCTGCTTCCTCAACCGCCTACTCAGCACCCACTTCTCCTCAAGCTGCTCATGCTTTAGCTAGTGTCCACTATGTATTAGTATTGTTGGTTTTGTGATCTCTGTAACACTATCCCGTGTATGTCCCCCCCCCATGCTCCTGCATCTATCTGCCGATTGTCTGTATGGTGGGTGGACCCCTCACTGTGCTGTTTAATCTACTGTTCCTGTAATTGTACTATTGTCTTGGGACTTGTCCCCCAGGTCTCATCTGGAATCGAACAATCCCTGCTCAGTATGCCTTCCTGGTTAAACTCGTAAATAAATAAATAAATAAATGTATCGCCCTCTTTTCAGGGCTTCTTCAGAGCTCAGAAGAAGCCCTGAAATGAGGGCTATATGTAAGCTAGCAGTGTGCTTTTACTGCTGTCCTTCCTGATCTCACCATGTCACAAAATGTTTGAATAAAGACTGGTTGCGGACTAATCCTTGGACCCAGTCTCTGTCTTGTGGAATCCAGTGTGGTTGGCATGTGCTGCTGCTTATTTTGTCTTCAGTCTCAGGAATTCAACAGCTAGCACCACTGCTGCTGTGCTCACCTCTAATTGACACTTTGATCATGTTTTACTGTTGGCATTGTTAAGTGTAGTGATGTTACGGCTGTTCTTATGTATGAAACCCATTGTTTCTCTAATACTCATACAGTGCTGGCTTGTGACTTTATGCCTGTTAAAAGCAGTTATTTTTTTGATAACCTTGTTTGTTTGTGGAGTGAGAGTGGGTTGTGCAACAGTGCTTGCTTGGGACTTTGTGCTTCAGTTAAAAACACTTTTTGATACAGTATCCTTGTTTGTTTGTGGGAGGGAGGGTGGGTTGTGATTCAGTGCTTGCTTGTGACATCTTGCTTGTGATTGTGAGATCCCCATTGTTTTGCCACTTGACTCTGAGTAGCCACAGGCAGTTCCAGATCATTGAGCAGAGCTATCTTATCAGCATGGGTCAGCTTTTTATGTTTGCTTGCACGCATGTGCAAGAAACATAGTGCCATCATCCGAGTTTTCGGAGGTGTGTCAGCCCTCTTCCAATTCAGTCAGTGTGTTTGCAGGCGTGGCCGCAGTTCTCCAATGCCTGCTCGAGCTGTCTATGACAGCTCAAAATGCAGTGAGTACAGTTGAAAGGGCTACGCTTCAGTGAGCAGCGATAAGATATCGCCTGCTCATGCCCCTCCCCTACACACACACACATGCTGCGTGCTGCCCCACGCACACACTGTGCCGGCGGGGTACCCAATCCCGTTGGCTGTGCTACATCCCCGAGAAACACAGTTCCATATGCCACGCTGGGTGCCCACCAGCGTGGCTACATCTTGACGCCGGCGGGGTGACCAATCCCGTTGGTTCCACTATCTCCCAGTACAGGGTGCCACTGGGAGCCCACCCCAGCATGGCAACAGATGCTATGGCCAATGGGGTGCCCAATCCCTCGTCAGCTCACGCCCCCAACCAGCCATCCTTCTGCCACTGGTACCCACAGCGTGGCAAGCATCACGTCGTCGTAATAAAAAAAAAAAATACTGAAAATCAAAAGCGGTCCCTCATGATGTCTGCCCCACCGTGCCACCACTGCACACCCTGCCTCCCACACCCCTCCCTCACCCGCACCTCCGGACTCCAGCGGCGATCTTTGGTGGACCGGGAACACGTCTACACTCTTCAAAGCCGACCGCGGACTGAGGAAATGCCAGTAAGCTGTATAATGGGATAGATTGGGTTTTCAACTTTTTGCATATCTCAGGCATTTTTGGGAATTTTGAGGCCCAAATTTTCAACAAGGGGTTTTGAGCCCTCCTCATGAATTATTGCACTATCATGGGGTAGTCTGGTCCAGGGTGATTTTCGCAGTCACTGCATGAAATCACCTTTCAGGACCGAGTAACAAAACGACACTGCCACTGTTCATAAGTTGCTCAAAACCTATATTGAAATTTTGGGAAAACTCTCTAAATGACTGTTTTATTTAGCTGCATTCACAGTTCCTACACATCAGAAGTTCGCGTGGAATTTTCAATATTTTCACACCAGATTTTCAACATTGCCATTTTACCATACCTCCTTATGGGCGAGTACAGCTGTCATTTTTCATCTTTGCCCCAAAGTGTTTCCGCCCATGTAGCACCTGGCAGGCGCAGTCGATTGTGCGAAATCAATGTATGGGACACATTAAGAAAATCACAGTGACACTTTTAATCAGCAGAGGTCTTAAAATGGCTATGTTGAAAATTTGGTGAAAAAATTCCCAAAAATGACTGTTTTACGAGCGCGCATGCACAGTTCCTACGCGCGCTCGTAAGTTTGTGAATTTTCAATATTTTCACTCCAGATTTTCAACATCGCCATTTTATTACACTTTCTTATGAGCAGTACAGCTGTCATTTTTCACATCTTGCCCAAAACGTGTTTCCGCCCATGTAGCGCACAATGGTGCAGTCGGTGTGTGAAATCAATGTATGGGACACATTAAGAAAATCACAGTGATACTGTTCATGAGCAGAGGTCTTAAAATGGCTATGCTGAAAATTTGGTGACAAAAGTCCATAAAATGACTGTGTTACGAGTCAGCATTGTGCAGTTTACACGCACCCTCGTAAGTTCATGACTTTGTAATATTATCAGTCCAGATTTTCACCAGTTGCATTTTTCAACACTTCCTTATGAACAGCACAGCTGTCATTTTTCAAAACATGGCCAAAATGTGTTTTCACACTTTCAGCGCAGAGATGCGTGGTCGCTGTGAGAAATCATTGTTCGGGACAGATAAAGAAAATCACAGTGACACTGTTCATGATCGGAGGTCCCAAAATGCCTGAGTTGACAATCTGCTGTAAAATATCCCCACACTAATTACATTACAGGTGTGCGTTGCACAGTTTCTATACTGCGCTTCATTGACTTCACCAGTTTTTTAATATTTTACTGCAGATTTACAACATTGCCATTTTTCCACCTCCCCATGAACAGTACAGCTGTCATTTTCACATCCTGTTGGAATGTGTTTTGCACCTGTGGTGCTAAATGCCATAGTCACTGTGCATAAGCAGCTTCTAACTAAACTGATATTGCCACTGTTCATGAGGTAGGGGGTCTCAAAAAAACATGTTGAAAATTTGGGTGAAAATACAACAATGCCTGAGCTGTTAGGGTTTCCAACCATAACGCCCCACCCTGTAGAGAATGACAGGCATCAGGGTGTGACTTGGGATTCTTGCCTGTAATGCTCATACCATTCCACACCCTGCAGCCAGTGAGAGGCATCGAGGTATGCCTTGGACTCTTCAGCCCCAAAGTTCACCCCATTCTCCTATACCGCACCCATCTCACCATATTTCCTGATGGAATGGGGTGGGCATAAGGGCCAAAGACCCCAAGGCACACCGTGACACTTGTCAGTGTCTGCAGGGTAGGGTGTGGTGAAATGGCATGGCCGTTATGCCTGATTACCCAAAGGCACACCCCAATGCCTGTCACTCTCTGCAGGGTGGTGGTGGGGTTGGCTTCAGTTTAATACTTCACTGCCATTCCTATTATGCAGCTCTGTAACTTCTGCACTACCAATGCCAATGCCAGCAAGCAAACATTCGGCATTGATAAATGCTTGTTGTTCTTGGGACAAGGAGAAACAGGGCAGGAGCTTGATGTGGCCATTGTCAGCCTATGAGGGGGGCCAATCAACACACTGTGCTTAAATCACACCTGCAACTGGTGCTAACAAGCTAATGAGGTGCGTCAGTGACTCATACACAGTCAGTGCTTAAATCACACCTGCCATGGTGTAGAAGCAATTAAGAGCTGTAACAAGCTAATGAGGTTCATCAGTGACTCAAACACATTTAGTCAGTCACAGACAGGCTAGGCAGGGAGAGAGAAACACTGTGTGAGGTCCAAAAAAAAAGTATGCATTTAAACGGGATGTATTATGTATGTATGAGGGTTTTTTAGATACATTGCAGGTATAGAAAAAAAAATCAATGCTTCTAAATTATATGCATTTAAGCGGTATGCATTTATGTGGGCTCGACTGTATATGTCCTGTTTTGCCATTAGGTTAGTTTTCTGCAGTCTTTATCAGGCAGTGCTGCAGAGAAAGGAACATTTGCTTTCTTGCAAGCAACTGCCTGAAGAATCCTCTCAGGGTTATACTGAGTATAAATGAACTGAGAGCCTTCCCTTGGTACAACATATCTTTTTTTCTGTCTTCTTGTCTATAGTTTTAGTGGTTGAAGCCGTACTGAGAATCTTTTAAGTGACATTCTTAAAAACCTATAGATGAGCATAGACACTCTTTTCATCAAGGTCAGACCCAGCATATCCATGCATTCTGCCTCCTCTGTGTCTTGTTCTGTCTCCGTGGCTAGTAGATTCAGCACATCAGCCATTTGAAAATGCAGTATACAATGGAATAATTAGTTCTCATTTACCCTAGGTGGGAAATGGAAGTCTTCCTCAGTAGTATCCTCTAGGGACATGTAAAATCACACATATCCCCATAATGTAAAGCATCATCGGAAGGCTTTGCATCATGGAGATATGTGTAATTTTACATTTCTTTGGAACCTGGCTTTGCTAGTGCCCTTTCTGGGCAACCTTGCCACAGTGCTTTTGTGCTGATGTTCTTTGACTCTTAGATCCTCTAGTGAAACTGGTTCCTCCACTTATTCCTCTTCATTTACCTCCTCCGGAGGAAGACTAGGAGGGGCAAAGGCAAATTTCTCAAGCTTTGCATTGTTTTCAAACATTGCCATATTTGTTGAATGCCCTCCAAGGAGGGCAAGCTTTTCTCTTGCACTAGTTCCTCCATTTGCTTTTCAGGCAGATGGGCCTCAAAGTGCTTCTCCTCTTGTTGCCTTTTGCCAGCTGTAGTATTTGGCTGCCTGGCTGGTATTCAGAAAGTCTTTTTGCTTTTCATGGCTGCCATAAGAGTCATCATAGTATTCCTGCCTTGGAGCCCTGTGCTCTTTACCAGAAGATAGCAGTCTTTCTATCTCCTTGGGTGTCAGAGATGACTGCTCTTTTGCAGAGGAGTACTTTGCAGCTTTTTACATGCATGTCTCTCAGGGTGCTAAAGACCACTGCAGAGAAGAGCTGTCTGAGGTTTACTTTCTACCTGTAGTGGTACTTTTCTCCATATTTTTTGTAAACAAGCTGTTTTACAGGACAGCACTCTCATGAAACTGTTGCAAATGCTGGTGTAGAAAATGGCTAACATTTAGCTACCTTTTTTTAATTCTAGGACAGAAAACTTTGCAGAGTTCACAATTTTCAAAATTGTGATATGGGCAAAACAAAACAAATGCTTACATGATACTTGGGCCCAGATATTCAAAGGGGTTCGCGATGGTGCAACAGAGGTGCTCTCACATAACCCCCAATGTACCCCAGCACAATATTCAAAGGGGCAGATTGTGCGGCTCAACTCCAGATGTGCTGGGGCGCATTGGTAATGTATGCGGCACAGATGCAGGGGGCATGCCCATGCATATGCGGCACATCCCAATATTCAGCCCGGGATGTGCAGCGCATATGCTGGCACAACCCCTATATACGCCGCACACTGGTGCTCAAAGTTGAGCCAAAAATAAAAGGCTCAAATGCTGGCCACCCACAGACGGGTGGCTGTATTGCAAGGCGTAACACAACAGCCACCACCCGCCCAGCAGGAACACCGTCCACAAGCACCCAGACCCTCCCTGGTAGTCTAGTGGATCCCCCCTCCCCGTATGCACGATCGTGGGCTGTAGTAGTAATAATACATGATAACCTGGTGGTCTAGTGGTTCCCTCCCCATATGCCCGATAGCGGGCTGTTGTAATAATAAAGTTTAACCTGGTGGTCTAGTGGTACCCCCCCCCCCCACCCACAGAGGACCCGGTCTCCCAGCAACCCCCATCATTGGTGGGTGGTAGCACCCTGCCGCATACCACCCGACTGCCCGCCAAATGACAGCATACAGTATGATCTGTATGCCTCTTGATCCACAGTGTGGACCAATGGGCTGCAGACCATATTGTACTACACAGGACCAGATATATGAATGACCACATTCATTCACTTATCTGGCCTTGTGGTACAGCATGGTCTGAAGCTCCATTGGTCCACACTGGCAAGACTTATGGTGTCATTCGGCAGGCAGCCGGGGTGGTATGGGGTGGGGTGCTGCCACCCGCCAGTGATGGGGGGGTGTCTGGTGGCCAGGGTCCTTTGTGGGAGGGTGGGAGGGGGATACCACTAGACCAGCAGGTTAAACTTTCTTATTACAACAGCCCACGATCAGGCATATGGGGAGGGGACCACTAGACCACCAGGGTGAGTATTTCTTTTTACAACGGCCCACAATCGAGCGTACAGGGTGGGAAGCACTAGACCACCAGTTTAATAATTAATATTACAGATGTCCATGATCGGGCACATGGGGAGGGAACCACTAGACCACCAGGGTAATGTTTACTATTACAGAAACCTGCAATTGGGCATACGGGAGGGAGGGGTTACAATAGCCCACCATGGACCCAACCCCAATGACTGCAGCTATTCAGGCGCCAGGCGCATTTCTGGGACTGCAGACAATGCATGCAAATGGGTCATAATGACATGCAAATGGCCCCATTTGCACCTTGCATATATTATGGCCTCATTTGCATGCCCCGGCTGAATATCGTGGAGTAATGCGCCTTCTCGCAACTGCACTTGTGCTCGGTGCATCCCGTGCTCCTCTTTGAGGCTTGCACTGGCACAGTGCTACTGCGCCATGTGCAGTATGTGCGCCGACTCCAAGAGACTAATGGTGCTGCGCCATGGCACATCACCATCAAGTATCACTCTGGTCCTGGCCCCAGCGCAGCCCTGTTGCACTGCACCCAGGGTTGCGCCACTGCCAAGCGCAGTCTGAATATCTGGCCCATGGTGTTTAAATTCTGTATAGTAGACCCAGTTTTCTTGTCAAGTCAATTTGACAGAAAGTTAGAAATGAAATTTTTTTAGTAGTAGTATTTGAGAGAAAAAGTACAGCTATTTTAAAAATGAAGTCTGGTTTAAACAAAAATAATTTATTTTTGTTTGATTCAAAACCAGGAATGTGGAATTGGAACCAATGAAACCTGCAGTTCTCCAGGTTCGAGAAACCACATTGAAACTGGTAAAAAAAAAAAAAAAAAATGATATAAAAGTAAACTAACACAGATTATAAAATTATCTCAACAACTTTACATAATAATAAAACATTAGTCAAAACTAAGAACACTTAGCCACAGGGACTAGAACAGCACTCCAGGGAGACTGAACTCTTTAGCGGAGAAATAAATCTGCTGTTGGAATGTCAGGGGGAGTATAGTTACATTGCAGAGTTTGAATATTTTTTATTTTTTTTATTTTATTCTTTTTAGTGACGCCGCCTGTGCCGGTACTTCGGTCCAGTCAAGGACCTCAACGCTCGACTCCCACATGAGCCGCACTCCCCGATACCCCTGGCTTACCCAGCAGGGTGGGGTCGTGGCACCTGGGCCTAAGTGCCACGAATGTCGGGATAGGTTAGGGAGTCGGCCTGGGAGCAATCAGATTGGAGAGGCACATGGCATCAAGGAAAGGGCAGCAGTAGTTCTTCCCCCCCGGTGTAAGGGGGAGTGGGGATGTGCAATGATGACCTGCATCTTCCCCGCCCCCTGGCAACATTTTGGTGCCAGTTGCTGTGGTACCCCCCCGGCCTCTGCCAGGGGTCTGTCAAGCACTGGTCACATTTCTCACCCTCCCTCCCTCTGGAGAAGGAGAGCAGTCCTTGGGATGCTCTATCCTTCTCCCCCCGCTTGGCTCTCCGACGTCTCGGGTCCATTCCCAAACCCAAGTCGCCGGTGTCACAAGTGGAAATCCAACCACTGGGCTGATGGGCAGGCCAAACAGAGTTTGAATATTAATATTCTAAAGTTCTATCCCTATGGCAACACCTCAGTGTTTGGATGCTGTCCTTTGTATGCCAAATTATTAATAACTTTTATATTATTGTAATAACTGGGAGTAATTTTTTTTAGGAGTACCAGGAAGTGTAGCACTCACCAGTGCAGGGCAGGGTGCAGGTCCGGGGTGGCTTACCCCACAGTAAACACCACGAACACTCACAAACATAGATCTGCACTCCAGGATAAAAAGTTAAAGTGAGTCGGTTAAAGAAATAAGTGGAGCCCAAATCAAGAAATATGCTCCACAAAACTTATTGTGTCAGTCCAAATGACAGATATACTGCTCCTCAAACTACAATATACATCCAACCACCGACTGTGACCCAGATACCACAGCGCATTGCTCTGTTTGAGCTTCCTCGGGGAGGGCGTTAACCTGGATATGATGACTCCCTTTTATACTCAAAAGTGACATCATTAACATGTGACCCCATACTATATCATCAAACTAATTATAAAAAATAAGGATGTATTTGCTCCACTTTCGTAGCATAATGCCCATTTAGAAAAACTTTTATACACATAATTGTTCATAGATCCAAAGTAGAAATGGAAATGAGCTAGTGGATAACAAACAATGCATCTTACAAAAAACGGAAGAACATGCACCATCTATGTTACACTAAAGGTCTCATATTTTGTGCTAATGGCATTCCAAAGTTTGCAAGATAGAAGGAAACTAAATCAGACCAGAGCCAGGAGTAATCCACAGTAGTCTCCCATAAGCCGTGACCTTGAGTCGCCATGGTTTGCATACAGGAAATTCTGCACTCTCCAAATAACTCTGGGCTGAAAAGAAAGGAAGTGGCAGTATACAATTGGGATCTTAATGCTTTCAGGATGAAAATTAAGTTACATGATTATTACATTTCAAAACTAAAATTAAAAAGGAAGACTATAGATAGAGAAGGGTCCACTATATTAGAGGGGATGGGGGTTGAATAAACTGGTGGAATGCTATCACAGAGCCTATAATAACAGATCTATTATAAATAGGGTTTTAGATCCTAACTCAAGTTGAAACCCTTTAGCTGTAATGCACACAAGGTAAAATCCAGTAGCTCTCCTGTTGTAAAGTTTTTAAGGTGATCCTCTCCTCCTCTCTACCCTTACTTGTTCCAAATCCATGAACTTCAAACTGCTTTGATCACTATTATGACACAATAAAACATTTTCTGCAACAGGGCTCTCCAGGTTTACATTTCTGATGTCCCTGATGTGTTCTCAGATCCTCATTTTCAGTAGTCTGACCGTCCTGCCCATATGCAATTTATTACAGTTACACCAAATGGCATACACTATGAATTTTCTTTTTATTTCATTCTTGGAGATGACCTTTGTGCAAAATGCTCTTTTCAAAGGTTCCGTAAAAAAAAATTAGGCGTAATTAATATAACAGGAGCAATGACAAAATTAAGAGCATGATTAATGCAACATGAACATTGACAAATTACAATGATTTTCAATTGGCGTAAAAGGTACAGTGAGGACAACACTTAATGAAGCTAAGATTGTGGTACTAAATTTCAAGTGCAAAAACACTGAAACAACAGGTAAGTTTACAATGGCTGGGGAAAGTCCGCTACAGTTGAAACCATACGTTCATCACTGGAACACCAAAGGTATATTGAGAAATAAAAAATCAACAGCCAGAGCCGCCAGATCAGGCATCGTCAAGAATTAGGGGTGGGGGGAGCAAGGATTGGTGTTTAGCTGAGTAGGAGGAGGAGGAGGATGCAAAAGGGGATGAGGGCAAGAACAAACAACACAGTAGGCCGAGAGGGAACAAGGATAAGTTAAGTGCTGAGGACAAGGAGCTGGACTGGGGCACAAAAGGGGGGGCACAACCATCCTCACCACCTTGCACTTGTTGGAGAGGTCAGCCCAGATTATCTGCAACACAGGTACCTGCGGTAATGAGATGCTGCTTCAGTTCCAATTTAAAGGCTGGGAGGCTGGAAGTGTTAGTCATGTGTGTGAATATGAATGTTGTGGTACACAAAATAGATTGAAGAATTTGTACTTTCTGTTGCAAACTGGTGATTGAAAAGTAGTCCGTTGCTGACATAAATTGTACATTGCAGTTTTTCACATTTATATATTCCTGGTGGTCTGATCAGTAATCATGAATTAATCTTTCGGATGAGACGTTAAACTGAGGTCCCATCTGCTTGGATTGGTGGTAGTTCAGGTGGATGTTAAAGATCCCATGGCACTTCTCGAAAAGAGTAGGGGAATTTCCCTGGTGTCCTGGCCAAATTTCCCTCATTCACTAACAATTCCACCAACAGCTTAATCTGGTTCAAGGTCAGTTGGCATTCATCTGTATCCCCTTCCCCCGGGTCGTGCCTGAAAATAGGCAGGATTTGTCTAGTGCACTTACCCGGTCAACAAAATCTGAAAAAAAAAAGACAATTTTTTTAAAATTGACTGGACACTATTTTATCCTTTAAATGTTGAACTCTACTAAATGAAATCCTTGGTTTCTCACCAATGTGTGTTACCAGGGTGGAATCACTAATAAGAATAAGCCAGTACCTGGTAAGTATGTTGCCTATTTTGCCTGCTAGATAGTTAAATGCTATGATGAAGCTTATAATAGTTTGCTCACATGGGCCCGGATATTCAAACTGCGCCAGGCTGTGGCGCAAGTCTGGGCGCAGCTCAACTTTGTTGCACAGGGGTGTGGCCTGGGTGATATTCAATGGAGCTGTGCTATGGCGCAGCAGCTTTGAATATCGCACCCTGGCCACCCCCACTGTGCATGGTGCAGTGGCACTGCGCCAGCGCAAGTGGCCAGAGTGGAGCATGGAGATGCGCTAGCGCAAGTGCCATTGCGCCATGCACAGCACCTGCGATATTCAAAAGGGGACATGCAAATGGGGCCATAATTTATGCAAGGCGCACATGGGGCCATTTGCATGTCATTATGGCCCCATTTGCATCCCATTAGCATGCAGGTGCGCCGATCCCCGACGAATTGCACCTGGCACCCTGCCAGGCAGCAGCCTTCGGGGACTGACGCCCCCTGCAGCCTGATCACGGGCATTTGTCAAAAAAAACATCCTCGACTAATATCCCTGGTGGTCCAGTGGACCGCTATGTGCCCGATCGCGGGCATAGGTATAATAACCCCCCCCGTCCAATATCCCTGGTGGTCCAGTGGACCGATCACTGCCCGATCGCGGGCATCTGTCTAAATCACACACCCCCACCATCCAATATCCCTGGTGGTCCAGTGGACCACACTCTGCCTGATCGCGGGCATCTGTTGAAATCACACTGGTCCCCTGCAGCCCGATCACGGGCATTTGTCTAAATGAAACCCCTTCTAATATCCCTGGTGGTCCAGTGGACTGCTATGTGCCCGATCGCGGGCATCGGTATAGTAACCCCCTCCATCCAATATCCCTGGTGGTCCAGTGGACAGATCGCTGCCTGATCATGGGCATCTGTAAATCATAAAATAGTCCTATTACCCTGGTGGTCTAGTGTACCCCCCTCCCCACTGAGCCCCACGCCCGCTCCCCGGTCAGCCAGCGGGCAGCCCCACCGTCTGCCACCCTGCCGCCTGCTGACTGACAGCTCGGTAGGGCTGCCGCCCGGTGGTTCTGGCGTGAGCCAATGGGCGTGCAGCCATACCGACAACACAGTCCAGATATGTGAATGAATTAATTGGCGTGAGCCAATGGGCGTGCAGCCCATACCATCCAACACAGTCAGATATGTGAATGAATTAATTACATATCTGGACTGAGCAGTATGGTATGGGCTGCACGCCCAATGGCTCACACTGTGAACCAATGGGCGTGCAGCCCTACCGAGCTGTCAGTTGGTGGGCGGCGGGGCGGCAGGCGGGTGGGGTGCTGCCGCCAGCTGGCTGACTGGGGGGAGCGGGCGGTGGAGCTCAGTGGGCAGGTGGGGAGGGGAGGTACACTAAGCCACCAGGGTAATAGGACTATTTTATTATTTACAGATGCCCGCGATTGGGCAGTGATCGGTCCACTGGACCACCAGGGATATTGGACGGGGGGGTTACTATAACGATGCCCGCGATTGGGCACATAGCGGTCCACTGGACCACCAGGGATATTAGAGGGGCGTTTCATTTAGACAAATGCCCCACAATCAGGCTGCAGGGGACCAGTGTAATTTCAACAGATGCCCGCGATCGGGCACATAGCGGTCCACTGGACCATCAGGGATGTTGGAGGGGGGATTTAGCTACACGGATGCCCACGATGGAGCATGGGGGGCACCGCCAGGTGCGGCAGGAACTTGGGTGGCCACCCACAGGTGGCAGCTGCCGTGTTGCGCCCTGCAATGTGGCAGCTCACCTGTGGGTGGCCATCACTTGTTCCTTTTTTTTTTTGGCTTAACTTTGTGCAGGCGCGGGTAGGGGTTAGCATGCATGACTCTCGCATCCTGGGCTGAATATTGGGCTGTGCAGGTTATGCATGGTCCGCCCCCACCTGTGCCTGCGTACATTACTGATGCCTCCGGCACATCTGGATTTATGCGTCGCACTTTTCCCTTTTGAATATCGGGCCGGGGCGCATCAGTGGGTTGTGCATGGCGCAACACTGTTGTGCCATGTGCAACCCTTTTGAATATCTGGGCCATGGTGCCTTAGTTTTAGGTTTAAGTAAATCTTTGCAGTCCAGTTTTTCTGCTGTATGAAAGGCTCCATCCAGAATTTTCAGACTATATTTCCTCTCTTGAAATCTTGCTTTCAGATAATTTGTCTGTGCTACAAAGGTATCATATTCAGAGCAGTTTGGTCTTAAATGTAAAACTGGCTATATGGGATCAGTTTTTTTAGAGATTTTGGATGCGAACTTGTCACAAGTAAAAGGCTATTGGCAGTGGTAGGTTTTCTATGTTCCTTAGATATTACCCGATTTTCAGTGTTACACAATTGGGTGATGTCCAAAAAGTCAATTTGATCTGAATTTAGCTTGAGTGTCTCTAAGGTTAATGTCATTATTGTTAAGCCAAAACATTAAGTTCTCCACCTTTTGGTGTGTACCAGACCACCGCCAAATGATATCATAGTAGTAGTAGATTTCATTTATTTAGGGGCCCTTCCTGAAGGCTCAGGGCACCCTTACAATAGGGATTACATATCGTCAATATATAGAACAGAACAAGAACAGTAATAAAAGCATATACATATAAAATCTCAAAGTAATTAAAACAGCTGAACTTGTTCCAGTTCTTTTTTCAATATAAAGTTTATTAAGTTTTACATTTTACAAAGGGCGGGACCACATTTGTACAATAATATTTGTAAACAGATATGAATCAACATACATGATCCCATCCCCCCTCCCCTCCCCCCCAATACCCGCCCCCACAGTCCAGGTGTACAAAGGAATGAGATTCTATCTTAAAACACATCTTACATGTTAGGTAGAATATAGCATATGTAAAGGAGCCCAAATCTTTGATATTTCACCTTGTTATTATTTAAACTAGAAATAGTCTTTTCTGTTCTAAGATTCGCTAAAAGCTCATTAAGCCATTCAGAGTAGAGGCACACCTGAACATCCTTCCAATATTTAAGGACTAACTTTTTCACGGACATGGAAATCATGCCTATGTGATATTTATGAGCATTCACAGATATCTGAGAGTAGTCCCCAAGGAGGCATATCTCAGGCGAGAATAAGTCTGACAACCCCAATAACGGATCAATTCTGTCTTGTATCATTCTCCAAAGAGGAGCTATCTTGGGGCATTCCCAAAAAATGTGTAACAAATTACCTTCATTCTGTGCACATCTGGTACATAGATTGGAGGTTATTACACCCCAGGCCGCCAATTTTTGCTGGGAATAATAAAGATTGTGTACTATATTAAATTGCATCAACCGCAACCTATCTTGAGCTACAAAACAATGGCAATTGTTCCATAGGACCTACCAGTCTATCTTCCATTGTGGGAAAAGTTCAGACCAATAACTTGAAGGTCCAAAGGCCTCCGGAAATCGCCAGTCATATAAAAAGGTATATACTTTGGAGATTACCTTTGTGGAAATAATTAGGGGACATAGGTCTTTATGAAAGGAATACTTTGACTTGATAGGAATTACCCCTTCGAATTTTTTAACCAGGAGATGTCTTAATAGATATATTTTAAAGTGTTCCTTCGATCGTGTTTTAAATTTTGCTACAAATTCTTGTAAGGATAACCATGTTCCGTCATCCTTCACCAACAAGGACAGATTTCCCTCTCCTAGTTGTGGTATCCATGAGGGTACTAAAAATGTATCATCTATTCTAAAGGCCGGAGAATTACAAATTGATTGTGAAAGATCTGCATGATGCCTATACTTTAAGAAACCACATAATTGTGAGTGAATTCTGATGGACGTTTCAATGGTAGTTCCTTTTAACTTTTTTGGTAAATCTGATACTTTTAGGAATAACAAAGGGGAAGGATCCATATTACATGAACGAATCATTTCCAATTCGATTTTCAACCATGGTGAAAGAGCAGTTGGTGCCTTAGGAGCCAACCATTGAAGATATTTGGATACTTGACTGGCCAATAATACAAATTTAAATGGGGTAATCTTAATCCTCCTTTGAGTTTAGAAGCCACAAGTTTGTGATATGCTAATCTTGGTTGCTTTTTGGCCCAGATAAATTTCATTATTAGGGATTGCTCTTTTTTAAACCATGCTCCAGGTAAGTAAATATTTAATAAATGAAGAGGGTAAAGCAATCTTGGGAGTACATTCATTTTAATTAAATTTATTCTTCCCCACAAGGAGATAGGGAGAACCGTCCATCGTTCCAGATCCTGCGAAATTAGCGTTGACAATATGTCCAGGTTCTTTTTTATGGAAAGCTGATTAGTTCTGGTTATTTCAATGCCTAAGTAACATAAGGATTCTTTTGCCCATGACAGGCCCAAAGACGTAATGTTATGCCTAAAAACTCTATGGTTCGAAGGAAATACAATGGACTTACCAATATTGAGTTTGTAATTATAGAGCCTACTGTATTCCTCTATGAGGTTTAACATGACAGGAATAGAGGACTCTGGATGTGAGAGTTGCAAAAGTAAATCATCGGCATAAGCCGAGACTTTGATATCAGTATCTAGGATTGTGATACCTAGTATCAGTTGGTTTAAAGACAATTTGTGAATTAATGGTTCTAAGTAAAGATTAAAGAGTAAGGGGGAAAGAGGACAGCTCTGTCTAGTACCTGAGTATAAAGAGAACGACTCAGAGATCGCTCTGTTCCCCGAAATTCTAGCAGTAGGGCATTGATAGAGCGCTTGATCCACTCTAAAAATTGTTGTGGAAAGCCAAAGGCACCCAGAGTCTGAATCAAGAAGTTCCAGTTAACTCTATCAAAGGCTTTTTCTGCGTCCAGTGATACCAACGCCGCAGGAAATGAGGCATCCCTCAACACTGCAAGAACATGAGATAGGGTAGGCAAATGATATATGGAAGATCTACCCCTCATAAACCCTACCTGCTGTAAGCCTATTAGATTTGGGAGTATTAGACTAAGCCTCTCCACCAGGATCTTGGTTAGTATCTTAATATCCTGATTTAATAACGAAGTGGGTCTATAGTTTTCTACTAATTCCAAGTTTTTACCGGGTTTTGGTAAAAGAACTATAAGGGCCTCAAATAGTGTAGGATCAGCTTGCGTGCCAGATAGTATAAACTGATATAATGAAAGTAGATGTGGGATAATCAGTTCCTTAAATTGTTTATAAAAATTAGGCGAGAATCGTCGGGCCCAGAGTTTTATCCGATAGTAAACCCTAAATTACTGCCTCTGTTTCTGATGATGAAATTGGTACAACTACCTTTGATTTCTGAATTTTGGAAAGCACAGGCAGTTGTGCTTCTTGTAAATAATGATGAAGAGATGAGTTAGAGGGAGGATTTTCCACAGCAGTATATAATTGTTTGCAATACCTAGTGAATTCCTCAATTATGTCCTTCGGGGTGGATTTTAATGATCCATCTGACCTCGAACGAATTGGGGGAATAAAACAGGCTGATTCCTGTTGTTTAATTCGTTGTGCCAATAACTTCCAAGCTTTTTCTCCATGGTCTACATATAAGGCTTTTGCACATAAAATTGCAAACTCCGCCTTCTCATTGAGAATATCCATGTATTCATCCTTCAGTTTTGCTAGTTTCTGTTTGAGCTCATCTAGAGATTGTGATTGTATTTCAGCTTCTAATACTCTAATCTATGATAACAGAGACTTCTGTTTTAGCTCCTGTTTCTTTTTTCTGTTAGATGCTAACCCGATTAGGATACCCCGTAGATAGGCTTTAAGGCGCACCACAACATATCAGGTTTAACATCCTGTGTCGAGTTTATTTCGAAATATTGTGTGATGTGCTCCTTAATGCACTCCACTATTTTAGGTTCCTTAAGTAATTGATCATTCAACTTCCAACGCGTTTGACGTTTAGGAATGAAAGGGAGGGACAACCTAACCTGTACCACTGAATGATCAGAAGGGGGACCTGGTTGAATATCAGAGGATGTTACCCCGGGAAGTATTTGTTGTGAGAGCAACAGATAGTCAATGCGAGACGAGTAACCATGAACCGGGGATGTGAAGGTATATTCTCTAGCTTCTGGATGTAATACTCTCCAAACATCACAAAGCCCCAGTCAGTCTAATAAATTGTTTACAGCCCGCTGAGCTGGGGAGGATCTTCCAGGATTGTTACTAGTACGGTCTTTACCTGAGTCCAACACTAAATTTAGATCGTCCCCCAAAATTATGGACGCAGGTAATAAAGGAAGAATAATGTTTAACAATTGCATGTAAAAAAGGGGATCCTCCTTATTGGGACCATAAATACTCCCCAATAATATTTCTTTGGCATAAAGGGTGCCTTTCACCAACACAAATCTACCCTGTGGGTCTTTGATCACCTGATCAGGAATAAATGGAACATTCCTGTTCAGGAGGATCGAAACTCCACAACTATTGGAAGTACCTTGAGCAGCGAAAACCTGCCCTATTTGAAGTCTTCTCATCTGAATGGCTTTGGAGTCTAATAAGTGCATTTCCTGAATAAAGGAAATATTACAATTTAAGACATTTAGGTGTTTCAACACTTTGTATTGTTTCATTTTCTGTCGGACCCCTTTAACATTCCACGTGGAAATAAACAAATCATTAGCCATCCTACCTACTCAGAAATAGAACTTCTCTAATGTTAAACCTTGTTATTTTTAAGCTCTGAAAATAATAGGCTACAACGGACTGTGGGCCCCCTAACCCCCCCATTACATGCTAAACACCTACAAAAAACCAAGAACAAAAAAGAGCCAGAACCCCCAATCCCTAGAAAATCCCACAACCCCCAGCCCACCCTACCCCCTTTTTATCCTGTGAATCGTTTTGCAGCACACCGTCCTCGTCTTACCTCTCCGCCACTCTTCTCCCCGATTGCTTCTTTTCCTGTGAACTGTAGCTGCCACACTAGTCTGATAACCACAGAGTCACTTAAGTCGTTGAGACTATAAAATGAGATTTATATTCAAGATTGTACCACAACCAGAAGCGGGCATGAGAGGCTCTCTTAATATGGACAGAACGGCATTACACTATCAAACTACCTATATTTACATTAATACCAAATCCAGACACAAGTATGAGAAAAAAACAAGAAAAAATAAGAAGAACAGATGCAGACTACAAGTTTCTATCTATAAAACTGCCTCCTATACTATACTATACTCGTAGCAGATCCCTTCACTGCCAGCATCTCACCGATCAGCCCATCCTGCGCGCTATTCGGTATACTGATTTTAAGAATTCCTTAAGCTATCAGGGCTTCCTGACATTAAACACTGTGGCAACCACAGTACAGCTCGCATTCCAGAAAGAAACATGTATCCTTACAGCTACTTTAATAAGCCCGTAACTTCCATTACCTAGCACCCGATTCAGTAATGGGCATTGGAAAAGGAAAATCACAGGCAATACTCCCCTCTTGTGGCGAAACCCCACTACTGCATCTTTACCCAGAGATTATGATACTACGATAAACATGCCAAAACCGCAGGGAAGAAAACCATTAGAAGAGGGAACATAGCTCGTATTCTACACTAGGAACTGCCATTTTGCTCTCCTTTCCTGACCCTTACATAAACGATAACCTTTTACTAGCTCTGGATTCCAATTTCCGCGACACATCATTACGCTCTCCCCTTCCTAACAGTGAGTGATCCTGTGTCCCTGTAATTTTTAGTTGACTACTTAACATTCATGTCTTCCTCTTAGAAACCTTCTACGAAAGTAAAAATATGCTATACATCTATGATCTGAGTCCCCCCCAAGTCCTGTAAATACAACCTCCTTGAGTAATACATCCCGTGAAGGACTAACGAGTAAAACCATGAATCATAAATAGCTTAAGTCCTGTTCACATCACGGGGATGTAGCAACATTGAACCATCACCCAAGTCTTTAAGGAAAAATTTGTCATCTCGGAACCAGATACTTTAAAGCGAGCAAACCAATCCACATCTCCTTGAATTTCCCTTCATTCTTCTTTATTTTTCTCCACCGATTACTTTGCTGAGATACACATCCTGCATCAGATGTTCTTAAATAGTTCGGGCATAGCCGCTTTCAAGCCTTTGTTCACCGTCTCCGAGTTGACATATGAGTGCCAGGCTCCCGATATTAAAACCTGCAGTTTGGCTGGGTATAACATTTTAAACTTGATTCCGGCTGTGATTATTTTAGTGACCAGGGGATGAAAAGAAGATCTTCGCTGGCGTACTGATAATGGCAGGTCTTGGGCAACCCGGATTTTAACCCTCTCCCATTGCAAATCTTGGATTTCTCTTGCTTTACTAAAGAAATGCTGTTTCTCCAAGTAATTCAAAAAATGAAAGATTAATGGGCGGGGGGGAGCCCCGGATGGTGGAGTTGGTCTAAGTGCCCTGTGGGCACGTTCTATGGTATACCGTGCCCCATATGGTGATGGACCTACCATCTTCTCAACAAACTTTTGCACAAATAGTACGGGATCATGCCCTTCTTCAGCTTCAGGGAGGCCAATTATTACTGCTTTGTTTCTGCGGCTATGACCCTCCAAATCCTCTAATTTCAATTCCATCTTTGCCAGTTTTTGTTTGAAAGACACTATTTCAGGATCAATATTATCGGCTCTTTTCTCCAGGGATGTGATACGTGCCTCACTATCCGATGTACGCTGAGCAATGTCTTCTATTGCTTGTGAGATTAGCTTAATTTCAGAGGTTATAGTTTTTAATTCTTCCTTAAAAGGACAAAATTCTGCCAAAGAGCCAGACAACGTTAGAGGCTCCTGCTTGGAGCTCGGCAGTGGGGTGGATGGCCCGGGAACAGTGTTAGCCCTTTGTTTCTTAGGGGCTTTCTTGGGCGTGGCAGGTGGGGTATGTTTCGGTATTGATTTCTTCATTTCAATTTCCATCTCCTGCATAACCACTGTATGTTGCTCCAGGCATTCGTACACCTTCAGTTCTCTTTTCTCACGATCAGACCATTAAATTAAAGTAGTAATTTAACAGATTCTTGCGGTGGTGGTCGGGAGAGGATGAAAAAGGTGTCTTCAAGTTCGCTGCATCACGTGACCCCCTAACTTGTTCCAGTTCTCAAATGGCTCTCCTCAGATCCCAAAAGCTTGTGCATGCAGAAATGTCTTCACATGATGTTTAAAAATGTCAACAGACAGTGTCTCCTGGAGGTACCCTCAACCGAGTTCCATAATGCCAGGGCAGCCACCACAAATGCCTGATCTCCAGAGCTCTTTAGTCTCACTCTGGAGAGCTCCAGGACAGTACCGGTAGCTTGCCTGAGGGGGCAGATGGGACATAGGGATGTAGGAGATCCTTCAGGTAGCCCAGACCAAACGTATAGGGCCTTGTAGGTCAAGACTTATCCTGAGGTGATACACCAGCTCACGGCAGCCAATGCAGTTCACGTAGCACTGGGTGTTATGACTGAATCTAGAATAACCAGTCAACACCTGTGCTGCCGTGTTCTACAACAGCTGCAGGCATGCAGTGCACCACCTCCAACCACGAGATAGAGGCATTATAGTAGTCAAGTCTTGAGGTCACAAAAGCATGGACCAATGTGGCCAGGTATTTTGGTGGGACAAAGGGCTGGGCAATGTTCCAGAGATGGTAAAATCTGGTTGGGACAACAGCTGACACCTGAGCATCAAATGCCAGTTCGCTGTCAAATACAACGCCCAGATCCTTTACCTTTAGTGAAGCCTCCAGTTCTGTCGGGCCAATAAAGAGGCCCAACCAATCACCAGAGGCTCCAAGCCCAACCCTCCGACATGGCTCAACCACTAGTACCTCAGTCTTTCCAGGGTTTAGTCCCAGCCAGTTTGATGCCGTCCAAGCCTAGATCCCAGCCAAGCATTTATTTAGCACATTGACAGTATCAGGTCTACCATGTGTGAAAGACAGGTAGAGCTGAATATCATCAGTGCAACAATGAAAACTCAGCTCATACCATCTTATGACCTCACGCAGGGGCAGCATATGCACTGCAAACATCATGGGTGAAAGGACAGAGCCTTGGGGTACTCCACAGGGCAGATCTCTCGGGTTCATGGAACAAATTCCCATCACTACCCTCTGGGACCTGCCCCAGAGAAAGGACTCAAACAAGCTGATGACCTTGCTGGAGAGTCCTACATACTACCTTAGCCTGTCCAGCAGCATCCCATGGTCTACAGTGTCAAACGTTGAGAGATCGAGGAGGACAAGAATAGTGCACTGACCAACACCATCTCTTTGTTATGCAAGGCCCTAAACCCAGACTGGAAAGGTTCATAGATTTGAAAGTCTATAACACGGTCTTCTAGCTGTTCAGCTACCATCTTCTCAAGAACCTTCCCCAAAAAGGAAAGGTTCGAGATAGGCCAATAATTTGCCAGGACATCAGGGTCCAACAATGGTTTCTTCAGCAGGGGTTTAACCAGAGCCTGTTTTAAAGACTCCAGAAAACCCCAGCCAACAAGGAACTCCCAATTATCTTGGCAATTACTAGGCTCAGATCTTTAACGAGGCAACTAGTAGCCACGTCAGGCCCAGGTCCAGGTCACAGAACATTGGTTTAGCCCAAGAACTATATGACAGACCTCCTGCATTGTCACTGGTCGAAACTCACCCCAGGCTGGCCAAGTGCAATCGCCCACATGAGAAACACCACTGCTGGAGAACTAAATTCCACTTGGGGCAATCTGGATCGCACAGATGACACTCTGTCCGAGAAGAATCACACAAACTCCTCACATTTGTGAGTAGAAAGGCTCCAACGGGTTCCAGACAGACCGGGTGTGATAGCCTGTTTACAACCTGGAAGAGCTGAGCCGATTGATTCCTCCTGGCTGCAAACATCCTAGACATAAAACTGCCATTTTCTGGACAGTTGAATTATGATACTCGCCATAATGAGACATCAGAATCAGCTTGTCCTCCTGAGATTCAGTCTTCCTTCAGCACCTCTCCACCTCCTCCCCTTGTCTTCAACACCTTTAGCTCCCCATCAAACCAAGGGGAGCCAAGGTGTGAGGCAAGGGGGTGTACATGGATCAGTGCCAGGTTGTCCAGGGTGCCAGCAACAGCAGTATTGTATGCTGTTACTGTCTTTCCTGGACCGCTGGCTCAAGCCTCCAACACAGATGAAATGTCCAGTTTCACCATTAGTCCCTCTGGTTGAACACTTCTCAAAAGGTGGAACTGGACCATTTCCACAGGGGGTGGGACATTCGGGGGTTAAAGCTGAACCCAGTGGTGCAATGATCGGACCAAGTGACCCGATCAATCTGGAAGGTGTCAATTTCAAGACCCAGAGTGAACACCAGATCAAGCATATGGCCAGACTGGTGAGTCCCCGACGTCAATGAAACAGCACCATTTTACTATTTTGCTACAAAAGGTATAGGGAATTTGATTGAGAGTGCATTTGTCTTCCCATAGTCCCAAGAAGTAATTGGTGTAAGATGGGCCCATGGCAGCTCCCATGGCAGTGCCACAATTTTGTAAATAAAAGTCTGAATGGAACTCAAAATAAACGTGGGTCAAAACAAATTCCAATCCTTCCATAATTAAATGAATAGGCATACTGTCCTTTCAGTGGATCCTGGAATAGGAAGTGTTTGCAAGCTCCAAGGCCATGTTGTTGCTTAATGGAGGTGTGGTGAGATAAGGCCATATTTTATCATTCTGGGACATGTTTTATGTAACTTTATGTGAGAAATGCATCAGATGCCCATAGTAGCCAGTGTAAGGGCAAGAAATCATGGGTGCAGGCATATGGGCCCTAGAATAATGTTAGAGCTCTTGTTACTGGGCAGGAAAACTGTTTTGTTCCTAGCAGAGGCTAGAGTTAATTAAATTATTTAAAATGAGACAAAATAAATGATTAAGCCTACCTGGGAGTCAAGGTAGGCCCATTTGTTTGTGAAAGGACAGGACCTCATGAAGAGTCAGATGTCTGGGCATCCTTTGTCTTGAGAGGCCTGCCGTGTCTTAAGCTCATTACAGCTGAATAGGCTAACCATTTATGTAAATAGCTGTATTTAGTGTTCAGTAATGATGGCCATCTCCCAGCGGGAAGGCTGAATTATCCCCCAGAAAATATGGTCTGAACCGGTTTACCACATGTCTTTTTTTCTTATGTTTAAAAACTGCATATCTGAGTTATTGGAATAACACACTGAACTGTGATTGGTTGAGTAACTATAGAAACTGAAATCCTAGCCAACTGCAGGCCAGCCACTATCCACTGGACCTGCCCTCTGGTACCCGTTTAAAACCAGGATGCGGAAGGGTATCTGAACCTTTTTGCTGCCTTTTGTTGCCGTCTTGCTTGAAGCAGTTGAAACCCTGCCTGTCTTGATGCAGAGATAATTTTCTCCTGGATCACTGAGAGCCAAGACTTCATCTACCACGCTTCTTAAGGACACTTCAGCACTTCAAAATCCCAACTGAGGACTCAAGGTAGACTGTTAACCTCAGAGTCTGAAGTGTAGGAGTTTTTTTATGTATACTTTCCTTTTATTTTTTTTATGTCCTGTAACCAATATCCAAATTATTTTGTATTTTTCTTAGTTAATGTTTTCTTATTAATTTAATTTAATTGCAAAGATTTTGTCTTTTTTAAAAATAGTTCTTCCCATGTCGTTTTGTGTGTGGCTGCCTGGGTAAAAGTTGTTCAAATGATACCACACCTGTGTGACTGTTTTAAGGCTAAACGCTACCAGAGTAAAGTACCCTTAGGGACTACATGATGAAATGGAGGGGAGGAAATATTAAGGGTCTCAGGAGGAGCCTGTTGTGGGATTTGAACCAAACACTGCATTTCTGGGGAAAGACACATCATTGGGTGTATAGGGCCCCACAAAGCCTATACATGCCTGTGGCTTTCTGTTTTGTGGTGCAGTGGCTGAATGGGTTCTACCCCAGGAACACAGACTTGAGACTGTATTTGTAACCCCTCACACGGAAAAAGGTTATCTCTGACCCCCATTCTCCCCCCTGTCACAAGAGGGATTTGCTGTGATGCAGAGAGAGAGGGAAATCCTGCCCCATGGGAGTGGGCTTGTCACAGATTTGGTGAGCAGCGGTGCAATTGGTGAACTGTTTGAACAACTACACACAAAAAGGCAGAAAATTGGAAAAAGGGAACTGGAGCTGGCATTCGAGCAGAAAAAGTTTGAAGCACAGCTTCAGAGAGAGCGAGGCTGAAGAGAAACAGCACTAGCAAGAAGGAGAGCAGAGGGAATTCAAACTGGAGAAGCTGAGGCTACAATGACCAGCTCCAGAGGAGGTAAGTAGCAGGGATAGACCTGAAACTCCAGGTCTGGGGTATAAATTAAGTTCCAAATTAATAGCAGAATTTAAAGAGGGGGAGGATTTGGATGCATTTTGCATTCATTTGAAAAGGCCTGTATCCAGGTCAGGGTACCCAGGGAGTCCTGGAGCTTCCAGCTATCCCTTCTACTTACTGGTAAAGGGTATGAGGTGCTAGGTCAACTGGACAATGATGATAGCCAAGACTGTGAGAACCTTAAAGCTGCTTTACTTAACAAGTATTAACTGACTCCTGAGGCCTACAGGGTTAAATTCCGTAAACACCAAAAAAGCCTTGACATGAGCCAAACTAGCCACAAAGCAATGGCAGTTTTTAAAGTGTTGGTGGGAGGGGGTAGAAACAATCTCTGTGGGGATAATTGAGGAGGTCGTACATTTAGAACAGTTCTTTTGGGCTTGCCCAGCGCAGCCAAAAACCTGGCTGGAGAACCGGGATCCCAAACAGCACAGCAAGCTGCTGAGCTCTTAGATTGCTATGCCAGGAGCAGGTCTGCTCTGAAAGAAAGTGGGGAGCAGGTGCTGCAGGGTAGAAAGGAAAAGCGTACCTTCAGGGCAGCTAAAACCCTCAATGTCTCTGCAAAGGGGAAGTCCCAAGATACCAAGAAGAGGTCTTGGGGAAGAATGATGAATGTTGGTTTTGTAAGGAGCCAGGGCATCTGGCTAGACAGTGTCTAAAAGTCACAGGGGTGAACAAATTGTCCTTCCAGGAGGTGGGTGCACTGTGTATCCCTGAGAGTATGCCCATGAACATGAGGGAGCACATACACCCTGTTACTGTAAATGGGGTGCAGATCCATGGGTTAAGGGACACAGGGGCATCTCTTATCCTGGTAAAAGGGGACTTGGTTGAGCCTGAACAGCTTATACCTAATCAATTTGTCACTGTGAGTGGATTCACAGGGAGGGAAAAAACCCTGCCACTAGCTAATGTTCTCCTGGATTGGGGTGAGATAGGAGAGAGGGTACAAAAAGTGGCAGAGGCATACAACCTTGCTCTGGATGTGATTATAGGGAATAATATACAGCAAGGGGTGGCGTGTGCAGTTATCTTCAGTCAGACAGCTAAGGTCCCTTGTATTTCCCTGAACCCTACAGAATCCCCTGTGAAAGAGAATAGGAGGCTGGTCTCCCAGCCTGTGTCTCCTGAAATGGAGAACAGTGAAAGGGAGGTAGGACTTCCTCAGGTAGCTGTGCACCAAACAACTACAGAAGGTTACTCTGAGAAGGGATGGGTAACAAATGGTCAGAAGGTTAGGGATGGCAGTGACTCTGAATGCTTTGACGCTAATGCTATGGTCCCTAGTTTAGGAACTGAGGGGGGAAACATGTCCCATGCTTTGGGAAAATATGAAGATTTTGCAGCTGCTCAGGGGACTGACCCTAGTTTGAAGAGGCTGAGGGCTTGTGCAGAATCTGATGGGACACAGGGAGGTGACATGAGACATAGGGTATTTTAGGAGACTGGATTGCTGTTTACAAAGGACATGAGGACCAAGAGAGGGATGATGGTCAAGCAGCTTGTCATTCCCCAGGGGCATAGTGAGCAGTTGCTCAAGGTCACTCATGATATCCCCGTGCCTGGACATCTGGGAATTGTGCGCATCATGCAGTGATTGGCCCAAAATTTCTATTGGCCCAACTTCTCCCAGCAGGTGAAGGAATATTGCAGGTCTTGTCACTGGTGCCAACAGAAAGGGAAGGCAGGTAGTAAGACAGAAGCTGCCCTACTTCCCTTGTCCATTGTGGAGGAGCCATTCCAAAGGGTTGGAATGGATATTATACCCCAAGCAACCTTGGGAAATGGTATATCCTGATGGTGGTCAGTTTCGCCACCTGATACTCAGAGGTACTAGCCGTGTCCTCCATTAAGGCAACCAAAGTGGCAGATGCCTTGTTAGGGATTTTCTCACATGTCGCATATCTGCAGGAGGTTATCTCTGATCAAGGGGCTAACTTCATGTCAGACCTGATGCAATTTTTGTGGGAGTAGTGTGGAGTAGTGCAAAGACACACAATACCTTATCACCCATAAGCCAATGGGCTCGTTGAAAGATTCAATGGTACCCTAAAATCAATGCTTCAAACGTTTGCTGAACAGAACGGGAGGGACTGGGAGAAATACCTTCCCCACCTGTTGTTCACATACAGGGAAGTGCCCCGAGAGTTGACAGGGTTCTCCACTTTAAACTCTTAAATGGACGTAGGGTGTGTGGGCCCCTACACTTAATCCAGGAAGACTGGGAAGGCAAGCACGCCACCCAGGGAATTCCCATAGTGGAGTATGTCCCTAGGCTGAGGGAAAATCTGAAGGAGCTTATGGGGATGGTCCAAAGCAACTTATCAGCTGCCCAGCAGAAGCAAAAAGTCTGGTATGCTCACAGAGCCAGAGCATACTCAGGCAGCACAGGTCAGGAAGTAATGGTCCTCATTCCAGTCCGGAAGAACAAGCTGCAGGCCGAGTGGGCGGGACCCTACAAGGTAGTCCAACAGGTAAATGATGTGAATTACATTGTAGAACTGCCTGACAGAAGACATACCCATTGAATGTACCATGTTAATATGATGAAGCCATACGTAAATAGGGCAAATACTGTGTTTGCTGTTTGTAGTCCTGGGGAGGGGACGAATGAAAACAACCCCTTCTGGACTTGCTAGAGAAAGCAAGTGGGAGTCATTGGTGGAGACAATCAAACTGTCACCCCAGTTGACCCTGGAACAGAGCCAGGAAGTGAGGGAGGTCTTAGAGGAGTTTGCCACTTTATTTATGGCCAAGCCTGGATGGACCCCCTTAGTAACCCATGATGTGGAAACGGGGATGGAACAGCCCATATGTTGGACAGCCTACTGGGTGTCTGAGGCCATCCTAAAGGACATTAGGAGAGAGAGGTGGAAGAAATGCTGGAGTTAAGGGTGTCATATGTGGGACATGTAACATAGATTTGCTAATGCCAATGCAGATGGCATATCTCGCCAATTGGAGTAAGGGGCAGAACTGGTGGAAACACTTACTAGAAAAGGCCATGTTCCCCCCAGGTTCTGTTAAGGAGGGAGGGAGGAGTGTGGTGAGATAAGGCCATATTTTATCATTCTTGGACATGTTTTATGTAACTTAATGTGAGAAATGCATCATATGCCCATAGTAACCAGTGTAAGGGCAAGGAATAATGGATACAGGCACATGGGCCAAGAATAATGTTGGAACTCGTGTTACTGGGGAGGAAAGCTGTTTGGTTGCTAGCAGAGGCTAGAGTTAATTAAATTATCTAAAATGAGGCAAAAGAAATGATTAAGCCTAGCTGGGAGACAAGGTAGGCCCATTTGTTTGTGAAAGGACAGGACCTCATGAAGAGTCAGATGTCTGGGCATCCTTTGTCTTGAGAGGTCTGAAGTGGCTTAAGCTCATTACAACTGAATAGGCTAAACATTTATGTTAATAGCTGTATTTAGTGTTCAGTAATGATGGCCATCTCACAGCATGAAGGCTGGACTGTCCCCCAGAAAATATGGTCTGAACTGGTTTACCACATTTTTTTTTCTTATGTTTAAAAACTGCATGTCTGTATCATTGTAATAAAATACTGAACTGTGATTGGTTGGGTAACCATAGAAACTGAAATGCTAGCCAACCGCAGGCCAGCCACTATCCACTGGACCTGCCCTCTGGAGCCCCTTTAAAACCAGGATGCAGAGGGGTATCTGAGCCTTTTTGCTGCCTTTTGTTGCCATCTTGCTTGAAGCAGTTGAAACCCTACCTGTCTTAATACAGAGATAATTTTCTCCTGGATCACTAAGAGCCAAGACTTCATCTACCACACTTTTTAAGGACACTTCTGCACTTCAAAATCCCAACTAAGGACTCAAGGTAGACTGTTAACCTCAGAATTTAAAGTGTAGGAGTTTTTATATATATATTTCCTTTTATTTTTTAATGTCCTGTATCCAATATCCAAATTATTTTGTCTTTTTGTTATTTACTGTTTTCTTAATAATTTAATTAGTAATGCCCTTGGCTTATTTAAAAATAGCTCTGCCTATGTAAATTGTGTTTGTGGCTGCCTGGGTAAAAGTTGTTCAAACAATACCATGCCTGTGGGACTGTTTTAAGGCTAAACACTACCAGAGTAAAGTACCCTTAGAGACTTCATGATGAAAGGAGGGAAGGAAATACGAAGGGTCTCAGGAGATGCCTGTGATGGGATTTTAACCAAGTGCTGCATTTCTGGGGAAAGGCACATAATTTGGTGTATAGGTCCCTCCCAAAGCCTATACATGTCAGTAGCTTTCTGGTTTGTGGTGCAGTGGCTGAAAGGGGTCTACCCCAGGAACACAGACTCAAGACTGTATTTGTATCTCCTCGCACTGAGAAAGGATATCTCTGACCTCCACCCCCCCCCGTCACAAGAGAGATTTGCTGTGATGCAGAGAGAAGAAAATCCCACCTCACAGGAGTGGACCTGTTACAGGAGGTATAAAGCGACTCTTTGTCTATCATGAGTCTTTTATAGTCATCAAGCCAAATAAAATCATTGAATTTTTCCAGTACTTGCATAGTATCCCTTACATAGGACCCAAGACAGCTAACACTCCTTCTCAGAAAAAAATCAATGAAGTCACCCAGGTTATTTGTCAAAGAACCCACCCCCGACATGATAGGTCTACCTGGAGGGATAAATAGATCCTTATGGTTCTTTGGGTGTATGTTCAAGTTGGGTGTAATAGGGGATTGTGGTAATAAGTACTCAAATTTCATTTCTGAACTTTCCCCTCTCAACCTAGCCCTCTCAAGAATTGTTATCAACTCTAATTTAAAGTCAGGAAGTGGGTTGGACCTTAATTTGGAGTACTTCTCCGTGTCTGATAGCAAGTGTAATACTTTCTGTCTGTAAAACTACTTGTCCATTACAGCTCTATTGCCTCTTTGTCTGCTGGTTTAAATACAGCATCGGTCAGTGCCTGTAATGCCTTATTTTCATCTGGGGCATATTATTGCAATGCTTTTTGTTGCCCACAGCTAAAAGTTTTTTTTTAACCTCCTTTGTCACAGTTTTCTTATATAAATTAAAAGCTGGATTGGTGGTAATGGGACAAAAATCTGATTTGGGGGAAAATAACAGTCTCTTCATTTTACACAAATCTGTTCTATTTAAATCATACAGATCAATGTTAAAATGACCAAATTCCATCTGTTTCCCTTCACAATATAGGGACTCAAGTAAAGATAAATTCTTCCAGTCCCTAGAGTCCCAGCTTTCACCAAAGTTCTGAGTTACATCTGAGAAGTCCAGTATTGCTATACTGTTGACTCACATAGGGCTAGCCAGAGTTTCTTCAAGGTCGCTAAATATAAAAACCATCATATCCTGCTGAGTGGGGTTCCTCTCAAAATAGTCCTTTAATTGTACTTTTTTGAAGAATTTTTACAAGTCCACATATATTTTAAATTCATAGGCCCAGATATTCAAAAGGGTTGCGCATGGCGCAACAATGCACAACCCACTGATGCGCCCCAGCACGATATTCAAAAGGGAAAAGTGCGCGGCACAAATTCCGATGTGCCGGAACACATCAGTAATGTATGCAGGTGCAGGTAGGGGGGGGCGTGACCATGCATACCCTGCACAGCTCGATATTCAGCCCGGGATGTGCAGAGCCATGCATGCGCAACCTCTACCTGTGCCAGCACAAAGTTGATCCCAAAAAAAAAGGGACAACGGATGGCCACCCACAGGTGAACTGCCACATTGCAGGGTGCAACACAGCAACTGCCACCTGTGGGTGGCCACCTGAGCTCCCGCTGCACCTGGCAGCGCCCCCCTCATGCCCGATAGCAGGCATTTGTTAAAAAAAGCAGAATTTTGTCCAATATCCCTGGTGGTCCAATGGACCCTGTCTGCCCGATCGTGGGCATTTGTTAAAAATAAGAACTACGTCAAACATCCCTGGTGGTCCAGTGGACCGCTGACTGCCCGATCACAGGCATTTGTTAAAAATAAGAACTATGTCCCTGCCACCATCTCCAATGCCACCACAATCTCCAAATTCAAAACCACCCTTCGTAACCAATTTCTCTACACTTGTAGCTGCTCCTGTCTCTAAATGAGGGCCCACCACAACCTTTCCACTCGTGGCAATGCCCACTAGGCAGCTCCCCACCTAGCCCACTCCCCACCTTTACCCAGCGCACCATTCCTAAGTATAACCTGGCCAAAGCCTGCTGTCTCATGCCAGTTGATCTGCTCAACATGTGAAACCAATTGTGTAAGACCTATTTCAATTGCCTGTACCCTGTAACTCAAATGTATGTTGTTTTACCACAGTGTGACATGGCGTCTTGAACAAACTCCTACTTGAAGAAAACCTGTACTATGTAATCTAAAATGCTATGTATGTCTCAATGTGACGAGGTACCTTCGGAAACGAGCCTCTGGCTCAAAGGTTGTAAACTGATTCTCACAGATAAATAAATAAATAAATGTCCAATATCCCTGGTGGTCCAGTGGACCGCTGACTGCCGATCGCGGGCATTTGTAATAAAATAATAATACCAATATCCCTGGTGGTCTAGCGGTACCCTCTCCCCACCGCCCACTGGGCCCCACCGCCCTGCTCCCCTCTGGTCAGTCGGTGGGCAACACCTACCACCTGCCACCCGCCACTCGCTGACTGACACTGTCAGTCAGGGCTGTCAGCCCGGTGGTCCTGGCGTGAGCCAATGGGCGTGCAGTACCATACTACACAGTCAGATATTGAATGATTCATTCACATATCTGGAATGTGCTCAATGGGAGCTGCATGCCATTGGCTCACGCTGGGACAATGGGCTCTACTACCGATGGTGTCGGTCGGTGGGCGGCGGGTGGCAGGTGAGGGGTGCTGCACTGCGGCTGACTGGAAGGCGGGCGGTGAAACTCGTGAGCGGATGAGGGGGGTACCATGAACCACCAGAGATAGTATTATTCTTTATTACAAATGCCCACGATCAGGCAGATCAGTGGTCACTGGACTCACCAGATATTGAACATGATTCTAATTTTAATACAAATGCCCGTGATCGGGCAGTCAGCGGTCCACTGGACCACCAGGGATATTGGACGTAGTTCTTATTTTTAACGAATGCCTGCGATTGGGCAGTCAGCAGTCCACTGGACCACCAGGGATATTGGACGTACTTCTTATTTTTAACAAATGCCCGCGATCGGGCAGTCAGCGGTCCACTGGACCACCAGGGATATTGGACGTAGTTCTATTTTTTATACAAATGCCCGTGATCAGGCTGTGGAGCACATTGCTGGCTGCAGGAGGCGTCGGTCCCCATCGGCTGCTGCCTGACAGGGCGCCAGGTGCAAGTCGTCGGGGATCGGCGCACCTGCATGCAAATGGGGCCATAATGACATGCAAATGGGCCCATTTGCACCTTGCATACATTATGGCTCCATTTGCATGTCAAGTTTTGAATATCGCGGTTGCTGTGCATAGCGCAATGGAACTTGCACTAGTGCATCCCCATGCTCCACTCTGGCCACTTGCGCTGGCGCAGTGCCACTGCGCCATGCACACTGCGGGTGGCAAGGGTGCGATATTCAATGCTGCTGAGCCATGGTGCAGCTCCATTGAATATCGCCCAGTCCACAGCCCTGCGCAGCCAAGTTAAGCTGCGCCCAAGCTTGCGCCACAGCCTGGCGCAGTTTGAATATCTGGCCCATTGTGTTTAGGACTAGATACAAATGATAAGCCTCTAGACAGAACTGCTAATTGATGTTCAGTCTCATAGCGTATTTTTTGTACTTATAAAATCACAAGAAAACATCAGTCTACACTCACCTCTGAGATCACGATATCTGACACTCTAACTAAATTTTCCTCTCTCACTTTTCTCCATAGGAACCACCATGAACTTTTAACTCTGCACCTAATTTAAATATCTGCATGACAAACTCGGAGACCTTACACATACCTTGTTCTTTACTCAAAGCAGTTTAAATCATTCAGAAACTTCAAAATGTATTGAATATATTTCATTACATGTTCCACTATTTTCTCAGTTGCCTGAAAATATTTAAGAGTCAAACACAACTCAGACACACAATTTTCACAGTTCTCTATTTTATTTCAGTTACTGAGGTTGGTTAAAAAAACTGCTTGCAGTAATTACATAAAAAACACATGGGGAGCCAGCCCGGTGGTGCTGCAGGCAGTGTTGGGTAAGTTACTTTAAAAAAGTAGTCAGTTACAGTTACTAGTTACTCTCAAATAAATGTAATCAGTTACAGTTACTGATTACTTGTCTATAAAAAATAATCAGTAACTGTAACTGTAATGCATATTACTTTTTCTATTACTTTCTATTACTTTTGATAACTTGTTCCAGGATGCTTGGTGATGGTCCGTAAATTAGTTTCTTTCAAAATAAAAATGTTTTCCCTTGGCCTATGTGTGCTTACTAGTCGCTCCTAGCACCTAAACCTCTATCTGTGACCCATGCAAGTACTTAACCCTCTGCCTCCATAAATGCACATGTCTGCTGACAACACTGACACTGATCCAGTGATCCACATACACCTTCCTCCCCCAACCCCCCGCAACTCATAAAAAGCCTGGCACACTGGTCCTCCTACTCTGACTACTTAAATTAAATTTCTGCCTGGTCTGGTCTCTCAAAGAAGGCAACCCACATAGTTGTTGTCTACAGCAGATCCAGAACAGGTCAGTGTCATCACATGTCTCAAACGTAGGGCTGACACCCAGATATTGAATCAGTGGCACGTGACTTGAGTCTCACATCTAGGACTGTGAGAGTCTCTTAAGTTTTTTTTTTTTGCTGGAGACATGGATGTGATGAGTCCCTAAAGTTGTGCTTGTGACCAAAATGGAACTTCAAGTGTCCTAAGTGTCTCATCTCATCAGTAGACTGGTAAACAGCTACTGACGCCTCAAGAAAAACTTTGAAAAAACATAATAATTAGGTACAATTCAGCTTGCATTCCATATATATTCTATATAGTTCAGTTCTCATTCCATTATTTTATTACTGAGCAAATTTGGATGCAAATATAATCTTTATGAGTTTATCCCATAGAGCTGCCTTAGAGTTTATCTGCCTCTGTAGCTTACTCCCTACTTTAAGTCATAATCCTCTGTTGTGACATCACAGTCTGCTGTCATGAGAGAAACTGTGATGTCACAATCAGTGCATTATGACCTCAGGTAGGGAGAAAGACATAGGAATAGAGGAACTGTTCAGGAGCAAAGACCCTGTTTTCAAGTCCATGACCTTAGTAATAAATAATGAGGAAGAGGAATACAGAATCAAAGTGAGATACAGGCTGAACTGTATCTAAGCACTATATTTTGGTAAAGTTTTCCTGAAGGTGTCAGCTGCTCTTTAAGCAATTAATGTACAAGAAAGGATTGTTGCAGGCAGCAGCACAACAAAAATGCAGACAGCACAAGCAAATGCAGGGAAAGCCTTGAAAGAGCTCTGATGTAGACTTAGGTGTTCTGAGAAAGATTAGCAAAGCGTTACATTTGAAATTCATCATTAAACTCGTTTTTTTCTGGGCAGGGGGCTCATCCAATCAACAGAATTATAAATCAGCATGCTTGCCTACTAGTTCACCAAGCAAACTAGATATATTTTATACAGTTTAATTTCTCACAGAGACACTCCCAAATAAATGTTTATATATTAATCAAGTGGAAGCAGCAGAGACTACAGAATTTTATTAATCAAAAAATATTAAAGATGCAAAACTAGTCTCCAGCCCAAAAAGTTCACAATACAAGATTCCAGAATCAAATTTCTAATGACTCGGCCCTGCCTGGCAAAACAATTCTGCGTAGTGAGGGTGACAACTACCCAAAGACAATCCGTCCCTAATTCATACAAAAACACAATGGAGTCCGAGCAGCCCAAAACTGCCTTCTCACAGAAGAGTCTACCCCCCGATCCATTAAATTAAAGCCACAACAGTGACTCTGAGTCCCAAAATGTATCGGACATTCAAGCAGCAGCCCAGTCCCACAACATTCCCAAACAAAAATTAGCATCATTTCATTTACTGAGCTAGAAGTAGAAGCACCATGTGGACTTAATTCAGCAAACTGGCAACCGTAACGTGTTGCTACCCAACACTGGGTACATGTAAATTTGTACTTTAGAAACTAGTCGATCCCGCTCAACCAGAGAGGAGACCATACAAGAATTATCAAAATAAAGCCAAGAGAAATGTTTGGGCAAGATTTCCTACACAAAATGAAATAAGAAATGGTAATCGTGTACAACTCCCCAGCTCCACACTACCAGCAAAAACACACTATTGAGCCAAGCTAAAAGCCGAAAATTCAGTCTGCCTCATTAGGTGTTTCTGAGTAGGCTGAGAGAGGGGTCACCATTTTTTCTTTTCCAGTTATTGAGGCTCCATTTTGTTACCTGGTATAATTGGTTGCAGACAAGTTGGGAGACCACTGGACCAAGCAAACAAGGGCGCTTTTCTGAGTGGGCCCGCAGCAGCAGTTAAGTTCGGCTTAGCGATAAATGGCTATGGTGCTAAGTGGTCCTCCGGTCCACAGTACGTCTTCAATCCAGGAGCGTGTGTGTCCCACCATCTGCCATGGAGTTCCCCATGACTTCCGGATCTGAACAAGTGATCTGCTGAAGTGCCTAATAGTAAATTTTAAAAAATGCACACCCGGTAAAGCTGAATTTGATCTGTCTTGCCGGGGGGGGGGTCTGATGTACTGGTTCTTCTTCCCCCACTCTGTTTCCATGGCAACCACCCCTGCTCTCCCCCACCCTTAAAGGGGTGTCTCCACACTTCCCTTGATCCATCCAGCAGCAGCAGCGAAGCCAGGAATTTTTAAACTTTGGTGCCGGGGGGGAGGGAGTTAATCCCCAAATAATACTATAAATTTAGTTACAGTAACTGCTTTACTTGAAAGAAAATGTAATCTATAATGCGTTACACATTACATTTTCTTTCGAGTAATCCGTTACCGTTACACGTTACTGACAATTAGATTACAGTAACGCGTTACTTGTAATGCATTACTACCCAACACTGGCTGGAGATTGAGGCGCTGGGTGCTACACCTCATGCTACACTGGTGACCCAGGTTTGGATATCGGGGGTTGGCAGGGGTAAGAAAAGGATCAAGCATCTGGAGGACTGCTCTCCTCTCTCAGGGAGGAAGGGATTTTCATCCCACCTGTTGATCACCCTCTGGTGGAGGCTAGGGGTGATGCAGGCTGGAGGCAGGCAGCCAGTGGGCATGGTGTGCATGTGCCCCCACACTTGCATGCTCACACTGTATGTCAGAGGGAGGGCCAACCAGAAAAGAGGAAAAATGGCAGCTGGGGGCTTCATAAAGCCTTGGCCCCGTTCCTCCAGTCCATCACCACTGCCTACCCAAATTTGGATTGTGCTCTGAGAAGGGGAGGGAGCTCCTTCCCGGCCTCACCATGGGGGGTAAGCCGTGGGGGTCTCGGGGATGGTCAGGGTGAGCTGCAGCTTGCAGGCAGGTGATATGGGTTGGAGTTCCTACCCCAGTGCACCCAGGAGGAAAAAATGTAAATAAAAAAAATAACACATGGGGAGGAGTGGCAGACTTGAATTGTATGCACACCTTCAGTATGGGATGTTTTGATAAACCCCTCCAGCTTCACACTTAGGGGTTCTTAAGCATCCCACACCTCGGGTGTGCACAAACATTTTGTTATGCACTCCTCCCCAAGTATTATTCTGTATATAATTACTAGTGAGCCTTTTTTTTTTTCCTATAGGGAAACCTGGTTATAATTTACCATTATAACTACAGTAGCTGGTTATAATGACAAACACATGCTGGGTTTCTCTTCGGTCACACATGTGCCAGCCACTGCTCTTCCCTTCCCTTCTTCAGTGCTGGAGACTTCACCATCACTAGCATTTGGTGGGAAGTAAATTAAAAAGGAAAAACAAACTGGCCTTTCATCATTAACATTTTTGACCATTGTAATCCTTGTTAAAACCTTTAAAAAAAACCAGAAAGGTTTCAGGAGCAGCTCAGCAGTGTACCGCGCTTCATCCCGACCAGACCATAGCTGAACAATGATATATTTATATTTTATATAATTGCTGTAGTGAAAACATGCTCCCCAGCAATTATATAAAACAGAGGCTGGGTAGGTACAGTATGTAAAACTCGAACTTTACACACACCCTCAGTGTGTGATGCCTTTATTAACCCCTTGAGCTTCGCTGTCAGAGTTTATGTGGCATCCGACACCTAGAGTGTGTGTAAAACTCTTGTTATAATGACCTACCCAGCCATATTCTATATATTATGCAATATTACTATAAATCCTGACATCATTCTTAGTCAGCAAGATTGTTTATTTCGAAACACAGATTGTTTATTTTGAAACATTCCAGGTACTATTATAACCATCTTTTGATACCATCCACCACTACCTGCTTCTGAACCAGCTGTCAGCCGCATGGCTCTCCCCAGACTCTACTGCATGGTTCCAAAACTACCTGTTAAACAGATTGCAACAAGTAAAGATTGCAGGCACTCTCTCTCCAACCCTCTACCAGTCCGCTCGAGAGTCCCCCAGGACTCCATACTGGAACCGCTTCTCTTTTCCCTCTTTTTGAACAACCTCCCTAAATCCTGCCCCGAACAAATTATCCTCTACGCAGATGACACCGTAATTCTCTCCTCCCATAAGGACCAGCACTCCCTGCAAAAAAAACTCTAACTTGGCTTCTCAACAGTGGAAAAATGGTTCAGTACTTGGAGACTTATTCTCAACTAAAAAAAAAACAAGAATATGCTTTTCCGTAACTCCCACAGTAAACACAGTAACATGGTACACCGCCCCCCCCGATCATATCAAACCTTCATGGCTCAGTCCTCAAACAGGTTCTTACCTTCAAGGGATCACCACTGGCAGTAACCTGTCCTATGTGTCCCACATTGACAATGTCGATAAGGCTGCCAACATGCGTCTTGGCCTTCTCTACAGGCATAGGTCCGGCTTAACTCCTGCTGCCTTGCACCTTGCTGTGCAAAGCTCAGTTGTCTCCATCATCGACTATGGCCTCATCATTTATGGCTCGGCCACCTCTACTGCCCTCAGATGTATCTCCACCTCGCTCAACAAAGCATGTCGTCTAATTTCTGGAACCCACTGCCTAACCCACACCTGTGACCTCTACGCTCAATCCGGCTGGCTGCAACTCTCTAATTGCATAAAATACCAAACCTGCACCATGGCTAAGAAGATCACTATGGGCCTGGCACCCACTGAGGTCCGCTGGCTGCCTTCAACGCTGTACTGCCCACCGATCACCAGACCATAGCTTCACCCTTGACATGGGTGCCTCTGCTGCTGCAAACAGTCGGGTGGGCCTCCGCTGCTGCAAGCAGCCGGTCGGGCCCCTTCTGTCTGCCGGCTGCCTTCCTCACTGTCCGCCGATCACCAGACCAAAGCTTCACCCTTGACACAGGTGCCTCTGCTGCCGCAAGCAGCTGGGCGGCCCCCTTCTGTCCACCGGCTGCCTTCCTCACTGTACTGCCCACTGATCACCAGACCGAAGCTTCACCCTTGACACTGGTGCCTCTGCTGCTTCAAGCAGCTGGGCGGGCCACTTCTGTCCACTGGCTGCCTTCCTCGCTGTACTGCCCGCTGATCACCAGACCAAAGCTTCACCCTTGACATGGGTGCCTCTGCTGCTGCAAGCAGCCAGGCGGGCCCCTTCTGTCCGCCGGCTGCCTTCCTCGCTGTACTGCCTGCCGATCACCAAACCAAAGCTTCACCCTTGACACGAGTTCCTCTGCTGCTGCAAGCAGCTGGGTGGGCCACTTCTGTCCACTGGCTGCCTTCCTTGCTGTACTGCCCGCCGATCACCAGACCAAAGCTTCACCCTTGACATGGGTGCCTCTGCTGCTGCAAGCAGCCGGGCAGGCCACTTCTGTCCGCTGGCTGCCTTCCTCGCTGTACTGCCCGCTGATCACCAGACCAAAGCTTCACCCTTGACATGGGTGCCTCTGCTGCTGCAAGCAGCCAGGCGGGCCCCTTCTGTCCGCCGGCTGCCTTCCTCGCTGTACTGCCTGCCGATCACCAAACCAAAGCTTCACCCTTGACACGAGTTCCTCTGCTGCTGCAAGCAGCTGGGTGGGCCCCTTCTGTCCACCGGCTGCCTTCCTCGCTGTACTGCCCGCTGCACACCAGGCCGAAGGTATGCTGCAGAAACTTGACTGTCCGGAACCATCGACTCTGCCTGCTGACAGGCTGCTGCAGTTCTTTAATGCCTTGCTACTGCTGTTTCCTCTGGACCTTAAGCTAATGTTATATTCTGATTATGGTACTTGTTAAGTCTCTCCAAATTGTCTTGTTAATCCTTACTTAAACGCGAACCTAAGCCTGCTTACAGCAATTTTGCACTCCAAGGGTAGTTTGAAGTGCAAGTTCATTTAGGCTATAGGTTTGTAGATTGTAAAATATTACAGCTCTCTTTGTTTTAAGGTCCAGTGGTAAGCTACCCTGGATCAGAAACTAAGTTTAAAATGATTCAGTTTTTTCTGTTTAGACCAGATTCCATTTGGTCACAGTTGTAAGCTTTGCCCTGCAAATAATTCAATTTCTCTTTCACTTTCTGTCCTTCTGTCTCCTTGCTGCTTGAATTTTTGCCCTCACCCTGCCATCCCCCACCTCCAGCCTTTATTAAATACTCTCCCTCCCCTTTCTGTACCACCCCTAGCAATGTTCATCCTCCCCTCTCACTAATATTGCAACTCCTCTTAAAGATACAGAGTGCAGCTATTAGGCCTAACACTTGTCCTGTCTTCCTTTTAAAGACATCTTCCTATTTTCACCATCTGCTTGCCTATCAGCGTTGCTTAGCACCTGCTCTGCTATCTACTGTGCAGCTCCATACCTGAGCCTCCTCCCTTGCTACCTCGAATAATTTTCAAGTTGCCTTCGTACTCCCTGCCCTAGCTAAAATGCCCTATCTTAACCTACATTTTATATCTTAAAATAGATCCACTGCTCCTGATCGGGCTCCCAGTGAGCAGCGCGGCTAATCCTGCCAGCTGCCCGCACCTCCATCATCGTGACGAACAGGACACCTTCAAATCCGGTTAAGTGTCCCTGCTGCTCTAGGGTAGCTCTGTGCGGGTTTGATAGGCGGCCACCTGCTGCCACCCTCCTCTAATTGGACTGCTGCTCTCTGCTCGGCCACTGTTTTGCCCTGCCTTTTCTCTGTCAGATTATCAGTCTCTGAGCTTCAGTGCCCTCTGCTTTGCATTGACTTTTGCCGAACATTACTGCTATCTGTCTAGTCTCCCATTGGTTCCTTATAAAATTCCGCCACTAGAGGTGCCTTCTAACATATCTTGAAAAGGTCTTCATTTCCTCACTGTAATCTTTATCACAAGTAGAGCCTCCGGCTGGTCTGCTTTCCTAATTAACCTTTGCGGGGCTTTACTTTCTGCTTTTCTGATCCACTTCTTCCAAATAATTGCTACGCTAGCAGGAAACACTTCATTGTTTTTGCTCTATCTCTAATTTCGACCAAGGGTCAAAACGGTGTAACACGATCACCCTTGGCAGTCTTAATTTTACACACACTATCTCTTTATCTCTAAGAGCTAATCTTCTGTCTCAGTATACCACTAGCCTTCCTACCCAAGTCAAATAGTAACACTATGGCAAAGTATAGTCTGCTATGGGCACTTCTGTCATTTGTCCTTTTACTCAGCCTGGATACTGCCACATGGGCTCTCCCATGTAACCAAATGTCAAAAGACTCCTCGGAGGCTTACCGCAACTATAGTTTCTCTAACTTGATTGCAGAGACAAAGCCTGAACTTCAGCCTAACCCTATCCTCCTTGTTAGAGGCGGTATCTATTACCCTCTACATGCCAGGAGGAAGCTGCCACAGAGATGTGCTTTCACCCTAACCTGCCACTGTGCAAGGCTTTGGTTCCTAGCTATGATCATTATTCTGTTATCTGGGGACGTCAAACTAAATCCAGGTCCACCTACCTGTTTCTTTTCCCCAAATGAGTTTTCTGGCATGTCCAAGAAAGGGTTATTAATTGCCTGTATCAATATCAGAAGTCCTTACCTGTCACCATGCAGAACTCGAGGCCTGGGTGAAATTCTACAATCCTGATGTACTCTGTTTCACAGAAACTTGGCTAAAACCCGGTATACCTGATGACGTATGCTCCTTGCCTAACTGTTCCCTGTTCCAGTGGGATAGATCCTCATCCAAGCATGGAGATGGAGTTGCCCTATTCTTCAAAAACCACCTCAACATCTCTATTGTCCCGGCATCTGCCTCTCCCGCAGTGTGCGAATTCATACAGGCAACTATTGTATTGGGGGAAAAGAAGCTTCATATTATCTGTGCCTATAATCCCCCTGCGGGGGGAATAGTAGGTCTTCAAGAACCCCTTGACATCACCTCCCAGACTATAAATCATAATGAGGCTGTCATCCTAGCTGATCTTAACCTCAATTGGGTAGGGTCAGCTCAAATATCCTTGCAATCACTCATGCTTAGTGCTTAGTTATAATTTTCACCAGTTGATCTCTGAAGCAACCAGAGCCACGTCATCCCAACAAACAGGTACACTCCTAGACTGGGTGATGGTTAACCATATGGAACATGTGTCAAAAGCAGGAATCCTTGCGGATGCACTAACAGACCATTCACCCACTTTTTATACCCTATCTATGGTTGCGCCTCCATCTCCTCCATCAAGACTAATCACATTTACAAATCTAGCTCATATTGACCAGGATGCATTTCTCTATGATGTCTCCAATATTGACTGAACAGGTATCTATCAAACAAAGGATGTGGAGGTTGCCCTACAGATATTCATAAATGAATTTCTTATCATTCAATATAAACATGCCCCCAAGATTACTAGGAGGGTCAGAGGAAAACAGATGAGGTGGCTGCATAAATATCTCCTTGCTAATCTGCGCCGGAGGGACAAGCTCTGGTTTCACTACAAACAAACTGACCGACAGTCAGACCTTATTGTCTATCGTGAACTACGGAACAGATGTAAGAGACAAGTTAGAGCTGCTAAAGGCAACTACTGCAAAGACCTTCTAAGAAGCTCAGCCTGCGACCCAAGGAAATTCTGGGCCCATGCCAAAACATTTCTAGGTACCTCACAGTCGGTCACTGCTGATGAAATGATCATAAATGGGGCACATTGTAATGACCCTAACACCATCTCAAACAGTTTTAACAATCTTTTCTCTGATCTGTCACACTATACCTTGGCTTTACAACCTAGTGAATCGCACTCCAATCTACCTACCACGCTACCATCAGACAACCATACTGCCCTATCATATGATGCTCCTCCAGCGCCACCATTCTATTTCAAGGCTATATCAAGAGCGGAAGTTCTGAAATTACTGAGATCCATATCGCCAATACCAGCTCTGGTTCTGACTCATTGGAACCTCGTCTCCTTAAGCTGGCTGCTCCACTCATTGCCTCTCCGATTGCCAGGATCTACACTTTGTCCCTTATCCATAGCACCATGCTGGACCTATGGAAATCTGCAAGAGTAACACCTGTCTTTAAAAAAGGTGACCCAAAGGACATGGCCAATTACAGACGTATAGCAATTCTCTCTGTCCTTAGCAAGATCCAGAGAAAATAGTTGCATTACAGACCATTGACATTTTACATGGTACAATCTCCTCTCAGACACCCAGCATGGTTTCAGAAAAGGTCATAGCACCACCACAGCTCTTCTTCAATTAACTACTGATATTATGTCCAACATGGATTCTGGAAAACTCACAGGTGCCATCTTCATTGACCTCGCTAAGGCTTTTGACCTTGTAGACCATCCCCTGCTTCTCTCCACCCTCCATAAATTCCATTTCTCCACCCCTGTTGTGGACTGGTTCTGTAGCTACCTGTCAAACAGGTTGCAACCTGTCAAATTTAACTCCTCCCTGTCCAACATGTGTACTATCAACCTTGGGGTCCCCCAGGGCTCTATCCTTGGGCCCCTTCTGTTCTCAATTTTTATCAACAATGCAGCTGAGGTCCTGGAATCCTGCTCAGCTATTCTCTACGCTGATGACCTGATCATCTATACTAGATCTTCTAGTATTGCCTGCATAAACACATCACTTACCTCAGACTTCAATAAGGTCTTAGACTGGCTACTAGACCATAAGATTGTACTAAATGAAAAGAAAATGAAAGCAATGCTCCTAGGTTCTGCACCGAAGATTAAGGCCTGGTCTAGTTTGCTGGAGGTTCTTCACCCAGGAGGAATTCCACTTGAAAATGTTACTTCCTTCAACTACCTTGGGATCCTGCTGGACCAGTCCCTGGATTTTAATCTTCACATTCGGTCCTCATGCAAAGCTGTAAACTCGAAACTGGGAGTAGCTTACAAAACAAGCTACATGCTTACACCCTCAGCGAAATTAGCAATTGCCCAAGGTATTCTGCTCCCAACCCTTACTTATGGTGCCTCAATTCTTACCTCTGACCATAAAACCTCCCTACTAAAATGGGACGTAACTTATAACAATATATGCCGATTTGCCTCTTCGTCGTCTCGACTCAAACATCACTGCCTTCTTTATAAGGATCTGAATTGGCTGTCACCCTCTGCCAGTAGACAATACTACCTTGGATCACTAATGGACTCGATCATCTGGGAAAAAAACCCATCCCAGCTGGCAGCGTTGCTGGTCCCTCAACCATCCTCCCATGGCCTGTGATCAGCTGATAAATCCTTACTCTATGTTCCGAGATGTCGTACGACTAAAGGCACAGGGGTCTTCCAATTCTTTGCTTCCAGGCTATGGAATGCTCTTCCACTCAACCTCCGGCTGTCTCAGTCTCACTTTAGATTTAAAAATGAATATTATCGTTATCTATCCTTAGCTGATGCTTGTACATGCTTTGACCCAACCTGAAGCTCCTGAGACTTACTAGTAATGTCACCCCTGCTCTAATCCAGCTCCAAGACTGTGTCTCCTCTTCTCCTCCCCATATTTTTCCTTCTCTTTGTAAATAATTTCTTGACTACTAGCTCTCTTCCTTCTCGAACCTTGTTGCTGACCATCCACTGTTGTTTTGCCAATTACCACCCCTGACTTTCCTTCTGTCAGTCTTTCTTGTTATGTTTGAACATTCCTCACATTTCTCGCTATATAACCTTACTCTCTTATTAACCCTTTCACTCCACAGGTCGGGTCCATGGTTTCTGCACTTATTATATATCTTACTGCCATTATTTGTATAAAGCTTGCCATTATTTCTTGTTATTTCTACTCATTGTATTTTTGTAGCACTGCTGTACTGTTTCTCTATTTGTATTACTGTACCCATGTTGCTGTTGTTTCACTGTTCTCTTTTTGTTGTACTCTCCCGGGTCGTGCCTGAAAATAGTCTTTTTATGGCTAGTGCACCTACCCAGTTAACAAAAACTAAATAAATAAATCTCTCCTCAGCCCTAGTAGTAACCCTCATCACACAAGAGGCTCGGAATCTCATCGCCTCTTGGTCCCATTCTGCAGAACCTCCTTGGGTCAGCGCTCATTTGCCTATCGAGCTCCTTATTGGTGGAATAGCCATAACACTGAAATCTCCTCTGCTCCCATGCTTGGCCAATTCAAATCAAACCTCCATCTCCACCTCTCTGCCTCCAGCACCTGCAACTGTCATACCTAGCTGGACCCCCTCAGCCCGTCCAGCAGCCCAATCCATGGTGTGTCCCCCTTGCACCTCCCCCTTCCTTCCTCTCCCCTCCACCATCCCCCCGCACTCAACCTTTCTCCTCGCACCTCCTCCTGCACCTTTGTTCTACTTGACAACTGCCACTGACAGGCTATACTTGTATGTACTGTTATAAAACTGTATATTAACTCTGTTAAATCTGCACTAAACCTGCACTCGCTTTTATTTTCTTATTGCATTTTGCTCCACTGTGTACCTCTGTATCATCTTGTCCATGACATGGAACCTTTGTAAAAGAGCCTTGGCTCAAAGGTACTTGTAATTCTAGACTTAAATAAATAAATAAAAATAAAATAGATTTCATGCATAAGCAATAAGACATGAAGGGGTGTGTATAAAACATATTTTACAGCATGGTTAGGGGCGGGGCGTAGTAAGGCACAAGGCCAAAAGCTGAGAGACTTCAGCCACTGTACATGCTGTAAAATATGTTTTACACACATCCCTGAGTGCCTTATTGCACTTATAAAATCGGTCTTTTTTTTTTTTTTTTTTTCGTTTTACTGTTGGGAAAATCATGTTTATATGTAGAAACAATAGATTTACTTGTGTGCATTTGTGATAAAATAGTCCTTCCACCCACTGCAAGTGATGTCGTTGAAGATGTCATTGTATTATTGCCTACTTTCTTCTTCCTCTTTTTTTTCTCTGTTTTTCTTCACATTCAAGATATGGAATGTTTATTCTGCAATGTTTACCATGGAATATATGGATTCAAAATTCTGCTCAGTTCCACTTGCAGAATATTACTCTCCTAACATACTGTACACACAGACAACAAAGGCCTTTATAATGTATGGACAGTGTCTATTAACCCATTTCAAAAAGTTTATAACCTGATAATACCATCGTTATGACATCAGTATGCTGTAAACCTTGCTTAAGTATGTCATAATGAAGGGATTACAGGATGGAATGTCACCATCTGTCAAAATTTGTGGAAAGGAAAGATGATCTGCTGCTTGGACATTTGTTCAAAACACACACATTCCATTCAGGCAGTTACAGACCTGCTGCAGCATAGATTGCAATAGCTAATTTCAGCACTTCAGTTGCTCAACATTCAAACCAGGAGGCATTCATAGCTGAGCAGGAGAATAAACGCACATTGAAAAAAACTATTTTTTTTCCTACAGCGGCTAGTTTTTCCAAGATCATTTTCTGCACAATTTCACATCTCACAGTTAATGGGAGGCTACTGCAGTTCCTGTAAAGAGCGCCGAGCTTGGGGCACAGTTTATTTAGGATAGCGTCGACATGAGCAGAGAAGGATAGGTGTTGGTTGAGCCAGACCCCTAGATACCTAAAAGTAGTTATGTCCTCAAGGACAGTCCCATCAAGGGTGTGGAAGTTAGGGAGGGTAGACAGCCTGAATAGTCTCTGCCTGGTGCCAAAGGTCATGGTGACTGCCTTTTTGGCATTGAGGGAGAGTTGGTGGGAACTAAACCAGAGCTGAACTTTATTGAAATCAGCCTGAAGGATGGTAACAGCCTCCACAGGTGTCCGGCCAGAGGTAAATAAGACTGTGTCATCTGCATACATGTGAATGGAGGAAGATGAGAAGGTTTGTGGCAGGTCATTGAGAAGGATGGAAAAAAGGATAGGGCCGAGTATGGATCCATGTGGGACACCAGTGTCAATAGGGAATGGAGGGGAGGTGAAATCTGCGATTCTTACAGATTGAGTTCTGCCTAACAGGTAGGCTCTGAACCAGTTGGTGGCAGACTCTGATAGGCAGGCTACAGAGAGGCAGGATAACAACAGGGGATGGGAGACAGTGGCAAATGCTTTGGCTAGGTCGACAAAGATGGCTGAGGTTATTAGCCCTTTGTCCATCCCAGATAAGATGGAGTCAGAGAGCCTTAACAGGGAAGTGGCTGTAGAGTGGTGCTTTCTAAATCCAGACTGGTAGGGTGTGAAGAAGTTGGATTCAGCGAGGAAGTTAGAAAGTTGAGAGAGCCCGAGGTGTTCCTGGAATTTCGCAAGAGCAGGGAGGAGAGAGATGGGCCGGTAGTTAGCCGTGGAGATGGGGTCACCACCTTTAGGCAGAGGAATAACAGTGGCATGTTTCCAACCCATAGGAACAGTTACAGTGGCAAATGAGAGGTTTAGAAGGTCTGCTAGTGGAGATGCAATGGCAGGGGCTGATAGGTAGAGTAGTTTGAGATCCAGCCTGTCGGGGGACTTGCCCTTGGAAGAGTTGAGGGTACGTAAGGTATTTAGAGCCCTGTGTGACAGTGAAGTGGTCGAGATGTCCCACAGCCATGGTGAACAGCAGAAGGAAAATGCAGTAAGAGAATGGGTACAGCAGGCTGGCAAACTGGCAGCCTTGTGACTGCTGAAATGAAGCCAAGCAGTATGCGTGGTTAAGTATCACTCAAAGGGGGTGGCAGATGTTAGCTGCTGATCCATTGAACCACAGGCAAAACTTTTCTGTTCATGACTTGTGTACTGTCTCAATTTTATGTATGTGATTTCCTGTGTGCTACGACTGTCGGACTTTATTTTTAAAGCCTTCTGGACTTCTCAGAAAAGGTTCACTGCATCTAAGATCAGGTATAATTGATTGCTAATAAGAAAAGCAACAGGAGCCTGGTAAAAGTGCCAAGGATGGAGGTCTTGGCATGGGTTGAGATTCACATTCTGGATAATGATGATGTTGCCAGGGTTGTTTCACAGATCAGGTCCTCCACTTCTGGACAGGACCCAGTGCCAACCCATCTTTTTAAGGCCAAGTTGGATCATGTGTACAGGTCTCTGTGGGAATCATCATAATCCTTTTCCCCACCTCCCTTAAAGAGGTGGTGGTGGTGAGGCCCATCCTTAAGAAGCCGTCTCTATATCTTAAGGTTCTCGTAAACTTTTGACCAGTCTCCAACTTGTAATTTTTGGCAATTTGTTGAGGAGGTGTTGATCGGTTGGTGGATCACACTGAGGTCCTTAAAGAGCTGATGACATGTTCAGGAGAACTTTAACAAAACATAATATTTAGACAGAGTCCAGCTTGTATTTCCAATTAGTGCTGTATTCCTCCTCCCCATTATATACAGTATTACTGAGGTAATTCGTATGAAACTAGGATCTTTGCTCCTGGGGAGTTTATCTATTCCAGCCTCTTTCTCCCTACCTGAAGTCACAGAGCACTACTTGTGATATCATAGTTACTCCCATAGCAACAGACTGTGATGTCAAAACAGAGGATTATGACATGAAGTAGGGAGTAAGTTAGAGAGGCAGAAGAACTCTAAAGGAACTCTAAGGGATAATGATCATATATTTAAGCAAATTTACTTAGTAATAAATAATAGGGAGGAGAAATATGCAAAATATAAATGGAATGCAGGCAGAATTGTACCTAATCATTATGTTTTTTAAAGTTTTCTTTGAAACGTCAGTAGCTCTTTAACATCTTTGAGCTGCTACAATCAAGCTTCTGCCAATGCCAAAGCACAGATGTTATGTTGGTCAGAGCCTGTAATCATCTTCCTATGTCAAGGGATCAAGGTGATGATTCTGTCCTTTTTCTCCTCAATTTATCCTCTGGATTTAATATGGTTGACCATTGGAAGTTAATTGCTAGACCTGGGGTACACAGAGTCTTGGCTGAAAATTTAATTCCATGGTCCAAGTCTTTCCTTTCATCAAGGCTGCAGTTGGTTGTGATTAGCTCTTGCTGATTCGACTTGTTTCCCTGTTGTGTCTCAGGCATCTCTCCTTTTTCCCCACATTCCCCATATATTTGCTGTCACAAGCTGAGATCATTAGACAGCACAGTGTGGGTTTTCACTGTTATGCAGATGATACTAATCTATTTTTATCCTTTGTTCCTGACCAGGACCTTCCCATAGCTAGGTTAGAACAGTGCCTGGAGGAGATCAGGCAATGGATGGCAATAAGTTGGCTGGTGCACAACCCAGGCAAGAACGAAGTGCTACTTATAGGTTAGGGGAATCAGGTGTTGGCCCTCAAAAATGGCCTCAGTCTTCCCTCCTTGGTGAGGAAGTCAGTTAGAGGTGGTAAGACAGGTTCATATTCTAGGTGTTGTGCTTGATTGAGACCTGTCATTTGAGGCCCAAGTGCTGGCTGCTATTGAGAGCTGTTTCTACCACCATAGGAATATCTCCAAATTATGCCCCTCACTCAACCCTGAGGACCTGATGACATTGATGCAGACCTTCATGGCACCCATGCAGGATTATCGTAATGTACTGTGCCTCCTGCAGCCGGTCCAGAATGAGACAGCAAGGTTACTGACTTCCAATTTGAAGACAGAACAAATTGCCCCATCACTATGAACTTTGGGTTGGCTGTCTGTTAGGTGACTGGTTTATTTATTTATTTATTTATTTCAGTATCAGAATTGCAACCCTTTGAGTCAAAGACTTATTTACAAAGGCTCCTCACAGTATAGGATGGGGCAGGAGAAAAATACAGTGAGTGGAAAACAGACAGTAGTGCAAAGAACAGTAGCATAACAATAATACATACAATTAAAATGTGTACAATTAAATACAGATGGAGTGGGCCATAGCAGCGAGAGAAGGTTTCAAGGTTCTTTGTTTAATTTTCAAAGCGCTGAATGACCAAGGACCTCATACCTCCATGATCTTCTGGCCTCCTTCAGATCTGGTAAAATGAGAGCTTCAAAACAGAGCCTGATCAGGGTATCTGCCTCCCATCTTATCTTGATGAGGGACTGGTTCTTTGCTGTCTGGGCCTTGTTTTATGGAGAGCTCTTCCATGGGAGGTAGGAAGTGTCCCATCAGTTGCCACATTTAAGAGGGGACTTTGTCAGCATTTCTGATCCCACATATTTCCTGACTGATCCTGATTTTCTATTTGCTTCTCGCAATAGTTTGCTCATGCTTTGTATGTTTTCTTATCCATACTGTTATTGCTGCTACTGAGTTGTTTGTCTCCTTGTTGTATGTATGTATGTATTTGTTTATTGCAAAGTGCTCTGAGCTTTGGAAGGTCACTATAGAAAATAAAGATACAATACTACTTCAAATTGGGAAGGGCCTCTCTCATGTACAGTGGTAACCCCTCCCTCCCCAGCTCCTGGAAATATACTGACATACCAACATTCCCATCCAGTTCCCAATAATGGCTATGTTGTAATGCTAAATATACTCTATCCCGCTGCCAGGATCCTGTTCCTCTGGTGGCCACACCCCAAGACCCTTAACCCTCCTGCTGATGGAGGCCAGTGCACCCCTTCCCTCACTGTCATTGTCTGCCTTACCCAAGTTTTGTATTGCTATACCAACATGTGTATGAATACAGCTCTTGTGTGACAGCTTTCAAAATCACAGAATCAGGGTGTCTGGGGTGAGCCATCAGACAAGAAGGCACTTGGCACCAAGACCAAAAGTGAGTACATTGAGCATTGCCACAAAACCATTACTGGAACCAGAAGGGAGGAAGAGATATGTTGAGAAGTACAGTGTAGCCATTACCGGGACTGGGAAGGGGTATGTTGAGGAGGAAGGCAGAGCCATTTCTGGGATGGGGCACCAATAAACACTAGGGATCTGGCCACAGTGACATAGCAAGAATTACATGCATTTACTATTGGCACTATTGGCTCTGGGATCAGGGAGGGCAGAGATATATATTTATATAGCAAACAAAACAATCCAACACTCACCACCTTCGCATAAAAAACGCTGCTCTCAGATGTTTAGAAAAAAGTGGCAAAACTTTATTACAGGTGTCAGGCTGAAAATACACACACATATCTTGATGCATTTCAGAGGTGACTCCTTTATCAAAAGATGTGCCACACTAATAAACAGATCTTCTTATTTACTTAACATGATGCCATCAGTCATGGACAGATACAAGTGATGTCACAAGCAAAATAAAAACAATATACAAAAAACATCATCCTAATTACATACAATCTATGTATCACACATCAACACACAATAATAATTCTAGTTGCTGCAAGTGCAAATAACTTTCTTTGATGAAAGTGGCAGCCCCTCCCTCTCCAGCTCCTGGAAATATGCTGACATACCAACATTCCATGGCTGGGCGCTTTCTTTTCTTTTTCACAATTATTTTACCGTACTCTGTTTAGTCTGTAAACCTGTTGATCTCCTTTCTCTATGTATGCTGTTTTGCCATACGTTTTGTTCTGTTAACCTGTTGCATTATGCTGCTGACGTGGAAGCTTTGTAAAAGAGCTCTAAGCTCAAAGGTATTTGTAATCTGAGATCTAAATAAAAAAAAAAAGTATTGTTGGTCGCCACAGCAGAAGCAAATTCAATTCCTGGTACAGACCTTGATGTGAAAAGATAAACAGATGAGATGAGCAATAGTTTATTATCATTAAATCATGTACCTAGACAGATTATTAAATATATCTCTGCTTATAATTCATATGCACCTGTCTATTTCTAGCTCTGCCTATGCACCAGTTTACTTTAAAGGGGAATTGTCATCAACAGGGTTTCTTAATGTCTGAAATACCATAAAAAGCTTATTTGCTGGTCCGGTGGCGCTGAAGGTTGAGGAGCTGGATGCCACACCTTGCACCATGCCGGCGACCTGGGTTCAGGAATGAGCTTGGGCCACTGGGGATCGGCTGGGAAGGGAAGAGATTGAGCATCCAGAGGACTGCTCTCCCTTCCTGGGGTGGGATCTGGGGGGAAGTGTCACTCTGGAGTGGCCCCTAATGGTGGTCGGGGGAAGTGCTAGCCAGGGGGCTGGGCTGTCGGAGGTTGTGAGGAGGAGCTTCAGGGCCCAAGAAGTAGGACTAGGGGCTTCAGGTGAGAGGGACCAGGTTGTGCCGTGTGTCCCACACTGGAGAGAGGCTAGGGATCAGTGATAAAGAGAAGTTACAAAAATTAAAAAAGCTAATTTGAGTGAGTATTGTGTTTATCTGTGAGTCTTAGCAGTCCAGAGTTATTCATATGTAAATCAATCTGTAATTAAGTGCTGGGGGCAGCCATATGTTTTAGGCTCCTGACAGGAAATGATGTCACTGAGGATCTTGGTCCTCCATTGACTGTAGGTTAAATAGAAAATTGTCTGTTTTATTAAGTGTGTTTTAAGGTGTTATTACAACACTTTGTACATTTATAATAATTGTTTTGTATGTGCATTGAAACTAGTGAGTTATCACCCATACATTTTAAACTGTTAGTAAAATTAATCCATCTTTAGGATTGCTTTAACCTCAAGGTTATACTGCCAGCTGATCATTAAAAACTACACATATCTCAAGGCTGGCTCTGTGGTGCCAGCTGTTAATGGGGCCCCATACTTTATCAGGATTTCTAAACCCTGGCTGTGTTCATGTCAGTGCAGATTTCTGGGGCTGCCACAGCACTAATTTCTGTCTTATCTGTTTCCTCTCTTGCAGCCTTTTCTCTTACAATTTCGTGTGTGAACTCAGGTTTACAAGATTTTTTAAATGTGGCTACGTACCTACTGGCCTGGCACCATGGGGCCAGCCTTGAAATGTGTAGTTTTTGATTAACAGCTGGCAGTACAACCTAGAGGTTAAAACAAAGAGCTGTGAACAAGCTTCATTCATCCAGCAGAATGGGATTTGATTCCAACATGCTCTACTTGTGTATTACGTGACCAGAGTAAGTCACTAAACCTCCCTGTGCTCCCAAAACACACCCAGAAACAAACTGTTGCTGTGTGCCTTTCCTGGACAAAGACAGTACAAACAATCTGAGCATGTGTTATGATTCTTAAAATATTATGCTCTTTCTATCCAGACTTGACTTGAAAAGAAAAAAAATCAGACACCATTATTTGTTTATTAATTGCAAAAACACCTGGTTGGACAACATTGTTTAAAAAAAGCATAATCTGAACTGCATTATTAAAATATAGAATAATATATGGGTTTGTGTGTGTAACCAAAACACACACCGAGATGTGGGATGCTACATTAACCGATGGCAAAGTCCAAGTGGTTTATAAAGCATCCCACACCAAGAATGTGCAAAATTCTGGTTTTACACCCACCCACCCACCATATATTATTTTATTTAATGAATGGTGATAATTGTTTTCCCTTTCAGCACAGTTCAGTTAGTGCAGCACTTCTGTCAGAAATACAGCACACACACACACACCACCACCACACGTCTCTCCCTTTGTTTTTTGTTTGTTTTTTCTTTCTATTTTTTCATTACAGTAGGAATAGCATTCTGGAAAGTTGCGGCCTGTCGGCATAGCGGCAGAGTGTAAGACACAATCGAAGGGGATGGGCAGCAAGATCAACCAGACTGATTTCTTTCCTTTATGGTAGAAAATCCCATTCCATCCAAAGTATTTCAGTAAGAAACTGTTATTCTTTTAACTTCATCAAAAGAAATAAATACTCTTTTAATATTGCATTTCAGGTTATGCATGTTTTAACTGTGTTGTCCATTTATGTGTTTTTGCAATTAATAAACAAGTAATTGTGTCCTATTTTTCTTTTCAAGTCAAATCTAGATAGAAAGAGCATAATATTTTCAGAATCATAAAACATGCTCAGATTGTTTTTACCGTCTTTGTCCAGGAAAGGCACACAGCTATAGCTTGTTCCTGGGTGTGTGTGTTTTGGGAGCACAGGGAGGTTAAGTGACTAGCTATTGTCACAATATACAAGTAGAGCATGATAGAATCAAAACCCATTCTGCTGGATGAACGAAGCTTGTTCACAGCTCTTTGCTTTAACTTCTTGGCTGCACTGCCAGCTGATAATCAAAGACGTCACATTTCAAGGCTGGCCCCATGATGCCAGGCCAGTAGGTACGTAGCCACATCTGCATCTTGTAGACCTAAGTTCACACCCACAATTTTAAGAGAAAAGGCTGTAAGAGAGGGAATGGAAAAAGACAGAAGTTGGTGCTGTGGCAGCCTCAGAAATATGTACTGACATGAACATAGACAATGTTTAAAACTCCTGATATGGGGCCCCAATATCTGTTGACACCACAGAGCCAGCCTTGAGATGTGTAGTTTTTGATGATCAGCTGGCAGCATAGCCTAGAGGTTAAAGCAAACCTAAAGATGGATTATTTTTTATTAACAGTTTGAACTGTAAAGGTGATAACTCACTAGTCTCAATGCACATACAAAACAAGTATTATAAATGTAGAAAATGTTTTAATGACACCTTAAAACACACTTAATAAAACAGACAATTCCCTATTTGACCTACAGTCAATGGAGGACCAAGATCCTTGGTGACATCATTTCCTGTCAGGAGCCTGAAACATATGGCTGCACCCAGCCCTTAATTAGACTGATTTACATATGAATAACTCTGGACTGCAAAAACTCACAGATAAACACAATGGCTCACTCAGATTAGCTGTTTATAGTCTTTCAGACATTAAGAAACCCTGTTGATGACAGTTCCCTTTAAGTATGAGGTAACATCAAAATCTCTAATAATTCCTGGATATTTACAGGCACCCAAAGTATAGCTCCAGAATCCCTCTCTTTAAAAAAAAAAAAAAAATTGTATTTATTGATTTTATGATGTACCAGTCCAGACTGTAATACATAGAAATACAGACCTGGAGATACGCAGGTCTCTACAATGGATGTACAGGGAAATTATAACAGTAGAATACCCAACTGGGTAAGAGTTCAGTAAGTCCATACAGTGTGGGTCACTGCCAGTGATTTTATTAATATCAGAGTAAAGTCCAGTTTAAGTATGATGTCAATCACTGATGATCTCACCTTCTGAAAATAAAACAGATCAGAGTGCCATCATAATATGCCTCATGCAGAACTACAATAGTGTGAAGGGGCTGATTGGCTATACATTTATGGGAAGGCAATAAAACAATGCCCTGGTCTCAGTTAAGCTATACATTCTGTCCCACCTCTCTAGGTAAGGCAAGGCAACCTACCATGTGGGAAATCAGGATATTTTTACAGGCTATGGCTTTAGTTCATGAACCGAGCAGCGCACGTAGATGTCATCTATTAATACTTCCATACAACTAGCTCCATATAAAAGAAACATTTTTAGAACTGTACCTGGAGCAGTAGACATTCTACATTTATCAGAAATTCCCTATAGGCAGCTATTTAACTCAACCAAACAAGAGTATTTACCACAATTTGCACATTTATTTTAGAAACCTAGAAGTATTAAGTACGTTGTGCAGCCATTAGCATTGCCCACCCTTCCCAATGAGGGCAAAAAACCCTCCTGAAGTAAGTTATTAAAAGTTTTGGGAATTGGGAAGAAAGTTCAGTACTTGTCACCCCTCATCATCCAATGAATGTTCCGATGGGTTTAATTTGGAGATCAGCTTCTCCGCAAAGGCAGCCTCTGCAATCAGGTTAACAAATATATGCGCCCTGGATTCATGTCACACTTGAAGCCTCGCCAGATAATTCAGTTGTGCTTGGGTTCTGTTTTTGAAAAGATTTGTTTTAACTAGTTGGAGCTCCTTCTTCTGTGTTTGGGTGCTAGCTGCCAGATTGGGAAAGAAAGCAATGTGGCTTACTTCCCAGGTGATTTCTCCCTTAACCCGTGCAGCCTGCAGAAGAAAGATCCATGCCTCCAATGGTGACAGGGAGGTAATTGCGGTCAAGGGCTTTAGTATCAGGTCTCCATGGGAGTGTGGCCACTGCAGTATTGCAAAGACTTTCGGGATTCTTGTACCAGATTCCTGTGACAGGAGTTGTAGGTCCTGAAACAACAATTTTGCAACTGAGTCCAGGATTGTCTGCTTTCCAGCAAATCATGGGGGAAACCCCATGATCCTGATGTTGGCCTGCCTCTGTGCATTCTCCATGGATTCAATTTTTGTCTTCAGGTAGGAGACATCACACACAAGGGTGGCATTGTATTCCATCTGGCATAGTTGCATTTCGGATTTTCCTTGATGGCCGTAGCATTCTCCTGGGTTCATTGTTCATTGCTGAGCAGGTTTGCTTCCACAGCAGCAAGTTTCTTATTGGTATCCTCTCTGGTGGCTTGTATCTTGGACAGAATCACCACAATTTGAGCTGAAGGTATGGCCGGTGTTCCCAGGCTACCAGGTGTTACAGGCCCCAACACCTTTGAGGAGCCCACAGGAGATAAGTACACATCCAAGTTATGTCTGTGATGCTTGCTGTCTTTTTTTGGCTCCATCTTAATCACCAAGGTTTCCGACGGGTAACAATTGTTTTTTGGCATCTCTAGTTGCACAGAAAAATATAATTATTTAGTTTAGAAATAACAGATGATCCGAGCTGACTCAGAGAGTTGCCACCATGATGCTGCTCCACAGCGCCACCAGCCCCTCTCTTCTTAATAGCAGTTCATCAAAATCTCCACCTCGGGGCCTCATGCTTACCTTTGTCTATCGCTCTGAAGGTAAATTCATGTATTTCCCCATTACCACTATGGACAAGATATAAAGCTGTTGCATAGCTAATATCCTTTTTTTTTACTTTATTGAACATATTGGAAATACAAACCTTTAAGTCGTAGACTCCTTTGCAAAGGCTCCATGTCAAAATACAAGTTAACTGTACAATGCAAATTAAAAGAACAAGTGGATACATGAGGTACAGAGCTGGATACAAGACATACAGAGGGTAGACAACTATACCCTGAGTCACGACAAGCAGATAAGCAACAAACTTTATATTGCTTCAGGATAGTACAATGAGTAACATAGAGCAGCAATATATTTGAGAACACTCAGGAGCAGGTACAAGCCTATCATTTTAGAGATGAGGGGACCACTCAGGAGGCGGATACAGACACAGCGCTTTAGAGATGGGGAGAAGGTATGGAGGAGGAAAGGAGGGGTGGTGGGGGTGCGTTGGAAAAGACTTTGTCCGTGAAAGCTAGTAGGGGAAAAAGTAGGGGGTGTAAGGAGAGCGGGGGAGGAGAGGAAGGTTATAAACAATCGCAAACACAGGAGGATAGGAGTAGCTCTCTAAGTTTGGAATTGAAGGGGCCTAGTTTCGATTCCAAGGAGATATCTACAGGTAGGTCATTCATCCAGCGGGGGGGCCCTATAGTAGAATGCACGTTGCCCCAAGGACGTCCTGCAGTGAGGGACTAGGTGCAGGTCTTTTATAGAGCTTCTGGTGGATCTAGCTTGAGGGGCATGCTGGATTAGATCACAGAGCCCCATAGGGAGGAGACCAGCTGAGATTGTCTTGGCTATAAGGCAGGTTTGGTATTTTAGTCCCACCTCAAAGTTTAGCCAGTTTGTTAGCTTGTAGAGGTCACAAGTGTGGGTCACCTCTCACACCCAGAGACTAGCCGGCTGGCTTTGTTCAGTGCTACCTTAATACAACTGAGAGCAGTGTTATGAGCTGCACCATAGAAAGTCATCCCATAGTCAGTCAGGAGAAGGACTGAGGATGACACGCCAGACAAAGGGCTGCAGGAGGCATGCAATGTTTGTGTCTGTGCAGCAGGCCAATTCTCGAGTTAATGAACTTGGTTAGAATGGATATGATTGTGGTAGGTAGATGGGAGTCTAGGGTAATACTCAGATATTTAAAGGATTTTACTAACTCAAAGGGGTGGTTTCATAGTTAAGATCTGAAGAGGAAAGTATTTTTGTGTGTTTTGGCGATGGGCCGAAGATCATGGCCTTGTTTATTTATAGTTAAGCATGAGTTTGTGCTCAGTGAACCAGGCTTCTGCTTGGAGAAGAAGCTCCAGAGGGTCAGTTTGATGCAGTGAGGGGTTTGGGTGGCTACTGTAAATAACCATGTCATCAGCATAAAGAAGAAGGCATCCAGTACAGGCTGAGGAAGTGCGTTCAGGAAGAGATTAAAGAGGTGGACCTAAAATGGATCCCTGAGGGACTCTGGAGAGAACAGGCAGGCTGGAGGAGGAGAGGGCAAGGTTAATTTTAACTTAGTGAGACCTAGCACTTAGGTAGTTCTGAAACCAAGAGGTGGATTCCTGTGCAAGCCCAAGGGATGGTGGGGTCTTGAGGAGAGGCGTGATTAAGTGTATCTAACACCTTAGTTAGGTCAATAGACTGCCCCAACTAAGTGTCCACGATCAAGAGCTTTGTGAATAAATTAAGTATATTCCAGCAGGGCAGTGGTGGTACTGTGTCCCTTTTAAAACCATGCTGTTCATGGAGAGTAGGTTATATTTTGACAGGTAATCAGTTAGCTGGTCAGCAGCTATTTTTAGGGGCCTTAGATAAGGGGAAAAGGATGGAGATTGGGCAGTAATTGCCCGGAAGTCTGATCACCACCTTTATGAATGGGTGTAATCACAGCCTGTTTCAGAGTGTTGGAAACTGGGTTAGACAGAGGAAAGGTTGAGGATTTTGGTGAGGGTTAAGGACAGCGTCAAGGGCAAGGCGAAGGAGCTCAAGGTCCAGGGTGTCACCACTGTGCTGGGATTTGCCTAACACTCTTACTAGGTAGGATCGGGCCTCATGGGTGGAGATGATCCTGAAGCAGGAGGATGGAGTTTCAGGGGAGAGAGTGTGCATGCAACTGGGGGGTGGGGTCAAAGAAGTTGGAGGGAAGCATGCTACTAAGGTCCAAAAAGGCAGAGTTAAAGGCATTAGCTATAATCTTGGGGTCCAGCGAGAGGGCACCATTGACGACAAGTTGAGAAGGGGGGATGATTTACCACTGAGCTCCTTGATGTTATTCCAGAACCTACATATCCTTGTTTTGCACTGCATGGCAATGTTTCCCAATGCACACTTTAAATTGTCTTTTCGTCTTTCCAATATAAAATGCTCCACACTTATAGATAGCAGCATACACCACACCACAGCTGTCACAAGTAATACATTGTCTGATCTGATATTGCTTATTATTATGCAGGTTGGTAAATTAACTTCCTGTTGAAATTACTTTACAGTAAATACAATTTTACAAGGATAATAGCTATACAACAGCCTTACATCTTGTCCATAGTGGTAATGGGGAAGGACATGAATTTAGCTTTAGAGCAACAGACAAGGTAAGCAGGAGGCCCCAAGGTGGAGAGTTTGATAAACTGTTATTAAAAAGAGAGGTGGACTCTGGATCTACACTTTGGGTGCCTGTAAAGATCTAGGAATTAATGTGAATGTTGATGTTACCCCATACTTAAAGTAAACCTGGTGCATAGGAAGAGCTTGAAGTAGACAGATATATATGAATTATAAGCAAAGGTATATTTAATAATCTGTATACATGATTTAATAATTATAAACTATTGCCCATTTCATCTGTTTATTATCTTTTCAGATCAGGGTCCTCACCAGGAACTGAATTTGCTCCTGCAGTGGCGACCTACAATACTTTCATCAAAAGAAGTTATTTGCACTTGCAGCAGGAGGGGATACTGTGCATCATCCGGGGGTGGGAGGGGAACGGGGAATCTAGGTGCAGGACAGCCAGATGCACTCTTGCTGCCTCTCTCCATCACAGCACCACACTGACAGCTGCTGCAAGGGAGAGCCACAAGCAATACAAACAGGATCGCTGAGAGGGAAGTGTCTCTCTCTCTCTCTGTCTGTCTCTCTCTCACTCTCCACGCAGGGCAGTGCGCTGCTCGCACATGCAACAGAAACCAGACCGACTGCATGGCTGAAAAGTCAACAGAGACAGGAGACTGCAGGACTTCTGAATTATATGTCCTGGTCTTACTGTCTTGCTGTCACTCTCTCTCCCTCAGGAGGCAGGGCTCGGTGCACTACGATGGTGGTGGGGCACAAATGCTTCGGGAGGAGAAGGGAGAGGAAACGCAGCTAAAGAGGGGTCACATAGCTGCTCACAGGGACAATGTAGAGAGGAACTGTTACGCTAACCAGAAATCACAAAAACCTCTCCACACACAGTGCTGCAATACTTTGCGTCATGTGGGGTGGGGAGGCCGAGGAATGTACATGCAGGCATGCAAAGACACAAACAGCTGACTCAGACAGTGACCATGACTCGCACCATGGAACCACTCACCCTACTCTCCTGTCTTTCTCTGCCTGTCAGTGCCTACTTCTCTGGTATTGCAGCTCCCACTTTTGTACTTTTACATGGCTCCCTTTTCCTTTTCAGTTTCTTTCCCAGATAACAAGTGCTGTTTGCCCAGGGATATTGCTTCAGGGAGAGACACAGCAGCTATTGATTAAATAGGAGATTTAATCAATGGTCACCTGATGCTCTTTCAACAATTGGGTTGCCTCCTTTTCCCAGCCCATGTTACAAATTGATGTAGCAAAGGCCTTTAAGTAAACCACAAGTTGTTGACTAAGAGGTTATCTGAACTGTGCCTATCACAAGCTGCCTGTGGGTGGTTTGGGAACTGTTTACATGACAGGATGGATAAGTAAAGCTCGTGAGTACTATTTTGTTATTAAAGCTGATTAGCATAGGGGTCCCACAAGGGTCTATTTTAGGACCATTATTGTTTAGCCTATTCTTAGATGAACTCCTGTCAGTCTGCCAGGACTGCAGAGTCATCCTTTATGCTGACGATGCAGTCCTGGCATTGAGAAGGAAAACTGTTCCTGCTGTAACTGACCTGTTACAAAAGGACTTTGTTACAGTCCAGGATTAGTTTATTGAAAATAAACTTGTAATAAAAATTGAAAAAAAAAATAGCAATGACTTTTGGCAGTCATAAAAGGACTGAACAAGGTTGTCAACTGGAGATAAGAACTATAAATGGGGAAGTGTTGGAGAAGAAGCAGTTGTTTAAATATCTTGGTGTGTATCTGGATAGCACACAGTCCTATAACATATTGACTATTGTAAAGAAAATTAACATTAGAATGTGCTTATTGTACAGAGATAAGATACATTTTGATGAGGACACATGAAGATTGGTTGCTGAAAGTTTAAAATTTAAGCAATAAGGCATGACGGGGGTGCATTATGGTGGGTAACAGCCCACCTTGGGTGAGTTGAAGCACGAGGTGGAGCCAAGTGCTTCCACCACCTGAGAAATTAGCCCACCATAATGCACCTTCTGTCATGCCTTATTGTGATTATGAAATGGGTTATTTTGTACAGAAATGGGTATTTAAAAAAATACATATTTGTTGTTAAATTTATTTAAGAAAAACTGTTATACAATAAAAAATCAACCTAAAAAAAATAGTTCAATAGGGATCTTGTATTGTTTGCTGTCTTCCAGTAGGTGGTGCCAAACTGCATTACTGGCAGTATTGAAGATAAGCAGTGGTTTTGCTTCTTGTACTGGCATGATGTGGAATGGGGTGAAGTGGTTTACAGTCAGGGAACAGCATTTGCCATAAAGCAGAGCTGGACCAAGTGCTTTGTGATCAGATGAATGGCTACTTCATGTTTAAAACACCTTGGCAGTCCTGTTGGGATGTCTCACTTTATGAATAGAATTGTTGTTGTGCCTCAGACAATATTGGATGATATGAAATAATTAATATTCCAATGCACAATAACAATGGTCGCTATGCACGAAGAGGCAGAGTGGCTATGTGCCACATATCTTGGTCACATAGCCACCCCTTCACCCATTGCGCCCTCCCACGTGGGATGCACAAATGAGGGGGTGCAGACCCAATGCATCTGATTCCCCCCACATCCATGGACTGCACCACACTGGGGGTGTTCTGGGACGTGCCAGCACTATGTGGTATTCACTAAACTATGCAGTTCTGACTGCATGGGTGCAGAGGGTGGTGCAGGGTATGCCAGGGTAGACCCTGCCCATAACCCTCTACGCACCCCCGTGGATGCCTCCCGTCGGTCTAGAGTGGACTGGAAAACATCTCGCAGTGCCACCCCAGCCCACGAGGCAGACCAGGAGAGCTGGGGAAGCTAAGCCACAGCACTGGCAATATGTACGGGGTCCAGGGGTGTCAGTGCCATAGGGTGGGGGCCGTCGGTGTACTTCAGGGCCATGGCTGCACTATGCTGGGGTTGGGGGGTCAGTCTCCTGGGCCGGCCTGTCCCTGGAGTGTGGTCACACAGGTCCAGGCACCCATAGGGGCTATGTACAACCAGGACCTGTGCCTACATGTGCAAGGGATCCACTCCTGGACCCAGGATGGGCATCCGCTTGGCTGCCCGCCCGGGTCCGTGACTCAACCCCTGGCCACCCTGTGGAGTCCTGCACACCAGGGAGAGGAGCCATGGACAGGTGTCCAGCATTAGAGAATGCTGGTATGGGTGAATCTGTCAGCAGGTGTGCAAAGCTGAGAGCAGGATACGCAACTTTTCTGTGTACCCCCACCTGCTTTGTGCTCAGCGCCCAACAGTTGTAAGTATGTGCTTGAGTTAATATTGAAATTAAAATGGACCTACATGCCACCTAATTGAAATATGAAATAAATATTGTTTACTAAATAAGAAAATGAGGACAATGTAAGATCCTCCTTTTTTATTCATATGCTATGTAGGCGACATGTATGACTCTTGCACTTTTCATCGCTATTTTTATACTGCACGTCTATAACATTTCAACTAAAAATGCAACTGTCACTTTAAGTGAGCACACTATTGAAGTGGGTGTAAGGTGCAATTATGTCACAATCCCCTGAGGAGGTGCGTAAGTGTAAAACTGGTTGAGAGGTTCGACCTGGTGTGAGTAACCCCTTTACTTTTTGTCTCTGTGCACTGCTTTGTTCTTATTAAAAGACTGTCTACATTATTGCAATTTGCTGGTGGTCAGTGCCATTCTTTTCTGTTGGACCTTTTGCATGAGAAGGAGTCATAAGAAGGCTATGTTGAAAATCTGGGGTCAAAATATGTAAAAATGGCAATATTATGACCATTTGTTGCAATTTCGCTACACATGCTCATAACTTTGGAAATTTTTGATATTCTGGCAACAAATTTTCAACATAGCCATCTTATTGGCCCACCTCATGAATGTCACAGCTGTCATTTTTCAAATCCTGGTCAAAATGTGTTTTTCGCACCTGTGGCTCAGAATGGCATTGCAGTTGCGTGGAATTACATTTTGACTTGGATTCGAAAATTTCCTGTACTGGGTACATGAGATGGGGTAATAAGATGGCTATGCTGACAATTTGTTCACTGTTGTCCTATAAATGGAAGTGCAGCACACCCTTCACAGCGACATACATATTCGCATCTATGAAGGTCACTGTGCTCCCACAAGCAAATATAGAAACTTAGAAATATAGAAGTTGGCGGCAGATAAGGATCACAAGGCACATCCAGTCTGCCCATTTTTTCTGCCTTATGAATGTGCCATAGGCCTTTACTCTGTCAATGGCCTATCTATTCATACTCATCTGTATTGCTCCCTTATGCCTATCCCATGCCTGTTTGAAGCCCTGCACTGTATTCATAACCACCACTTCCTGAAGTAGGCCGTTCCATGCATCCACCACCCTTTCTGTGAAAAAGAACTTCCTCACATTACCACTTAATCAACCTCCCTCTAATCTCATACTGTGTCCTCTTGTCCTGCTATTTTCTTATATTGAAACATGTTAGACTCTTTCACCTTGTTAATGCCCTTAAGTCGTTTGAGTGTTTCAATCATATCACCTCTTTCCCTCCTTTGCTCTAGGGTATACATATTGAGCTCCATTAATCTTTCCTTGTATGTTTTCTGATGCAGTCCCTACACTATTTTGGTTGCTCTTCTCTGGATTGCATCATTTTGTTAATGTCCTTGTGCAGGTGCAGCCTCCAGTATTGCACGCAGTACTCCAGATGAGGCCTAACCAGTGTCTTGTAAAGAGGGATTATTACCTCCCTCTTACAACTTGTGATACCCCTACTAACACACCTCAACATCCCTCTAGCCTTGCCTACTGCTTTAGTGTTCTGCTTGGATGATTTCAGATCATTGGTGATGATGATGCCCAAGTCTCTTTCTTTCCTTGTGACTGCCACCAACTCCCCTCCCAGCCTATTGGTGGCTTCAGGGTTTCTCTTCCCTATGTGCATGATCTTGCACTTTTTTGCGTTAAACCCCAGTTGCCACTCTTCCGACCATTTTACTAGTTTATCCAGATCTCTTCTCATTCTGCCCACCCCATCTGGATCATCTACTCTGTTACAGATCTTGGTGTCATCTGCAAACAGACAAACCTTACCCTCCAGTCCATGTGCAATGTCACTAATGAAGATATTGAAAGCTATGATTACACTATCTCAAAAAGTAAGGACATTCTTTGCAAAAAAACTACATTAATGCATCAGTTAGGGTTGAGGATAATGTGACAAAAATAGGGAAATATGACATTAGGGTTTCCAACCCTAACACCCTACCCCCACCCTGCACACTTCAACAGGTGTGGGGGGTGTGCTATGGGGTCATCAGCCATAATGCTCACCCCATTTTCCTATACTGTATCCACCTCAGCTTATTTACTTATGGAATGGGGTGAGTGTTATGGCTGATGGTGGAATTTTTGCTGCCGGCTATTTGTACTGTGAGTTGACCTAATCTCTGTCCCCTGTACAGTGGCAACCCCCACCCCCTTTCATATGTTTCCCTTGTGTTCAGTAGCTTCCCCATCCTCTGACTCCCATTTGTTTTGTTAATTTATTGATATGATCCCCCCAAGACCCTTGTGTAATTTGACGACATCGAGGCGCCCAGTCCCTGTGTCAACACTAGAAGCCTCCCCTTTCCCAGCAGTGTGAGACACTGGGGGGCCCACTCCCAGTGTCCTAAAATAGTTATTTGCTGTTTAGCTGAAAAGAAGAAAACTGTCCCCGACGTCTTTTTTTTTGTTTAACCTGAAAAAAAGAAAACAGTCCCTCGTCGTCCCCACGTCCCCCTCCCCCATCCTAACCCTCCCACTGAGCGCTCACTGCCCCACACCCTCCCTTGCCCTTTACTTACCACTGGAGGTCATCAGCTGTCATCTTTTGTTGGCCGGGACATGTCTGCACTCTTCAAACCTGAACCGCGAACTGAGGAATCAAGGTAAGTGCCATACAATGTATTACCATGGTGTTTTGAACTTATGCTCATAACTTTACCATTTTTAGGAATTTTTTCACCAAATTTTCAACATGGGTTTTTTTGGGACCACACCTCATGAATTCTGCAACTGTTGTTTCATTATTCAGGCCCGGAAGGTGATTTTGTGGTCACTGTGCAAAATCACCTTCCGGGATAGAATAATGAAATTTCACCACCAATGTTCATGAGGTGGCATCCTAAACAGGCCACGTTGAAAATTTGGTCTAAACATTCCTAAAAATGGCTGAGTTTTGAGCATTTGTTGAAATGTTTCTTCGCACATGCATAACTTTGGTAATTTTCAATATTTTGAGTCCAAATTTTCAACATAGCCATTTTTTCATACCACTTCATAAACAGTACAGCTGTCATTTTTCTCATCCTGCCTGAAACATGTTTTTGTACCTGTGGTGTAGAATAGTGTTTTGGCATGGATTTGAACATTTTCATCTATGGGGTTTATGAGGTGGGGTCATAAGAAGGCTATGTTTAAAATTTGTGGTCAAAATATGAAAAAATGTTAAACTTATGACCACATGTTGCAATTTCGGTATGCCCGCTGATAACTTTGGAAAATTTAAGTATTTTGATCCTAGATTTTCAACATAGCCTTATTACCTGACCTCATGTATGTCACAGCCGTCATATTTCAAATCCTGCCTAAAACGTATTTTCGTACCTGTGGTGTGGAATGGCATTGCAGTTGCTCAGAATTGGATTTAGGTGTGGATTCAAAAATGTTCTGTACCAGGTACATGAGATGGGGTAATAAGATGGCTATGCTGACAATTTGGTCACTGTTGTCTTATAAATGGAAGCATAGGGCCTGGAGGGCCCTGTGCTTCCATGGCTATGTACGTATATGCATCTACAGAGGGATGGGTGTGCAGGGCATGGAGGGCCCTGCATTCCCACAGACAAATAAGGATATTTTATTTATTTATTGAATTTTGATGACTGGTTAGGCCCACTGTGCCCCGAAGGTCCCTTTTTCAGGGGCGACCCGGAAGACAGAAACAGGACAATACAGTCAGGTAGAACAGGGTGCAGAGAAAGTAGACATGAGATCAAGGTTACAATAAAGGCAATATTTCAATATAGTGAACATAAGTGATATGTGATATGATAAGTGAATATATTGAACATAAGTGATATGTGATATGATAAGTGATATGATTATACTATCTCAAAAAGTAAGGGAATTTATTGCAAAAAAACATCATTATTGCATCAGTTAGGGTTGTTACTAAAGCGACAAAAGCAAGGAAATGTGGTGTTAGGGTTTCCAACCCTAACACCCCACCGAACCCTGCAGACACTGACAGGCATGGGGGGTGCCTTGGTGTCGTCAGCCCTAACGCACACCCCATTCTCCTATACTGTGCCCATCTCAGCTTATTTACTTATGGAATGGTGTGAGCGTTAGGGCTGATGACCCCAAAGAACACTCCCAATGCCTGTTAGTGTCTGCAGGTTGGGAGTGGGGTGTTAGGGCTGGAAACCCTAACACCACATTTCCCTGCTTTTGTCACTTTAATAACAACCCTAACTGATGCATTAAGTTTTTTTTTTGCTATAGATATATATATACACACACACTCATGACAATGTACCTACAGAACACATTTTGTGTAAACTGTCTGCTTGTAATTGACTGAGGTCTCCTATAAAAATGGACACTTTTTGCCCATAGGACTACCTGATCAATATATGAAAAAATAACATAAATAACAAAAATGTGCATGGCAGCAGGTAACCCTGCTGACTGCAGCACATACAGACTATTTATCTAATGTTGTTCTAGTACAGGGTACTGTTAACAAGGGACGGGGGGAGATAAAAGTCAGAGAGAGAGAGAGAGAACAAGAGAGATCAAGAGCATATTGATTTCAGTTTCTCAGCTTGGAACATTGCTGTACAGTAAGGGGAATGTCAAATGAGAAATGCAGAGATTTACTATTTATATCAAAACCACAGGAAATGGGAGCAAGAGCATTATCAAAAATGAACTTAATCCAAGGGACGTGATAATCATTTTGCTCCTCACAGACCAGCTGGAATGGTTTCTGAGATACTACAAGAAATATTGTGATTTGAATATACTTGCAAACTGGCAGTATAGCTGGCAGTATAGCCTAGAGCTTAGAGTAACAAATTGTGAAGGAGCTTGGTACATGCAGCAGACCCGAGTTTGATTCCAACAACCTCCACTTGCATGCAGTGCTCCTGGGTCGCCCCTGAAAACAGGCACTTGTACCTAGTGAGCCTCATCCATTACTAAAGAATTAAAAAAAACTTCCAGGACACACTGGAAACTAAACTTAAATAAGAAAACTTGTATTAGTAGGTTCAAAAAGAAGTGACCTTTAAACAATTATTGGTTAATCTAAGTGTACCATTTTTTTAGTAATGCCAAACCAAAAAGTAAAACATCAAACAGGTATTTCTAAGTGTTTCATGAAAAACAAACAGGCCAGCAAAAAACAACTTAAGAATAAAGCCCTCTATTAGAACAACTTGTGTTCATTAACATACTGTATACAGCTGAAATTGTGAAACACATTTTTGCTGCCTAAGAAATATATTACTTAATATATGTTTAGGAGTCTGGTTGAAGTGCCTGTTATGGATATGAGTGTTGCCTCACACGTTCTGAGAATCAGAAGACTGCAAACCAAAGATAAGCAGTTCTGTGGTCCTAATGATATAAACAGACAATGAAGCCAGCAGATCAAGGCCTAATGGCCTATCAAGTCTGCTCAAGTGTGCAGCTCTCAGTGCTGTGCACTGATGCTGCCCCCCACCTCACCAACTGATCCCACTGTTTTACCCTTTTGCCCTTAAGTTTATCCCACCCCCCTTAAATCCCCCACTGATGCCCTCGAAACCAGTTCCTCTGGCAAGGCATTCCATGCTATCACCACCCTCTCAGTGAGAAAGTGCTTCCTCATCTCCCTTCTGAACCTCCCCCCTCCAACTTTAGACTATGCCCTCTTGTAATTCTTTCCTTTCTAATTTTAAGCAGACCCTCATAACTTACCCTATTAAGGTCCTTCAAGTATTTAAATGTCTAAGACATACCCTCCCTGTCCCTTCTGTCCTCAAGAGAGTACATATTGAGCATCTGTAGCCTCTCCTAATAGAGCTTTTCCCTCATCCCACTCAACATCTTGGTTGCTTTCCTCTGTACCCCCTCCAAAAGTCTGTTGTCCTTTTTTAAGTATGTGCCAGAACTGCATATAGTACTTCAAGTGAGGCTGCACCGATGCCCTGTACAGCTGCAGGATCTCATCCTCACTCCTTGAGGCAACTCCCCTTGCTATACACCCAGCATCCTTTTAGCCTCCGCTGCCACTTTCCTACACTGTGCAGAGTGATTCATATGGCCTGTGACTAGCACACCCAGATCCTTCTCTTCAACTGATGCCAATAACTGCACATCTGCCAGCTTATAACTAAATCTAGGGTTCCTGTTTCCAAGGTACATGGTACATAGCAGTGTCAGTGGCTCAGTAGGTAGCACACTCGCCTCTGAGGCCAGGAGATCACAGGGCTGTGGGTTCAGTTCCCACATCTGGCACTTGGGTTAATATCCCAGTACTGACACTGTAGTGCAGCATGAGAGGGGTGCTGCACTTCTGAGGTGCCGTCTTTCGGATGAGACATTAAACCGAGGTCCCATCTGCCTGGATTGGTGGTAGTTTAGATGGATGTTATAGATCCCTTGGTACTTATCGAAAAGAGTAGGGGGATTTCCCCGGTGTCCTGGCCAAATTTCCCTCATTCACTAAAAATACCACCAACAGCTTAATCTGGTTCAAGGTCAGTTGGCTTTCATCTGTATCCCCTTCCCCCGGGTCATGTCTGAAAATAGGCAGGATTTGTCTAGTGCACTTACCCGGTCAACAAAAACTAAAACAAAACAAAAAAAAAAACATAATCCTGCACTTCTTAGCATTGAAGCCCAACCACCAAGTACTTGACCACCTCTCCAAGGTTTCTAGGTCCGTCTGCAGCACCCATCCCATCCACCACTGCACTCAATTTAGTATCATCAGCAAACATACTCATCTGACTCTGAACCCCAAATAACATATCAGCTATATAGATGTTGAATAACATTGGTCCCAGCACCGAGCCCTGGGGACCCCCTGATGACCTCCCGTGGCGTTAATAATTTTTCCCTCACCACCACCCTCTGCTGCCTCTTTTCCAGCCAGTTACTAATCCAGCTGACCACCCTATCACTAACCCTCTGGTTCCTCAGCTTGCCTATCAGTCCCCTGTGTGGCACCAAGTCGAAGGCCTTGTTGAAATCCAAGTACAGAACATCCACTGCTTTACCCTCATCCAGAGCCTTAGTCTCCCAGTCATAAAAATCCACAAGGTTGGTCTGACAAGACCTTCCCTGTGTAAACCCCTGTTGCCTTTCATCTAAGAGATAATTCTCTTACAAAAACATGGTACCGTGACTGATTGAAAAACTGTAACTCTGTTGCAAACACACAGCTGGGGGGATATCGCTGCAACATTATTCAGGGGAAACGACCAAGCAGGTGTTACACAAAGAACTGAACGTTTGTAACTGTGGCATTATACTACATTATTGCATTGGCATTAGAAATTGTTATTGCAGTATATGAGCTTGCCTTACGGACCAAGTGTGTGCAGGCATTGTTTCTTTTTTAGCGCTAACTAATAAATAATTTACAAATTTTTTTTTAGCTTTTGATTATGCTCTGTGTTGTGAAATGGTCAGATAGAAATGTTTAAATGAGATTTCAATAAGCTCTAATTGGGATAGGGTAGGATAGGAGTGTCAGAAAGAAGCTGTTCAGTAGGTTCTAAAACTCTAAGCATAAAAAGGAGAGATGAGTTTAAGAAAGACACATAGAAGGAGGAAGTATTTAAATGTGGGATGAAAGAAGATATAAAAGTGGTGTATTGAAGGGGATAGTACATACTGTATTTCACAGTTTTTCACCGTTTTGAAGCCGTGGCTTCAATTACATTCTTCTATTTTGACGTGAGGCTTTAATTCGAGGGTGGATACTATTTGAGGGCGGCTTATATTAGTAAGTGTACGGTAAGCCTTTCAGATTGGGCTTCTGTTGTGGTCTGTTCGGCAATCACTGACAAGTTGACAGCACTACAAAGTTTGTATTTAGTTCCCTTCAGAAAAACAGCACATTTGCAAAATAATTTACTGACCACTGTCTTTCTTTTTTTAGGTCCTTGTTGTAGTGACACTGCATCACAGGAATCAGACTTTTGCAATGAGGATCCAGACGTAGACAGCTGCTCCGAAGTAGACACAGATAGCGAGGATGAATTGGATTAGATTGTTTACCATATTTCCAAAGTCTTTTACTTGCAGTAAAAAAAAAAAAAAAGATAACAGTTGAAAAGAAACCGGTGTCCTCTCGGTTATTAGGTTTACATTGCCTGATGCTGCAGTACAGATGCACGCTACATTGTGGTAGCAACCAAAAACCACGTGGTAGAAACCCAAAACACAGAAGCAATTCACTTGAGTTCTCGCGGTAGTACTGTTCCAATTGTGGCAGCACCGGATTACTTGGAAATGTGATTTTAAATTTAACTTTATATTTTTGGGGGGTTAAGGCACACCAGTCAGCAAGCACAACACTCAGGTTAGCACTGTTCCAATTCAGTTTCTGCAGCACTGGATACTAGATTACCGATATTTGGAAACATACCGAGGTACTTGGAAACACTCATGATACTCAATTTCAGGCTACTAATTGAGGGCGGCTTCTATTACTAACACTGAAATTACCCAGTGGCTACTATATGAGGGTGGATACTAATTGTGGGTGGCTTCAAAATGGTGAAATATGGTAGTTAATGTTATTACAGGGTAGCTGTAGGGTGGCACTGAAAGATGGGCCACAATGTATTATGCAGGATGGTGGAGAGGACATGGGCAGGAATCTTCATGGAGAAGGAGGAAGGACGCACCAGGGGAAGGCAGGAAAATGGGCAGAATAGTGGAGAGCAACAGATGTGGGGCAGTGGTGTTCATGGACACACTGTGGAGGTTAGGGTGTTGTCCAATTTGTTTCAGAATGGAGCAATTGGCGGCACAGTTAGGCAGGCTAAGGGGAAATGGAGAGATAGTGGAAGGATATGGGGAGGGAGTAGGAACATACAATGAATACAATGAAAACAGTAGAAGAGGGATGTGGGGGGCTGCTGAAATGGACAGAGGAGGGCAAGAGACAAGCTGGGGACATGGGGCTAAAAGGCAGACCAGCAGGAGTCAGGGAGAAATGGTTCACAGAAAAGGAGGAAGAGGGATAAATGGCTGGCATGTAGTTAAAGGAAATGGATCTGCAAGTGCTCAAGGAAGGGCACAGTCCTCACCAGAACATAAAATGGAAACACAGGAGGAGGGGTATTACAGTGTCCAACAGGTACATACCTCTGGCAGATAGAATGGAGGAAGCGGGTCTGGAAGGAGCAGGGGGAACAGCAAGTATTGGCCAAGGACCAGGCATGGGATGCAGGGAAGGGAGAGATGGAAGCGATGATGGGAAGGTGGAGAGAGGGAATGGAGGAGGTGGTAGTGACTGGAAGAAAGAGTTCATAGCACAGTGAGGGGAGCGGGGGGGGTGATAAACAAGGAAGGAAATCAGAAGGTACAGGAAAGGGAGAAAGGAGGCAAGAAAGAGGAGAAAAGGGATGAGGTGTTAGCAGAAGTAAAGGCAATGGACAATCAAGGGATAAAGATAAACTGGGAGGATGAGAAAGGCAGAGGTGGGGGGCCGGAGGGGGATATGGGAGAAAGTGGGCTGTTATCCTCTGACATGGGGTGAGAAGTTGGGGAACAAGGGGGAATTCAAGAAGATCAAGTAGGCAGTGCAGAGAAAGGGGACGTGGTCAGAAGAAAAAGTGTCCTGAGGAGGGTCCCACCACGAACAAGAACAGATCCATTAGTAGTAGAGGTGCAGAATGTCATGGTATTTGGGGACTCTATAATTAAGGTGATACATTGAATCAGGAGGGGACCTACATACAGGCAGAGATCATTTTTTTGTGAACCAGGAATGGAGGTGGGAAAGGCAATGCAAAAAATCAGGGAGAGGGCTCGGTTGGTGGGGAAACCACACCTTGTCATTCATTTGGGAACTAATGATCTGGCAAACTATGAAGTGGAGGAGGTCCAGAGGAGGTTCAAGGCACTGGCACAGGGATGCCTGGAAGACGCTAAATCCTTAGGTTTTTCAGAGGTCTTGCCAGTCCCCTGTGCCAGCACTACTAGACAGAGAAGAATCAGGGAGTTCAATGAATGGCTCAGGGAATGGTGCAGAGAGGAAGGGTTTGCATGTATAGGAGAGTGGGGGACACTTGGGAGGATGAGAACTTGTACTGAAAGGCTAGACTACAGCTGAGTGAGAGTGGAGCAAGGGTACTGGGGGTTTCAGAGTATGATGGGATCCTAGGGTGTTTAAACTGGTAGGGGGAGTATAAGGCTAGGACGAGGAGGGTCAACAGGAGAAAGCAGGCTAGCGAGCACTCACCACAAAGGGAGAGGGGTACAGATCAAGCAAAGCGGGGGTGAGAAGGAATATGGTAGAAAGGACTTTCCACAAATGCACAAAGCCTGGGGAAATAAGATGATAGACTTAGAAGCTTTAATGGAGGGGGAGGGCCTGGACATAGTTACCATAACTGAGTCTTGGTGGTCAGAGCACCTGGTCTGGGAAGTAGGGGTCCCAGGATACAGGTTATTCAGGAGGGCTAGTGCAGGCAGAACAGGCAGGGGGATTACGCTGTACATAAAGTAGGGCATAAAGGCAACTGAAGGGCAGGAAGAGCAAGGGGAAGTAGAAATATTGTGGGTCACACTAGAGGGAAAGCGCTGGGACACCTATAAGGCTGGGGGTGGTGTATAGACCCCCAATGCAAAGCAAGGAAATGGACTTACAGATGCTGCAGGTGGTTCAATGAATGGCACAAAAGGGGGAGATTCTGCTGGTGGGTGACCTTAACCTCCCAGATATAGACTGGAATATCCCAACAGCTAGGTCTTCCAGGAGCAGGGAGATCCTCGAGTCCCTCCAGGGAGCTTTCCTGCAGCAGCTGGTAGCAGAGCACACTTGGGGGAGGGGTAATATACTTTATGTGGTCCTCACAAATGGGGATAGCATGGAGGAAGTGAGGGTGGGGGTTAGCCTAGGACCAAGCTACCACAACACAGTGGGTTTCATGATTAGAGCAGGGCATGAAACAAGTCAGACCATCACAAAGGTCCTAGACTTCAGGCGGGCGGAGTTTCACAAATTGAGGGAGGGTATTCAGGAGGAAATGGGGGAGGGGATGGTGTGTGCGGAGGAATTATTGAATAGACTCAAGGGGGGAATACTAAAGGCCAGAAGCAGCTGTGTAAGGAAGGTGAGGAAGAACAGAAAAAGGAGGAGGAGACTGTTGCGGTTCAATAGGGAAGTGAGGGAGGAAATGGGGTGGGGGGGAAGGATGTTTGGGGAATACAAGAGGACCCAGGGGAGTGAGGACAGAGAGATTTACAAGGAGAAGCTAAGGGTGGCGGGGCAAAGGATTAGGAAAGCGATATCAGAAACAGAGGAGAAAATTGGTAGAAAGGCCAAAAGGGGTGATAAGACTTTCAATCGGTACATAGGAGAAAAAAGAAAAGCCATGCAGGGGATAGTTAGATTAAAGGGAGATGGGGTAGCACAAGTGGAGGGGGACTTCGAGAAGGTGGAGGTATTACATAGATATTTCGGCTCAGTCTTCATGATAGAGGGAGAGGGAAGGGGACCAGACCTGGAGGGGAAGGGAAAGGGGGGAGATATAGGGGTGGATATTAGTTCAATTAGTGTGCACAGGGTCAGAGAGGAACTGGGTAAGTTGAGGATAGACAAGGCAATGGGCCCAGATGCACTGCACCCTAAGGTGCTCCAGGAGCTAAGGGAGGACCCGACGGCACCTTTAGGGAGGTTATTTAACTTTTTCTTAGATACAGGAAGGGTGCCAGATGACTGGAAGAGGGAAGACGTGGTGCCACTTTACAAAAGTGGCAGCAGGGAGGAGCCTGGGAACTAGCTCCCGGTCAGCCTCACATCAGTGGTGGGTAAGGTAATGGAGGCGATTTTGAAGGAAAGGCTGGTTAAATACTTGAAGGTTAGCAGATTACAGGACAACCATCAACATGGCTTCATGCAGGGGTAGTCATGTCAGACGAACCTGATAGACTTCTTTGATGGAGTGACAAGGGTAATTGATTGAGGTGGCAGTAGACATGGCTTATCTGGACTTTGGGAAGGCATTCAACACTGTGCTCCACATGAAGCTGGTAAATAAACTGGAAAGCTTGGAGGTAGGACAGACATTATCAAGGTGGGTGGAAAACTGTTTGATGGGAAGAACTCAGAGTGTGGTAGGAAATGGGGTGCACTCCGTGGAAGTGGGGGTGATGAGAGAGGTGCCCCATGGGTCGGTGTTGGGGCCTATCCTGTTCAACATCTATGTCAGTGACATAAGGGAGGGACTGCAGAGAAAGGTCTGCCTTTTTGCAGATGATACAAAGATCTGCAACAAAGTGGAAACCCCAGAGGGAGTGGAAGCTATGAGGGAGAATCTAAGCTCCTGAAGGGGTGGTCAGAAACATGGCAGCTAAAATTCAACACCAGGAAATGCACAGTGATGCATATGGGGAGAAATAATCCACGATCAAAATACACACTGGGGGGGTGATTTAAAGGCAACGGAGCAGGAAAAGGACCTAGGAATCATAATCACAGACAACCTTAAGGTAGGGACCCAATGCAGCACGGTGGTGGGCAAATCAAACAGAATGCTGGTGTGCATAGGGAGAGGGATAACTAGTAGAAGACGGGAGGTGCTGATGCCACTGTACAGTTCCATGGTGAGACCCCACCTGGAGTACGGGGTGCAGTTTTGGAGACCTCACCTGTGTAAAGACATAGATGCCATGGAAAGGGTACAGAGAAGGACCACAAAAATGGTGCATGAGCTAAATGGGAGGCCATACGAAGAGAGGTTGAGGGAGTTAGATTTGTACTTGCTGGAGACCAGAAGGGAGAGGGGGGATATGATAGAAGCATACAAGTATATAAAGTGGATCAATAGGGTGGGAGGGAGCTTATTCACAGGGAAGGCAGGTGCTATAACATGGGGACATGGGCTGAGGGTGGAGGGGAGCCAATTTAAGGGGAATGTGAGGGGGGCATTACTTCACAGAGAGGGTGGTGATGCCCTGGAACAGTCTGCCATTGGAGGTGGTGGAGGCTAAAACACTGGAGAGGTTCATGAGGGCTTGGGACAACCATATGGGGCTGTCAAGAGTAAGGGGGGGATATTAGGGGGGAGGGGGAAAGTAATTAGTGAGGATGGGGCAGACTCGATGGGCCAAGAAGGTCCTTTCCTGTCGACACATATCTATGAATAATCTATAAATCTATGAGAAATGCCATTATTTTTTCCCTCAGGATAGTCTCCAATACTTTCCCCACAATTGATGTGAGACTGACTGGCCTGTAGTTCCCTGGATCATCCCAAGAGCCTCCTTTGTGGATGGGCACCACATGCACCATCCTGCAGTCCTGGGGTACACAACCTGATTGAATAGACATGTTGAAAATGTCTGTCAAAGGCTGTGTCAACACCTCCGCAAGTTCCCTTGGAACCCTCAGGTGTATCCCATCTGGTCCCTGTGCTTTATCCATTCACAGAGCACTTAGACCCTCCAGTACCCTCTGCCTATTGATCTCCTCATCCACCATCCTTGCCCCCTTAACATTCCATTCATTTCTCTGCCCATGATGACTAGGTAGTCCCCTCTACCTTGTAAAAACTGAACAGAAATATTCATTTAATATCTCTGCCTGTTCATCCCCCTTATCTACCCATCCCTCATCTGTCTTAATTCGAGAGATCTGCTCCCTGCACTTGCTTCGCTCACTGATGTACTTGAAGAACCCTTTTTTCACCCTGCCTAATCCCTTGAGCAAGCCTTATTTCCTTCTCAGCCTTGGCAGCCCTTACTACCCTTGTCACCTCCCTGGAACTCCTAATATAATCCTCCTTATCTGCTTCCTTACCAGTCCTCTTATAGTTTTTAACAGCCTCCCTTTTTTCTCTCACTCTCACCTGCACTTCCCTGATCCACCAGCTTAGTCTATTAGATCTTGCCTTCTTACTTCTCCACAGAGTACAAGACTTAATGGCGTCCACCAGTTTCAACCTTATGATGTCCCATTTTTGGGTGGTATCCATGTCAGGTTTTATACCAGCCACATGCTTCCCTAGTGCTTCTGCTATCCTACTGTAATCAGCCCTTCTAAAATCAATAAGCTTTGTGACTGTATTTGTCTCCTGACGGTCTTAAGTCAAGTGCAAACCATACAGTGCTATGATCACTCCCCACTATGGGTACATCCACTATCACTTCCCTTATTTGATCGCCATTTGACAATACAAGGTCTAATCTATTGCCCTCTCTCGTATGATCCCTTACAAGCTGAGACAGGACCACATCCTGAAATGCATCCAGAATAACCTGTTCCCTGCTGCTATTAGATGACATGGTGGCCCAATCTGCCCCTGGTAGGTTGAAGTCTCCAACCAACACTGTGCTGCCCCTTTTACAGTTCCACTGTATAACACTAACTCCTTGTTCTTCTCCTACATCTGGGATGGTGGTCTATACACCACCCTAGCTTAACTCTCTTGGTTTTTGACTCGCAGGTGTGACAGCCAGGATGAAACACAGAAATGCTGCAGAATATCACAGAATGCTGCACTTTACTGCAGGGGCCGCCGTAAGTCAATGGCAATGAAGCCCTTTTGTAATGCAGGATTTTGTGACGTGTCATTACTGCAAGTTACTGCGCTTCATCACGGTTGACTCCACTGTATATAAAGTAATCCACAAGGATTCCATACCCCCTTCACTCCCTTCCTCCCTATGACAATCTATTCCTTCCCTTATGTAGACAGCCTCCCCTCCTCCCTTACCAGTTTCCCTGTCCCTCCAAACAACCTAAAGCCTGGTATTATTAAGTCCCATTCTCTATCCTGATTTGCCCACATTTCAGTGATGGCAGCAATAGCTATTCCCCCACTTCTGCCAGAAGTGCTTGGACCTCTGGCATCTTATTACCTAGGCTCCTCGCATTCATGGAGACAATCACCCATCCTTTCCCACGACTCTCGTCCCCTCTAATTCTTTCCTTATGCCTCCCCCACCAGTATCATCCCTATGCCATACATTCCCCCCAGTGGGGTAGACAATGGCCCACCACTGGCCCTAGCCTCCAAATGCTTGATATTTACCCCCCCCCACTAGTTTAAACCAAAAAGCAAGAAGCATTACTCTTAGATCCATAAGAGGCCCTCCAAATGGATGGATAAAATTGTCACTGTTTTAAAATTAAAAAACACTTTTTTTTATTTAAAACTCTGATGGTGTGAGTTGTCAGAGAGAAGCCCACTACAATGGCTCAGCATGTGTTGTGATTGGTCAGGGATGTTCCTGCTATCTATAATAGCATTAACAGTTTAAACTATCATTGTTGACTAGCACACAGAAATTATATTACTTTTAGGCAGAGAATTGTTTGTTCTGTTGTATTACTTTCATAGTACCTGTTTAATTTGTAATTATAAGTGTAAGATGTGTTCCATTGTATCAAACAAGTTAAGTCAAAATTCAAGAAAATAGTGGTCAAGATAGGCCTGTATTAAAGACCCAGATTTGAGAAGAGGGACAGGTGGTGTTGTATCACACACTACTGTCCCATCTTTCTGGCTTTGAATCTGGCTCAGTACTGACTGAGAAGCAGCAAACTGTATTGAAAAACTCAAGTCTGGGAACAGCAATGGACTTTTCAACACTCATTGCCACCTGAGTGAGTGGAGGCTGAGTGCTGAGCTCACAGAGAGGAAATTTCCCTTTCGCCCCTATTCTTGGGGAGAAATGGAGGTCTGCAGCTGCCTAGCAGTTCTGTAGGGGGCACTTCCCCCTGGTTAAAAGTAACCAAACCAGTTCCCCAGCATGGTGTTTGTATGGCACTGTGCTGTTGGAGGTGCTGTCTTGCAGATGAGATGTTAAACTAAAGTCCCAGCTGCCAGTTCTGGTGGTTGTTCTGGTGGATATTAAAGATCCCATGGCTCATTTTGGAAAGAATAACGGAATTTTCTCAGTGTCCTGCCAAATTTCCCCTTTCAATAAAAATCATCAACAGCTTAATGTGGTTCAGTATCAGTCGGTTGCATCTGTATCCCACTAATCCAGGGACAAGACTGAAAACAGAAAGTGTTTCCAAACCCTTCTTTCACTATCAACATAAAAAAAAAAAAAAAAACTAAACTCCCCTGACCACCACAGCGGTACCAGTCATGTAAGCACACCAGCACAGGACTGGTTTGGGGCTCACAATGTTGTTAAGCTGCAGGACTGTGCGTAAGTAAGGACATTTTTGGAGACGCTACCTCTGGACTACAAATCGGTGGCCAGGGTAATTGGTCACTCAGTCTGGGTCACAGGGCCTGAGGAGAGACTCTCAAGGGCTTGTGGACTTGCAATGGACTTACTTAATTCAGGCGCCTTTACAGCAAACAATTAGCTGTCAAGTAATGGACAGCCAGGTCAGCTAGCTTTAACTGACAAATCAGCTGACCCATACATGTGATATGTCCAACTTGCTTAAGAGGGAGATTTGGGTCAAATTAGGAGGGAGACTCGCCTGCCAACTGCTTAAGAGGGAGATTTGGGTCAAATTAGGAGGGAGATTGGCCTGCTAGTAGGGAGATGCTGTAATGTCAAGAGTTTGTCCTTAAATGACATCAACAAAATCAGAAAAAAGTCATTACAAAAATGTAATGTATTTAATTTTGTGAAGAATAAGCACTAAAAAGAATAAACAACTAGTTATATAAAGTTATCAGATACATTGTTCATCACTGATTTAATTTTTATTTGTCTTTATCTGCCCAAAAACCATGGATGTTTTGGACAGAATTTTACTTAAGCAGGAGATTTTGTTTCCCAGGAGGGAGTTCAGTCAAAAAAAACAGGAGTTCCTGCGTAAAGAGGGAGATATCACATGTGATCGAACAGGAACTGAAATTGCCAGTGAACTGTCAGGGCTGTTTCAGAGCTAGCTCAGTCTGAGTTTGTCTTGTGAATGTGAATGAGACTGACCCTGTGTGCTGTTGAGAGAGGCAGCTTGCGTCTGCTGTGTTTCAGAGACAGACTAGGCATCTTCCAGAGACTAAGAGTGAGAAGCAGAGCTCCTGCTGTGCAGATAAAGGAAGTAACCATGTGCTATGTGCTACACAAAAGAAAAGATGAAGGCTGCAGCAATTTCAATAAAGGCTTTTGCCAGACTGCAGCCAGAGACCACAACTGAGACCATTGCTCATAGTGGAAGCCACCCAGTTGGTACCACAGCCTGGGTCCAAAACAGCACAAACAACAATAGCATCAGCATGGTGCATGCATGAGAAAAGAGGCATGATTCTTTTTGGGGCTTCCTTCACACCCCCTGCCATTAGGATTACCCAAGGGGAGTTGATTCCAAGGAAAGAAATTTCAGGCCAGTACGCCCCATGTAAAAAAAAAATACAAAGTCCCACGGCAAGCAAATGGTCAGAGACCAGAACTAGAACCCTGGTCTCCACTACTGCTGGCCGAGCTACTCGATGCCCAACTCTCCACACCACGGGAGCAGCTCAGCCAGCCTTCTGACTTCTGGTACCCTTGTCCTGAACACAGGGCCATGGACAGCGACCATGGGAGTGCTTACAGCATGTGCCGTAAACCCCCAGTTGCTGTCCATCTGAGCGCTTACCAGACTAGTGCCGTATAGTGTGGTGCTATTCTGGCAGCACTCAATTGATGGCTTACCAGTACCACAGCCCAGTTCTGGTTATCGCCATCCACTAAGGGCTGGATACCAGAATGTGGTGTTTTGGACAGACAGGATCAGGTTTTTCACAGGCAGAGACTGCCCTGTGCATCAGAGAATCATCTGCTTAATGCTGAGGCCAGGAGAGGCCTGCCCTGGTCTGAAGAAACAGCCAGTGTACCAGCTAACACTAGAGTCCTTCACAGAAGAAGGAGAGAGGATGAAAGAAGCCAGACAAGGACTTGCTGCAAACTCTGCCTTTATTTGCCTTTCTCTGTGCATGGATGGAGATCCCCTGGTCTGGGAAAGCATGATTAACTCAGGTCTTGCCATGCACCTGCATCTTTTATATCATAGTTTGCAAAAGCATTTAAAGACCTAGGCCATCTGGCTGGGATTGATATATACCCCTATATGGGTTTAGAAGCATTTGGGTTCTGGTGTTTTACTTAGCAAAGCATTTCTTATCATTGAAGCCTGTTTCTGTTGGCAATTTCGTCTGTTCGTATATTCGTATTTGTTGAAGTACACCACTGCTGTCCAACCATGTACCACATCATCTGGCCTACTATGTTTCCACAGCATGGCATCCAGTTAAGCACTGGTAGCTTCCATAGTGTTTCAGGCTATACACGGGTACCCGTGGTGAAGATGGTAGCCCATTAGTATAGGTGGTTAATAGCAAGCAACTGTGCTATGCACTGAGTGGTGTGGTGTGAGGTGGGCACTAGTAGTGGACTGAGCCTGGAATAGTATTTGAACAACAGCCCCATGTTGCATGTTATTTGTTTCTGCATAAAATAGAATGGGAAGAGCAACTAATGTGATACAGGCTCTCTCTAAAAGACACAGAAGAAGCAGCAAGGATTTATACTTTTTAACTCAAACTACCTAACTTCTTTTTCCCCCTTAGGGACTTGCTGGGACCCTGATAAAGTCCCTGTTATTTTTAATGCAAGTCTTGTCTGTGTGCATATTATTTTGGGTATTGTGTTGAGTGTTTTATAGAGACTGTCACTGCACTGAACAGGTTGTAGAGTGAGTTTATCCTGTGGGGAGGAACTGCATCCCGGGGGTGCTGCTACACTTACACCTCACCCACTTAAACCTTTCTCTGGGTGGAGGCACTGTACTATATCATTCTTATCTTGGATATGAACCTCCAGTCAGCACTTTAACATATCTTGGCTCCTCAACCTTGTTGGAGCCCACATGACTGGGCTACATACTGCAACATCCATGCTAACCCAGTGTTTATCAGCAGTCCTAACATTTGAGGAAAAATAGCAATGAAACATGTTGCAGTTCTGTTGAACCTCAAACATGTTTGGCAAGAGATGCTAAAATTAGGATCCAAGGGATACAAAAGACAGTTCTGGGAGTATATTATAGATTGTCCAGAAGTACAGCAGGCCATGCAAAACCACTAGGCACAGGGTATGCACACAACAAAACAGTGACACTACTAGACTAGAGACATAGGAGGTTTTGCTAAATACAAAAAAAATCAAAAAAAAATGTCAGAGCACAAAGTTTTAGGCTCAAAACTGCAAAACATTTATGGAAACCATTACCAAAAAGGGATTTTACCATGCCAAACCAACAATACTGTTGTCGAAGTTCAGCATGGTGAGATCCCTAATGTCAACAGGCAAAATTTCAGCTGTCAGGCATTTTGTGTTTTCCATTGGGGGGGCCATGCCCCCTGAACCCCACATGTGGGGGGCTGTGCCCCCTCGCCCCCTTCATTGGATTACTAGCTCAGGGTCAGAGTTATTTTGAGGGGGGGCATGGTGAAATTTCACCCTTGGGTCCCTCACAGCAACAATCTCCAAACCTGTCGAGATTGTCGCTGTGAGGGATTTCACCATGAATGTGTCGTTGTCGTTGACATTTGGCATACCACAAAAAAGCTTATTGTTGCTTCATGGCCCTCTGTCACACCAATAATTATGGATTCAGTGGGACTGTCAGATAACAATTTGGTAATCTGGGAACCCAACAAATTGTTGGTGGATTCCAAGGGAAATCAGTAAAACAAGAAACTCGTTACTGTGGTAAATCGGTATAAAGTTATGGCCGATGTTGACGTTACTTTTACTGTAGTTCTCTTACATTTACAAATCTAAGGAGATCTTTTGAAGAGCTGCGGGAGGAGACAAGAACCAAAATCCAAACAGTTACAACTGCAGTCTAGAGCAAAAGTTAATTCAGTGGGTAAAATCAGATAAACCATGGGTAAACCTGAATACAACAATCTGATAAAAAATGAGACTCAGAGCTCTGAAGGAAGGTCAGTTGGTGCTTTATAAATGGCACAAAAATTCTGTCAGTGTTTGCGAAAGAAATCATACCACCAAAAGGTAGGACTGCTATAAAAAAAAAAGATCCTATGAGATGGTGGATGGAAATAAAGAAACGTAAGGAGTGTGAATCAAATGAATGAATGTCAGCAGGCATACTCGGTATACTTTGCTGAGTACAGTAAAATCTAGAAAATCCTGCAGCAACATAAGCCTTAGACCAGGGCAACAAGCAGACACAGAGCCTGATGTGCCCAAAGAACTGTTTCCCCCCTCCTTTGTTGTTCCAGTGTGAGTTTGTGAATGATCTTTGGAAGATGTGCGAGTGCTAAACTATAGGCCATGAGTGTATGAGTGACCCAATCAAGTATGTATGCATGAGTCCTGGTGTGAATGGACTTCTGTAAGGATGGTTACCTTGATGTGATACAGAGTCTTTTAATGTATCTTAAACATTGTAACTAAAAGCCAGCCAACTTCTGCTAGACTGATAGTGTGAGTGTTAGATAAAACAAAATGTTGTGAATCTATTAGAATCATTGGTTTACTACATATTGTTGACTGAAATGGGGTGGGGCAATTGTTGTGGGGAGGGGCAGCACACTTTTGATTTATGTTTACGGGGGGTGACAGTTTTGTCGACTCTCGAGTTCAAGTTTAAAATTCCTGGCTACACCCCTGAATCTGAATAGTTTAAATGATAATTATCTCAAACCTAAAGAACCAATAGAGATGAAGAATATTATGAAAGCATTACTCTATGTTGCAGATAACTTAGACCACATAGAGCTTCCTGTTTTAGTTTAATTGACGTCCAAGCTGAATTTATGTAAGTGAAGAACACATTTTAAGAGAATTTATGAAACAAAATGTCACACAAATACTAGATCCAGGTAATTTACAAGGATAGTTATTGGAAAATTATGCAAATTTACCAACACCAATATACACAGCAATAATAAATACAAGTATACAAAAAAGTAGAGTTCCTACAGATTGAAAAAGAAAACATGTGATCCCATTGCCTAAGAAAGGGCAAATAGAGAATTATTCAATAGACATAAGCCCAACTTTTGTTAGCCCCACTCTAGCTACCCGAAACATTTGTGAGTGAATGGCTAATAGAGGGCATCAAGGATAGTTTAAATAAAGAACAAGATGGTAATATTAAAAAAAAGTCCCTCAACTACTTATTTACTTGTTAAATTTCTCTATGACTTGCATTTAGAAACAGAAAAAGGTAATCCTAAAGATGCGTCCTTAACAGATTTTTCAAAGGCATTGAATCAGATTGATAAAAATATCATAATAAAAAATGTCGATTCATATTAATAAGATGGGTAGGTTCCTTTTTGGAAAAAAAGGCATCAGAAGTGGTGTCTCAGTGGAAGATAATGGGGGTGGGGGTCCCCCAGGGCACCAAACTTGGACCCTTGGTTTTGTTCATCATCATCATCATCATGTTTATTGATCTTCCATAATATTTAAGAAAAATATTTTGACATTACAACGGTATCAGAAAAATAAAACAACATAAATACAATTAAAACATGCAATGCAAGAGTTTGATTTTACTTGCATAAAGTACAATAGTGCTTTATTACAGTGTCATCTGTCAAGCACTGGAGAACATTTATGTGCTAGAAGTTACAATCCGCCAATGAGGGATTGCTAGAGATTCCCTGGGTTCGTTTAAAAACTTCTGGTGCTAGCACTTTTTCATTTACAGTACCAACCCTGTGGAATTCTCTACCTCATCGGTTAAGAGAATGCCTGACTGTCAGTAGTTTTAAAACTATGTTAAAAACGTATTTATTTTCTCAGGCTTTTCCAGACTGATTTTAAATTTTATATCGCTGTTTGTTTTTATATACTGTGGCTTATGTCTGTACAGCACCTTGATTTCGAAAAGTGCTTTATAAATAAAGCATTGATTGATTGATTGATATGTAAAACAGTAAGAAAATGCTTCCTTTTGGATTTTATCACTAAAGCCAAAAATTTAGACATTAGTACAGCATATGCTTTCGTCATTGGATGAAGTACAATAAATAAGGGATCACAATCCAGGTTTGCAAACCTTGTTAGGAATGTTTTGATCGTTTGATCACAAGCAAGATTGTATAAAGGACATTGAATTATAATATGGTAGAGGGTTTCCTGGAAATCCCTATTGCATCTGCATAAACTATGTATTGATCTGTCAGTAAGTTGTCTGTTAAAGTATGCAGACTTAGAAGTAAAGATGCCTACTCTAGCCCATGTAATTAACTTTCTAGTATTGGGGGCCAGTGGTAAAGTCAGATAATCTTCCAAAGCAGAGTCCCATTTTATTCAGACTGTACTATGGTGCTTGTTTCTGGACTCTTACTTGCTCCATCTGTTTAATCTGGGCTTCAGCAAAATGTTTTCATTTAAATACATCTTTGAAAAGGGGTGAAGTAGAAATCCCCCTTAAAGCATCTTCCCAAAGATGAGTTAAAGACTCCTAGAAGTATATTCTTCAGACATTTTAACCAAAGGAAGTGAAAACCAAATCCTGACCAGGATATTTTTTCTTCAAGACACAACTTTGGTATTAAATTATACTGATTATTAATGATTTTAAACCAGTAAGAAACTAACCGTAAATTTACAATGGTGGCAAGGGGGAGTCTGCCCAACTCAACTCTCGTTCGCCAATGTATTAGCTGTAGATAAAACCACCTGTAACGGGGATTTATAAAAAAAAGATAAGGGGAGTTCTAAAGGAGTGTATATAGTGGTTCCCCACAACTCAGCCCCATAAAGCAGAATAGGGTTTATCTTAGTTTCTACAGCTAATAATGCTGGTAAAACTGTATGTCCCCCATACCTATAATTAAAGCGTAACAGGGCTTTAGCTGCCAGCCTAGCTTTAGATATCTGTTCTTTCCAATGAGCAACCCATAGGCCATTAGACATGAATTTGACACCTAAATAAGTGTAGGAGAGACTATTTCTATGAGCTCATTATTTAAATATATGTTAGGGGAAGGAGTAGCAACATTTAAGGATCCAAAAACTACAATTTTGTTTTTTTAAGTTAATTTTTACGCTAGTTGAGCACACTTAGTTTTCAGTATATTTTGTTTTTACTGAAGACCAGCAATGGAAAGTGAAAGGAGACGTAAGTCATCTGCGTAAGCTAAAATATGTATATTATTATGCATAATCTTAGGGGAGTCTAAAGCGAATGATATATCAAAGTTGAGTAGTGAGTCAATATAAATACTAAATAACAATGGTGCCAAAAGGCAGCCCTGTTTCACTCAGCATGAGGTATTAAAATAGTCTGATAAATTTCCCTTACTGCCATACCTTACTGCTGTGATAATGTTTGTGTGTAGCAGATATATCGAAGTTAGAAGATTTAAAGGAAAGCCTCTTTCCAACAGAATATCCCACAATGTTTTCCTAACAACAGAGTCGAAGGCTGCAGAAAAATCTATAAAAAGAGCTTAGAGTTTCATTTTCCTGTAATATTTATATTTTTTGAGGAGGTGTGCTAAAGTAAATATATTATCAGTGGTTGAAAATCCTTGATGAAAACCTGCTTAAAAATTGACAATGGGGACTCCAAGTCTACCCAGTCTTGAAGTTTGCTTAGTAAACTTCTAGTGAATGTCTTACACTAATGTCTAATAAACTAATGGGTCTATAATTGGTGGGGGGTTGAAAAGTACCCTTCTTATGTATGGGAATAATTACATTATTTAGCTAAGAATGCGGTACAAAGCAAGCAATAATACCCAACAGGGTGGGCGGTATTGTGCTATACCAGACTGCCCAGGGGCGTAATGAGGCCTAACGCTGCAGGCAGAGGGCCTTATAGCCCCTGGAAGGTCTGTTATAGCACAATACCACCCACCCTGGAGGGTATTATTGTGCTTAGAAAATGGGCACTGTCAGGGAGAGGCACGTGATGGCCGCCTGTGCAAGATGCTTTCTTCTGGCTCCCAACCTGCCCTCACTAAACTACCCCTTCCATACGAGTTTCCGTGACTCTCCAAACTCACTCTGGCTACTAAAATATTGATAAAAGGCTCCAGAATCTCCTTGAGGAAGAAGTTCCAACAGATGAGTCAGAAATGCAGGATAGCCTGCCCCGCCATACTCCACCAACCACACCGACTCGCGACAAGAATGCCAAGCGGTCTAAAACTTCCTCGACTGGGACAGACTTGGCTGCCAATCCACAGGCTGAACTCACCAAGGAAAAGTTTTTTGAAGGGATCTCACCAATAAAGTCCACTTTGGAGGCACTAACTGTATCAGTGCAAACCCTTACCTCGTCTCTTGCTGCATTGTCACTACGAACTGGGGACAACGAAACTCGCATTTCTTCACTGGACAATTGGAGAGCAAGATTAGACCCAGAGATAGTCCAGCTGCATCAGTGCCTGAAAACCACGGAAGGCAAAATAGAGGACCTTAAAGGAAGCTCTTGCAGAAACAATTTAGTGATTCTGGGTCTCCCGGAGGGTGAGGAGGGGTCATCTCCTATTGTGTTTGCGCAAAAACTATGCACTAGACTAGCAGGGCCTTCACCTAGTGGCCCCAGCTATACCATTGAATGGGCCCACCATTCCCTAAGGCCCACCCCATTGCAAGGTGCTCCTCCACGGCCTTTACTGTTCCAGTTATTAAATGTTTTAGACAAACAACACATTCTTAGCAAAATACCAGATCTGCAGGAATTGCAATGGAAGGGGAAGAAAATACGCATTACCCAGGACCTGCCTAAGTCAGTTAGACAGAAAAGAACTGAGTTCCACCCTATTGTCACTAAATTAATAGCAGCTGGTATCCTATTTCGAATGCGATACCCTGCTGCTCTGTAAGTGTATCACCAAGCAGCATGGCATAATTTTGATACACAAGAGCAAGCAATTACAGCTTTGAAAAGCTTTTTCCCTGACTTATTTAAGTGAACCAAGCTCTTGAAATACCTGGTCTTATGATCCTTGTTATGAGTGTTCGTCGCTCGCTTCTAGCGGTATGGAGTAAACAACTTGCTAAATGTTTCATTCCAGGAGTTCACTGGTTTATATCTGGATTCATTAGTTCTGGAGTTGGGTCTGTTCCACTGGTCTGTTTTGCCAGTTTGCCTTATTTACTGAAATATTACTTTGGTAGTAGTTCTGCACCTGATTATTGCCTTTCCTTGGAGTGATCGATCTGGATGGAATCTAATGCCTGCTACATTTTCCCCTCTTGCCAGAATGCCTGAGCTTCTATTGACCAGCAGACTGTGGCTCCCCTTCGAAGGTACACACTATTGAAGGGTGGTTGAAGCAGCTAATGTGCGCACACTACACAGCCTATGCTGCATTCTGAAAATGGAACAATTTCATGTCTCCACGATGCGGGCAAGGACTAGTGTTTCTTGTAGAAGTGCAAATGGTCGCTCTATTCCAGTCTCTGATATCCTCCTCTGAGTGTACAGGTTACAGTTTTGCTTCGGAGCTGATTTCTTTGCTGGGGGCCAAATTTCTCCACATAGGCGTTTGGTGCAGGAACACCGTTATCCATGTGGTCTCCATCTATGCATCCAGCCACGATGGCTCTGGCAGGTTAATTTGAGTGGCTGTATGCCAGAGAGATTAACTGTGACACTCGCCGCCCAAATCATAGTAAGATATAACAACTGATACAAGACTCGACTCAGTAATGACTCTTTCTTTTCCCTATATTGTGTGTTAATGCCACTGCATGCTATTTGCTATATTCTGGTTAAGTGGATGTTCGATCACTCTTTATAGACCACTTCAGGGTGGTCTTTGTTTAGTAGGCTACACGGAGACTATTTCTTCATCTGTGCATGTTCATTTGGGTTTTGTTGGTGAGGGCGGAAATGGGGGTGGGGGATGAGCAAATGCTTGGGGGTTGTTAATGACATTGCAGCCCATTTACTACGGGTGGTAGAGTAATGATGTATGAGCATGTTTACACAATCTTGTATCAGAGTTTTGTTGGAGGTAAGGGTGGAGGGAGGAAGGATTGTTTTTGGTATTTCTTCTATAATTGGGGTGGGGGAGAGGGCTATGCACCAACACTGTTACTTTCTCATGTTGTCAAGTCCAGCTTGGTTCCTTTGCTCAACAGGTAAAAATTAAATGTGCTAAAATATGTCTCTTGGATCATTAAAGGGGCACATACCAATATGAAGAGGTACCAGATTTTAAAACATCTGCAACTCATGAAATGCCAACTAGCCTTTCTGCAGGAAACTCACCTGCTGGCTTCGGAGAAATTGCTTTTCGGCACCGACAGGTGGGGCACATGTATGCAGCAGGAGACTTCACAAAGCAGAGGGGAGTTGCTATCCTCATTAATAGGGGAGTTAACTTTCAGTTAATTAAAGAAGTTAGTGACCTGAATGGTAGATACTTTTTACTTGAATTGTATTATAGACAATGTAGAAATCCTACTGGGGAATTTTTTTGGTCCCAATGCCCCTTCACCAAGTTTCTTTATGGATATCCTTAACACAGTAGCACCTAACGCAGAGCTTCCCCTAATTCTAGCTGGTGACTGGAATATCACCATTACTACAGACTTGGATAGATCAGGTGGACGTCTTAGTAAACTTTCAACTGCCAACAAGCCCTAAGGGAACTTATTGCTATGGGTTGTCTTTGTGACCCTTGGTGAGTCCTTCATCCTAGGGACCCCGTATTTACCTATTACTCCACAGTCCATAAATCGTCTTCTAGAATTGACTTTTTCCTAATAAGAACATTGACTCTCCTTGGGGTAGTGGATTGTGATATAGGACCCAGAGTGCTGTCAGACCACTCCCAGTTCTGGTTAGTTCAGACTCCCAGTTCTAATATTAAAAGAGACAAGATTTGGGAACTTAACACACAACTCTTAAAAGACTCGTGGGTGACAGCCAAAATAAAATCCTTAATAGGGGAGTATTGGGAACAAAATAAAGACTCCATCGCTGACACAGATAAAATATGGGCTGCTTTGAAATGTGTTACATGTGGGGAATTTATTTGTCTGTCCATTATCAAGCAAAAGAAAGCAGAGTCCGCACTGTGTACTTTGCTTGACCAGATTGCAGTATTAGAAGCTAGAACAGCCATTTCTGATCCAGAGCAACTACAACTATCCACCCTGAGGCACCAATATGCAGAGTTATTAAGGGAGAACACAGAATATGTACTCCTGAAGACTCAAGTGTCATATAGTGATCAAGTGGGAAAAAGCAGGTCACCTACTGGCTCTGCGCTTTCATCAGCAAGAGGCCTCATGCCTAATTAGTTCCATAACTCCCCAGGACTCCACTATTCCCAGGAGTTTCCCTGTTGAAATTTCCCAAGAATTTGACAATTTTTATTCACAGTTATATAACCTCATAAACGATTTGCCCAGTGAGTTAGAGATTCAGTCATATCTGGAATTTATCCCTCTACCTGTTTTGTCCCCCATCCAGCAAGAATTGGCCATTCGTCCCATAACTGTCTCGGAAATTCTTACTGCTATATGTTCCCTCTCAATTGACAAGTCTCCAGGCCCTGATGGCTTTCCTGCTAACCTATATAAACCTTTTGCTGAAGATCTTGCTCCCATCATATCCTAACTCTTTTCATTCTTTTGCACTAAAGGCCTATCTGATCCCTCTTTACTAGCTGCCCTTATTGTGGTCCTCCCTAAACCTAATAAGCCCACAGATAGAGTAACCAGCTACCGTCCTATCTCCCTCATGAACTGTGATATGAAAATTTTCTCCAAAATCCTGGCAGCTATGCAGGTATGGGATCACCTAATTGGTCCAGAGCAAGTAGGTTTTATGAGGCGGAGATCTTCAGCTGACCATTTACGGACACTGGATCATGTCTTCTCCGCAGCCAGGGAGTCCAAGGACCCTATGGTGCTGGTTTCCTTGGATGCGGAGAAGACATTCGACAGAGTGTGCTGGGACTTTCTCTTTCCAACCCTGAGGAGGTTTGGATTCTCAACCAAATTTGTTCAATGGATTCGGGTGTTATATACTAACACGACAGCCAAAGTTTACTGTAATGGCATCCTCTCGACAGGTTTCTCCCTCCAATCTGGAACTCGTTAGGGATGTCCCCTTTCCCCCTCTCCTTTTCAGCCTTTACTTAGAAGCCTTGATCAGGGTACTTAAGGCTTCCAAGACCTCCAAGGTATTCTGATAGGTCCCCTGAATGTTAAGATCTCGGTGTATGCTGATGAGATATTACTTCAGACCTTCCATTCCACCACTTCCATACCAGCAGCCATGTGCATTATCTCACAATATAGTACATATTCCAACTATAAACTGAATGTGGACAAAACCATAGTTATGCCACTGAATCATTTTGCCTCTCCTACAACTTGTAGAGATTTGGGCTTGATTTGGGAGTCCAAGCTTACCTACCTAGGTATTATTTTGTCTCAAAAACAATACTTTATCAAAAAGGTTAATCTAGATTATATGATAACTACCATAACGCATGACTTGTCTAGATGGACTCAGCTCCCACTGTCACTTCAGGCTAGGATCAATGTGATCAAAATGAATGTTCTCCCACAAGTTTTTTATCCTCTTAATATGCTTAACCTCGTTCTCCCTCATATCTGGTTTAAAAACTCCACTCCATTATTCCTTGGTTTTTATGGAAGGGTAAAGTTCCCGGAGCGCATACTATCACCTGCTAGCACCTAAACACCTAGGAGGGTTTAAGCTCCCTAATTTTTACTTTTACTACCTGGCCAGTCATGCCTCGAAATATGCAAAATGATCTGTTCCACCTGGTTTTGATATGACCCCTGGGTACTTACCCATCTGGGTACGAATAGAAAGACATCTTATTTCAACTACTGGGCTTTCTCCATTAAGCCTCCTCTTTGTGTCTCCTAAAAAGCTACCCTCTACTCTCAAGAAGACAGTCATATACACATCAATGAAAACTCACTCCCAGTTGTGTAAAGCCCTGCATTATAACAATACCCTTGACATATCGCAGCCCATATACCACAATCCCAATTTTAATCTTGCTGGGGAGACCCTGTCTTCCCACTGGCTACTGGGGCTCTCTGATAAATGGGTATCGGACCTTCTGAATGATAGATGTCTGCTTGACACTCAGACCTTACTGGAACACCTACACCTGCCCAACAATCAGATTTTTAAAGTTTACCAACTTAGACACACACTAATTAAGTGGTTTGGACCCAGGAAACGGGACACCAACAATGAGAATTTTCTTGCTATCCTTCAGTCCTCTTCCTGGCAGCCTCACACAGTTTTAAAACTAGTACCCCTCTTTTTCTCACATGCATACCCCCAGGTTACAGGAGAGTCTCCCTATTGGGAGAAAGCTTTGCTTGCTTTGCTCTTGAACTGGGAACGTGTATGGATGGATGGACACCTACCAATTTATCTCTAATGATAGACTGTGTCTTACCCAGTTCTATATCCTACATAATATTTATTACACACCCAAACTTTTACATAAAATGGGCAAGCTTCCAACCTCAACCTGCTCCAGATGTCAAAATGCAGAGGGGAGTCTGATACATATTATGTGGGATTGTTCCATGGTAAGGCATACATGGGAGAAGCTCAAGAATACATTAGATCTATTGCTGGGCTTGGCTGATTATTTTGTCCCTGAAATCTGCGTGTTGGGTAATGTTTCCATGATTCCTGCTAAAGAAAGGAGATTTCACATGTCTATAGTCTCTTTGACCATGAAGAAGCTGGTCCTGCGCCATTGGTTAGATCAAGACACCATCTCTTTCACGGAGTGGTTTAATGATATTTTGTACAACTTATGACTAGAGAAAATTATAGCCAGCATGAGCGATCGCATGGGAGTCTATGCTACAAAATGGGCAAGCTGGAATCCGAACTCCTTATGTTCCTTGCCCAATTATTCCTTGATACGGAGAGATAGGCCTTCCCTAAAACGTGGAGGGGGGGTCGCTATCCTCTATAAAAACCATCTTGATGTTACGGTCTGCCCACCCACTGGCTCACCCTCAGTCTGTGAGTCCCTACACACAACCATTGCCCTTGGTTCAAAAAAACTCCACATTATCTGCACCTACAACCCACCCACTGGAGGTATCACAGGTCTTCAGGATTCACTTAATCAAACCGTCACAAACGCCAAGCAAAACGAGGTCATAATCTTAGGTGACTTTAACCTAAACTGGCTGGGACCAACTCACAGCACACTGCTGACACTAACGCAGAGCTATAACCTGCACCAGATCTTAACTGAACCCACTAGAACCACCCCTTCTCTAACTACCTCCACCCTCATAGACTGGGTACTGGTGAATCGCCTTGACCATGTGCAAACTGCAGGCATCTTAGCAGATGTTATCACAGACCACTCCCCCACTTTCTGTGTATGGAGCCCGGAGACTGCTCCCCCCCCTCCATGCTACATCACACTACTAACTTTGCCAAACTAGACGTGGAAGCTTTCCTGCATGATGTATCTGTATCAACTGGTCTGACATCTATCACTCCCATGATGTTCAAATAGCCCTTGATATCTTCATTGATAATTTCACAGCACTTCAGGATAAACATACCCAAGGTCACCAGGGGCAGGGGTAAACAAACAAGATGGCTACACAAGGACCTGCTGGCTAACCTGCACACATGGGACAAACTCTGGAAGAAGTATAAAGTGTCCAGACTACCGTGGGATTACAATACCTACAGGCCTCTCAGAGCTGCTAAAAACAAATCAGAACAGCAAAGAGCATCTACTGCAAGGAACTGCTCACAAACTCTGCTGGTGACCCTAGAAAATTCTGGACACACATCAAGACCTTTCTTGGAGCTACCCAGTCATCGACCCCAGGGGATATGATCCTAAATGGTGTACATTGCAATGACTCGAACACTATAGCGATTGCCTTTAACAGATTATTCACGGACCTGTCTCAGTACACCTCGTCCTTCGCTTCACCTCCCACAGCATCTCAGCCTTACTGCACACCCCAGAGATCTGCATCTGGTGCTGATCACTGCCAACTAACTACTACCCCCCTTTTCACTTTAAAGCTATATCTAGATCCGAGATCCAAAGGCTATTGCAAAACATATCCGACAACACCAGCCCCGGCTCAGATTCACTCGAGCCATGACTCCTGAAGCTAGTGGCACCATTGATTGCCTCGCCACTGGTCAAGATTTTCACTCTGTCTCCCTCTCTCTTGGCATTGTCCCAGATCTCTGGAAGATTGCCTGAGTTACGCCTATCCTTAAAAAAGGAGACCCTAAGGATATCAACAACTATAGGCCCATAGCCATCCTCTCTGTGCTAAGCAAGCTACTGGAGAAGCTTGTTGCAACCCAAACCATTGACTATCTCACAAAGAATAACCTTCTCTCAAACACTCAGCAGGGTTTCAGAAAAGGACACAGTACCTCAACCGCTCTTCTCAGATTCTCCACCGATGTACTCTGCAACATGGACAAAGTCCTACTCACTGGAGCAGTATTTATCGATCTTACCAAAGCTTTCAATCTTGTTGATCATCCCTTGCTTCTCTCAACCCTGCATAGACTTAACTTCTCATCCTCAGTAGTTGACTGGTTTAACAACTACCTATCAAACAGATTACAACTTGTTAAATTCAAGTCCGCTGTCTCTGATGTGACTAGCACTGACATCGGAGTACCCCAGGGCTCCATCCTGGGACCCCTTCTTTTCTTGCTATACATCAACAACATAGATTATGCCATATTCTCCTGCTCAGCTATCTTATATGCTGATGATCTCGTCCTCTACTCCAGTGCTGACAAAGTTAAAATCATTAACAAAAACCTCTCCTCGGATTTCAGGAATGTGCAAACATGGCTAAATGCTAATAAGTTCATCCTCTACACAAAAAAGACCCAAGCCATGCTATTTGGCACTGCTCCCAAACTCAGGGCCTGTAAGGAACCCCTCTTAGTCCATGACTCTGGGGGGGTCTCTCATCGACTGTGTCACATCCTTCAAATACCTGGGAGTCCTTCTTGATAAATCCCTTGATTTCAGTCTGCACATCCAGTCAACCTGTAAAGCAACAAATGCCAAACTTGGAATCGCATATAAGACTTGTCACCTGCTAACACCATCTGCCAAATTGGCAATTGCCAAGGGTATTCTGCTTCAAGCACTGACATATTGTGTCTCCACTTTTGCTAATGCCCATAAGACTGCTCTCCATAAATGGGAAGTCGCGTATAACAACATATGTCGGTATGCCTCCTCTTCCCATCGCCTCAAGCACCACTGCACACTGTATAGCGACCTAGGCTGGCTCTCCCCAACTGCCTACGAACTATACTCCCTAGGGACCCTCACAGACTCTGTCATCCGTAATCAAACCACCTCCTCCCTTGCAGCTCTACTTGTACCACAGACACCTGCCCATGGACTACGCTCTGCAAACAAATTTCTACTCACCATACCCAGGTGTCTTACTTCAAAAAGCTCTGGAGCATTTCATTGCATCGCCCCAGCCACCTGGAACTCCCTCCCTCTTGCCCTGAGGCAGGCTAACTCCCACCCAATCTTCAAAAAAGAACTATATCGTCACCTATTCCGGGACCCCTGCACATGCTTTAATCCCACTTAATGCTTCACAGCTAACCACCCTATTTCACCCAAGACACTGCTGTACTTCTGAACAAGCTTTGCTATAAAATGTCTTTATAGCTGCCACTTAGCCCAGTTTCAGTTATTTGCATGTACTAATGTCACTTTTGTCATCTCTGCATAGCTATATGTATTATCTCGAGTACTGTCTGACTTGATCTGTATTCTAACCTACCTGTACTATATACTATGTACCTGTACTATATACTATGTATTGTATAATCTCATCTCATTTTATGTATATATTCTCCCGGGTCGTGCCTGAAAATAGTCAACTTTGGCTACCGCACCTAACCCGGTTAACAAAAAAATAAATAAAAAAACAGAGTCCTTCTTCTGAGTTTTTCTTCTCAGTTTCCAATATCAGTTTCTCAGTCTCTGTCTCTCCCTCTTGCAAAACATTGAAGTTTTTTTATAACAAGTTTTTACAGGGAGCTCGTTAAGAAAACATTCTGCTTCTTACACAGTGTTCTTGTCAGTTTCAGCAGGTGCAGCAAAAAGAACATTGTGACCCAGAACTGACCTATTGTTGACAGCTCTGGAAATATTTTTCAAACCAGTATCTCAGGTTAACCCCTTAAATTCCAGTTTTTGCTATCATTTCAACAGTATAACTATATACAGTTTTAAATAATGGGATACAGTTTCAGACAAAGATTCACATATATTTTATAGCTGCAGACATGCAAGGGGAAGGAAAGATAGAAACAGCAAGGGAAGGCAGAGAGATAGCGAGAGGTGAAGAATTGCGAAACTGTCAGAGTGATCAGTTCTTAGGTCTCACAAGAAAATTTGGTTGTGCAACCAGACAGAGAAGAGACAGAAAATGAGAGGATAGAGCAAACCCTTGCATTTAAACTCTTTCTGCATAAGAAATGGGGCAGAGCCTTATTCAATCCTGTCACATAACCCCCTCTTTAAGAGAGAACCCATTTTACAAAAACAGGTTTCCAAAAATTTATTTTATCCTCTAGCATTAGCTTATAACTTTTACAGTTCAGTGCATATACAGCATAGCAAACAGAGATGTTTCAACTCACATTTTTTTCAGCCTTCGGAATTCTCAATTCCTGATCCATATCTTGACAGAAAATCAGCATTGACATTCTCTTTCCCAGATTTATGCGTCACTTTAAATTTAAATGGCTATAGTGCCGGATACCACTGTATGATTCTAGAATTTTTATTCTTCATTTGGTTAAGCCAACAGAGAGGATTGCGATCTGTTACAAGTACAAAGTCAGCTCCTGGTAAGTAAAACTTAAGGGACTCCATGGCCAACTTTGCCTCAAGGCACTTCTTTTCAATAGCAGAGTATCTTTTCTCTCTGTTATGCAATTTCCTACTTATGTATAAACTAGGATGTTCTTTCCCATCTATATGCTGACTCAAGACTGCACCTAGGCCTACCTCTGATGCATCAGTCTGTAACAGAAATAGATTCTCAAAGACTAGGCTTTTTAAAACAGGGGCTGAACATAATGCAGCCTTAGTGGCCCAAAAAGCCTTGTCACACTTTGGGGTCCATTTCACATTATTTAGGAACTGTTTCTTTGTGAGTTCAGTGAGGGGAGTAGCTAACTCGGCAAATATTACAGTTATAATAAATAAAGTCTTTGGGTACAGATTTATTACCCTCACCAGAATTCTTATCAGACTTGGAGTCTGAATGGGAAAAAGAGTGCCTTACCAGTTCTTGTCTGTTACCTCGCTGCTGTGGTGTCTGGCCATTTGGTAGTCTTCTGCCAAATAAACAGCCTTTTCACCACTTTCTGGTCAGTGATCTTTTACCCAAAGCTGTACATCTGTGAGTAGGTTGTTGATGAACTGCTCCATTACAAATGTTTCAATGATCTGTGGGAGTGTTTTGCTTTCTGATGGGGCCATTTCATAAGGAGTTCTCTGAGTCAGGTGAAGGCTTCTCGAGGACTGTCAACTGAGTTATACTTCAGAGACCAAAATCTCTGCCTGTAGGTCTTTCCTGAGATGTCATACCTTTTCAGGACCTCTCTTTTCACAAGGCCATAGTTTTTTAGACTGTGTAGTGTTCATATTGCTGTAGGCAAGTTGGGCTTTACCTATGCGGTAAGGCACTAGTCTGATTGCCCATTGGTGCTTTGGCCACTGGCAAGCTGTAGCAACCCTCTACAAAAGTTGTCAGGTATGCTTCGATATCATCTGAGGGACACATTTTTGTAAGTTTAAGGCATTTTAAGCTGCTTGTGTTTTGTTGCTCTGCTGGACCTGTGCCAGAACCTCCAGCTTTGATAGCTTGCAAGGCATCCATCCATCCATCACTGCAGCTCTTCTTTTCTCTGCTTCTCAAGTTGTTGCATTTCTTCTTTTCTCTATGCTTCTAAACATTGAATTTCTTTTTCTCTCTGCTGCATCTCCTCTCTTCTCTGTTTCTCCATCTCTGTTTGTTGTATAGCCCACCATTTGAAAAAGGCAGACAGGTTTTCAGGATCTGTCACTGCCTGCTCTTTTTTTCCATGACTGGTGCTGGCTGTACAGTCTCAGTTTAGACTTTTGTCTTTGCTAGTTTGGCTGCCATTCTTCTGGTAATCACTCCTGGACTTGCTGCTGCAGAATCCATACATTTCTTCTATGCTTCCCTGAAACCAGGTCTAATACCCACGCACAAAGCTCCAGGCTTAGAGTATACATGGCGTAAATCCCACTTAGGTTGACATCATCTGTCATTGAGGCATAGGTCAGGAAGCATAGGAAAACCAGGAGCAGTTGTAAAATTTGCAAATAGTGTTTTATTATTAATAACAGCAAAATAAAATAATAAAAATTGTTCAGTATAACTATTTACAATGGCAGTACAAACATACAAAACAGAGTCCTTCTTCTGAGTTTTTCTTTTCAATTTCCAATCTCAGTCTCTCAGTCTCTGTCTTTCCCTCTTGCAAAACATTGCAGTTCTTTTTATATCAAGTCTTTGCAGGGAACTCGTTAAGAGAACATTCTGCTTCTCACACAGTGTTCTTGTCAGTTTCACAGGTGCAGCAAAAAGAACATTGTGACCCAGAACTGACCTCTTATTGACAGCTCTGGAAATATTTTTCAAACCAGCATCTCAGGTTAACCCCTTGAATTCCAGTTTTTGCAATCATTTCAACAGTATAACTATATACAGTTTAAAACAACGGGATACAGTTTCAAACAAAGACTCACATATATTTTATAGCTGCAGATATGCAAGGAGGAAGAAAAGACAAAAACAGCAAGGGAATGCAGACAGATAGCAAGAGGTGAAGAATTGCAAAACAGTTGGAGTGGTCAGTTCCTAGGTCTCACAGGAAAATTTGGTTGCACAGTCAGACATAGAAGAGACAGAATAGGAGAGGATAGAATAGACCCTTGCATTTAAACTCTTTCTGCATAACAAATGGGACAGGGCCATATTCAACCCTGTCACAGAGACCAAGATAGCAAAAGCAAGTATTGTGAAGTGGATATATCCCAGGAGAGACTCAATATCTCGTATGCAGTAGGATCCTGCCTTTTCTCAAACTTACTGTTGGGTGAAATGAGGTACTGAAAAGTTAACTGGCTTGGTCAGGGTCACACAGTAAGTGACTGCGGTGGGATTTGAGGGTCTCCTTTTTCCTAAACCTGTACTGTAGCCAGTGCCACACAGCATTTGAAAAGGGACATTTCCAGAGAGGTTCCACTGTTTCAGATTAGGGAACTTTTCTGGAGGTCAGTCAGAGGTGCCAAATCTCATACAGTGCAAGGCATATATATCAGCTGGCCCCAGTGACACTGTTTTGCAGCCTGACCCACAAACTACTGAGGGGGTTCTCAAGTCAGCTTTGACTGGAGGTTAGCCTTGATCAGCCCAGTATCCATGCAGCTGGCACCTTCGCCTCAGACATTTTTCTCACAATAGTAGTGACTGGCAGGGGATGTCTGGCAGGGGCAGACAGGAACATGCCAGGAGGGCACAGGCACAGAAAGCTCTTGGAACATGCACCCTTTCTACGTCTGATACCGTGTGATTTATAGGGACGGGTAATGACTTGGGGTTGAAGGATGACATCATTGTTCACAGAAATTAAGTAAACTGAAGTACAAAGTAGGTGACCAAAGTGTGTTTTGTTTAATGCAGCATCAAAGCAGGCAGTATAGGGCACTTGTAGCCATTAGTATGATGCACAAATACAGAGACATCAAACCAGAACTCAACCCCTACCACTTCAAGGAGTAGCTGCCTCTTCATTAGGGATGTGGCTATGGTGGAAATGCTGGGAGATACTGTACTGTTAATAGAATAATAGAGTCAAAGGAATAATAGAAAAGTGTTCACATAGCAGTCATCATGTCAAATCATCATGCTGCAAAATAAGTAAAGTTCATTCACCCAGAAACAAAACCAGAAACACCATTGAAGAAGTGCATGGGAATAAAACAAAAAATGTAAAGAGAATTAAATAACTATATTTTTTTAGATGTAACATAAGCATAAATGCATCTGTGCAAATCCTCTGGTGGCTGGAGATTGTAGAGTTCATTGAGGGAGGGCAACTTGTTGAAGGGTGCCATTCTAGGACACAGCTGAGCAGCCTGGCTTGGTGTCCTTCCTGCTCACAATGCCTGCTTGTGTAATAGTACACCTAGGTTAGGTAGCTGCCTGCTGCTACTGCCACCTTGGTTTGTTTGCTGGAGAAAGTATTTGGACTGAGAGCAAGTCCCTAGCCTGTCCTGCTGCTGCCACCTTCTGGATAGTTCCTTTGCCGCCCTTCGTTGCTCAAACTACATCTGCTGGAGCAAGCAACCCTCCGGGGGCAGGAGGAGAGACAACAGGAGGGCTTAAAGGAACAGGTGCCCTCAGCGAGTGGAGGGCAGCCCCAGCCTCATGTCAGTTCAAAGTCGAATGGAAAGTGGAAACCTGATATTAGGATGGAGAGAGGGAATTCAGGCTGGACTGGACTTGGGGGAATCCCCTGATGGAAGGTGGGGGTCTCTGGGCTCAAGCTGGGCTCAATGAAATCATTATTCTCTCTACTTTCCTATCCCTTCTCCACCCCCAACCCCCCACTAGCACCAAGCTCACATCCTCCAACTCCGCCAGGACAATTTAGTTTGCACTTGCAGTGCAGATTTAGACAGGAACAAAATGTGGGGAAAAAAGATTCCCAAGAGATGTTAGAAATACCCACTAAAGTTCAGAACTAAATTTATCTATCTATGTGCATCCCTTCTAAGCAGAGGTTTTTATAAAGCATAATATCACTGTAATCTCAGTACAAGCAACACTTCAGGGCAGGGACCAAATTAACAATTCTAGGTAAGAAAGCACTGCTGTTGCAAACATTTTACACTAACCCAAAAGAAAAGTTAGAACTATAAATAGATAACTTTGCTTCTGCTGCCCATATTTGGATCGGTGCATACTATTTTAACATAGGTGTGTATATCACTGTGCTCTGGATAGGAACAAAACTTCAGAGTTATGTATGCCCCAATCTTACAGTTCTAGGAAAGGAAAGTAACACAGTGTTAAGAAGCTTTAGCAAAAAAAAAAAAAGAAACATGGTCATGCAACCCTATAGGGACTATACATATAGGATCTGCTATGGAATACTGACAATCACTCACCCAGCGTATAATAGCCTGACACCGTTTGCCTGATAATCACTTTCCCAACAATAGAAATTTGCCAACTGCAGAGGTCACCCTCCCCCCCCATACTTAAATATAATCACTTCACCTCCACTGCAGGCAAATTTCTACTGTCTGGCAAGTGATTATCGAGCAAACGGTGTCGGGCTATTTTACGTTGGGTGATTGACTGTCTGTATTTCATAGGGCTCCCATACCTATATATAATGTGTTTTTCTCTATGTAAGGGGCACAGCAATGCTATTGTCAGGAAAGTACAGAAATCTCACAGTGTACTGATATGTGACTGTATGGGAGGCGGTGGTGGGGCTCTAAGGAAAATTTCAGACCACCACACTCTTGTCAGGGAATATCCAAAAATGATGGCAGTTCTTTATGGATTATCTTATTTTTACAGTTTTGTTTTTTAGACCTGCCAACTCATCATGTCCAGACATACTCACTGGCATGGTACATTGCACTGGTCCATGATGATTGTGTTCATCTTTGGGGGAGCGGAGCAAGCAATTTCCTTATTCTTTGAGATTAGTGACTGAGACCATAATTCACAGTTATCTAACCTCTGTGGGGGGGGGGGCCACCACACACAAAAAGGAGCTTGCAGAGGACTGCCAACTTTTGCTTTGCGCTGTGCTATAAATGACTTTCTGTTTAAAACTGTCAGCACTTCCCTCTGGAGGGGATTGGAAATGGTAACCACCAATAAAAACTCCTTAGGGGTTTTCCTATTCATGAAAGTCACACCTACATTAAGCTACTGTCCTTGGTACACTGCTCTATCTAGGCTTGGCATGCTGTTGCCAAGCTGGCAAAAATGCTTCTTTTAGGGAGGACACTGGGCCCGATCTGGAATAACCCCCGATCCAAGTCAACCATAAGGACCTGAACTCACCCTCCTGGAGAGACAAAGGTATCTGGACAATACGGGATGTACTCATAGAAATATAGAAACATAGAAACTGATGACAGCTAAGGACCGCTAGGCCCATCTTGTCTGCCCATTTCCCTGCCTACTGTAAAAGCTGCAGACCCTTCTTGATCTCCAGCTTTACCTCCTCGTTCCTATTGCTAGGGTTCCTCTATGCCTGTCCCATGCATGCTTGAATCCTCCTACTGTGTTTGCCCCCACCACCTCTGCTGGGAGTCTATTCTATGCATCCACCACCCATTCTGTGAAGAAATACTTTCTCACACTACTCCTTATTCTACCCCCTTCCAGCCTCATGTCATGCCCCCTCGTTCCTGAACATCTCCTTTTCTGAAAGATGCTACCTTCTGGTACCCTGTTTATGAATTTTATATATTTTTAGGTTTCTATCATATCTCCATGTCTCTTCTCTCCTCCTGGGTATACATATTGAGGTCTCCCAGTCTCTCCACATATGACATGTGGTGCATGCCCTGCACCATCTTTGTTGCCCTTCTTTGAACTGTCTCCACCCTGTCTACATCCTTATGGAGATGCAACCTGCAGAACTAGACACTGTATTCTAAATGAGGCCTCACTAATGATCTGTACAGTGGCATCACCACCTCCTTTCTTCTGCTGGTGATACCTCTCCCTAGGCACCCCAGCATCCCACTGGCTCTCCACACAGCCATGGCACATTGTTTGGCTACCTTTAGGTCATCAGATATAATCACCCCCAAATCCCTTTCCTGTTTGGTGACCAACAGTCCCACCCCCCCCATGTAATCCTCCCCTGGGTTCTTGTACTCCAAATGCATGAGTTTGCACTTTTTCACATTAAATCTCAGCTGCCACACTCTGGATCATTCCTCCAGTTTATCTAGGTCACTCCTCAGTTTTTCCACCCCTCCCGGAGTGTCCATCCTGTTGCAGATCTTAGTGTCATCCGCAAAGAGGCACACCTTCCCCTCCAGCTTCTCTGCAATGTCACTTATAAAGACATTAAACAGGACTGGACCCAGGACTGATCTCTGTCACACCCCGCTGGTTACCCTGCTTTCCTCAAATTGAATACCATTTATCACAGCCCTCTCTCTTCTATTACTCAACCAGTCCTTAACCCAGTTTACCACCTTGTGACCCACTCCCAGGCTGCCCAGCTTGTTCACAAGTCTTCTATGTGGAACAGTATCAAAGACCTTATTGAAATCTAGGTAGGTGACATCCAACGCTTCCCCCTGATCCATGACCTTAGTCACCCAGTCAAAGAAATTAATTAGATTTGTTTGACATGATCTTCCTGCTGTGACTCTATGCTGTCTCGGATCTTGTGCTCTGCTAGCTTCAAGATGTTCCACAATCCTTTGTTTAAGTAGTGATGCCATAATCATCCCCACTATTGAGGTGAAGCTGACTGGTCTATAGTTTCCAACCTCCTGCTTACTGACACTTTTGTGAAAAGGGACTACATCTGCCCTCCTCCAGTCCTCCGGAACCACTCCAGAAATCAAGTGACTCATTGAACAGTGCTGCCAGTGGTGACACCAGCAACTCCCGTAGTTCCCTTAATATTCTAGGATGTATCCCATCCAGTCCCATTGCCTTGTCCACTTTCAGTTTTGTGAGTTCCTTTAGGACTCTCTCTTCTAAAAAATGGACTGCTGTCCCTCTTACAGGCACCTCGGAAATAGACTTCTTTCTGGGCCTTCAGTCAAGGTTCTACCTGCCTAGGGCAGACTTTTGGCACTACCTACAGCTTCGGAGTACCATCAACTCCTATTTCAACAGCCTTGGGGTGGACCCTAAGTCCCTCCCCAGTTCAAACAAGGCTCAGGAATGGTTAAGAATGGAAAGTGAGACTGGCCCAGTGGCACTGAAGGTTGAGGCACTGGATGCCACACCTCACGCCATGCTGACGATCCGGGTTCGGGAACGAGCCCGGCTCATCGGGGGTCAGCAGGAAGGGGAAGTATTGAGTGTCCCCTAGGACTGCTCTCCTTCCCCAGAGAGGGGGGATCCACCAGCCGATGCACTGGTGACTTCTAGCAGAGGCTGGAGGCACTACAGTGCACGGCCGCAAGATGTTGGGATTGGAGCTGCAGCGAACGTCATTCGGGGGTCCACAGGAGCATGCACCAGCCGAACTGGACGTCATTGCACCTCCAAGCTTCGGGACACACAAGAACTGGGAAAACAATGGCGCCATGGATAGGCAATGGCACCAGTCCCCCATTCCCATTGCTGGGCCAACCCTGACTGACCTTCCAGGTCCTCCACAGTCGGCCCTCCCCAGCAGCAGTCTGTCTCTAAGGGCGCCCAAGAGGGGGAGGGCGAACCATCCTGGGTGGGTTAAACCAGGGGTACTGGCTGCAGGGAGGGGGGAGAGAGGAGGTACAGCTCGGGGGGGCCTCTGGCGGGCAGGACATGGACTTGGATGCCTGGGAGAGGTCCATGGCGCCGTGACTGGAGGGAAATAAATCCGAAAAAAAAAAAAAAGAATGGAAAGTGGCAGAGCTGGGCCATATACAAGTCCATTTTAGACTCTCTACCAGATCAGTCACAAGGAGCTTAGCAAAAGTGACAATGCCAGCTCTCTAGCTCAGTTTCAAACTACCAATGATCTGTGTCCTGGAGGCTCACTCACAATGCCTGCACAGAGGGTAGGGCCCTCCTGATGCAAAACAAAATCATGCATCAGTGGTATAGGACCTCCGCTCAGCTCAAAGCCATGCAGCTCCTACCCAATGACTGATGTTTGAGGTGTGGCAGCCTAGGAGGTAACCTGGTGCACATTCTCTGGTGCATATGGTCACTCCCCTGTGGTAGAACTTTAATGCTTTCTATAAGAATACACTGAAGCACTCTCTTCCAAAATCCCAGATTTCTGACTGCCAGGGGTCCCCCCAGAGACCTTCTGTCTTCCCAAGCACCTCCACAGCTGGATCATAGTGGTTTCAGTAGAGGCTGAAAGACTAATCCTCCAACATCAGAGAACCCTGGAGGATCCCTCACTAGAACACTGGAAAGCACCAATGGAGAAATTAGCTAACTTTGAGAGGTTTTCCAGCTTCGCTACGAGCACTCTAATGAAGTATGACAAGATCTGGGCTCCCTTTAGAGCCTCAGTGAACCCCTCTTCTGGCCCAGCTGATCATCCAGTCCCTCCAGGCCCAAACCATGTCACACACTAAGCAGGTCTTCCTGCCTAGTTGACTCTCCTAGTGTCCAAGGTTAAACATTTACTGACTCAGTCTTCTATCCTAAATATGGTTACACTGTACCTAGCAGGTGATTTAACAGTAATTACACCTTCTGTATGTTTAGAGGGAGTTTTCTTAGAAATGTTCCCTTACTGACGATGGTAATGTATTGCATGCTTTATACATGTGGACATACTCACCTGGCTACGCACCTGTGTATGTAAATCTCATTTTGCCAGTCTCTTTACAGTGTATAATTGTGCTTAAACATAATTTTTTTGATATTTATTTATTGAAATTTTTGGATTAAACCTTTTAGAACAAGCTCATTACATAGGTTGCATGTCAGAGGAAAAAAAGCACAAGTCAGAAAACAACACAAAGTTACAGTTAATGCATCCAAATTATGGAGAACAGTAAAATCAGATCAATATACAACAAGAAGGGCAATAACACTGAGTTACATTAGGATGAAGTACATCAGCCAAAGACTGGCATCGTCAGTGGAGGTGTGGGTACATAGCAGTGCCAAGTGTTGGGGAGGAAGACCTAACTAAGTAGCAGGTAACATGAGAGGTGTGAATTGTGAAGGGATAGTCCTGTTGTACAGACATTGTAAGGTGTAGTGTATTTTTATCTAATAAGAAGTAACTGAAAAAAAATTACTGTCAGTGCTCATCTCTCACATGTTTTTGCTAATATAATTTTTATTGAACTTTTTCAAATACAGCATTGTACTTCTTTCAGGAAGAATAAAAGGTGATATTATCTGTTGCTCTCACAGACAATTCGGTACAACATTTTATCATAGTAATCCATAAGCAATGGTATTCAATACTTTCCTCTCCCCTCTTTATACACAGAGTGGCGGGGAAGGGTTGTGTATGGTTAAAGAAAAAAATGTTTTGCATCATTGCTGTCCACTGGATTATCGTTTTACTTCTCATGTGCACTGGTACCTCGTCGTGAATATGGCTCAGGCAAAAGGGTGAGAAGGCCATCCCAGGTAGGAGGGTGGGCCCAGGTCTCATTAAACACAAATGTGTAAATGGGTAATGTAACTGGTATGCTAGGAGCTGTGACTCCACCTTCATGGGACTATAGTGGGATCTCTGCCCATGGAGTAAACCAACCATCTTTGCCATTGATTAGTGCAGAGGTCAGCGCTTTCATTAAGTGAAAGAGTAAGTCTTTCCATTTGGTATACTTGGTATACTAGTGTCCTCCATGCAGTCCTGTCAGGGGGCGTGGAAGTCAGCCACAGTTTAGTAATTGATGTTTTAGCTAGCATGATAAGGATGCCTAGAAGATACCGTGACAAGGGGTCACTCCATTCCTTAGGGTATTGTAATAGGATATATAGATGCAGGGTGAGCTGAAGAGTGGAGTCAAAGATTCCCTGTAGTTCAGTTTGTATATTATCTAGGAAGGGTTGTATCATTGGACAGCTTCAAATGACATGATAATGTGTTGCCTGCTGCTCCCCACAGTTTCACCAGCAGGAAGGGTTTGATATTGGGAGGTAGTGAGCTGTAATCACTAGTATGCGAAAAAATCTAGCGAGCTGGTTCCAGGCATATTCCCTTCACTGATGCAAGCTAGTGACTTTTGAAGAGAGACGGCACACATGGTTCCAGATCTCCTCATTGATAGGGGGGTGTATCTCGGTTTCCCATTTCTGGGCTATGTCCAAGAAAGAGACTCCAAAGGTGGATTGTAATACTTGACATAGTTGTGAGATCATATGCAGTTGTAAGCCTGTTTTGAAAAAGATAATCCAGTAAGCTATAAGATGTGGGTAAGTGTCTGGGTTACGTGCTGCTATGGGGAGGGGAAATGATAAAGGGCCAGATATTCAAAGCTTTGCACAGTTCTCAAACAGTTTGCGTAGGATTAGCGCAGGTCTGCCATATTCAAAAGGCCAACTAGCATGCACAAACAGCAGTAGCGCCAGGCAAAGCATAATGATATGCAAGGGGCATAGTGAACATGAATAAAGGCGCTATGAGATATTCAGTGGCTACTGTCGCGCTAAACTGTTTAGCGCGACACAGCGCAAACCTTAGCACAGTACAATTTACCGCCCAGGAAAAGCTGGTCTTAACCCTGGGCAAACAGCTTTTCATGTCATTGGTGCATTGCGCGGTGTTTGCAAGCGATTTGCGTGGCTTGCGCGACCCTAACATAGGAGTATGACACTTAGAAAATGCCAGACATGGAGGACACATGCTGCTCACTGATGGCACCACCATGATGCCAGCAGCTGCCACCAGTCCTAGCCAAGCACAGACAGTAAGGGGTGATCCGACCCACGGGGAACAGCATGGTAGTGTGGCCATGTAGCACACACTTGCAGACCATACGTCTGTGGTGCCTAACAGATGCAATCACACACATGCAGCACTATGGGCATGGTGGCCAGTGAGGGAAGGGTGTACGGGTGGCCCAGACTGCACCACAGCACAGGTGTGGCCACAAGGCTGGGACACATCACGCAGTGCATGTGGGCCAGTAGTGCGAATACGCCACCACCTGTGTGCCTGTCAGATCTTACATGCCCCCCGAGCCACCTACCACACAACTGTACAGATGCCACAGCACACACAGCCGGCTATGTACATGACACTGTGTGCATCCCATGCCACAGGTGCAGCATCTGTGGATCACACAACAGCGTAATAGTACTGTCCACCGTCAGTAATTACATGCAGGCTGGGCCTGTCACTATGTACAGTGCAGTGGTCATCACTGCCCTACATGCCATAGGCATTGCTGTGTCCCTCACACTACCAGCCCCCTTGCTACTGTAGTGTCTGCTGTGCACTGTAGCATGACCTACAGTGTGATGGTGGCATGCAGCACCACCACCACCTATGCCTATGCTGTGTTGTCCCCTGCAGTACAATATGCTATGGTATACTGTACTGTTCACATGTAGCCTGCAGCTCTCATCATGCACTGCATGACTGACCTACAGATGGAGTTGCAGTTGGATCTGGCCAGCCCTTGTACTTCCAGACTGACATACAGGTGGAGCTGTGAGACCCTGCAATAACGCTGGGGAAACCGCATACAAATCAGGGCATGATGAGATGCTAATGTGGCTGTTTGCTCAGAGTCTATATAAGCAGGCTCATTTGCATGTCACTTTTGAGTATGGCAAGGTTTAGCGCTGGGCAAACGTGTTTGCACCGGGCAAACCACTTAACTCTGTGCTAAACGCGGCGCTAATGGTTTGGGGGATATTTTACAGTTCTGATCACTATTCTTTCACATCTGCTGCTGCCTGCAGCTGCACTGGGTCCATGCATTTGCTGGTAAACACATTGGCCACATAGTACCACATTCTACCTACCCTCACGTCACTGTGTACTATGTTGCTGTTGTGGTCTGCACTTCCTGGTTGCTATATTCAGTGCTGTCATATTCCAGGGCTACAGTTGCCCTGCACTCCTAGCCCAGTTTGCACGGCCTCATTCCCATGATATATTCAGAGGTTGTTTGCCCCGGGCTATTCCTTTTGAATATACCTTGCTTCGTACTCTGTGCTATGTTTGCCCACCAGGCAGTGTTATCTAAGCCCAGGGGCAAAGTTTGGAATATCTGGCCCAAAATGCCTTAGTTGGAGAAATCTGTAGAACTACGCACACTGTAGTTAAAGTTTTGCTACGAAGTGGAAGTATGTTTCCATCTTTCCAGTGTTCAGGTGGTATCCAGCTACTCTACTGTACTGGGCTAAAACATTAAAAACTCTGGAAGGGAAATCGCTGGATTACTCAAGTAAAGTAACATATGAACATACGTACGAACACACAAAATTGCCAGCAGATACCATCAATCAATCAAAATCTTTATTTAACCAGGCAAACACCATTGAGCAAAGCTCATTTGCGAGATGGACCTGGACAGGTTTCAGTGAACATTATACCTCACAGTGAATACAACAATGCCAAAATAAATAAATGAATAACTAGGCTGGAAGCAAAATACAATGTACAAGGTAGCTAACAATAGCAGGGCCTAGGTAACTATATACACAACATGTGCAGGTAATTTCAGGATATAGTCAATAATTAGACAAAATGAAGCCCGATAAAATCTGATGAAAACAGGGAGCAAAGAGTGGACATCAAGGCATGGGATAGGCATAAGGGAGCAATGCAGATGAGTATGACTAGATAGACCATTGACAGAGCAAAGGGATGTTGGGGTGTATTAGTAGGGGTATCACAAGTTGGAAGAGGGAGGTAATAATCCCTCTTTACAAGACACTGGTTAGGTCCCATCTGGAGTACTGCATGCAGTACTGGAGGCCACACCAATTCTAGGGGGTGGGGGTAGGAAGAAGTAGGCAGCTGGTTAACTAGGATCTGCAGCTTATCCATTAGGTAGGGAAATGGGCAGACTAGGTGGGCCAAGCGGTCCTTATCTGCCGTCAAATTCTATGTTTAAGGGTTAGGTTAGAGAGCTGAAGGGAAGATACGGGGGGGGGCAGGGTAAGATGGGAGGGAGCAGAGAAGGGAGGGGGATCCGAGAGGGTCACAGATTATGGAACTGATGCCAGGACCAAGTGTAAGTGCAGGCTCCAAGATGGAGGAGATGAGGGGGGCATTCTGAATGAAAAGTAAACTTGCCAGCTACAGTCACTATCACCTAAGCAGGGGAACAAAGTAAGGAATATAGAAACATAGAAACATAGAAATTGACAGCAGATAAGGACTGCGATGCCTATCCTGTCTGCCCATTCATTTTTCTACCTTATGAATGTGCCATAGGCCTTTGCTCTGTCAATGGTCTATCTAGTCATACTCATCTGTATTGCTCCATTATGCCTATCCCATGCCTGTTTGAAGCCCTGCACTGTATTCATATAAACCACTTTCTGAGGTAGGCCGTTCCATACATCTACCACTCTTTCTGTGAAAAAGAACTTCCTCACATTACCCCCTTAATCAGCCTCCCTCTAATCTCATGCTGTGTCCTCTTGTCCTGCTATTTTTCTTATATTGAAACATGTTAGACTCTTTCACCTTGTTAATGCCCTTAAGGTGTTTGAATGTTTCAATCATATCACCTCTCTCCCCTCCCTCCCTCCTTTGCTCTAGGGTATACATATTGAGTTCAGTTAATCTGTCCTCATATGTTTTCTGATGCAGTCCCTGCACCATTTTGGTTGCCCTTCTCTGGACTGCCTCAATTTAGTTAATGTTCTTGTGAAGGTGTGGCCTCCAGTACTGCACGCAGTACTCCAGATGGGGCCTAACCAGTGTCTTGTAAAGAGAGATTATTACCTCCCTCTTCCGACTTGTGATACCCCTACTAATGCACCCCAACATTCCTCTAGCCTTACCTACTGCTTTAGAGGTCTGCTTGGATGATTTCAGGTCATCGGTGATGATGACGCCCAAGTTTCTTTCTTCCCTTGTGACTGCCAGCAACTCCCCTCCCAGCCTATAGGTGGCTTCAGTGTTTCTCTTCCCTATGTGCATGATCTTGCACTTCTTTGCATTAAATCCCAGTTGCCACTTTTCTGACCATTTTGCTAGTTTATCCAGATCTCTTCTCATTCTGCCCACCCCATCTGGATCATCTACTCTGTTGCAGATCTTGGTGTCATCGGCACAGACAAATCTTACCTTCCAGTCCATCTGCAATGTCACTGATGAAGATATTGAAGAGGACTGGCCCCAGGACTGATCCCTGAGGTACCCCACTTGTGACTTGCATCTCTTCTGACTGTATACCATTCACCACCACTCTCTGTTTTCTGCCTGTCAACCAGTTTGCCACCCAGTTGACCAATGTCTGACCCACCCCGAGCCTACCCAGCTTATTAATCAATCTTCTATGTGGAACTGTATTGAAAGCTTTGCTGAAGTCAAGGTAGGCAACATCAACTGCTCCTTCTTGGTCCACCACTCTGCTTACCCAGTCAAAGAAATCTATGAGATTAGTTTGACAGGACCTTCCTTTTTGTAAACCCATGCTGTCTTGGATCCTGTACTCCTATGGATTCCAGGTGTTGCACTATCCTTTCCTTAAGGAGTGTCTCCATAATCTTGCCCACTACTGAGGTAAGACTGACTAGTCTGTAGTTCCTTGCCTCCTCCCTGCTACCACTGTTATGGAGCAGGATCACATGAGCCCTTCTCCAATCTTCTGGGACCTCTCCTGTGCGCAGAGACTCACTAAACAGTTCTGATAATGGCTCTGCTTGTTCTACCCTTAGCTCCTTTAGTACCCTGGGATGTATGCCATCAGGTCCCATTGCCTTGTCCACCCTGAGCTTATCGAGCTCTTGTAGGACCCTTTCTTTTGTGAAGGGAGTAGTGCACACCTCCCTCACCCCTGTGTCCATGGTGCAGAGTTGTGGGCCCTGCCCTACCTTCTTTTCAGTAAATACTGAGCAGAAGTATCTATTTAGGGTAGATGCCTTTACATGGTCCACCTCCTCACACATCCCCTTATCCCCCTTTGATCTTAGCAATACCCCCTCTGGACTTTCTCATTTCACTAATGTATCTATAGAAAGTCTTGTCACCTTCTTTTACTGTTCGTGCGAGTGTTTTCTCTGTTTGGGCCTTTGCCTGCCTTACTGCATTCCCTGCTTCCCCTTGGGGAAGTTTGGTATGCCTCCATATCTTTATTCTGCTGCATTCCCTTATATTTCCTGAAGGCCAGCCTTTTGGCTCTGACCTTTTCTGCTACTGTTTTTGAGAACCAAAGTGGTTTCCTTCTTCTTTTGCACTTCCTTTTCTCATTAACACAATTGGATGTTGCTTCAAGTATTGCATCTTTAATGCTTGCCCACTTTGGCTGTACCCACTCACCTGTATTTATTTTTGCCAGGGCAATTTTAACTCTGTTGGCCATCTTATCAAAGTTAGCTACTCTGAAGTCCCATAATTTGCCCTGGAATGGGATGATTTTGTTCTAGTAGCCAAATTGAACCATACCATGTGATGGTCACTGGCCCCCAGATGACCTTCTACCTGGAGATCTGTGATCTTTTCCCTGTTAGTCAGTACTAGATCTAGGATAGCCTAGATCTAGGATAGCTAAGGAGGGGTTGTGGAGGGGAGTGAGGGAGTCAAATGTTAATGGGGCCATATTTGAAGGACTCTACTAACAGGGGATTGGCAAGCAACGTAAGAAAAACTCAGGAGGTGAGGCAGTGATCAGGAGAAGCAATTGCAGGATTCCTTGAAAGAACGAGCATAGAGTGTTTTAAATGCTATTAAGTTGATGGGGTGGGCCAATTTCAAGATTTTTTGCAACTTGTTCCACATAAGGGTAACACATGTCTTATGGATGCCCTACCAAAGCGTGATTTGACCTTGAGCACTGTCAGGTACATATGAGGCACTTCTCAGTGTATACATACCTAGTGTGCTTAGGGGTAGACAATCCAAGATATATTGCGGCAGCTCCTTAATGATAGCTCTGAAAGTCCAGAGGGTGGCATTTCTCTGTCTTCTGTAAAGGAGATGTTCAACCCATGGCATTGAGATACAGGCCTATTGGTCTATCTAATCTGCTCGAGTGTGCAGCACTTCAGTCCAAATCGTTCAAGGACTGCATATAGAAATGGCCAAGAGACTTGATCAAAGCCTTTCTGGCATCTAGGCTTAACAGTGCAGAGGGAAGGGGGAACTGTTCCAACTGATGTGTTATATGCAGGGTTCTACGAATATTATCAGTTGTGGTGCGGGTTTGAATGAAGCCAGTTTGATACTGGTGGATCAAATTTAGTAATAAACCATCTATCTGGTGCGCCATAATGGATGAATATGATTTGTAGTTGGTATTTAACACCGAAATGGGGTAATATGAGGTGCAATTGAGAAAATTCTTCCCTTGGTTTGGGATCACCGATATAGTGGCAAATGCCCAGGTAGGTGCCTGGTATAGGTTCCCCTGTTAAAACTTCATTATGCACTGCTAACAAAATGTGTTGCAGTTCATTTTTGGTGCATTTATGAAATTCAGCTCCATATCTGTCTGGACCCAGGTCCTTCATAGTTTTAGTGCGGTTAATTGCTGTCTCAATTTCTACTTCAGAAATTGGATTCATTAATTGTTGCCCATGAATTTATGCTAGCCGTGGTACTTTCAGTTTGGCCAGAAAGTCCTCTATTGCCATTGGCATCAGAGTATAGTCAGGGGTGTATACATTTTCATAATAGGTCATAAAGGCTTGGGCTATTTTATCATATCTCTCACATTTAAAGACACTCCTGTTATAAAGGAGCAACCAAGACACAGCAGAAAAAGGATTAGTGCAAAGCAAGCAACGTGAAGCAAAAGCAGGTAGTCTCGATCTTTGAAATTCTTAGATTTTTTTAGCAAGTGCAGCTCCCTCCAGCCCTGCCACATACTCTGGCCCTGGCTGCCTCTGCACTCCTAACTGTGACTCCACCTGTTCCAGTGCTGACGCTCTTTCTTGTTTACAGTGGCAGATGTTCTGAGAATTGGCACCAGCGGCAGACCTACAGCCCAGGGAAGTCCCGCCATTCCTATGGGAATTGATAACCCAGAGGCGTGGGAGTTGATTAAGAATGCCCTGGCAACTAGGACATGAACAGCGTACCGGGGGAGGTCAACTGTTTTCTGGAAGTGCAATACGCACGAGGGTGGGCAGAGACATGGCCGATCCCAGTGGCAGAGCTGTGGAAATACATACTGTTAAAAAAACATGTGGGGGCCACCCGGGCAACAGTTGAGCAGTACATGGCTGGCATTGGCTGGTTTCAGAAAGTCAGAGGCTTCCCCGACTCCATTAGGGCATTCGCCATTCAGAAGATGCTGAAAGGTTGGGCGTGGGCAGCCCCAAATGGCACGGACAACAGACGCCCTATCAGCCCTACCCTATTCAAGCAGATCTGGGATGAATTACCTAAGGTATGCTTATCCCCAAAGGAGACAAGGCTCTTCCAGACAACGTGCTTGGTTGCATTTTTTGGGGCATTCCAGGTGTCTGAGCTCGTGCAGCCCAGCAAGGCCCTTGGGAGCCCACTAGTGTTGGCAGAGGCTGATGTGGAGGTCACATCGTTCACATATGGAAGAGCAAGATGGACCAGCCTTCCCACAGGTGGTGGTGCTGACTAGCAGCACCCCACGGGCTCCAGTGGGATGTGGGTGCATGGGTGCAGGATCATGTAACACAGCGCCTGGCAATAGGGGGGCCTTCTTCCATCATGGGGATGGTAGCCCCCTAGCAGTGTACCAGTTTAGGCACATGTTGCAAAAGGCCTTGTGAACACTGGGCATCGCTGCAGAACACTGCAACATGCACTCCTTTAGCATTGGCACAGCATCACATGCCAGGGCAGAGGGCTTATTGGATAGGACAATACAGACTTTGGGTAGATGGAAGTCGCAGGCTTTTGAAAGATATACAAGACCACACATGTTATAATTCTCTCTTGCTTTGTTTGGACAGGTGTTGCAGCCCAAGCAGAGCAGATGTGGATTTGTGGCCACTCATTCATCCATTGGGCAGGACTCAGGGCAAGGCAGTATTCCAGAGGAGAAAATCTGTTCCTGGCACCTGAGAGGGCAGAGGTGCATTGGTTGGGATGGTGTGGGATGCACTGGAACGAGTTATTGGCAACACTGCAAGCAAAGGCTCAGAAGAGGTTGCAGCCTAATGTTTTAGTCATTCATTTGGAGGGAAATGACATTGGGGTTATACCTGCAAGAGAGCTTAAAGAGAGGGTCAGGTAGGACCTGGCAAGAGTGAAGCAATAGTGGCCCCAGGTGCATATAATTTGGTCCGATATGGTGCAGCGGCAGCAGTGGCTGCATGCCCAGAATATAAGGGCAATAGAGAAGGTGCGCTGGCTGCAGAACGTGGCCATGCGACCAACTATGGACTCAGTCGGGGGGGTCCATAGCAAAGCACCTGGGAGTGTCTGTAAAAAAGCTTGGTCTGTATCGAGAGGATGGTGTACATTTATTGGAGGAAGGAATAGACCTGTTTCTGGATGAGGTGCTTGTGGGGGGTGAGTTGGTGAGAACTCACCTTGTGGCAGCTTGGTAGTCTTGGAATGCTGTGGGAGGAGATAACAGGGGATTACATGTCTTGACCAGCCAGATCTCCCTGAGGTGGACAGGAGGGTGGGCCTGATGGATGGTGTCCGGATGGCACCCTCTTTGGGCAGCATACTATGGCATGGCAGATCCTCTGATGGAGAGGAGCTAGCAGCAGTTGATCATATTGCCATCCCTCATGCCCCGGAGGTTGTTGCCCTCGAGGGGTCCTGGTTGATGATAAGGCAGCCTTCCCCTGGGAGGGAGGGGCCACCATCAATGACCTAGTTGCTCCATGGTGAGCTAGATTCCTTCCAAGGCTACCTAGCTGTGCACATCACGCTGAAGCAAATGTATATACGGATAATTAGTTTATTAATAAACACATGGCTGTGGTAATTTCTCCAAAGCCCATTGTTGTGTCACTTTGTTCAGGTGACTGAGCTATATGCCCTCAAAAGACAAGTGGTGTTGCTGTTTTTTTTTTTTAACTTTCTGTTTATCCTTCCTATCTCCTCTCGGTGCCCACTCCTTCCGTCCACTCATTCCCCCACTCCACCTTTTTCTTGGGATCTGCCCCTAGAGTGCCTCCTTCTCTTACCTCCTGCACAGCGAATCTGTCCCTCCTCGGTGATCTTGGGTGGAACTGGAGCTGCTTTCATCTAGGGCTGCTGAGAGGTGTTTTTCCTTTTTTCTCCCTTAATCCCCTACCCTCTGAGATGTCCGGTGCTTGGGACATACGTCCCGAGTGGTGGCGTGCAGATGCATGCCTTACCTCTCATGCACCATCCGACATCTCCCTCCCACTGCAGAGCTGGAGCCGCCCATCTCACTGCTGCCAGTGCTTCCACTGGCTTGAAGGGATGCAGAACGCTAGTGCGTTCTTGGTCACCCACCCCTGAGGGAGGAGAGCATCCATTGGGATGCTCAATCCTCCCTCTCCCCTGCTGACCCCCGGCCACCCGAGGGTGTTGCTGTTTTTTTCTGTGTACAGACAAAACAGGGTTCCTCTGTAATGCAAGCAGCAGCAGCATTGGCATAGACTAGTCCTCCCACTTATTCACTTTCTCCTTCCCTGTTCTTAGGCTCACTCTCATTCTCTCCCTGGTCCCCCCCCCCCGGCACAGTCAGTCAAGACAAAAGCAGAAGGTAGTGCTAACCAGTCAAATTATTCCAAGCAGACTATCTGTAAATTTTTTTTTTGCCAGCTGTGGACTGGGGCAGGCTATTTCTTTTCAGGAAGGCTGTCTTGAGAGAAAAAAAGGTTTTCATTGTAGCACTTTAACTTAGGCTGGGGCAGGGCTGCTAGAGGGCTGAAACAACTTGGGGTCAGCTGAAAGGGTGTCGGCAGAGCTTCAAGGGCACTGCTGTGCAAAGCATCAGCAGCTGCAAAGTTACTTCTGTGTCCAGCAAAAGTGGGGGTACTGAGGCACCATGCACACCTGAGTTCCTGTACCCATGTTTATGCCTCTTTTTATATCTGATGCATTAAGTTCAATCCCGTTTTACAGTTGAAGTCAATAAATAAAGGGGTCCTTTGGTTCTTATGGAGGATTTCAACCTACCTGATATAAGCACCCCTGTTGGGGATGCTCACTAAAGAAACCCTCCCCACATTATTTTCTTTTTTTGGGGGGGAAGGGTGGCTCAGGCTGGCCCACCGGCTGTGTGGGATGTCACAGTAGGCAAGGCAAGGCAAATGTTATTTATATAGTGCCCATTCCCCAAGCCTCTAGGCACCTAATAATAAAAAAAATAAATAATTAAAGCAAAAAGAATATAAATAATAACCAAAATTCATAGTCACAGCTTCCTCATATATCTTGGAAATAGCTCAAACAGTCGGGCAGGGAGAGTTATTCCAGAAAGGCCAGCGGAAGAGGTGGGCCTTAAGCCTCTGTTTGAACACCTCAAGCCCAGTGACGGGAGGGCAGGTATTTAAGGGAGGTTTTGGCGGGGTTGGGGAGGCTGGCAGAGCAAAAGATCGAAGGGAGCTGAAGTAGGGCTGGGGTAGTGTTTTTCTCAGCCTGGTTGGGGTCTCAGCGGTCTGTCGGTGGGAGTCCACTCAGGCAGTGCTGGTATTAGCAGATAGGGGATGTTGTGGCCGAAGCTGGAGCCAGGTCAGTTGGGAGTCACAGCCCGGCAGGAGTGCTAGGCCCATCTTTGTACACCACGGCACCAGGGTGGATTAGGCCTAGAATGAAGCAGTGAGTAGTGACTTAGGTGGTGGAATGGTGTAGTGGTGCAACCTGTGCTGTGAGAAGTGTGGTGGTGGCAGTTCACCTCCTCTTACTGTGTGGCATTCCGCCCAAGTGGAATGAAGGCCTGCGGAGAGCGAGAAAGGGTGGTCAGTGAGTCTACCAGATTGCCTGTGCCTTGGATGTGTAGATATGCCAGGAGACTGGTCACGTAGGCCCTATTTGCAGGATGAAGGACCCAGGAAAGGGAAAGAGCCACATTTCAGCCCATATCTGCAGGTTCTGGAGCAGCATGAAGGAGCAGCAGTCCAGTGCTCAGGAGTGGGAGGCCTTTAGAGTTTGGGTAAGAGCTGCACAAGTGCTGCTACCATCAATTTTGTAAGATCCAAATCAACTTCATTGGACTCTGTAACTTTGGCCTGCAAGGCTGTAAGTTTAGTGCCATGGTCCTGTGCCACAGATATTACCACCTTTGTGAAGCCGTGCCCCCTGCTCCTGGGAGCAGCGTCTATGTTTTGTTTCAAGTTTAAATTAAATATGCATTTTAAAATGGAATCTCCAGAATGGACATTTGCCTACTTTAAGAACTTTTAAACTGCACATCTAACTACTTGCCTCCTCAGCCTCCCAGTTTTCCAGTCTTTTCTGCACCCCTTCGGTCATGCTCAATGATCTCTGTGTTGGGAGATGACATCGGACCCAGGTATGTGCCATCTCAAGCAATGTTTCGTGGATGTGTTTCTATGAACTGTAGCCCCTTCCCCTGAATTTAACATCAAGCCCCTAGACAGTGGGGTTGGGGGGCTTACAGTGTTGGAACTCATCCAGAATCTGTTTGGAGGGGTGCAGTTTGTTACCTAACTTCATGGAGGGCTGCTGCACAGATGGGAGGGACTGAGGCCTGGTTTCTTGGTTGCGTTACTCCTGGGTCCTACCATTTTGGACTATTTTCTCTCTGGTGTCAGAGTGAGTGAAGTTCATGCCTAACCAGTGTTATCTAATGGATCCTTGAGTGATTCTGATTGGCTGGTGGCAGGTGATGGGATCGAAAGGGCTTGTGGGTGAAAGGACTGTTGGTTCCATTTTGTGGAGTGGTGTGAGGGAATATCAGCACTGTCAACTGTTGGTTTGAGTGGCAGAAACTCCCAAGGATGGGGACCCTACAGTGATTGTCCCAACATTGCTGCTTTTGTGACTATGGAGTACTGTGGGGAAAGTGGCCCTGTTTGAAAAATGTGTTATCTGTAGTTACCAGGGGGTCAGGGTGGCTAGACTGCCTGGGTGTTCGTCATGCACTTGAGGAATTCCACCTATGGGGAATGTGTATTCTGTGCCTGCCTATTTGCCTCCCTGGCCTTGGTCATCATCTGTATCCCCAGGAACTATAACTACTACTACTATGGGCAGTATGGAAGATTGGGAGGAAATACACTCCACTATTGTTCCCTCGGAGCAGTCTGTGTCAGAGGCCTGCCCTGAAGATTCTCTGGTGGACAGTGGTCCCAGACATCTGTATAGCCTGTCTCTGGCGAAGGTCCCTGAGCCTTCATGTGGCAGAGGGAGAGGCCGTGGGAGGAACAAAAAAACTGCTAGCTTCCTTGGGCCCATAGAGTCAGTGCCAGACCCCATGGTTGTCAGGACCTTCTGTTCTCTGAGTCGGAAAACTTCTGCCACTGAAAAGAAGTCACTCGATGTTAAAGTGGAGCATGCTAGCTCCAGCAGCTCTGGAGAAGTAGACCCTCCTGTACTACACCCTGGGAAGAGATCAACACCGATAGCCTTTGAGGAACAGGATGTGGAGTATGCCATCCCACAGCCCTATCAGCATCTCCACCTGTCCCTACCTGACAACACCCCGAGACTGCCCCAGCTACGTGTCCAACTGAGGCAGAAGATGGATGGACTGCTCCTGGATGACCCTGTGAATGTGAGGTACAGCACTGGAGTATGGCTGAAGGAAGGCTTGGCCCCATGGACCAGTGTGCATAGTATCCCTGAGTGGTCTCGGGCAGAAAGATGGGTTAGACGAAAAATCTGCACTAAGTACCCTCAGGAGTATTACCCCTACGTGTCAGAGATGATATGGCATGTTATTGAAGAAAAGAGAGCTGACCAGGTGTTGTGGGGAGCAGTGAATAAAATTTAAGCTAGAAACCATCTGTCTGGACCTCCTGCTGCAGCCACAGTCACCAAGCTCGGTCAATGTAATCCTGAAAATGGCAGCCATGCTGGTTTAGACTCAGCAGTATTTCAATTGTTTTAAAATAGTTGTTTTACTTATATATCTTTTTATCATTTCTTTTTATTTTTGTTTATGTGGTCGCACAACAGTAATGGGAATAGGTAGAAAATTTGCCAGCTAGTGCGTTACAGCAGCCGAGTCCATTATGCTTGTTGCACCTGCACCTTGTGCAGCGGTGATATTGCTCGGGGTTGCTTTTTGGAATTCTTGGCCTCCCCGGGATCTCACGGGAGGAGAGTTGCTGACGGCCCCCAAGAAGGTGGGTCTAGGAGCACCACCCACTGAAAAGGAAGAGGCAGCCCCCTGGGGATCGGCCCTACCGGTGGGGCTCCACGGAGAGGCTGGCCCTGACGGATCCCACAAGGAGGGCCTGGCAGGGTTTTAAGGAGTGGTTCTAGAGGATTTTGCCCTCTTGGAACCGCTCTTCAGCTTTGATCCCACGATCTTCTTTGCTTGCTACCAGCTCCTTTGGGGTAAGTCCTCCCATTTTCCCACTTAGGCGGTTGGTGTTTTTCCCCCCTTCAGCCTGCTAATTTTACTTTTCCTGGCCACTGCCCTCTGCAGCATGGTCGACCCCTACAGGCCCATGCCCAGCCTCCCGTCACCTGCTCTCTTGCCTGCCTGTGGACCCTCCCGCTCCACTCCTTCCTTGCCCCCCCACCTTCTGCTGAGCCCTGAATTCTTTCCCTGCATCCCCCCTTCCCAAGCCTTTTTTCACTTGCTGCCAGGAAGCCCGGCTCCACAACCCCCTCCAGCTTGTATTTGGCCTCCTGACTCCTCGCATCCCTTCCCCGGTCCTGCACCCTCATTTCTACCACAGCCCATTTCCCACTTCTCAGGCCTTTTTTCCATCCTTGGTTCACCCTGTTGGCCTCTCCAGCCACCCCACACCAGTAGACCTCCTGTGTATTCCTCCGTTTGCTCCCTCCCTAGGCTGGGCCTCCACGGTTTGGTGTGTGGGGGCCCCTGGCCTTGCAGTTCAGTGTGCGCTCCTATTCCTGATTGTTCCCTCCACCGTGGCCGTCCGGGTTAAGATTCTCGGCATTAGGCAAGCATTGCAAAGCCCCCTTTTCTTTTTCAGTGTGTTGCCCTAGCAGTTTTGTTTATGTTGGGCTGTTTTTCCGGCAGCTCTTTCCCAGCCCCATCCCCCTTTAGCTAGGCCGCCGGTGTGGCCTTGGCTGCCCCCCCCTTCAGGTCCCTGCACCATGTGGCGGGCCCCCAGGCCTGTCATTCTCCCTTTTGCTCTCCTGCTAGTTACAGATCCTTACCATCCTGGAATATTTTATTTCATCAAATCCAACACTTGGATTATACTATTGCATAAATTGTTTTCTTTTGTTTAAGTTTGTAAGATAATGTTGTGAGATGTCGTAGTTATTCAGGGTTATGAACTGCCTATTGGGGACAACTACTAGTTGTTTTATAACCATTTTTCCTCCCCACGACCCATGGCACCATTACAACATTTTCTTTGCACTTGGGGGAAGGAGCAGAGTACTTCTGAACATTAGGTATTTTCAGCAATCTCCTTCTGCAGCATTTCCTGCCTCTTAATTTTTGATACGACACACCTTTTAGGTGTCAAGTGCGTTTTCTTAAAAAGGGTGAGACTTGGGTAGAAATTAAAGCCAAAAACAAAATATTTACAATTATAACAGGCACGTGGCTCACTGGTTTGGATGTATTCCTTTGGTGTTATGGGTCAAGGGTTTAATTCCCTCTGCAGGTGAAATACTGTTAAACAGTATCTCTTTCCTTTACATTTACATTGGAGCAAGGAGTTGTTGCCCCCAATCAGAAACGCAGTACTTTTTTCAGTAGTAGTGTAGGTTCTTTAGAGGCCTTGTGAGGTTGTTCAGGAAGCCACAGTCACAGTTACATAAACCAAGGTTTCACTTTGTGCCCTATATTATTTGACACGATTTCCATTAGTTTCTAATTGGCTTCCAATTTATTTTGTTTTTGTGTGCTTAGATCGGTACTATCAGAAGGTCCATAGTAGGACTGGCTGTGGGGGGAGGTTTGAATTTTATGAACGTTTTAGTAGGTTTATCATTTAATTACAAATGGTCATGGTGTATTATATGTTGATGTCATCAGAATGTCCATGGTTCGATTGGCTTTGAGAGAATTTCAGTTACCTACAGATAGTACAGCCTGTCATAACATTGGAGAAGTATACTTCCTGTCCCTAATTGTCAAGGACAGTGTATTCCCTTTTGTACAAGAGTGTCCGGCCATCTTCATATAATTCAAGGTTAATTAATTTATTTAATGAATGCAATGTACCAGCTGGCTCAATGAGGCTAGGAGCCCACCCCTTGTTTTGGAGTTGGGAGGCAGAGGTTCATCAACTAAAAAAGTAACTAGTTAAGACAGCCTGCATAGTGTAGATGTTACAGCATTAGGCTGGGATTCAAAAGTTAGGGTTTGAATTGCTGTTTGCCTAAAATTCTTTGGCTGTTTTGGGAGAACAGATACTGTCAGATGGCTAACTGTTTGAGGTCATGTGGAATGTGTGAGACTAGGGCTCTGGATTGATGAGTATGTTTTGTTTCGATAGGTATTGCCACGCTTAGCGCCGCTTTGCCCCCTGCAATTGGTATTTGGAAATGTCCGAACCACAGATGTCCCAGGCTCACGGAAGCCAGGCTCCCCAAATTTCCACATCTGCTCAGGATCAAGGTCAAGACCGTGCAGTGCTGGAAAGCCAGATGCAACCTGTGGCCCAGGCTACCCAGATACAAGGGCAAGACCAAGCACTGCGGGAGGCCCTGCAACGCCTTAAAGAAATTAGGGAGTCATACAGGCTTACTGGTCACCTTTCCAGGTGGGTAACAGCTGCCAGAGGTGGTCCCTCCCACCTAGATTGAGCAGAGGCCTCATGTACCTAAGGAGGTAGAGGGTTGACAGCCTAGGCGGAGCCAGCCTTCGGTCCGCTTATTAGAATCTGTAGCTCAAACCAAATCTGGTAAGAGAAAGGGGCAAGGTGATCAGATAAAGTGAAAGGTGCAACCATTGGCTGAGAGTAGCAGAAAGCAGAATGAGGTGAAAAGGAGCAGAGTCAAAGAGAACACAGCTAGCAGAGTCCAACCAGGTGCACCAAAGAATGAAGCGGAAAAGCCCCCTGTGGCACCCATGATCCCACCACAAATTGGTGAGTATGAAGGGGATCATGAGAGTGACGCCTCCCTAGAGATGGTGTGGTCGGACTCGGATAGCGAGGATGAGCAATCTACATAGCCGGTTTTAGGCACCAACAAACCCTGCGGTTGCTGGGAGCCCCTGCTCATGGGGGGCCCCCAACCAGAGAACTTTACCTTATTCATTTTTAAACATTTTTTATCTTAATATATTTTTAAAACATCAGAAAAGGACTGTGCAGATCCTTCTGGTTATGTCATGAAATACCTCAATAAGCTATGATCCAGTCAATATGAGGTGGATAGGCAGCAATGGATGGGATAGGAAGAACAGCCCCAAGAACTGACACTGCTGTGTCCTCCTAAAACATTTTTAAAATACTACTGGTTATACTAAAGCTATACATAGAAACAAAGACATTTAAAATTTGCCAGCAGATAACTACTGCTTGGCCCACTTAGTCTACCCATTTTCCCTGCCTATAGTATCACCACAAACAAAATCTTGCACTTATGGGCTACAGTAAAACACATGGGCTAAAGGTGGCCAAGTAGAGAGGCCCCATAACTTCACTGATTCTGCTGGGGGCCCCCAAAACCCTAAAGCCGGCCCTGGCAATCTAGCGATGGCCCAGAGTGGTTGCCACTGGAATCTGCAGCTGCAGAATCAAAATATGTTAAATGGAGGCAAAATCTGAGAGATATGGTTAAGGCTTTGGCTGCCAGGGAATGGGAAAGGAAAAGGGCTATGCACAGGGGAGGCAGGATGGAGGGCATTTGCCATCAACCAAATCCAAGAAAATCAGAGGTTGATCAGCAGGAGGGCAATGCAAAAAACCATGCAGGGTGGCCTGGGGCTACAGGAGACAATTCATCACCGGCAATGCCATGACCACCAGTATGGCAACATAACCCTTTCATGTAGCTCTTTATGTACAGGGGTGTGGGCGGCATGCTGGCCACTTGGACTGCAATGAATCCTTGGGGGCCATAAGGCCCTATTCCTTCATCACCCCGCAGTTTGGTGTGGTGGCACCCAATGCAGGGATGCAAGCCTTTCAGGTAAATGCACCAGGCGAGAGTACTGCTCAAGATCAAATGGGCTACAATACACAGTACCCAATAGGCTGGCAAGGGTTGACGATGCAAAGGGGAGTGGAGCCCACTAAGGACGGAACCACAAAAAATCTCTTAAGTCATCAGATGCAAAGTGTTGTTCAGCAGAATTCCCAGGAGGCCGAGGCAATACTTTCACAGCCCTCCTCGTGTAGTGTCTCAGAGGGCCCCGCAGTAGGGGTTAATAGAGCATAGGCAGCTGCGGTACAGGTATGGATTGGAGCACTGGGCCCCTCAACCCATTCTCCACAGAGGAGCAAGGACAATCTGGTGTCAGGTGCAGAAGGGGGGGACAAGGTTACTACATTGACGGTAGCCACCGCACAACTCCATCTGGTGTCAGTGCAACCAACAACCAACACTCAAGCCCTGGATCGCATGGCTTATGCTGGGGTAGAAGACCTACTGGGGGACCACTTATCTGACACGGTCAGGGAAAAGATTTGGAAAGAGGAATTTATAGACATGTTCTCGCTGTTACACAGGGAGATCCCAGAGGAGAATGATGAGAAAAAGAAAACACAGGAGAGGCCACGAAGGCCCAAAGTACCATTCACACTTGAGAATTGGGCGGCAGCATTTGACATATTTATATCAGTACATGGGATGAAACACCCTGATAAGCTGATTGTACTGCTTAAATATAGGGATACCATTAAATTTGCCCATTTATCATTTGATGGATATGTATGGCTAAAATACGACAAACAATTTTGTCTAAAATTATCTAGGCAGCCCAATCTCAAATGGGAGAATATGCACATAGACCTCTGGGTTCATTACATGACTTGGCGAAGACCTAATGTGGTAACATACACAAATAGTGGCCATGTTATTGCCAGACAGGCAAGCAGGACCAGAGAAAGTCAGCAGGTAAGAAGCCATATTTCGATTATAACAAAGGGAAATGCTTTTGTTCCTTTTGCAAATACAGCCACATCTGCAAACAGTGTGGAGGAGAACACAGGGTTGCAGATTGCTCTTGACACCCCACCAAATGACAGTGTAAAGAGGGAGGCAGGGTAGAAAAAGGAAAAGGGACTGGGAAGTCTGGCTAATTCACCAGTCCACACAGACTTAATGGAAATATGTCTCTCTTGTTACCCCGACAAAAAAAGCAGCACAACATTTGCATGACAGTTTCAAGCACGGCTTTAAGATCCCATACAAGGGACCTAGGGTGGCAACCACAGCTCACAACCTTAAGTCTGCAGACACACTCCCCGATATCATTGAGAAGAACATCGCCAAGGAGGTGGAGGCGGGCAGAGTGGCGGGACCATTCAACACCCCCCTCCTGGTTCCCAGCCTCAGGGTATCACTGCTGGGGCTGGTCCCCAAAAAGACCAATGGGGAATATAGGCTGATACATCACCTGTCTTACCCAAAGGGAAGCTCTGTCAACAATTTCATCGACCCAGAGGATTGCACAGTACAGTACGCGTCATTCGATGTGGCACTGCGCCACATACAAAAGGTGGATCAAGGGGCACTGATGGCAAAAAGTGGACATCAAGTCAGCCTTCCACCTTTTACCAGTGCATCTGGGTAATCATGAACTATTAGGTTTCAAATTTTAAGGCCAATGGTATGTGGACAAGGCTATGCCCATGGGTTGCTTGGTAAGCTGCTCAGCTTTCGAAGCATTTTCAACATTCCTTGAGTGGACTACAAGACGGCACACACCGAACCCACACATAGTACATTACCTAGACGGTTTTCTGTTTGCAGGTCCCAGTGCATCAAATACATGTGCAGACACACTGGTTAGTTTCAGCGCACAAATGGGGTATTTCGGTGTCCCATTAGCCCAAGAAAAAACAGAGTGTCCTGCCACCCGCCTCTCATACCTAGGTATAGAAATAGATTCTGAAGCCATGGTTTCTCAACTGCCGCAAGAGAAAGTGTCCCTGTTGAACAAGATGTTAAGGGAGATGGGAAGAGCAAAGAAAGTGACCCTACAGCAGCTACAATCTGTCATAGGTCACCTGTATTTTGCTTGCCGTGCAGTCCGTCCAGGTAGGCTATTCCTCAGATGAATGGCCTCAGCCATGTCGGGGGCGTTAAAACCATACCACCACATCAGACTGATGCAGGGTATAAAAGCTGACCTACAGATATGGGAGCTCTTTCTGCAAGACTCGAACAGCATCACAATCTGGCAGATGCCAGAGGACCAGCTATTCGATCTGTACATGGTTACAGATGCATCAGGGGGTATTGGCTTCAGAGCATTTTGGCAGGGGGTATGGTTTGCAGAACACTGGCCACAACAATGGGTAACAAATGGTCTCACAAAAAACATTACACTGCTTGAACGGTTCCCTATCATGGTGGCAGGGAGGGTGTGGGGGCACAAACTTGAGAATAAGAAGGTGCTGTTCCACACAGACAACAGGGCAGTAGCTGACATATTGAACTTGCAGACTTCTCATTCTGAGGAGGTGATGGAGGTTCTGAGGGTCTTTGTGTTGTGTTTCCTATGGTAGAGCATCTCTTTTAGGGCACGCCATTTGCCAGGAAAAGAAAATGTCATTGCTGATGCCCTGTCTCGATTATAGCTCAAGCACTTCATGCGGCTAGTCCCAGGGATGGATCCACTCCCTACACGGATACCGGAAGCTGTCTGGAAACTGTGGAACCAAGACTGCAGCAACAGGTACAGCTCTCTGTGGCCCCCTCAACATGGAGGATATACATAGGTAGCTATGAGTCTTTCCAGGAATTCTGTGGTCACGAGGTAAGCGTGATGCTGCCCGACACTCAAAAACAAGTTAAAAGTTACGTCCTCCATTTAGAATGCCTAGCAAGATCTCTGGCCACAATATGCCTGCAACTGGCTGGCATTGCATTCCTACACAAGACTGAAGGTTTCCTCAACCCAACTAACAGTTTCATTAGAAAGAAAATGTTACAAGGTATGGTGAGATCCACAGGACGAAAGGCAGACACAAGAAAGCCCATAGGCTTAACTGAACTGTCCAGCCTCCTGAATGCACTGGCAGTCACATGCAGCTTGGGCTATGAAATAAAGTTTTTTAGAGCCCTATTCACCTGCTCATTCTTCATGGCATTTCAGGTGTCAGAGATGGTACAGCAATCCAACTCAACTGGTCAGAACACAAATCTCCAGTTCAATGATTTCACCATCTAGCATGACAGATTATGTCTTCAGCTGTGCAAGTCAAAGACACACCAATGTGGGCCTCCAGCCATCATAATACTGTTTAGGGCCCCCACAGGGAACATTTGCCCATGGTTATTAATGAAAGAATATTTGGAGGCGCGGCCAACAGATCTGGGTCATTTATTCATCCACGGGGATGGAAAACCGGTTACAAGGAAACAGTTCACAGCCATCTTATGGAAAGACCTGTGGATGGCCAGCCAGAACCCAATGTTATATAATGCACATTCATTCAGAATTGGAGCAGCCACTGAGGCAGCCAGGTGTGGGTTGAAGGAAGATCAGATCAAGGAAGTTGGCCAATGGGCATCAAAGGCATACAATGGTTATGTTAGGCCTTAGCAGATGCCATTGGGGAGTGAGGCTGGAGGGCCCAGCACATACAGTGAGGGATCATAAATGAGGCATCATACTCACATTTTCTGGTTTGTTTTACAGGCATGGCTACTGCAACACCACAGATCTGGATCGTGGGTCATTCGCATGTGAGGAAGGCCTACACAAGGGCAAAAAATGACCATACATGAGGCAGCTGGGCATCCTGAGAAGTCGAGCTGTCATCCAATGGGCAGAGAAAGGGGGGGATGAAGTGGGGAGGCATTGTGTAACACTATTGTCAGATTGGGTCTACAACGTCCACCACCCGTTGTGCTGGTAATCCACTTAGGAGGGAACCACTTGGTCACCCTGGGGGCCCCCAGACTCATTGGAGAAATAAAGAGGGGCTAGGCCAGTCTAAAATGACTGTTGGCATGCACCATTCTGGCTTGGACCAGAATCATTCCACGCCAGCAGTGGCGTGGGGAGCTGAAAGCAGGAGCCATCGTCAAAGCATGCAATTCGGTGAATAGTGAGGTGTCCCATTTTGTGGCCTCGCTAGGGTGGAGGTTATCAGGCATTTCCTTATGACCAAGATGGATAAGGGCCTGTATAGCCACAATGGGGTGCATCTGTCAAACACTGGTAATGATATTTTTAACAACACACTGAATGAATTTTGCAAAACACTATTATTTGGGAAAAGTAAGATCCCTTGGGCATTGATTGGGGATACTTGTTGGCACCGTATATAAGTGGCGGTAATTCATGGCTGACCCTAGGTAAGTGAGGCTCCTGACATAAAAACAGAAATGCTGTGATTGGCTGTCACCAGGGAGAGGCACAACCCTAGGATGGGTATGCTTCGGGGACCCGGGGATGAAGACACCCAGGTGGGGCATGCACTGAAATGCAGGGAGCCAAAATTCCAAGATGGGGAGTGCAGCCACTGATGGGCATGCTTCTCAGCAAAGGGTCTAGGAGGTAATAAATTCAGGGAAGATGGAGAGGGGAACTGTCCTGAAGGAAGACACAGCCCTGGACAGGTCTGTTTGACTAATGGGCCAGAGTTCCTCTGAAAATCGGATGAAGGAGCCGAGGTTTCAGCACAAACATGAATTTGCTGCCCAAGGGGTCTTACTGTAGGGTGATACTTGATGTATACAGAAATAGGATTTATATATTGTAATATGCATATATCTATAGTGTATGGATAGCCTTTATTGTCCACGGAAACCAGTGGCTTTCTAAATGTTGTTGTAGGGCAGTTCAAAGGTCAAAAAAACTGTTGTACTATCGTTCTGACATCACATTGATAGTACAACAGCTTTTTAGCCTCATTCTCTCACCTGATTGGCTCATTCATTGAGGACCCACCAGAACAAAAAAAGAAAACATGGCAGTGCGATTTACCAAGCGCTGAACGGTAGACGGTCCATTAAGTGACACCCATAGAACCGCACACAGCTGTTTGTCAGAAAAGAAAATTACTTTTTTTTATTTAAAAATTAAACTGCTTGGCCACAGAAGAAGAAGAAAATCAAAAGGAGGAGTTTACTCAGACCGATATGGTTCGACTGTGAGAAGACAGAGCAAGCGGAAGCAGGAGAAGCCAGAGCAAGCTGGACAGGGAACGGCACCAGTAAAAAAAGGTAAACATTCAAAAGTCCACTGGTTTCTGGTGGACAATAAAGGCTGTCATTATACTATATAAAACAGTGGATGATTGCCCATCCACAACTAGGCTATTTCCTCTCGGGAGTTGATGACATCAGTGAGACCTCTAGAGCTTCGCTCTCAAGGTCTCTGTGATGTCATCAACTCCCTCGGGGGAAACACAGCCTTGTTGTGGGTGGGCGATCATCCACTATTCTATATGTGGTGAATGTAATGTACATATTTATATATGTATTGGAGTGTGAAGTATTGCCTGTAATTCAGAAATTTGATTAAGTAAAAGAGCTGTGGCCTTTTCTATCCCAAGACCTGTGTGTTGTGTTTTATTGAATTGGGGGTCCGCTTTGGGCAATTAACTCTTAATTCAAAACTGAACTTGGAGTCCCAATGTTAGCTGATGAGTAGTTGGGTGATTCTGGTTGTAGTGGAAACAGCTGTGGTGGAAAGAGTGGAATCAGGACGTATTTCACAAGGATTCACTTCAAGGATCTGGTCACAGTATACAGATGTGAGCAAATCTGTGACCTGGAATAGCAATTCTTTTTTCCCCAGAGCTGAGGAGATTGATCCTGGAGGGAAAATAATGGCTTGGTGGAGCTGACTTGTTATCTGGGGCATTTGGCATTGCAGCTGCTTGAAACAGTCCCCCTTCCCCTCCAGAGGAAGCCTATCTGGAAACTGCCTCAGCTGAAGGACTGGGATTATCATGACACTAGCAGGTACCGGTTAGAGTAACTCAGAGTGTAGTGAAGGCAACTACAAGTGAAGAGTGGTTAGCTGGAACGGCTGGCCCTGAGGTGGGTTACCAGGGGCCGCTGCTTCCCCATGGGGGGTTGGTGGGTGCAAACTGGAAGGCATGCATTTCCCAAACACCTGAGGCTGTGGGGAGCTCCCTGATGAAGGTCGGGAGGTTCCGGCAGCTAAAATAGGGGAGATCAGTTGTGCTCTGAGGCCCCTCAGTGGTCAGGTTGGGATCCGGTAATTGTGGGCCATTGAACGACTCTTGGCTGAGACCTTTTATTTATCATTTATTTATCAAGTCTAAGATTACAAATACCTTTGAGCCACGGCTCTTTTACAAAGGTTCCACGTCACGACCTCACCCCTTTGTGGATGCTGCACCAGAGAAAGAAGTGCTGACTGTGGGACTTATGAGACATTTTGATGTTCAAATATTATCCAGTTTGTTATTCTGTTTGTAGGCAGTGAGAGTGCCTATTTTACCATAGTTAAACACTTCAAGCATCTTTCCTAATTGTGGCAGTGAGAGTGCTGCATTCTTGGACAAATATTGGAGGCTAGAGGGTGGTGAGAGCCCCTCTGCCATTATCAAATTTTCTTTGGAGAGACTTTTTTGGATATCGCTTAAGTTGACCTCTTTAATTGGGACAGACATTCTGTGGACACCGATTTACAATAATTTGGACTCATTACTGCTGTGCTTTTTGACCACTTATTGGGGTACTGGAATTTTTTCTTTTCTTTTAGTTAAGTTAGGTTATTTGTTAGGGGGTGATTAAGATATTGTAATTTTAAGAGGGTGGGGACAGTAATTTTGATTGGGAATTTAGGGATTTTATTTTGAATGTACATGAGTATATGTAATTGAGTGAGTGAGTGAGTGAGTGAGTGAGTGGTTTGATTTACTGCTGGAAGTAGAGGGCTTCAATGGGTGGGCATTACTCTCCCGCTGAGCTCAGGGTCCTTCACCCCTTCGATTGCCCCCTGCTTTCAGTTGAGGTCTATAGGTGTTGTTGGGCCCTGGAGATTGCGAGGAGGCATTGGAGGCATGAGGGTTCAGGCGGGGGAGTGGAGTGGGGAGGGTCAAATTGGGGTGGTGGGGATGAGAAGATGCCCTGGGGCAAAATGGGCCCAGGAAAGGGATCTGCCCTGCTTGGTGCCCATACCCAAGGGCTCCACTAGTAGTGGGCATGCATCCCAGTCAACCTCGACTGCTCATCCAACCCGGGCAGTGTAATGCAATGCCAGGTCGATTTGAAACAAGACAGCAGTAATTGCCGATCTTGTTGGGTCATCCGCCTGACTTGCATCACTGAGACCTGGCTGCACGAAAATGCTGGTCCCATTTTGGAGTCAACTGTTCCATCTTGATACTCAATGATACACCGCCTGAGATTGGATCATAGGGGCGAGGGGGTAGCCATCTGTATTAAGATGGAGCTGGGCCTAGTAGAGATGCCAATTGGGGCCACTAGATCCTTTGAATGTATCGTGGGCACAGGTGTGGGTTGTAGGATACTTCTCATTTACCATCCACCCAGGAGCGAGAAGCAGTTCCTACAGGAGGTCGTGGACTTCATCGCTGAGATAGTATTGGAGACCCCCAGGTGGTTGGTACTGGGGGACTTCACTGCCTGAACTCTCTCAATTTGGACAAGACTTACTCTGACTGATGATATCGTTGGGGCTCACACAAGTAATTACCTCTGCGACCCATATACAGGGTCATCTATTGGATCTGGTGTTCCTGCTGGGTATGGAGATCTCTGATTTGGTGGTGGAACCCGTTGGATGGTCTGATCACCACACTATTGGGTTCAGCTTTGCGGTCCCCCCAACAGACCTGCCCCTATGGAGATGGTCCAGTACCACCCATTACGGTGAGTAACTCCAGCTGGTCGGATGGCAGTTCTGGACCTATCGGACAGTGTGAGTGTTAGCAGGGATCCAGACAGTCTGTTACAAGCTTATAATAAGGTAGTGGGAGAGGCCCTGGATGCCATTGCTCCAGTCTGTGTTTGCCCACTCACTCTTCGCCCTCAGTCCCTGTGGTTTGATGGGACCCTGAGGAAGTTGAGGAGAGTGGGAAGAAGGTTGGAGCATTGCTGGCCAAAATCTGGCCTGAATGATGATAAACGTAGATTGAAACATAGAATTTGATGGCAGATAAGGACCGCTTGGCCCACCCAGTCTGCCCATTTCCCTACCTACTGGATAAGCTGCAGATCCTAGTTAACCAGCAGCCTACTTCTTCCTACCCCCACCCCCTAGAATGGCCTTATGACTGTCCCATGCATGCTTGAATTCCACCACTGTTTTGACTCCACAACCTCCTCCGAAGGCTGTTCCATGCATCCACAACCTCTCTGTGAAAAATACTTCCTTAAATTACCTCTGAGCCGCCCCCATCTTCAAATTGTGCCCCTTGTTCTTGCACACCTCTTTTTTGAAAGATGCTACCCTCTTGGACTTTGTTGATTCCTTTGAGGTACTTGAATGTTTCTATCATGTCCCCTCTCCTCCTTTCCTCGAGGCTATACATATTAGCTCCTTTACTCTCTCTTCATATGTCTTCTGGTGCAGACCCTGCACCATTTTAGTTGCCCTCCTCTGGACAGCTTCCATCCTGTCTATGTCTTTATGGAGATTGGGCTCAGAACTGCACGCAGTACTCCAGATGGGGTCTGACCAGCTGTCTGTACAGAGGGATAATAACTTCCTGTTTTCTACTTGTGATGCCTCTCCTATGCATCCTAGTATCCCCCAGCCCTCCTTGCTGCCCTCTCACATTGCTTGCCCACCTTTAGGTCATCTGGTATGATCACCCCCAGGTCCCTTTCCATTTTTGTTGTTGTTAGTATCTCACCCCCCATTGTGTACTCTTCCCTTGGGTTTTTGTTTCCCAGGTGCATTACCTTGCACTTCTTAGCATTGAATCTAAGCTGCCATACATTTAACCATTCCTCTAACCTTGCCAAGTCCCTTCTCATCCTTTCCACCTCACCTTGTGCATCAACTCTGTTGCAGATCTTTGTGTCATCTGCAAAGAGACATACTTTTCCTTCCAGTCCCTCTGCAATGTCGCTTATAAAGACATTGAAGAGGACTGGTCCTAATACTGAACCCTGCGGTACCCCACTAGTAACCCCCAGTTCTTCTGAGTGGACTCCATTTACTATTACTCTCTGTGTTCTATTCTCCAGCCAATTCTTTACCCAGGCTGTCATCTTGGGACCCACTCCCAAGCTGGCTAACTTGTATATTAATCTTTTGTGTGGGACTGTGTCAAATGCCTTGCTAAAGTCTAGGTAGGCCATGTCCATAGCCCTCCCTGATCTACTACTTTCGTCATCCAGTCAAGAAATCTATCAGATTTGTCTGGCATGACCTTTCCGCTATGAATCCATGCTGCCTAGGTCCTGTGCCCTCTGACCTCTAGATACTCGACAATTCTTTCCTTCAGAAGTGATTCCATCATTTTCCTATCACTGAGGTTAAACTAACAGGTCTGTAGTTTCCTGCTTCTGCCTTGCTCCCACTTTTGTGAAGGGGAATCACATCTGCCCTCCTCCAGTCCTCGGGTACCACCCCATCCTCCCATGATTGATATCCCGTTATAAGGTATATCAAGCTGCAGTCTCCAGTAAGAAGGCAGAATTCCTGTCCGGGGAGATTGCAGCAGTGCGGAATTGACCGTCCCACCTCTTCTGGACTGTGGACAGGCTATGCAATCCAGCCTGTCTGCAGAATTGGAGAGCCTTATCGCAAGAGAAATGTGAGGAGTTCACTCGATTCTTCACAGAGAAGATCATGACCATTAGATCGGAGATCCATGTAGCTCTCTCAAACGGGCAGAGCAGGGATTGGTGTGGGAGCACTAGCACCCTGTATGTCTGGTCAGACTTTTCTCAGCTAGCGATCGATGATGTTGTGAAGTTGGTCCAGGGCTTGCGACCAACTTACTGTGGTTTGGATCCAGGTCCAACACGCCTCCTTGATTAGTGCATGGAGCCAACGGGACTGGTCCTTGCAGAGAGACTTAAGTGTTCATTAGAGACTGGGGTGTTTCTGGACACCCTTAAGGAGGCAGTGGTTCACTCCCTCCTGAAACAATCTTTTCTAGACTCTGACTGCCTCGCAAACTACAGGCCAGTCTCTAACCTGCTTTTTGTAAAGAAGGTTATCAAGAAGGCAGTTGTGTTGCAGCTCGAGGATCATCTTACCACCCATGACATCTATGATCCTCTTCAGTCCGGGTTCAGGAAGAGACATAGTACTGAGACGGCATTGGTCTGGGTACTAAATAATCTCCTGATGGCGAGGGATCGGAGGAGCTGTTCTATCTTGGTCCTCCTTGATCTCTCTGCAGCATTTGACACCGTGGATCATGTGGTGTTGCTGGAATGCCTGCGGCTTTTCTGTGGGCTGAGTTGCACAGTCCTCAGATGGTTCCATTCATTCCTCACTGACAGTATACAGAGAGTGGAGTCCAGGGTGTTTTCCTTCAGTCCTACCTCCCTGCCATATGGGGTACCACAGGGCTCTGTGCTTTCCCCTATGTTGTTCTCAGTGTATGTGTTGTCATTGGGGGACATTATTAGGCGGTACAGGTTGAGTTTTCACTGCTATGCAGATGATACTCAACTGTACTTGTCCTTTCTGCCCGGATAATATGATGCTATTACAGTATTTAACAACTGTCTCGCTGAGATTCAGGACTGGATGAGTGCTTGCTGGCTCAGGCTGAATCCAGATAAGACTGAGGTGTTGGTTGTGGACTCGGGTAGTCGGATGGAGGGAGCTTTAGCTGGGCAGTCATCTGGGCTTTGGCTAGGGGTCAACCACTTGAGGACTTCTGACTGGGTACGAAATCTGAGCGTCATGCTTGATAGTGGACTGACACTTAAGACTCAGGTGACAGCCATTGTCAAGTCCTCTTTTTATCACCTGAGGAATGTCACCCGGATAAAGCACCTAGTATCACCTGATGACCTCCCGATGTTGGTCCTCGCCTTGGTGACCTCACGCCTTGATTACTGCAATGCCTATACCTAGGCCTACCGGGGGAGATGGCGGCTGGTGCAGAATGCAGCTGCTAGGTTGTTGACAGGCTTACATAGCTATGACCATGTCACTCCTGTGCGCCATGCTTTGCAGTGGTGGCCAGTGCAGTGGAGGATCACCTTCAAGGTTGGATTATTAACCTATAAGGCCCTACACGGACAGGGACAGGGTACCTGCAAGAGCTTCTTTGTCCCTATCATCCCCTTCGCCCTCTCTGCTCCACCGACGAGGGATTGCTGGAGACTCCCAAGGTCTGTTTGACAACATCAGGAACTAGGTCATTTGCTTATGCTGCCCCGACCCTGTGGAATTCTCTTCCTCATCGGATAAGGGATTCCCCGTCTGTTGAGGCCTTCAAATTGGCCATGAAAACATATTTATTTGAATTGGCGTATGCTGATACTTGAATTCCTGCTATGTTTAGAAATTTTAGCTGTGTGTTTTTAAAATGTTTATTATATAGTGTTTTAAATTTATTGACTACATGTAAAACACTATGATCTATATGGAATAGTGTTTCAAAAATAAAGTTTGGTTTGGTTTCTGGTTTGGTTTGGATGTGTAACTCAACTCTGTGGACTGGGTTAGTGTAGTTTAAGCATTTTGCCTTGATCCAGGATGTGATGAGATGCCGCACCAAGTATTCTATTGCCACTTACATACTTTTGGAGCCGAGACCACGAAGCTGGATCCCCAGTTCTACTATTCCTGCAGTGGAGGACCTGCTCTGTGAGAGTTCTTGATTCCCCTGTTGGACTGCTTGACTACCTCATCTAGTGCTGCAGGACTGTTTCCCTCAAATTGAAGCTGTACAGTTTGGACTTTCTTCTAAAATGGGTAAGGTCCTTCCTAAATATTCCCTTGTTTAATCTGTTGCTTACTGTTGTTCTAAAAGTTATTGTTGTTGGGAACAAAATAATAATGTATCATCTTACTTCGAGAGGGCTCTTGTAGTAGGTAATTACTTGTAGGACTGCACCCCCTGGCATCAGAACCACACAGAAACTTTAACTAGCAGTGTCTGATGGGGACTGCCCACCCAACATTACGTAACTGACATCAGCGTTACACTATTTAGTGGGCAGTCCCCATGTCCACCCTCCAGTTCTTTCCCGCCATTGACCTGTGCACATCAAACCTTCTGAAGCTAGTCACAGCAATTCGATTACCTTATTTTCGGATAAGTATTAGGTTGTTTTTTTTGTTTATCATACATTCAACATATCTTTGTGTATGACTTCCACCTTATCGACAGAATTGCATAAAAACAAGTGTGATCCTTGTGGTGTCCAGTTACCGCATAAGGATCAACATACCCTCTGCCTCGTCTGCTTGAGCCCGGACCACAACATTGAGGACTGTGAGGCCTGCTCCCAGTTCAACCAGGTCACATGGAAAAGGCACCAGCAGTCCCTCGTAACCCACCTACTAAAGCTAAAAATGGCATAGGTGGAAAAGGAGCTCAAGAAACTCAAAAGTGCCTCCTCTCCAACCTACTCCCACAAGAAGAAGAAGAAGAAGAGGGATGAAGAAAAACACTGGGACCAGGAGCAGTCCCTCTGTCATCCGAAGTTGCCCTCATGCACTTTGGGTGAGCAGCGTCCCTCCTCCTCTGGAAAGATGAGCGCCGCAGCCAAGCCTGTGCTCCCTCCCAAAGAGCAGACTTCGGTCCCCCTGCTGCCTCTGGTAACAGTGACTGCAGGTGCCTTGGATATGTCTGAGGTCTCCACCATCCTTAGGCCCATCACAACCACAGGTTCTAAGCTGGCAGGCATGGATAATAAGTCAGTCATCAGACCCTCCAATGATCACTCAACCATTTTGCATCTGTCACACCTTCTTGGCGATCCTGACAACACAGAGCCGGACGTCAGCTCCATCCCGGCTGGGGGGCAAAGGTCGCGGTAGGGTTCCCTCCATGGTGATCCACCATCTTCTCCTGCTCTGTCAGAGCTTCCACCATTGTCCCCAGAACCACAGGACCCAGTGGATGGAGACCTTCCATCAGGAATTCTTGACGAAGGAGCTTCCACAGGCTTAATGGCAGCTCCACCACTCCCAAAAAGGGTGCCACACCCTGCTCCTCCTCAGTGCCCACTGGCCCCTTTAGTTCCTCTGTCAGAGCCTCCATTGGGCCATCCTCCGTTAGGGCCTCCATCAGATTTACCACCGTCAGGGCCTCCGTCGGGACATACACCTTTGGGCCCTTCACCGGGGAACCCCCCATCAGGGCCACTGTCAGGTTTTCCTTGGTCAAGCTACCCTCCATCATGTCCAAAGCTGGACTTTTTTCCGGTGGGTTATTCTTACTACCCTGAGTATCCTCCATTGGGGTTTCAAATGCCTCATTTCCAGCCATTGGGCTATGCCCATCATTATTCTGCACTGGGCTTTCCAACACACAGAACCTGTGCCATGGAATCAGGCTACCATATAGGGTGTCAGGCTTTTCATCCTCCACCATCTTCTACTCCACCTCCTTCTCAGCCACAGGTGGACTTCCGAGAGATTTTACAATCTTGGTGGTCCAAGACAAAATCACAGTTAGTCTCTGTATTGGACAGCAGACAACTGTGCCTTTTGGAGCCAGGACATCCAGACCAGACCCCTAGGGTGTCTTCACCAGTCACACCTTGAGCCTCAACATCAGGCCTGACAAAATGCAATACACAGGCCCTGACATCAAATGTGAGCCCATTAGAAAAAGAGTCTACTCCTCCAAACAGGGAACCTGTGGACACTGATGGTTCGATTTGGATTCTGAGTTGTCCTCAGAGGGTTCGGGATTCGAGACCCCTCCTCCAGAGGAACCAGTCCCTAGAGAATCTCCCAAGTCACCCCCTCCCCGGAGCCCTCCTTTGTGGACCTCCTGAGACAAACGGCAGAGGCACAAGGCTGGAAGCTGGATGCTCTGGACCCAAAGTGTCAAAGGTTAGCTGAGCACCTAGATTTCTCTGAAACTAGTCCAGTTCTCACCCCTGCTTGACTGGAACCTCATGAGGATCCGTCCTCTACCATCTGCCAGATGCCCTCATCTATCCCGGCTATGGCCAAAAATGCTGACCGGGTTTATAGGACACCAGAGGGCAAAGACCACCTCAGTGTACATCCAAAGGCTGACTCAGTGGTCATCACTGTGGCCCAAAATAGGTCCACCAAGCCTAAGCACCTCAGTATTTTCCCTCCCAACAAGGAGTCCAGACAATTGGACCAGTGCAGGAGAAAGTTCTACTCCTCTTCAACACTAGCAATTCATGCCCTTAATTATGTGGAACATATGCTGGTGTACCAAAAATCTTTGTTCCGTCAGCCAAGCCCATAGTTGAGGCCCTCCTGGACACAGAATCTAAAACAGCCTTGGTGGCTACCCTCCGGTCTGCTAAGGTGGCTGGACGTCACTCCCTTAGGGCCACCTATGATGCGGTGGACTCCTCTGCTAGAGGAACGGCCACAGTAGTGAGCCTTTGCAGGTTATCCTGGTTAAGTGTGTCAGCTCTGGCTCCTGATTTCCAGGATGCCATTCAGGATGCCCCCTTCAGAGGCTCTGTCCTGTTTGGTGGAGATGCCCAGGACATTATCACAAGCTTTCAAGATAAAGGTACTGCCTTTAGGTTGGTGCATATGATGTATTGCACGAAACCACCCCCTAAATGTCCTTTTCATTGGCAAAACAGATGCCAGTGGAAACCGCAGCAGGTACCTAGTTGCTAGTTCAAATGGAGGGCTCCTAACACTGCCACCACCCCTCCAGCCAAAACCCAGAGAGCTACAGGGGTGGCCCTCCCTAACCGCCCCTTTCTGACTCGCTGCCTGCCCTCCCTCCTTCTCATCTATCAGAGGAACAGGTGGGCGGAAGGTTCTCAAGGCACCTGGGAGACTGGGAATCCATCACAACAGATGCCTGGGTCATTCAGCTAATCAAGCTTGGTCACACTCTCGAGCTTTGCAAAAATCCCCAAGCAGACCTCTGGGGTTTTCCCACTATCCAAGGGCACATATTCCCCAGTTAAGGGAAGAAATTAAGTCTCTTCTTTGAAAAGAAGCAATACAGCCAGTGCCTGCAAACCAGACTGGGAATGGATTCTACGTCCACTTCTTTCTGGTTCCAAAAAAGACAGGGGATCTGTGCCAGATACTGGACCTCAGCACCCTAAACCTATTCATAGAATGCAAGCATGTTCAGATGCTGACACTCCAAAGCCTGCTGCCTCTCCTGTCCAAGGGACAGTGGCTTTGTGCCCTGGACATGCAGGATGCATACCCGCACATCCCAGTGTTTCAATCTCACCACAGATTCCTTAGGTTCTTTTTCCAAGGGGAGCATTACCAGTACAAAGCCCTCCCCTTTGGCCTGTCTTCAGCACCGCATGTTTTTACCAAGTGTCTTGCGGTTGTGACAGGGCTTGAGAAAACTGGGGCACTACGTCTTCCCCTACCTCAATGATTGGCATCTTGCAGCCCCATCAAGGGTGTGGTTAGAGGCATCTCTATCAGCTACCCTGCACCTTTTTGAGTGACTAGGTATTACTGTCAATTACTCCAAATTGCAGCTCGCTCCTTCACAGCACCTGCAATTTATTGGGGTAGTTCTGGACATGATCCAGGGTATGGCCTTCCTCCCCCTGGACAGAGCAGAGACTCTGCAGAGGCAGGCCCAGCTGGCAGCTTCCAACAGACAAACTTCAGTCAGGGCAATCCTGCTCCTTCTTGGCCTCATGGCAGCAGCCATCCCCATGGTTCCCTTGGCCAGACTCCACATGGGTATCTTGCAGTAGACTCTCAGGTCTCAATGGAACCATAGGGCAGATGACCTGGACCGCTGTGTCCTAGCTTCTGTACCGATGCAGAAAGATCTGCAGTGGTGCTAGAACTCCGACAGTCTTACCTGAGGAACTTCTTTCCAGGCCTCTCCTTACTCTCAAACCCTAACCACGGATGCATCGGGGACAGGATGGGGTGCCCACCTCAGGAATCACAGGACCCAGGGCCTGTGGTCACCTGAGGAACTACACTTGCACATAAATGGGCTCAAAATGAGAGCAGTTCTGAATGCACTACAGGCTTTTCAGCACATGCTTTGACAAGATACATTGTTGGTCCAGTCGGAAAATATATGTGTAGTGTGGTATATCAACAAGCAGGGGGACAACTGCTCATATCCTCTATGCAGGGAAGTGATGCAGGTCTGGAATTGGGCTGTCCTGCATAAGGTTCACCTCCTGGCAGTTCACATTCCAGACATGCAAAATGTTCCCGCAGACAGTCTCAGCTGCACCAGAGTAAGAGCGCACGAGTGGGAGCTAAAGCAGGAAGTAGTAGATCACATCTTCGACCTCTGGGATCATCCAGATGTGGATCTGTTCACAGCCCCATCAAATGCAAAACGTCCCAGGTTTTCTCACTGGATCCCATGCATGGTGCTTTTTGGCAAGATGTGCTGTCACTTTGTTGGACAGGGAGGTTTCTATATGCCTTCCTTCCCTTCCCAGTTTTACAGAGAGTGTTGATAAAGCTTCAAACAGAAGGAGCTCAAATGATCCTGATTGCTCTTTTTTGGCCTCAACAAATATGGTTTTTGCTGCTTCAGCTGCTGGCAATGGAGCCTCCAGTTCCTCTGCTGCGTTGTCATAATCTCCTGATCCAGAAAAGGGACACGCTGCTCCATCCAGTTCTGAAGTCCCTTCATCTTCATGCATGGCTCCTCAAGACACAATTGCTTCCAGGTTTGGAGTTTTCCCTAAGGTAGCTAAGATTTTGGTAGAGGCCAGAAAGCCTTCTATCAGAACTACATACACCATGAAATGGAAGCGCTTCTCCATCTGGGCCACCTCAAAGGGTTTGGAACATTTCTCATGTCCCATTCCTCAGGTCATGGAGTATCTTCTTCACCTTTCTGACCTGGACTTGAGTTATTCATCACTAAAGATGCATCTGGAGGCCATTTCTGCCTACCACGTTTTATTGGAGGACAAAACTCTGGCTCAATTGGAGGTTTCTAAAACCTTCTTAAAAAGAATTCTACATTTGAAACCCCTGGTGCATAATCCTGCTCCACCTTGGGACCATAACTTTTTAGTGGAGAAATTGAACTTGACTCCTTTTGAACCAGCAAGTCCACGTGACATGTGCTTTTTGTCCTGGAAAGTGCTCTTTTTAGTTGCTGTTATTTCTGCTCGAAGGATTTCTGAGCTTCAGGCCCTGATGTGTAAGGAGCCCTATTTGATTTTTCACAGAGACCAGGTTGCTCTGTGCACTAATCCTACGTTTCTTCCAAAAGTTGTCTCAGAGACTATCTTGAATCAGTCTCTTCAGCTGCTGATATATTACCCGAGCATACAAATCAGGGGGAGGCAATTTTGCATATGTTAGATGTTCACAGAATTTTATGTTATTACACTAACCGACAAAAGACATCTGAAAAACGGACCGACCTTTTGGTTTTTTTCACACCTAAGCAAGAAGGTGCTGCAGTTTCTAATCAATGCTTTTCCAAACGGTTGGCTAACTGCACTGGATTTTGATACTGGAAATATGGTAAAGTTCTTCCAGGGTAGGTTAAAGAACATTCTAACAGGGGTATAGCAGCCTACACAGCTTGTTTCAAAAATGTGTCAGCCGCAGAAATTTGAACAGCTGCTCCTTGGAGTTCTGTCCTCACTTTCACTAAACACTACAGTTTGGACATTGCCTTGTAGGCGTGGGGCTAGTTTCAGAATGGCTGTCCTCCAGGGACTCCTGTCCTGAAGTTCTTATTGCTTTTTGGCAGTCTTCTTCCAGCCTCCCATGTTTATTTATGTCCTTCATACTCTTACTGCTTGGGACTCAGTCCTACAAGTAATTACCTACTGCAAGAGCCCTCGCGAAGTGAGATAGTACAGTTACATAAGAACTTACCATAACAGTAGATCTTCAAGAGATGCTCTTGCAGTAGGTAACCTTTTCCCTCCCTCCTTCCCCATTATTCTGTAGCTCCTTTTCCATGAGCCTTTCTTGGCTCCAGGAGCCTTTTTCCTATTCTCCTGTTGTGCCCCTAGGAGGTCTCCGACAGGAGAACTGGAGGGTGGACATGGGGACCACCCACTATATAGTGTCATGCTGATGTTGGTCACAGTGGCTCAGCAGGTAGCACACTCGCCTCTGAAGCCAGATGATCAGAAGGTAGTGAGTTCTATCCCCACATCAGGCGCTTGGGTTAATATCCGAATACTGACACTGTAGTGCAGCATGGGGGGGTGCTGCATGTCTGAGGTGCCATCTTTCAGAGGAGACATTAAAATGAAGTCCCATCTGCCTGTTCTGGTGGTAGTTCAGGTGTATGTTAAAGATCCCATGGCACTTCTCAAAAAGAGTAGGGAAATTTTTTATTGAAGCAAAAGTATAAAGAAAAACAAAAGGAAAACACAACAAATACATAACAACAAATACATAAAAGGAAAAACCAGTCCCAGAAATGCTGCATGTAAAAAGTCTCACCATGCCCCAAACCCATCAATAAAAGTGCTGAAAAAAATACAGTGCAAAAAAAGAACAAAAAAAAAGGTAGTTCAGAACATCAAACAGAACAACTACAGAAATGACCCCCCCCAAAAAAAAAAAAAAAAAATACAACAGCAATCAGAATTATAAAACCCCATCATCTAGACAGGGAATCATACAGAGACCTGCAAAAAAGGAACAATATTCCATCCTCTCCACCAAGTGTGCAGTAAAGAGTTTGAAAAGACTAAACATTCTTTAACATAAAGCACCTGAATTTCATGTTCTCTTTTAAGCTACAAACTTAGTAAAGGTAATTGTTTTTGTTGCAACAAGAATTGGCATCTAGTTTGCCAAATAACCCATTTAATGACTGCAAAGATCACCCAAGACGTCCCCTTATAATAACCGTGCCAAACATCAGTCTCATACTGGCCATAGACCGTTTCATACATCATGTCCCACATCTGTGGGATGTCCCAAGAAGAGATCAACAATCCCCACAGATCCTTAATATAGTGACATTGATAAAAAAGATGTGATATAGATTGAACAATTAAACCACATCCCTCTCTCAAACAATACCTCTCTAAAACACTTTTGTGAAAATGATTACCTCTCACATTTAAACGAGAATGACAGCAAAGCCACACAGTAGCCCACATTTTAGGGGGATTCTAGATTTAGTCAATTGACCCAAAACATCAGAAAGTACTATGGAATCAGGCAATACAAGGCAAGGAATGGTAAAGAACACTGTAAGTAGAATCCTGTGATATTCCAGCTTTCTAGCGGTATGCAGAAGATCAGTAGTGGTAACATGCCAAGCCTTAAGTTTTCTGCAGACTTTCATCAGATAAGGAGACATATCTTGGGGAACACCAGAAAATTGACCCCAATTTAGAGTCACCCACCGTTGCCAAAAATAATGCACTTGCCTATGAGAAAGGGGACCCACACAGATTATGAACCTAATAAAATGGGCACAAAATTATTATACAGAAACATAGTTAAAAAGAAAATCACAGGATTCAACACATTAAGTCCCCCTCGAGCAATAGGCCAATAAGTGCAATAAGTGCAATTCCGCTTGATAGGGTTCAAACGGCTTCCCCAAATCAACTGAAAGGACACACTATATAACTTAACCTCTAATTTAACAGGCAAAGGGTAAAGTTGGCTAACGTGAAGAAATAAAGGAACAATAAAAGATTTGTGCATATAAACCCTTTTCTTCTTAGACATAGGATAACTTTTCCATCGACTTACTTTGTCTTCAGCAAGAGCTAAAGCCAGCTCCCAGTTCAGAGAAGCTGAATCCAGAGCACCAAACAAAAACCCAAGAAGCTTAATAGGTACATCAACAATTGGGATGCCCCCAACCGCTGTACCTATGCCATCCAAAATACGAATACTCATGGCTTTACTTTTAGCTTTATTAACTTGAGAACCAGAAATACCAGAATGTGTCCACAACCATCAAGGCCCTTTCCCCAGATACTCTATCAGCCACCAGAATAGTGGTATCATCTGCATATGCAAGTGCAATAGGGAAAGAAATACCCCGTAAATTATGCTTAGGTGAGATCCCAATATCCATATTTAAAACCCGCAATAAAGGATCCAAAGAAAAAACATATAAGAAAGGGCTCAACAGGCACCCCTGCCGAACCCCCCTCTGAATCTTAACATACCTCCCAAGTCTTCCATTGACCAGGGGGCATGAAGAAGCCACACTATAGAGAATCTTAAGCCAGTTAACAAAAAGGTCAGGAACACCATACCGCTTCAGAACTTGAAAAAGATAAACATGCAGGACTTCATCAAAAGCCTTCACCTGGTCAAGGGAAAGCAAATAACCCAATACTCCAGGGTCATCAAAAACATCCCTGAAAACCTTTGCCACATCCCCCAAAGTACGATGAGGAATAGCACAAACCTGACTAGAGGAAATAACTTCCTGAGCAATCCAAGAAAGACATTTACACATTATCTTATATAACATTTTCCAATCAACATTTAAAAGACTTATAGGTCTCCAATTCCGAAGAACTGCCTTATCACCTTTATTTTTGTATAAAAAGATCAAAATACTATCCACCAAAGCTGACAGAATCGGAACTAAGCCTGATAACACATCATTGAAGACAGACACCAAATACTGGCTAAGCAAAATTTTAGATTTTTTTATAAAACTCCCCCGGAATACCATCTGGCCCAGGAGAAGACCCATTCCGTAAACCCCCTGTGACATCCTCAACTTCCTTAAGGGTCACAGGAAAAGTCAACATCACAATATCAGCCTTCAACAACTGAGGGATGTCAAGTTGACCCAAAAAGTCAATAATGCCAGGAAGAGGCAAATCCTTTTCATGCAGTGAATCTTCTACAAACTCCTGGACCACCTCCTGTATGCCAGCTCCAGTAGTCACTACAACCCCAGAAACATCCTGTACAGAAGACATGAACTTAGAATCCACCCTATGCGCACACAGTCATAAGGATTAACATACTGAGCCTAATCCTGTGTCCCAAACTTCTGTTCTAACAGTAAAGAATGCGCCCTATCATATTGAAATTTACACATTTCAGTTTTAACATGTTGGATAGCATCAGAGAGGACCTCTCCAGTCTCAACTGAGTGAGACAAAAGAAACTGCAAATGCTCCCGAAGGCATAAATAAGTGAGATATTTAGCATTAGCAGCCTTCTTTGTTAAGGAGCTACAAAGGCCCTTCAGGTCACGTTTAGTGTCTTGCCACCAAAACAATGAGTTATCATATAACTCAAAAACAGAAAACCTGGCTTCCAGCTCCTCCTGTACAGTAGACCAGGTCTCCTCCTCTTCTAACAAGGCTGAATTCATCCTCTAAACAGGATTGGGGAAAGGTTTATTGGAAGCCATACCCACCAAAGTTTTAATCAACTTATGATCAGAAGCCTCCATAGGAGAGGCGAAAAAAGTCTTCACTGGAATCCACTGAGAGGCGGAAAAAAAAAATCAGTCCGGGTAGTTAGAGAACCCCTAGAAAAAGTGTGAGCAGGTAAACAATGAACATCAGCAGCACAATCTTTCAAACGAGCCTGCTGATACATGATATTCAGAAAGTTAGTATCAGCATATGATTTCTGTGTTCTTCCAGTCTTATCTGAAAGGGACAAAACACAATTAAAGTCACCCACCAAAAACACAGACTTAGTGGTATACAAAAAAGGTTGCACCTTCTTTAAAAGATCCACCCGCTGAAACTTTGTTTGATAATTATAAACATTAATCAAACGTAAATCATGAGCTCCAAGTCTTGCATCCAATACGTAGACCCTACCAGGAATCAAATTAGTGAGATGAGAGACTTGGAGGTCAGGATTAGAAATCAAAAAAACAACCCCAGAACACGATTCCTCCCCCAAAGACCAAAACGAAGGACCCCACAGCCAATCATGAGAAGCCCTATAAGTTTTCTTAAGTGTATGCAGCCGTGTGTCTTGTACCATACAAACATCCATGTGATGGCCCGCAAGAACAGAGAAAGTAATAAGCCTCCTTTTATAGTTCTTAATACTATTAGTATTGAGGGAGCCCAAAGTCAGATGTAGAGCCATCATCAGGTGTTAGGAGGATCCAAAATAACTGAGGGCAGTGCCTTGGAAACCTTTCCAGCAAGATGTTTGGATTTTTTTTTTCTTCTTGCCCCCCCCCCCTTTGGAATCCTGAAGGGAAAGTTCAGAATCAGTAATGTTTTCAGGTTGGGAGGAAATCCTGGAAGAGGAATCAGAATCCCCATCTTCCTCCTCTCATTGTTTACGTTTGGTCAAGGGAAGAAATCTGTTTTGAAGGCCAATATCAGAATCACCCATGTCAATCAAACCAAATCCCAATTTTTGAGAAGCACTGCGTGTCAGCCATCTGGATTTTTGTTGTACCCATTCCTCCGTCAGAGGAGGAGGAGGAGGCATTGCAGGGATTTGGGATGTGGAAGGGACAGAAGGCAGCACAGGGACAGAAGCATCAAGAACTGCTACAGAAACCTGTGAAGAAAAGGCAGTATCAACAACTGCCAATGCATCTTCCACCAGAGGAGGAACCACAGGACTGGGGTGCTTGACTAGATCCAGAGGAGGAGAGGGATCATGCACCTGAGGTAACTCCAAAGGAGACACAATAGTCGGAGAAGGGGATGGACGTTGGGGATCAGGCCGAGGAGAAGAAGCCTTGGAGTAGGATGCCTCATCATGCTGCTTTGCAGAAGAGTCATCCTCCATATCAGAACCAGCACCCTCAGCATTATGGGAGGCCCAGGGGCAATCCTTGAAAGTGTGAGAAGTCTCATTGCAAAGATTACAGCTTATAGAGGTTTGACATGACAAGGTCACATGACCGATCCCTCCACACAGTGAGCATTTCATTTCATCACAAGCGCTGCTTAAATGAGTATGGGCTCCACACTGGAAGCAAGAACAAGGCTGTACAGTATAAAAGAGAAAACCACGGTCTCTCCCCAAATGAAAACAACTGGCAGATGTTGAATGACCCCCTTCTCCATAGGAAGCCGTACCCAGATGCGCCACCCACCCCCGCATCCAGATATCCTCAGAATCCATAATTGGATCAGGGATGCAACCACAGAACATTTAGATCTTAGCCAAAACAGAATGTCAAAAATGGAAACACCTTCATTCTTAAATAACACATTAATCATGCGATAAGCAGGCTTGGTCAAAGGAATCACTGAAAACACAGACCAGTCAGGATTGCATTTAACAGATTGATAACGTTCCCAAAAGATTTCCATTCCAGCAGCAGTCTTAAAACTGATATCAAAATTAGGACCCCCAGAGGTATGAATAAGGGCATAAATTTCCTGAGCTGAAAAGCCCATGCTATCTTTTAGCAAGGTGCTATCCACATGGATGAGATCTAGAAAGGAGTCCAAATCCCCTTTATATTTAAGGCGAACAGCATTCCTGCATTTAGCAGCTTCAGGAGGCATGTGAAAGAGGCAAGCATAGGTCTTCTGAGAAGGTCTACTGGGACCCCGAGAAACTCCAGGCCCAGGAACATCATGAGGTAAAGGCTCGGGGGGGGGGGCAGACCGGTCAGGGTCTGAAACAGGAATACCAGATGAAGGCTCCTACACAGGGGCAGTAACAGTAGGGGAAAGAGACATAGGTTGTGGGGAACACAGGGGTGCAACCGCAGCTACAGAGACCAATACTGGGGAATCAGTCCGTTCCAGGGAGGAAGGAAGGGCCAAAGGGTCAGAAATAGCATCTTCAGGCCGAGGAGGAGAAATCAAGGGCAGATCAGGGGCCGACTGAACCCAGCCAGCCGCCGTTAAGGCTTCAGCCACAGTCCTGCCAGTTATCAAAACATTTTTGTCATAATCAGGGCAATTTACTTCAGGAACATGTACATCCGTAGCGGCTTCCACGACACAGAGTGGGTCGTCAGGTGAAACTGCAGAAATCTTTGAAACAGGAGAAAAAATCTGAGCAGGAGGCCCAGAGCCCTCCCCATCCACACACAAAGAAGAATGAACGTTCGATCCAGCAGAACACACAGTACCTGCACACAAAGGAAGCTCCAAATGTCGCACCACCTCACCAGAAAGCGGCTGTTTGGTAGGTTCCAGAGAAACAGTGCTTCCCATAGGCAGATGTTCTGTTGACATTCCAGTTCCAGACTGAGCACAGGATTTAGCAGAGGACAATACTGCTGGCCCGGTGCAATCCATAGGAAAAATATCCGAAACAGGGTTCTGCAAACTTATTTGCAAATTGCGGCGCTCTTCTTCTGCCAGAAGCGCCGCAAATAATTGTGTCAAGAGGAAAAAGATCCGTAATTCAAAAGCTCTGTATGCAGTGCAGCAGGTGCTGGTCCAACAGAAAACACAGGAGAACCACTAGAACCAGTAGTACAAACAGTGGAAGTAGTTGGAAATCCAGCCCCAAAACAAAATGTAGAAAGTCCATTATGTGTAACATCCATAGCATCAGGAATAACGTCAGAGGAAGCCTCTAACAAAGTTGAAGCAGGGGAGGAGGCCAACTCCCTAGCTTCAGCGTTCAGCATACACTCTCCTCCACCTCCAGGATCCATGGGTTCTACCATCTTGGCCAAGGACCAGGATGATAAAGGTTCTCCCACTGGTGAGTAGGGGAATTTCCCCGGAGCTCTGTCCAAATTCCTCCCCATTCACTAAAATACCACCATCAGCTTAATCTGGTTCAAAGTCAGTTGGCATTCATCTGTATCCCTCACCCCCGGGTCGTGCCTGAAAATAGGCAGAATTTGTCTAGTGCACTTACCCGGTCAACAAAAAAACTAAATAAATAAATGATGTCAGGTGGGCAGTCCCCCATCAGACACTGCTGGCTAAAGTTTCCATGTGGTCCTGATGCCAGGGGGTGCAGTCTCACAAGTAATTACCTACTGCAAGAGCCTCTCTCGAAGATCTACTTTTACAGTAAGTTCTTACTTGACTGTACTTTTCTGAGAGATCATCAATTTATGTGAAAAAAGATGGTCCGTCACCCTGGGACTTTTGGGACTTTGTCTTATGAACTCAAAGTACTGTATTTCACAGACTGTTGGCATATTACTGCTCTAGATTTTATGTAAGGGAGGTAGAGTGAGTGAGGGTAGAGAGTTTGGGTGTGTGTGTGTGTGTGTGTGTGTGTGTGTGTGTGAGTTACTATGAATATATCAATTTTATGGGTTGCATGCTTGCTTGCCTGAAGATGGGTGTAAAGTAAGTGTGTGACATTTTACTATGTTGGGTTATATTAATTGTCCTGTGGCACTTTGTATCTTATAATCAAGGCCCCCTGTTTTCTGTGGTTCTGCAGCATGCGGCGATTGCTGCAGAAATCATGACCTGTCACAGAATTTGGGGCTGGCCTCAGAATTTGGGGTTGACCACAGAATTGGTGGTTGGCTGCAGAAATTGCTCAGAAATTGCCCTAGTAACTTAGACAGACACTGACACCACTCCTTTCAAGCAATTCCTCTGCCTGCTTGTAGCTTTATAAGAACTAAAATTCAACCCCAACTATCTCAGCCCCTCAAGCCATCCCCACCCAGCCCTGAGAGCCCCCCTTAAGTCACCCTATTTTTTTATATTGGCACCCCAGTTTCGGTTGAAGGCTACATGATGATTCATTGCTTTTTCCTATCACTGCTAGTGGGCAGAATGCTTTTTTCTTATCCCTGTAGTGCTTTGTAGGGCCCACACAAAGCCATACTGGGGTATGAATCCAGCATTTGGGCCCAGCAGTAATAAGAAGAGGCAGAGCATTGGCCTACACTGTTGGACCCAGAAATGGTGCCAATATAAAAAATAGAATGACTCAATGAGGCTCTGAGTGGAGTGACTTTTGGGGCTTAGATATGCATGGGTAGTATTTCTTGTTTTATGAGGGGGCAGAGTAATGTCTAAGAGGAGACTTTACACTACATTTGAGACAGGAAGAGGCAGAAGATCACTATAAAGTGTTGAGCTGGATAATCACATATATTTAAAACTATAAGACCACTCAATGGTATTTTCAAGGCTTGTTAGGAAAGTGGTGGGGTTGAAATGGGCAGTGGTGGGTTTTATCTGTTCTAAAACCATGAGAGGGGAAGTGCTGCCGGGGGCAGTTTGCTATCCTTATGGAGTTTAGAGCACAAGAGGTTGCTGTGGATGGAGCTGTGAGGTTGCCAACCTGATGGGTTAACTCTGGTACCTTGGGAAGAAAAATGTAAGTTATAAAAAATGCAAGCAAAGGGACAGCTAAGTAAATAACAAAAAAACTGTTGGGGCAGGAAAAGAATGAGAGAATGCTGGTTAGATCGAAGAAATTAAAGAGATGAAACCAAGGTAAGAAAAGTGAATAGCTAAAGGTTTTTATGTAAAATGTGGAAACTAAATAAGAGAAGAGAAAAACAAATTGAGAAAATGGAGAAAGTCATAATGACATTGCAGATGAAACATTTTTAAATGTTTTAACATTTATATGTTGCTCCAGCACAATATGCAAGGGTGAGCAAGACAGACTTCAAGCTCACTGCATCACAGTTAACAAGCATTTGTCAATGCCGAATGTTTGCTTGCTGGCATTGGCATTGGTAGTGTAGGAGTTAGAGAGCTGCATAATAGGAATGGCAGTGAAGTATTGAACTGAAGCCAACCCCACCAACACCCTGCAGATACTGACAGGCATTGGGGTGTGCCTTTGGGTCGTCAGGCATAATGGCCACGCCATTTCACCACACCCTACCCTGCAGACACCGACAAGTGTCACGGTGTGCCTTGGGGTCTTTGGCCCTTATGTTCACCCCATTCCATCAGGAAATACGATGGGTGCTATATAGGAGAATGGAGTGAACTTTGGGGCCAAAGAGTCCAAGGCACACCTTGATGCCTCTTATTGGCTGCAGGGTGTAGGTGGGGGTGGAATGGTATGAGCATTACAGGCAACAATCCCAAGTCACACCCCGATGTCTGTCATTCTCTACAGGGTGGGGCATTATGGTCGGAAACCCTAACGCCTCAGGCGTTTGTTGGTATTTTCACTCAAAATTTTCAATATGTTTTTTTTGTGACCCCCACCTCATGAACAGTGGCAATATCAGTTCATTAGGCGAAAGCTGCTTTTGCAGTGTCTAGGCCATTTGGCACCACAGGTGCAAAAACACATTTCGAACAGGATGCGAAAAATGACAGCTGTACTGTTCATGGGGAGGTGTAAAAAATGGCAATGTTGAAAATCTGCAGTGAAAATATTAAAAAAACTGGTGAAGTCGAGCGTGCATAGAAACTGTGCAACGCACATCCGTACTGTAATTAGAGTGGGAATTTTTCACAGCAGATTGTCAACACAGGCATTTTGGGATCTCAGCTCAAGAACAGTGTCACTGTGATTTTCTTAATCTGTCCAGAACAGTGATTTCCCACAGCAGCCACGCATTTCTGCGCTGGAAGTGTGAAAAAACATTTTGGTCATGGTATGAAAAATGACAGGTGTACTGTTCATAATGAAGTGTGGAAAAATGCCAGTGGTGAAAATCTGGACTGAAAATATTACAAATTCATGAACTTACAAGGGTGCATGGAAACTGCGCAATGCTCGCTCATAACACAGTAATTTTATGGACTTTTGTCACCAAATTTTTAACATAGCCATTTTAAGACCTCTGCTCATGAACAATATCACTGTGATTTTCTTAATCTGTCTCGAACATTGATTTCGCACACTGATTGTGCCATTGTGCGCTACATGCGGGAAACACATTTTGGGCAAGATGTGAAAAATGACAGCTGTACTGCTCATAAGGAGGTGTGGTAAAATGGCAATGTTGAAAATCTGGAGTGAAAATATTAAAAACTTGCCAACTTACAAGCGTGCGTAGGAACTGTGCAATGCATGCTTGTAAATGAGTCATTTTTGGGAATTTTTCACCAGATTTTCTACATAGGGTTTCTGGGTGCCTACCTCATGAACTGTGACACTGTCATTTAGTAAATCTGTCCTGAAAGGTGGTTCCGTGCAGTGACCGTGAAATCACCTTTTGCGGTTGATTAACGCCATGACAGTGGCAGAATTCATTAGGAGGGGTCCCAAAAACCCCATGTTGAAAATTTGGTGCCAAAATTCAAAAAAATGCCTGAGATATGCATCAAAATTAAAAAAACCCTATTTATTCCATTATACAGCTTACCGGCATTTATTCAGTTCGCGGTCGGCTTTGAAGAGTGCAGGCATGTTCCCGGTCCACCGAAGATCCTCTCTATGGCCTCTGGAGGTAAGTATGGGATGAGGTGGGGGATGTGGGGAGGTGGATGCTCAGAGGGTGGGCATGGGTTTTGTGCAAGACAATCAATGAGGGACCTTTTTTCTCTTTTCAGGTGTTTGTTTTCTTTTCAGGAGGAAAACATGGGACTTGTGCCACACTGGGGTGGGCTCCCAGTGTGGCAGCTGGAAGATTTTTTTGGGGGGGGCAGTGGAGCTGACGGGGATTGGGCACCCCCATCTGCCATACAGACATGTGCCAGACTGGGTAGGCTTCCAGCCTGGCAACTGGAAGTCTGTTTCTTTTGGAGGGAATTTAATTGAGCCGATGGGGGATTGGACACCCCCATCGCCTCCTCTCAGAAAGATAGTCCTAGGAAATGTTCACTTCAAACTGAATTTATGTTCCAGGAAGAGAAAGCAGAGACATATACAAGCATAATTGCCGGCAATATGCTAATCAACACTATCATATTGCTGCTCACTGAAGCGGAGCTCTCCCTTTCAGCTGTACGGCACTGCATTTTCAACTGCTGTCATAGACAGCTGCAGCATTCATTGGTGAACTGTGGCCACGTCTGCAAATGCACTGACTGAATTGGAAGACAAAGCGCCACACCTACAAAAACTTGGATGATGGCACTATGTTTCTTGCGCATGCGTGCAAGTAAACATAAAAATGCCACTGAGGGACAAGTAGATTTATTTAGAGCATCAGTGCAGCTTCTAGTTTTTTTTAAAGCACAAATAGCTTGACTGTTCAATACAGCAGCCATTTTTTTCTATTCTTTAGTAAACAGCTAAGGTTACCAAAGAATAAATCCAGTGTAGCCCACCCCCAATTTGAATGAATCAAATTTTGGCTCTGTTTAACTGGTAGCCCTATCTCTTCTACTTCCCTAGTCTGACAGCCATCCACTAGTGTGTTAACATTCTGTGATAAAATTGTTTGGAGAGCATTGCAAATACCATCCTTTTCCTTCCTTGGTGGGTAGTGGTACTGAAATGGGTGGAGGTGGGCTACATTGGATTTTAAAAGCTGGCATCAGTCAAGGCTTTTGGGGGGCAGGATCATGTTACGACGAGGAGAAAATATCTTGCTGCCATTAAATCTAGGGTGGGAGAGGAGAGAGCATTACTACACTTATGGGGAAGGGGGAGGAAAGAGAGCATTGCTACGATTAGGTCTGGGGAAGAGAGGAGAGGAGAGATTATTGCTGCCATTGTGTAGATTGGGGAGGAGATAGCATTACTGCCATTAGGTAGGTGGGAGGAGGGGAGGGGAGAAAGCTTTTCTTTTACAAGGTTTTGGAGAAGGAAGAAGAGAGCAGACATTATTGTAGCCTTTTGGTCTACAATGGAGGTGGGAGCACTGCTGACATTTTTTCCTCTAGGAAAGGGGAACTTTGCCTGACTCAGAAACACAGACAATGAGACTACAGAGGCAGAAGAAAAAAAAAGGGAAAATACAAAAAGCTAGCTGAGCCACTTTACTACGCCAGTAGTAGTGCATCGAGGTTCCATGAGGGCGACCCATGATTAGGTGCAATCCTGAGATTACCTGCACTAGGACAGCCCATGGTTAGACGGCCTTGCAGATGCCAAGGCTTTCAGGCTAGGGGAGTGAGATGCACATGAAAGAAAATGTCATTTATTTATTTATTGAAATGTATCACCAGGAAAGCATGCTGAGCAAACATGTTGTTCGTCTCCCGGTGGGACCTGGCGGGTAGGGGAACATGAGGATAGTATACAGAGATTTGGTACACAATATAGATATACAATTTGATTACATTCAATGTACATTAAAAGTGAGCAGACTATACAGAAGTACTGAAAAGGAGGAATGCTAACAGGTATGAACTAGATGGAATACAATGCTAACAGTCTTGAACTAGATAGATACGATGGCACTAATATCTTTGGCAAACACTAGGTGAGACATAGATTTGCAGTTAGAAAATAGCTGGACAGAATACAAGGAGGTTCAACTAGGGTAAGATTGTGAGGAGAGACACAGAACAAAATTTGCAAGGTCGGATGTAACAAAAGTGCAAGGTTGACTATAAGTGCATTAGAAATTAGAGGTTAGCCAACTAACTACGGCTGGGAGGGGAGGTGGGTGGGTGGGAGGCATACAGGCAGAGAGCGGGGAAGTGGAAAGGGGGGATTTGGAAGATGGGAAGTCAAGGGGTGGAGGAGACGGGTCTGCCAGGGAAATAAAAAAATGAAGCCAATGTAAGAAAGATGACAACCAAGCTAAAGATTATTAATTCAAAATGTGAAAACTAAACAAGGAAAGAGTGAAACAAACAGAGAAAAAGACAGAAATAATCATGCTGACACTGCTGATGTTTAATATTTTATATTTTTAATATATGGTGGTTTTCGGGGTGGCAGTACAGAGAGTCTCTGTATATACCAATAGCCTGCCACCCCCAACTACGACTGTGCATGGAGCCCCTGATCTTGGGTGCTCCATGACAAGGCTGCTTCAAGCTGTCCCTTGGAGAACAACTATTCCGCTATTTGCTTTGTTGTCAGTACATTGAGGGAGTGCTTGCCAGTAGCCATTAATGTCACATGACATAGCAATGAGCCCTAAATAGATTTAGATAAATATGGAGAGTCAGAACAGCTTCTGAAAAGGAAAAGAATAAAATTAAAGGTTTAAGGGAAATAATGTAACTTACATTTATGTGGTGGAAGTCAGGGATCCTCCTCACAGGCCATCCTTGCTGGGGTCCCCCAAAACTGGAAAGCTGACTCTGTATTATTTTTATATAAATGTGCTGTTGAACTTAAACCTTGCCTCAGAACTTGACCTAAAAGTGCTGTAGAAGTTTAAAGTCCCTGCCGCAGAAGTTACATCAGTTTGCCGTAGAGAACAGGGAACCTTGTTTATAATGTTCTTTCTAATTTTGCTGTTATTAAATTGAAAGGGGGGTCGGTGGTTGGCAAAAATGTTTGAGTCCCCTTTAGGTGGCAGCATCACAGGGACTTTTTTTGGGTATCCTAGGTTGGGTCCATCGTGTCCCTGGATTTAGCTGTGGGGGGGTTGCCCCAGTTTGGCTGGTGTTTCCCCAAGGGGTCTGGGACAGAGAGTGTGCATATCTCCCTCTGAGCTGCCCTGTGGTGTAGCCAGCTGCCCCATTCATCAGGAGGTGAATGGTTTTAAGGGGGGGGGAGTGTAAACACCCCCTGTTGGGGATGCTTACTAAAGAAACCTTCCCTGCCTTCTTTTCCTTTTTTGGGGGGATGGGGCTGGCACACCAGCTGTGCAGGCTGAGCCTGGGCTCCAGCAGGTATTTAAGGGAAGTTTTGATGGGACTAGGGAAAGCCAAAATGAGCAAATGATTGAAGGAACTGAAGTGGGGCCAGAGAGAATCCATTCTGGGTCCACTTCTTTTTTCACTCTTCATCAATAATGTTCCTAGTGCACTGAGAAATCGTTTGTCTCACCTATATGCAGATGATCTCGTCATCTACACCGGTGGAAATGTACAGTAGTTGCTGACCTCACCTCTGCCCTCTCCACTGATTTTAACATCCAAAACTGGCTCTATGATCACAAACTGGTCCTAAATGCAAAGAAAACAAAGGCCATGCTCTTTGGTTCAGCTCCTAAACTTAGAACCTGTTCCACATCCCTAACGGTACTTGGAGCAGATGGAACTACACTGGACTGTGTCTCATCATTTAATTATCTTGGTGTCCTACTGGATCAATCCCTGGATCTAAACCTTCATATTCACAAGACTTGCAATGCGGTGAATGCCAAACTGGGTGCTGCATACAGGACTAGCTATGTGCTCACGCCATCTGCTAAACTTGCCATTGCAAGAGGTATTCTACTTCCTACTCTTAACTACTGTGCACCCATTCTGGGTGCTGCACAGAAAACCACTCTTCAGAAGTGGGATGTTACATACAATAACATATGCCGCTATGCGTCCTCATCCACCCGACTAAAGCATCGCTGTCAGCTGTACAAAGACCTAGGCTGGCTCTCCCCCTCTGCAACTAGGCATTACAACCATGGCTCCCTAGTGAATTCTATCTTAAGGCTGAAAACTCCTACATCTCTGGTGGAGCTGCTACATCCTCTTACCTCCTCGCATGGCTTGAGGTCAGTCGATAAATTTTTCCTAAAAATCCCAAGATGCCTTACCTCAAAAGGAGCTGGAGCTTTTCGGCGTATGGCACCACAGTACTGGAATACGCTCCCTTCTGAACTTAGGCAGCTTGGATCACATCATCGCTTTAAGACTGAACTCCAGCGGCATCTCCTGCAGGCTGAGCCTTGTGCCTGCTATGACTCCCCCCCCATAGTTCCCTTGGAGACTCCTCCATCTCCACTTAATCCTGTTTTCATCTGTTTCTGACGCTTACTTTGGCCATGCTAAATGGGCTCTGGTTGTTTGTATCGCCCCCTGTGAGCACGGTCAGCTGTCCCCCTTTCTATTTTCTCTTATCACCATTTATTAGTTACCTTTAGCCACTCTGTCCCCTATGCTATTCCCCTCCTTGCCTTTCCTTTTCCCTCTTCCATTTTCCACTCTCCCTAAACAGTTCCAATCTGCCCCACCCAGCTCTGCTGTGGTTCCTTATTTCTTTACTGCCTACCCTACTCCTCTTAATCCTGTATAAATTCCAACTTTGGCCCCAAAGTTGTTACCTGAATTTAATGTATTACCTGTTTATATTATTTATTTTATGCTGGGTGTACTTATTGTTCTACTGTTCTGTCTCTAGTTTTTCTCCCTTGTACCTATGCCCAGCTAGTATTACCTTGGAACACAGAATGCTACCCATGCTTGCCAGTTAGGATAATGTCTTACTATTTAAACATGTTGCAATATGTATACTTTGTTCTGCTACCCATTCATGTCATGTTGGTTTCCTCCCTCATTGGATATTGTTCTGTAAACTGTTTTCATCATGTTCTGTACTCTCCCGGGTCGTGCCTGAAAATAGTCATGCTGTTGGCTAGTGCACCTACCCAGTAAACAAAAACTAAATAAATAAATAATAAATGTGCCCAGCCTGGTTGGGGTCTCAGTGATCCATTGGTGGGAATCTACTCAGGAAGCACTGGTGTCAGTGGTAGAGGACATTGCAGCCGAAGCTGGACCTGGGTCAGTTGGCAGCCACGGCCCAGGGAGAATGGAAACCCACCTTTGTGCACCATGGCACCAGGGTGGGGTAGGCTTGGATCCAGCAGTGAGTAGTGACTCAGTCGGTGGGATGGCATAGTGGTGGCAGCCTGTGCTGTGGGCAGTGCGGTGGTGCCAGCCTGTCTCTTCTTACTGTGGGGCACTCCGCCCAAGTGGAATGAAGGCCTGTGGGGAGTGAGAAAGGATGGTCAGTGAGTCTGCTGGATTGCCTGCACCTTGGATGTGTAGGGATGCCAGGATCCCAGCCACATAGGCCCTATTTGAGGATGAAGAAACCAGGAAAGGGAAGGAGCCATATTTCAGCCCATATCTGCTGTTTCTGGAGCAGCAGGAAGGAGTGATAGTCCAGTGTTCAGGGGTGGGAGGCCTTTGGAGTTTGGGTAAGGCCTGTACAAGTACTGCTGCCATCAATTTTGTAGGATCTAAGTCAGCTCCGTTGGGACTCTGTAACTTTGGCCTACAAGGCGACAAGTTTAGTACCATGGTCCTGTGCCACAGAAATTACCACCTTTGTGAAACCATGCCCTCTGCTTCTAGGAGCAGCTACTATGTTTTGTTTCAAGTTTAAATTAAATATACATTTTAAAATGGACCCTTCAGAGTGGCCATTTGCCTACTTTAAGAACTTATAAGTCACACATCTAACCACTTGCCTTCTCAGCCTCCCAGTTTTCCAGCCTTTTCTGCACCCCTTGCACCACAATCAATGACAGCTGTGTTGGGAGGACATCAGACCCAGGTATGTGTCATCTCTAGCAATTTTTCCTGGATGTGTTTCTGCAAACTGGGCCCCCCCCCCCAAATTTAACATCATGCTCCTAGACAATGGGAATGGGGGGGGCTTATCCTACATTAACTGGAATGCAGAACTTGCCCAAGGGAAAGCGGGGGGGATTTCTTTCATACATGCATATAATTCTGCCAGCAGAACAAGGCCATATAGCTTATCCAGTCTGCTTGTTGCAGAATCCACACACTTATGTTAACATGAGCCTCTACTCCCCCTTTACACACTTAATTATCCCTTGACTCTGTCCTGCCCCGTTTTGAAAGATGTTCTGGTTAAGAACCCCCTCTGGGAGTTCATTCTACCATGACACCACTCTGCCTGTGAATAACTGTCTCCTGTCCTCCTTCTTGAACTTCCACCCTCCAGTTTGTAGTTGTGCCCCCTTGTATTCATGTTCTCACTAAGTCTAAAAAGATTTCTGTTTGACCTTGTTTATACCCTTGAGGAACCTGAAGATTTCTATCATGTCACCCCGCTCCCTTCTCTCCTCGAGTGAGTACATTTTACGACTCTTCAGCCTTTCCTCATAGTAGAGGTTGTGTTGACCTTGGGTCATCCTTGTAGCCCTTCTCTGTACTACCTTCAGCTGGTTTATGTCCCTTTTATGTAGGGACTCCAGTACTGCACACAGTACTCCAGATGCAGATGCACCATAGGCGTGTACAATGTGTATACCTCCCTACTTCTGCTGGTACATTCCAAAGCTTGCAGCTCAGCATCCTGTTAGCTCTAGCTGCTGCTTTTTGCATTGCATAGAGGGCTTCAGTTTGCTTATAGCTATCCCTCTGTCCCACTCAATAAGTCAGAGGGCATGGCCAGATGAGGCTGAAAGTTATGAGAGGTGCATACCATTCAGGGGCACTGCTAAGCATGACAAAACTACTGCGTAATTATTTAGAGGATATAAATCCAGGAAAATCTCTTGGTATGGATGGTATTTACCTGAGATTACAGCAGAGTTAAATGGAGTTCTGCCTGGGCCCCTGCTGATATCTGTTAGGACTCCTTACGGATAGGAATAGTGCCAAATAGCTGGGTAAGCAGACCAAAACCGTATGCACACAGATAGTAAATATACACAAAAGAACAGGTTATAAAATCCATTTACTATTTGGAGCTGCCAGAATCCAGTAATAAACAGGAGTAAAGTCCAGCTTGGTGATGCTTTAGGATACCACACTCTTCCCTTAAGATATTAAAAATCAGGCAGTACACCAGCATTCCAGGCCTCACACAGGTTACTACATTCCTGTGGGAGGGCTGACAGACCCAGTGAAAAAGAATGGAAAGAGAAAAAACAAAAGCCTGGACTCAGTTAAGTTGAAGTACATCCCCACAGTATATGGCAAACTACTTTTGCCATGTGAGGTGACAGGCATAAAAATTACTAAGAATATAATGAAAGTTCAAAAACTGAGTGGTGTGTTATACCACACCAAGACATGCAGCTTTCTCTTTCACTGGACCAACACGTCTATTATATACAGTAGCATAACAATAAAGCAGCAACACATATCAAACATGGCAACCAATACAACTGTAATAAGGCCTTCTCCCCTGGTATTTCTGGGGGGCATGGTCATAGGTGTAAATTGTAAGGCCAGATCCTGCATCACTTACCGGGCAGATGCAATAGACTGGATGGCCTTCTTCTGTTGGCTTTTTTCATATCTTTGTAACTAAGAGTCTGGTAGCCTAGTGAGAGCACAGCTATATCAAGCTCACTGCTCCCACACAGAGAAGTACAGAGAACATCCTGACACCTTAATTCACCCCTCATCATCCTGATCATTTTCAAAAGAACTTAGCTGTGTAACTAATTTTTCTGCAGAAGCCATCACAGAGTCTGGGTCCACAAAGACATGAGTTTTGGAGTTATAACGAACCTGTAGCCGAGCTGGAAAAATGAGCTAGGTTGAGACCCAATTTTGCAGAAGTGCTTTTTTGATAACCTCTAGCTCCTTCTTCCTAGTTTGGGTTTGAGCTAAAATATCAGTGAAGAAGGCCAGCTTATTTCCCTCCCAGATGATGTCATCTCACGATCTGATGGCTTGTAGAAGAGGGATCTGGGCTTCCGCCACCAATAATATTACAATGGCCATCAAAGGTCTCTGCAAAGTATTGTCACGTGGCCTGGTCCATTGTGGAATGGCAAAAGCTCTCACCACTTTTACCCCCTTGTCCATAGGTAGCAATTTTAAGTCATCAAAGATCAATTTACTCACTGCTGCCAGGATGTCCGTTCTGCCTGCAAACTGGGGAGGAAGTCCCACAGTCCTGACCTTGGCTTGTCTCTGTACATTTTCAAGTGTCTCCATCTTAACTTGGAGAAGCTGAAGTTCCCTTACAAAGGTTGCATTGTGGTCTAATTGCTGGGTGTTTTCTTCTGAAAGTTCTTTTATCGCAGTGGTGCTTTCCTGAATTTTGGCATCACTCTCTGTAATCTTAGCCTCCACAGCCACTTATCAGTTATTAGTGTCCTCACCCATGGCTTGGACTGTGGTAAACATAGCCAGGATTTGAGCAATCAGGAGGTCTGTTGCAGTAGCTGCACCAGATGACATAGGCCCCAGGCCTTTTGAGGAGGTTGCAGAAGAGAGAAAAGCATCAAGACCTTGAGGTGCATGTTTCGTATCTCTCTTTGGCCCCATATCATGCTGCAACAGTTCAGCTAAGTGCCGGCATAGTGTTTTAGCTAATTAGGAGTGAGTTGCTGTTAATTAAGCAGGTTTTAATGCTTTATTGAGCCGAGCAGTTTTAGTTTGTGTCTGCCATGTTACTACTCCATTCCTTCCTCAATCCTTGGCAAAATATTGTAGTCAATCATAAAAGATCCCTGGCTCAGCACATAGAAGAGAATGGTCTGTTTCAAGTTTTCTAGAACACAAGGTTTCAGAAAAAGAAGGTATTGCCAAACCAACTGATTGTTTTCTTCAAGGAAGCAACCAGAGTTGAGTAAAGGATGGACAGTGGATGGCCAGCGGTAGACATCTGAATCTTCAACTGTACCGTAGAAAAGTTCACCACATTAAGGTACTGCAATGCAGCATTCAACCTTATGGCAACACTATATATTAATATGTCCCCCGGAGCCACTCATTGTGGGATAAGAGTGGTTTCACTTCATTCTGATAGAGAGAAAGAACAGTTGCCGAACCGGCTCAAACAGAACGCAAGTGAAACCACTCTTACTCACAATGAGTGGGATGAGGGAGCTATTAAAATATTATAGATCAAGGAGATTTCATGTAATAAAAAAAAAACTGTCCCGGAATGTGCTTGTTCCCAGGGCATCTGTGTGTGAGACGCTCTTCACAGAGTAAGAGTGTCTCACGCACATGGGTAAAGGAGTGCTCCGACTGGTCAGGAGGGCTCCCTCAATCTATAATATTCAAAGTATCACATTAGCTGAAGTATTACTTTATTGTGCTGACTAAGCACAGTAACACTTCAGCTTATGTGATATCTTGAAATATAATTAAGAGCGAGGTTCTGTATTGCAGTACCTTAACGTGGTAAATTGTTCTGCAGTAAAGTGGAAGATCAGGATGGCTATCACTGTAGTTTATCTGGGCTTCAGCAAGGCCTTTGACACTATAACCACATGCAAAACCCATGGAGAAAGTAGTGTAATATAGAGTTCCTAAGACATAAGGTATAAGGCATAAGATATAATCCCTACGACGAGGTGCCTTTGTAAATGAGTCCCTGACTCAAAGGTTGTAAATCTGACTTTCAACAATAAATAAAATAAATAAATAAAATATACAGGAAGTGGATAGTGAATTGGCTAACAGGAAGGAAGTCAAGAGTGGTGGTGAATGGACACCATTCAGAGTGGAGGAATATTCCTAGGATAGTATCTTATCATGGCTCAGTGTTGGGTCTGTTGCAGTTTAACATATTTATTCATGGCTAGCATAAGAGGTAATTAGCAGGTTGCTGAAGTTTTCTGATAACACTAACTTGGCATGAGTGGACACAGCAAGGGGAGAATGCACTGCAGAAGGATCTGCACACATTATGGATGTGGACCAAGAAATGGGGGCTTAAATTTAATGTGGGGAAGTGCAAAGTACTATACTACATCCGGGGACACCCTGTGTGGTGCAACAGGGAACAGTGCTACTGAGAAAAGAGAGATATAGATGCAAACATGGGGGGACATATTCAGAGTCAGCCGGATGCGTGCACAAATTGATGCACTACACAAAAAAACTGGACTGGCCGGCTATGACGTGATATTCAAACAGAATGCACAATCAGAACAGACCCCACATTCTGTTTGAATATCAGACCCTGGATGCAAGGCACAAAGAAGGCGGCCGCCATGTTTGGTGCAGTACATCCAGGGTGCGGGGCTGAAGACCTCCCATAGGGGAATGTGTGGTGCATGCCTAGATGCGCTGAGTCCCCCATGGATGATATTCAGCTCAAACATGCAAATAAGCTCATTGGGCATTCGGGACACAAAGGGGACTCATGCATGCCCATTATGGGCTCATTTGCATGGCTGCACCCGGCGAAATGTGCCAGGCCAGACCCTGCCCCAGCTCTGATCTAGTCAATTGCCTTGCAAAGTTGGGTGCCACATACCATACCACCCAGTGGTTCTCTAGCTACCTAACTGGAAGATTCCAAAAAGTAAAGGCGGAAGGCTTTTTTTCTGCTGCCTTGCCAGTTGCAAGAGGAGTCCCCCAAGGATCCATCTTAGGCCCTATCTTGTTTTCTTTGTACATTAATGACTTAGATGCTAACATACCTACATCCAATCTGCACTTTTTTGCAGATGATACTGTGTTGTATACTTCTGGCTCATCGTTATCTGAAGTCAAGGGAGTGCTTCTAGCGGACTTCACACAACTTGAGCATAATCTAATAAAGGCAAAGCTTCTGCTCAATGCTAAGAAGACTAAAGCGATTATATTCTCCCGCAGTGCTGTCACAGGCCCCCCCAATACCCTTGCCCAGGACTTCATTGTCACCACGCTAAATGAGCCTCTGGAAGTTGTAACCAAATTTAAATATCTGGGTATCTGGATCGACAATAAATTATCTTTCAATGACCACGTCGAAGATGTCTCTAGAAGGTTAAAAGCAAGGTTGGTTTCTTCTACAGAAATAGGCCCTTTTCCCCTTGAAACTCGAAACAAGCTTGTACAGGCCACTTTTCTCCCCTACTCGACTATGGCGATGTAATCTATTCCTCCCATACTCTTTGCAAATCTAAGTGAACTGGACATCCTTTATCACCGTGCATTATGGTTCATTACCAACTCCTTACTGCTCGCACTACTGTGACTTATATGCAGCTGTTGGTTGGACATCCTCATACTACTAGACGCCTGCTCCATGCTGAGCTATGGACTCTTAAACTGCTCCTGCAGAAATTGCCAAGCTATCTCTTCCTTATTAGTATCTCACATGGTGCATATCGTTAAGAAAATCTGACTTTATTATGCTTGATATACCAAGGACGCTGGACGCCCTTGGTAAACGTATATTGCATATGCCCTTCCCTCCATTTGGAACCAATTATAAACCATACTGAAACTAACTAGCACAATTTCAATAAACTTCTACAAATCGCTAAGTTCAGCCAAAATAAAAGACACCTGTAACTGTCATTAAGTCTCTTCCTTCCCCATGTGTGCCATATTTATCCACTGGTAAGGTATAATTGCTTTGTCTTATTAACTGCTTTCCCTTCCCCTTCTACTCCTGGCTTTATCTTTGCTTACGCTCCACTGCTACTCTATCAAATCACTCCTCCCCCCCATATCAGTTGTAGTATGTTGTTTGTTCTAGCTGCCAAAATATATGTATTTCACACACCAGTCATCATGTTTCATTTATCAGTATGCGACCTATAAGTCGCTTCCCTGTCTCATATTAATGTTTACCACCTGCGGTCACCCTATGTGGTACCCTTGTATGTATATCCAGCCTGTATCATGTAACGTGCATTTCATGTATATACTGTTATTACCTATCTATGTTTGTACTTTAAGTGTTTATGTCTCAGGACCTCCTTGTGAATGAGCTTGCTCAATGGAGTTTTCCTGCAATAAACTTGAAAACTTTAACTTGATCCCCATTGAAATAAACAAATGTAGCTCCGTTTCCCTATTTGCCATAGTGTAGTGTCACCCCTCCAGCTCCAATCCCCATTCAAATATCAAAAGTAGCACCGTCCCCATGATTTCCATAGTGTAGTGACCCTCCTCCCCAGTCCCGTTCCCCATTGAAACAATAAACATAGCTCCGTTCCCATATTTTCCATAGTGTAATGGTCCCCCACCCCATCCCCGATGACTGTACATAAAACACTACTGCCCAATCCCCTGTTGCCATAGTGTAGTGGCCCTCCTCCCCAGCCCTGATCACAGTAGAGTAAATATTATCCCCAGCCCATTTTCCATAGTGTATGGACCCCACTCCCTCACCCTGACCACTTTATGAAATAAAATAAGAAAAGGAAAAATAAGTCACTTAACCTCCCCAGTGCTCCTGAGTTGCCACTGACAACAGGCACTTGTGCCTAGTGTACCTTACCTGATTAGGAAAAGAATAAAAGTGAATAAATCTGTAGTGCCCCAGGGAAATTGGGGGCACCACAGAAAATAGAGGATCCTCAGAGATATGAGGGGTCAGACAGTTATGGGGACCCTGGTAGCTTAATGGAAACCCTTGAAAAGCTTTGGTGACCCTGTGAAACACAAAACAGGCCCTACTCCAGCAGACAGTCCTAGAAGTCTAAATTCAGTCTTTTAAAAGAAAACAATTTTTTTCCCTTCCTTGGTTCTCCCTCCCCCCTGCTCAAGACCGACACCTAGTCACCCAAAGCCAAACTAGTTGGGCCACATTCCTGTCCCACAGTGGAGAAGGAAGCCAGGCTGAGCCCTCTCACCCAATCCCCGTGGCCAGGGTAGATTCAAATTTGGAGACTTTTTTTCTTAAGCCACTGACCCAGCATCAGGAGGCTGACCTCTGGATGAAGGAGCCAATCCCCTGGCAGGTAGCCAGGGCTGCTCCAGCCTAGAGGAGGCTCTGCACAGGTTGGAGAGGGGAGAAAGAGTTTGACCAGGGAGGGTGAAGGACAGTACAGCAATGGATGCCGGCTTCCCTGTTAGGAGGTTGAAACGAATCCCCTGGGTCCCTTCAGTGTAACTCCCTCCAGAAGAGCCCCAGTAGGAGCCTCAGTCATTTTTTTGCAGAAATCTGCTGTCTAGTCGGGTCCTCCAGTGCATCGAGGCAGTTCATTTGGCCGGGAAACAGACCCAGTGAACCTTTCATGCAGCAGTCTCCAGGAGAAGAGGCCTTATCACTCCTTTGTGGTTGTGCATTCCCCAGAGTACAAAAATCCTTGTTGAACTCCAGGGGCTCCTGCACACACCTCATCTAGAATTCCTCCGGTGCCTCTTCTTCGACCCAGTATCACCTGCACCCACTTCCAATGACCTCCTCCAACTCCAAGTGTTTGCCACGATGCCCCAGGCTCGAGTTGCCAGTCGTAAGTGGTAGCCAGCTGGTAGCTAGGGCCCACCAAAGTGAGTCAGGTTAGGGGCTGCCCCGGCTCTAGCTTGAGGGACTTAAGTCGTTCGCCGAACTCGGAGTCACATTGCCCATTCTCCTGCATAGACATTATCCCAAGGTGGCAATAGTACTGGTGGCCTATACCAAGGCCTTGCCGAGGATTGCCAGGCTCTGTGCCTCATTCCCTGTGGTGGCATAAGTACTGGTTGCCCAAGCAAAAGGCCACACCAAGGGTCGCCATACTCTTGATTGTACTGCCCATGGGTGGCCCATGTTCCAGTGATGCATCAAGAGGTCACACTGAAGATTGTCAGATTCTGAAGCTGCAAGGATGAGGTGGTAAGGGTTCCAGGGACCTACCCAGAGGTCATCCAGTGGATCATCACACCCAGCATCCTTTTCTCAACTATAGATCACCTGACCGAGGTCACCGCAGCCGACAACCCCCGATAACGGTTCTCTTCCCTTACAACCCGGCGTCAACACCCATCCTACACCAGGCGCTCCCCTTTCGATGTTGCCTCAATGATGCTAGGAGTCACCTTCTTCTCATGGCCAGGAGGCCTACAGTGTTTTACTTGGTTTCTGGTTCACTGGGGATGCCCCATTTTATGGCCTATATAGGAAGCGCTTCCTTAGGTTCACCCTCAGCAGTCAGCCAACCAAAATACTAGTAACCCAAGCTTGGTGCATCAGATTACTACATCCTTAGGACTTGAATAACCTGGACTGTTGTAGGACATTACTGGGGACAGGTTGTGGACCCGATAATCTTATTCACTCTCTCTCATGTGTGATAGTGTTAGTGACTGCTAAGCCTTTTCTGTGTGCTCCAACTGTTGCTATTAAACCTTGCATCTTGATTCTAGAGTATGTCTCCGGCCTCTCCTTCCAGATTTATCTGGCATCACCCTAAACTATAGGGCAGGGGTTCTCAAATGGTGAGGCCAGCCTCCTTGGGGAGGCCCCAACCTGTTCTAGGGGAGGCTCAAGCAAGTCTGAAAACGTACTGTATTTAAATTTTGGGTTTTATATATTTTGTGTGAAGAGATGAAGCAAACTGAAAGAGGATAATAATAATAGGTGAAATTTTATGTATTTATTTACTAATAGGTGACAAGGGGTGGTAAATGAGCCAAGGCTCATTTCAGGTGTACCCGGGGAAGGGTATAGAGTGAATAAATTTCAAAATGTAACTGCAAAACAATCAAGAAATATACAATGAGCAATAGTGCAAATAAATATGAACAATAAATTAATAATGAGTGGTGGTAATTGATCAATTGGTAAACTGATGGCAGAACAGTCCAAATACAAGGGTTGAACATAGAAGTGCTAAGAGCAATAGCAGGAAGGAGCAAAGTAATCCCCGAGATGTTGCTTAAGAGTAGAGAAGCAGAGGGAGAGGCAAAGTATGTAGGAAGGTTATTTCATATAGAGAGGAAACAGAGGAAGTAGTCTGACCCATGAAGGTACTGCAACAAGGGGTAACAATGGTTCAAGAATGAAAATAGCAGAGCAACTAGGTTGGCCTGGGGGGGTACAATAAGATGAATAATAATATTTGTTTATTTTATTTATTTATTCAGATAACACCTTTGAGCACAGGAGCTTTTTTTCAAAAGTTCCACGTCAGTATAAGACAAAGAACTGAATGTGAGCCCAGTACTCAAAGGGGTTTCAATGTATTCATGGTGTACTGTGCAAAGTACAGTACATTATTTTTCTTTGGGGAGGCCCAAGGTTATTTAAATTTTTGGGGGAGGCTCAAAATCTTTTCCATGAATTTGGGGAGGCTCACTGTGACAAAGTCTGAGAACTATTGCTATAGGGGTATGAACCACCACAGTTCGTCCACCACAAATACATATATAAAAATACTCATGCAAAAACATCTGGCTAAATGTGAAGGTAATGGAATGGCTGTAGGAATGCAGACTCCAAGTGAGTCATGGCTTGCAAGTTTATTGTGGACAGGGTGGCATTTTGGGCCTTGACCATTGATTTTGGTTACTCCTACTGACTGACATCCAAACTTACTGGTGCTATAATATGATTGGTGTGCTCTGTTTGCATTAAACATAACTCTAAATGCATAAAACTAGGTAAAATGGGATGTACAAGTGATCTGGGTAACACATATATGTCTACAAGGGGGGTGGAAAATAGGTTCTAAAGGGTTTTTGTTTTTAAATGGTATTTTTTTAGCTATACCACTGCGTACAGGCAGTTGACATTAAAGTCAAGGTTAGAAAAAAACGATAAAAACACAGCTTGCATCGTGAGCAAAAGTATGTTAACTACCACAGTTAAACGCTATCTAGGCTTTAAACAGGCATGAAAGGTGCCAAAAGGCCTCTACAATCTGAGAAAAGCGAATAAAACCTAATTTCTGATACCTAAATGTTGACAGGACTACAGATACAAGGGGAATATTTTTATTTTCATATCTCATCTGCAAAATGATAAAATGGGAATGGAGCCACCTGTTCGGTTTCTATATTTGCATCAGGCTGTTCTATGAATAAGTTAATACAGCTGTGCACTGCATATTAATTCATACCTGTTTATGGAAGTGGGCTGTAGGAGCGGACATGATGGACCTAGACTGAATCCCTTAAATTACTATGTTACTACATGATATCCCCTGATAATCTGATACAAATGTGTAAGATCCCAGGCTCTTCTTTAGTCAGAGAATTGCTTTTTGGAATGAACTGAACTTCAGCAGTTCCTGACAGAATGTCTTTTGATCACTGCGTAGAAACAGCGAAGCTTGAAACTGGAGAGTTAAAATTCTTTTGCATGCTCCAAGAGACAGATCTTCATGAATAAATCATTGTTGAATTAAAGCAAAAGTAGATAAGTCCTTGAATCCTAGGCACTTCTATACAATATTAGATGTGTTTAGTTGCATAAAATGATTTAACCAGTGACTACTGAAATGAATTATCTTGTCCATAGCCAGTGACATGCATTATCTTGTCTGTAGCCAGATCCTGGGAATCAAAAACAAAGCAGAGTGAAATATTATCAGTTAGGTTATTGGATTAAACAGCAGAAAGGTTTTGACAGGGAAGTTTAGTTCAGGCCACTACACAATTTCAAAGGCCTTTGAAATCTTTCCTCCACTAAAACAAAAGGGATACAGCATCTTTAATCTTCAAATTCTGGCTAGGCACGCCACCATTTCATGATTATTAGTTGGACTGAAAGGCAGTATTATAATTTCAAATACGCTGACAAATCCTGTTTAAACTGGTTTAGGGCAGAATACAGTAGCGTATTCTCTTGGGTAGTCTTATTTGTGTCGAGGCGGCCCTCACCACAGTCCATCTCTGAATGCCAAGATTGCTGCACTAACGAACTCTGATCTGCTCTGCCCTCCACTGTCTTTTACCTCTTTTGCTTTTCAGGCAGCTGAGGAAATTATTTTGGAACCAATTAGGAGAGACCAACTAGAAACACTTATCCAACAAAATCAGGATTGTTTCCCTATTTTCTCTACCGTACAAAGAAAGGGCAATTTCCCTTTCTTATTACAGAGAATATACACTAACTTACAGTAATAATTGTATGATGTTAACTCTGTCAGTCTATCTTCACATATAACTCCACTCATACTCTGTAGTGAGATTAATGCAGTGGAGTAGTGTACTATTAAATTAGCCCGCACCTCTAGGGTTCTGGCATAAAATATCTTTTCAGATAAATGGGTTTGGGGGTCTCCATATAGCTCCAATACTAACCACAACTAGAAGGCAAATGGACAGATCCATCTAGAATAAGTGGCCTGGTTACTTTCATGTTGATATTCCTGAGTTGTCCTCCACTGTGTCTGAAATGACATCTCACTTAGAAATGGTTGTGTTCCAGGTATGTGGATACAAAGTAACTTCACCTCCACTAGAAGAGGGAAGAAAGATTATGTAAGCAATAAGGTATGATGGGGTGTACCTTGAACAGATACTACAGCACGCCCGGGGCATAGTAAGGCGTGAGGCTGCAGGCTGAATGCCTTCAGCCCTTGGAAGTGCAGCAATATCTGTTCAGTGCATATCCCCAGAGTGCCTTATTGCGCTTACAAAATGGGTTACTTTTTAAAAATATTTTTCTCACCCTAACAAAACTATATTAATATGTATAAAACATAAATTATTATGTTAATTTGAGGTAAAATAGTCCTTCCACCTGCCGCTGATGATGTCCTTGTGTTTTCCCACAGGACATTTGTCCTATTGTGGCATCCATAGTTCTGATGCCAAGTTCATGCTCCCTCTCTGTCCTGGCTATATGGAAGGTCATCCCCCTATTGTGGCTAGTGTGCCCCGATCACCGATTGAGAGCAAGGGAGTTGAGCCAATTTGTACTACATTTGGACAGGTCAGGACTCTGCCAATATTAAATGTTAATTTAAAAAAATGGCATTATAGAGATTGTATTTGCCTGTGGGAACTTGCCTGAATGGCTGAAGACTGACAGAGCTACAGAAATGCTTCTTCATTTACATTTAATGGCAGGGAGCGGGTGAGAACTCAGAGAAGTGGCAACGGGATGAAAGCAGAAACCATTTTTGCTTTTGTTCTGTTTTAGAAAAGAAAAATATTTGTAGGGCTGATTGTGTTCTTAAGTTTATGGAGGCGGGAGTTTTCTCACCATTGGGGATGGAGGGAGGAGACATTCTTCTGGAGCAGTAGTGCGATCGGTAGCAGAAATAAAAGAATCAGACTGTAATCAAACGAGTAACATGACACATCAGGGCTTGCTTTCTGTAAACACTTTTCTCTTTTTTTCTGCTGAAAAGGGGGAAAGTTATCAGCAAGCTGTACTACAGTTTCACTAATTGATCACAAGTCCGGCATTAGCGAGGAAAAAAAATGGCGCCATTTAAAAATTGAACGTTCCAACGGCACACTGATTTCTCTTTTCTAGCAATGCGGTCCTGCTTTTTGGCACTTGTAATTACCTGTGCATCAAACACATTTAATTTCATTTCATTTATTTGTTAACCGGGTTAGGGCAACTGGGCCAAAGCCCTTTTTCAGGTCCGACCCAGACAAACAACATCAATAACAAATTACAAAAAACAATTGGTATCACACATACAAAACAAATATTGAAAAATACAAAATAATCAAACACATGTACAATTTATCAAAGACAGCAAATACTTCTTGTATCAAGTTTTAGAAGTTAAATACGACTTCACTACTCTCAAAGAAAGGGGTAAATCATTTCAAATTCTAGGAGCTAGACATGCAAAGGAGCGTGCACCTTAGTTCACTGACCTATGCAGCCAGTATAGTGTTATGCTTGTGTAAGTGTGTTAGTTTTGGTTGTGGCCGTTCGCACTCTCTATTCCAGAGGAATTACCACCCTGTAGGGGTACAAAAGCAAGGCACTCTCAGAGAGGGTTCCACCCCTAGAGGTGCCGCGGGACGGTTACCGTGACTAAAAAGTACCTTGAGAATCCCTTAAGGAGAGCACTGCCACTGGAGGAGGAGGAGGGAGGATGGTGGGGCAAAGAAAAATGCTTCACAGTGAGGCTGGGAGGAACTGCTTATATCGCTCAGGAATGGGGTGGCTGCTTGGCCACTGGACTCACAGGCAAAGCCTTTCAATTCACTGACCTACACAGCCAGTATAGTGTTATGCTTGTGTAACTGTGTTAGTTTTGGTTGTGGCTGTTCGCACTCTCTATTCCAGAGGAATTACCACCCTGTAGGGGTAAGAAAGCAAAGAACTCTCGGAGAGGGTTCCACTCCTAGAAGTACCACAGGACAGTTCCCGTGGCTAAAAGTACCTTAGGGATCCCCAAAAGAAATGTAGTAACATCCCCAAAAGGAGGCAACATGAAGCATAAGCGCAAGCAGTAACAGTGATGTAGAAGCAGCAGCTGAAACGTAGTAGTAGAGAAGCATAGGCAGTTTGATAATGCAATGAGATGCTCAGTTGTCGTAGTAAACAGTCCCAGGTTTGCGTAGCATGATACTGATGGCTTGCTTTGATAAAAAGGGATCCCCTAAGAAGAGAGGGAACAGCAGGACATCCTCCACCTCCATCCAACAACGGAACCTACCTAAGGAAACTAGGGAAAACAACTATGCTAACTAACAGTTATGCCCTGAGGCAATGGAGGCGAGAAACAAAAAACCTATGAGGAGAAGACCTCTCGGGATCCAAGGCCTAGGTTGCCTTCCCTCCAGGCTTGGGAAAATTTATTTAGTGACAGCTCTGCAGCTGCAATTTGGAAAACCAAATTAAAGGGAGGTGGAAAATATTCCAATTTGGAGGAAGGCTCTCACTCAAGCCCTCTAGCGGGAACGTTGTGGAAGGTTGCAAAAAAACTCTGCAACAATACAAGCATCCAAGGCGCAAGAGGAGAGCAACAACTGCTGAGACACTCACCTGGCCTAACCACCCTAAATCAAACCAGGTGAACCAGAGGCAGTCATTGGGAGAATGCGGTGAAGGTGACTTGCTAGGGAAACCACTAAAGTCAATGGCCAACCATTATAGCGGAACACTAGAGCCAAAGGAGATCATTGTAACCACCCTTCACCTCTAGTTTTAAATTCCACACCAGGAGCTGCTGTCACATAGCAAGCAGCTAAAGCTAAGCCTGGGATGAGGACATTTCCAGCTATGGGCCAGGTGAGAAGGATCCCGCCCCTAGTTGGACACACTCAATGGTGTGGACTAAATGCAGAGTGAGACCGTCAGTTGCAGGAACCCTGCACCAGAATAGAATGGCTGGCATGCCCAGAAATGGTTGAGAGCTGAAAGCAGGTGAGCTGAATGAGCACGACGTGCTGAGATCATAATAAGCATTGAGTGCTGAGACCTTGCAAGGTCGAATGCATATTGAGAGCAGCAGAATCCCAGGCTGAAGCCGAGGGGATGGTGGTAGGCATGAAGCAATGGTTTGCGTAAGCAAGGAGCAACAGTTGCTTAGGCAAGTGTGGACTTGTTGGTCAGTAAGCAGTAGTAGTAATAGGTGGACCTGCATAACAACTGTATAGCAAGTAAAGAGCAATGAGTTAGGGGCAAGCCAGCCAGACACGAATAGCCAAATCAAGGTGACAAACTCAGAGGATTTTCGGTGGTGAAGACAGGATTTAGAACAGAATTAATTAACCACATAGGCCATGACCCCACAAATGCCTCCCAGTCCCTGCCGTAGGACAAACAAGGAAGCGATGAAAGGCCGAGAACCACATGCAGATATAAAGCTAATTTAATAGCCTCAGCAGGTGCTTCAGCTAACCTCAGAGTAAACAAGGTAGAATAGGAATGGGTGTAAACAATGCAGCAGCAGGAAGCAAGCAGGCCTGCACAGCAGTAGTAAATAAATGAGTACACTGAGTTGTAAGTGCAAATAAAGGAGGCATAATGCTCTTAAGCATTGTCAGACAGGCAGTGCAATGAGATTGCAGCAATGAGGTAAGTAGAACAAGCATGAGTAAGCTGAATAGCTAGGTTCAAGTAATCTGAGTCAGGTGAGAGTAATAAAATATGCCACATGGACCAGCTATAGTTGAGTAACTGAAAGCTAGCATTATGAGCTCTGAATAGCAGTATGCTAGGAGCCTAGAAAAGTCCCCCCCCAAAAAGGAAGGAAGCATACACAGCCGAAGGCAAAATACAAACCAAAGCAGGGAGACAGACACAAAAGCCCTGCAGAGACAAGCAAGGGGGGGGGGCCCAGCCAGGGAGGCCCGACCAGCTCAGGGAACAAACCGGCAGAGCCTTCGGCTGCAAAGACAAAATGCTTCACAGTGAGGCTGAGAGGAACTGCTTATATAGCTCAGGAAGTAGGAGTGGCTGGCTGCTTGGCCACTGAACTACAGGCCAAGCCTTACAATTGTTTTTAACAGAATAATCCTCCAACATAATTCCTTTGGCTGACCTTAAGGAAACTTTGGTCTCACATACTTTAATCAAATCAGAAAGAGGGGATAACCCATCTGAATGAATTGCCTAGTGTACCAAATTTCCTAAAGCATACATGAATCTATACAATGGAGAAATTCACCCCAAAGATGAGTACAACGGACAATGATGAGTCATAATTGCCACACCTAAAACAAAATGACAAATACTGTTATAAACAACACTCAAAATCTGCCTCTCCCTAACACCCAAATTTATACACAAGGGAGAAACATAGTCCAGATGAGGCAAAAGAACACCATTTGCCAATTTCATATGAGAATCAAAAGACAAATAAGATTTAAATTTGTAAAGCTGACCCAATTTCTAATGAACCTTACTCTTTACCATTTTTACCTGAGACGTAAAAGTCAAAGAAGAATCAAGTACCACACTCAGGTATTTGAATTTAGTAACCTGTTCAAGCAAAGTACCATGATTATCATAAACTGATATTACCGGATTTCCCTCACTCGAACAGCACTACCAAACATCATCATCACCTTAGTCTTACAAACATTCAAAACCATCTTGTTAGAGAACATCCACTGACATAACCTCTGGAACTCTAAATCCAAAATTACATTTATAGAATCTACGGACTGATGCTGATAATACAGGATCAAATCATCAGCATACAATAGGCATTGACACCCATGAAATATTGAAGGTAACTGATTAACAAATAATGAAAATAATAAGAGGCCAAGGATGGACCCCTGCGGGACTCCAGAAACAGTAGAACACACATCAGATGAAACAGATCCAGTCGACACATATTGAGAGCGATCCTGTAGAAAATCATGAATTATAGCTACTGCAGATTCAGACAAACCCAAATCAGATAACTTCAAACAATTTGATGCACAGGTAATAGCCAATCGAAATGAAGGATTTTCTCTGCCCATTTTATAATAGCAAATAATTACATTCCAGTTTCTGTGGTGATGTCCATTTCCAAACCACACTTCCACTGAAGTACTAAACTCCAAAGGGAAGCACTAACAACAAATCATCATGGCTTACTTTGAAGCCAGTAGGGCACCAGCACTTTGGGACAAAAGTTAGAAGTTATAGCAAGTCAGATTTCAAACTAGATAAGGGGGGAGGGTATGGTTACAGAAAAGTTGCTTGATTACATACAATGACAAAAAAAAGAAGGGAGTACAGGATGTGCACCACCCTTTCAGTCAGCTAAAAAAGATGTAGTATGGCACAGCAATCTTCACAAAGCAACAAACACTCTGAGAAATTACAAAAATTAAGATTCCGCTCCTAGATGGATTCAAAAATCATGATTTTTAGAAGTTAATAGGGCCTCCGAGGGATGTCTCTTATGGTATAAGAAACTTCAAACCTGAGGTCTGGGAGAGAGGACCATGAAGCCAAGCTGAGTGTTTTTGTATTCCCAAATCTAAGGAGAGGATTCTCTTATACCATAAGAGACCGCCCTCGGAGACCCTAGTAACTTATTGTATATCACTTGAGAATAGCTAGAGTCAAAGTTCAGTCTTTTTTTTATTTTATTATGCCATCTTCTTCCCTTGAAGTGCTGCACTCCCTCCTAGTGCTTCCACACAGGTGCACACTCTACACAGATAAGAAGTACAGTAGCTCTGCTTGCTGATTGGCTAAATTCCTCTTAGTGATTTATAAATATTCACATATGTGAAGACTTACATTCTGAGGTCTCTTCATCTGGATGACAGTGGCAAAACTGTAAAGCTACTATCATTGACATGCTAGGAAGAAGTATCACTGTCCTGTTTAAACCTTATTTTGTTACATAGCTTGCTCTGCCCATTCAAACTTCTGTATAGAAATGTAATTCTTGCCAGTTTAACTGTGCTTGCATATTGTGACATGTTCTCCTGCGGGAGTGGCTGACTCCTGAGCCACTAGGAGACTACTCCTCAATAAGCAAGCACGGTTAAACTGGCAGTTAAGCCAAGCCCTGGCAGCTTCCCTCACAGACTGGTTTACTAAATTGCTGGCTACTGGAGAACTGCATAAGGACTGGAGGATGGCAAATATGGTTGCCTTACATAAGAGATGGAATAGTGAAGGCACAAGTAACTATAGTCCAGCAAGCTTGACACTGATAGTGGGGATGCTGCTGGAATCAGTCATAAAGGAGAAGAAAGTAGACTTCCTGGGAGAAAATTGAGTTACTGACAGGAATCAGAATCATTCTGTGAGGGGAAGATCATGTCAAATGAACCATTGACTTCTTTAACACGATTCAGCAGATTATGGATAGCAACCTTGCAGCTGACATCTTATAACACAAAAAAAAAGAAAAACAAGCATTTTGTCAATGCCAAATGTTTGTGTGTATGGTGTGTGTGAGAGAGGCATGCATATTGAGATGAACAACTTGCGGTTGATCCTGACTTCCTACTAACTATAGGTCTGTGCCTGCACTGTAATTAAAACTGTCAGGCTAACTTGCTTATCCAGACACAGTACATGAGCCCATTAGGTCTCAACACGCACATTGACACCTTGTGAGGGAAGGTTCCTGGACTCGTCACAAGGTGTTGTTCTGTACCAGAACCCTGCTCCATGCCTAACCAGACTGGGACCATTAACGCATGTTGCAGTGCCTTTCCCCCAGCCTCAGCCCTTCAGCCAACTCACTGGTCTTGCACCAGAATTCAGATCCCTGAGATGGGAAGATAATGCAGTCCCCACTGGGCCAACAGCCATCCCTGCAAACAATATTACTTTTTTTAACATTTTTTTTGTAACAGTTTTGACCCCCAAATTTCAGCATAGTCTTTATATGACCCCCTTCTCCCTTCTGAACATGACAACTGTCATTTGTAAAATACTGGACAAAATGTCATTTTGCATTACAAATCCGAAATCACATTTTGGCCAGGATTAAAAAAATGACAGCTATCGGGTTCATGAGGTGGTGTGGAAAAATGGCTTGTTGAAAGTTTGGGGTCAAAATATTGAAAAATTGCCGAAGTTATGTGCAAGCATTGAAAAATGTCAATGTACCTTCATGACTTTTTTATTTTGACCCCACATTTTCAACATAGTTGTCTTATGACCCCACCTTACGAACTCCAGTAGGTGAAAATGTTCAAATCCCAACCAAAACATCATCTTGCTCCACAGGTGCAAAAACTATTTTGGCCAGGATCTGAAAAATGGTATCACACAACAAAAAAAAAAGCACTCAGAACCCAGAAATAGATGGCTAACTCCACGTTCTATTTCAAATTAAATATTTTATCTTTCCACACAATTAGCCATCAATCATTATACAGGTCAGGCCCCACTAGGCTACCAGTCTCTGCGCTTCGCTCCACTTGAGCTTTCTTAGGGGGTGTATGAAACTCTGAAATGGCCCATTTTATAGTAAAAAGCTCATGACATCATAATTACATCACATTAACTAAATAATTCATAGTAGACTGTTTCAGAGTGCAAAGAAAACAATTAAAAGTGCAGTGTGCCAGCGTTTACAACAATATTCAAAGTGCAACTCTGTAAGCTTTGGACGATATATAAAACCTTTTCCTTTGAATACAAAATATCATTTCCAGTTTCATTAAGTTCTCATAATTACATTTAAATGTATGCTCATAACTTTCCTGTTTTGTAATATTTGTACCCCAAATTTTCAACATAGCCTTCTTATCACCCATCTCATTAACAATGGTGGAGAAAGGTCTTGAGAAAGCACCAGGGTGACGTAAAACATTGACAGTGTTTTTCGCAGCTTCGGGGTTATACTCCGTTTTATGTGCCTTTTGTAATCTACTGTGTGAAGTCCTTTTAATGATTAAAGGCTTATTTATTGTGTCCGAAGATTGTGGACTGGGTTTTTCTCCCTTTTAACCATTTTGAGACCACTTTTCTTCTTTTTCACTGTTCAGTTGGTTGCGCATGGCTCTGGTTTTTATTTCTCCTGAGCTACTTCTCTCATTTTGAATTTCGGTCTGTATACAACCCCTAAGTGGATTGTGGTGTCATTTCCTGTCTCTAGTGTGACCCACAGTGCTTCCTCTCCTTCCTGTTTACTCTTTAGTTCCATTTCTTTGATCCCTTCCCTTACATAGAGCGCTACTCCTCCTCCTCCTCTTGTACCCTCCCAGTCCCTCCTGTAGATTGTGTACCCTGGTATGTTTACATCTCAGTCATGGTTCTCTGTGTACCATGTTTCTGTGACTGCCACGATATCCAGGCATCCTTCTTCCATCAAGGCCACTAGTTCAGGGAACTTGTTACCCAGACTACCGGTGTTGGTACTCATTGCTCTCTATTTTTTGATTGCCTTGCCCCTGTTAGCCCCATCCCTGTCCTTAATGCCTTTGCATTTTTCTCCATTTACTCCTACCCCTCTCCCTATCGACTTCTCTGTCTTGGTGTTTACTTCACTAACGACCCTGTTTTTTTTGGGGGGGGGATTTCCCTGCTCCTGTGCACACTCCGAGTTGGACTCCCCGGAGTTGAAATCTTTAGTGGGGGGACTGCGGGGGCACAGCCCCCCTGTAACAGGGGTGGGGGTGGAGCCCCCCAACAGCAATAAATAAATAAATAGAAATCATGCAACACGATTCTGCCTCACGGCATTCTGTCGTGCAACATTATGACCCCTTGCAGCACCAGTATAGGCTGTATCCCTCCAGATGGACTCTCAGTCCCCAGTGAAGCCAAACCCTTGAGCTCTGCACCAGTTTTTCAACCATTGATTGAATTCCATGGTGCGGAGCACCCTAGCCTCACCCTTGCCTAAACAGGCAGCATCTCCGAGAAGGTTACCGTGCATGCTACTTGTCTAAGGCTCCTCCCCAACTCCACAAACTCCTCCTGCACTGCTCTGATCCCATTTCCAGCCAGGAGATTTGTCCCTAAGTGGACAATGACATCCAGCTTCCCCCTCTGTGCAGCTGCTCCCGCGATACTGATGATTTACTCCCTGTCCCTCCAAGCCATGGTGCCAGGCAGGCACCGTACCTCCCTCTCCCCTCCCTCCCCCAGTTCTACCCCTGTAACAATTGAGTCCCTCACAAGGAGTTGTTTCCTTTCCCTATGGGGTCCCATGCCACCCTGCTGTGGGTCTCCTTTGTGGCAGTTCCCAGCATCCTCCTTGGTCTCCACTGCAGGTGCCTCCATTGAGGAACCATGCTGTGCAAGAACAGCATATAAATTGTGGAGAGGTACAACTGGAGGGATGCACCACTGTTCCACCACCCTCACCCTCCCTGAGCCCACCATGGTCCAACTGCTCCTCTTTCTTGGCAACTTCTGAGGCAGCGGCGGCAGCCCTAGTGGGCCCTGGGTGGGAGAGGAGGTCCCCCGAATCCTGACCAACACAGCCTGGAGATGAGCAACCTCCTCTGTCAACCCACAGAGGTGCCTGCAGATGGGACAATACCGCATCCTACAGAATGTCTCCCGGAAGACTGTCGCTCCACAGCCAATGCACTGCTTCACTCCCATCATGTCTTATTTGTGGCCCCTCAAATGTTGTTTTTTATGCTTACTCTTTCCCCTCTCTGTTTACTTTTTTTTCCCTCCCTACTTTCCTACTACCTCCATGCCCTTACAGCTCTTGCCCTTCCTGTCCTGGGACAGGAAGTTCCTGTATTCCTCAGTAGTCTCCTTCTTACTTGCTCAGAGACAGACCTCCAGCAGCTACGGGGTGAGGGATTGCTATTCTTTTCCTTCCAGGATGGTGAGTCTTGTGTGCCTCTTTGATCACTCCCTTCCTGCTCCCAAACAGGAAGTTCCTGTTGTCAGTCAGAATATGTAAATTACCAAACTTATAAGTGTGTGTTGCAAAATTTCAACATGCCTTCTTTGCCATTTTTAAATATTTTGACCCCAAATTTTCAAAGCAGCCTTCTTATAACCCCACCTCATGAACAAAGGCAATGAAAATGTTCAAATCCTTTCTGAAAGGTGATTTTGCCAAGCAATTATGAAATCACCTTTTGGACCTCAATTGCATAATTCCACTGCCACTGGTAATGAGGTGGGGTCAAAAAAGGACATGTTGAAAAGGAATCCTTGGGAAGTGGGGGCAATTCTGATGGCAGTAAAGAGGCTAAACTGCATGAAGATCACAGTGGTGTCCACCCTGATAGCAAGGTGAATGCAAATGCTTCTTTGCACAGAGATGTTGAGCAGTGTCATGGAAAACAAGCATTTGTCAATGCCGAATGTTTGCTTGCTGGTATTGGCATTGGTAGTGCAGGAGTTAGAGAGATGCATAATAGGAATGGCAGTGAAGTACTGAAGTAACGCCACCCTCCACCCCCACCCTGCAGAGACTGACAGGCGTTGGGGGTGTGCCTTTGGGCTGTTGGTCATAACACTCACGCCATTCCACCTCACCCCACCCTGCAGACACCGACAGATGTCACAATGTGCCTTGAAGTCTTTGGCCCTTAAGCTCTCCCCATTCCATAAGGAAATACAAACATATGAAATTTCCAGCAGAAACAGGCCTCATGGTCTATCAAGTCTGCTCAAGTGTGCAGCTAGTCCCTCATCATGCAGCTGCCCCTCCCGTCAACCCCTTCCCATCTCCTTTCCCCTTACCTTGTCCCAACCCCTCTTAAAACTACCCACCATGTTACAGGACACCATCTCATTTGGTAAGGTGTTCCATTTGTCCACCACTCTTTCTGTAAAAACACTTCTCTTCATCTCCCTCTTGAATCTTCCCCCCTTCAATCTCATCCCATGCCCTCTCATGTTCCTCCCCTTTCTCATCTGAAAAATCCCTTCTGTGTTGGTCTTTTTATTCCCTTCAGATGTTTAAAGGTCTCAATCATATCCCCCTATCCCTCCTCTCCTCCAGTGAATAAATATTCAACTCTTCCAACCTGTCCTCGTAGGGCTTGCTGTCCAATCCCTGGATCATCTTTGTGGCTCTTTGCTGCACCCCCTCCAACAATCTGATGTTCTTCCTCAGGAATGGGTGCCACAACTGCATGCAATACTCTAGGTGGGGTCTGACCAATGACCTATACAGGGGCAGGATAACCTCCCTCCTTCTGGAGGAGATCCCTCTTGCAATACACCCCAGCATTTTGTTGGCTTTTGCTGCCACCTTCCTGCATTGAGCAGAGTTGTTCAGGCTCCCCATAATGATCACTCCTAGGTCCTTCTCCTCTGTGGAGCTCCCCAACTGTACCACACTCAAGTGATAATCCCTTCCCTAGTTCCTGGCTCTGACGTGCATAACCTTGCACTTCTTGGCATTGAACCCTAACTGCCATGTTTCTGCCCACTCCTGCAGCTTAGTCAAGTCCTCCTGTAATCCCTTCAACCCCTCTGTGTCATCAACCACAGCTCCCATCTTGGTATCATCTGCGAACAGACTAATCTTTCTCTGCATCCCTTGTGAGATATCTGCAATAAAAATCCCAAACAGCACCAGTCCCAGTATCAATCTCTGTGGTACCCCGCTCTTTGCCGCTCTCGGTGATGAGAGGTCCCCCACCACCACCACCCTTTGTTGCCTTCCCCTTAGCCAGTTTATGATCCATTTCACCATTTCTGGTCCCGCCCCCACATATTCCAGTTTCCCCCACAACCTCCCATGTGGCACTGAATCAAAGGCCTTGCTGAAGTCCAAATCCAGGACATCCACTGCATGGCCCTTGTCTAGTTCCCATGTCACCCAATCGTAGTACTCTACAAGGTTTGTCTGGCAGGATCTGCCCGCTATAAATCTGTGCTGTTGACCATCCTGGACACCATTGTCCTCTAAGAAGCTCTCTAGCCTCTCTTTTAGTATGGTCTCCATGAGCTTTCCCACGATCAATGTGAGGCTCACTGGCCTATAGTTTTCTGGTTCATCCTTTGGGCCCCTTTTGTGGATGGGCACCACATGGGCCATTCTCCAGTCCTGTGGTACACATCCCATGTCCAGGGAGGTATTAAACAGGTTAGCCAGTGGCCCCACCAGGACCTCTGCCAACTCCCTTAGTACTCTAGGGTGAATGCCATCAGGTCCAGGTGCTTTGTCCACCCTTAATGCCCTCAACCCATCTAGTACCCTGCTTTCTTTAATCCCTACATCTGTCATCCCTTCCCCTCCCAGCCCCCCCTCACCTGGGGTATCTGTCTCCCCTTCTCCTGCATGAATACAGAACAGAAGTATTTGTTCAGTGCCTCGGCCTGCTCTGCCCCTTTCTCCACCCACCCCCGTCCTTCTTAATCCTCACCAGCTGATCCTTGCCCTTTCTTCTCTCTCTGATGCAGTGGAAGAAGTCTTTTACTCCATGTTTGATTCCCTGTGCCAGTCTCAGCTTCCTGGATGCCTTGGCCACCCTGACCAGTCTGGTAACCTCCTTGGTCTTCTCCATGTACGTATACTTCTCTTCACCCCTCTCTGATTTCCTGTACTTTCAAAATGCTGCCCTCTTGGCCCTCACCCCTTCCATAACCTCCTGTGTCAGTCAACGGGGTTTCTTTGCCCTTCCCTTCTTGCTTTTCTTCCTAGTGCAAGACTCTGTTTCCTCTGCCAGCCCTTCCTTTATGATGTCCCATTTCTGGTCTGCATCCATGTGTGGCTGCATTACTGCCAGGTGCTTGCCCAAAATTTCCCCTTCTTCTTAAAGTCTGCCCCCCTAAACTCAATCACCCTTGTACCTGTGCCCCGGTTTCCCTCCCCATGTTGAGCATGAACCACACTGAATACTGGTCACTTCCAGCCAGTCGTTCCTCCACTTCAAGATTCCTTATAGCTTCCCTGTTATCCAGTACAAGGTCCAGAGTCCTTTCTAACTGTGTCAGCCCCTGGATCAGCTGTGTTAGAAAGCTGTCTTGAAATGCTTTTGCAGGACCCACTCCCTTGCACTCGTGGTGGATGGGATGCCCCACTCCATGCCCGGTAGGTTGAAGTCCCCCACCACCACTGCGCTCACCTTCCTGCAGACCCTTCTAATTTGTTCAACTAATTCTCTATCCAGGTCAATCCCTTGAGCTGGTGGCCTGTACACCACCCCCATCCTCACTGTCCTATTTTTTTGCATCTTGGAACTACATCCATAGTGCTTCTGTCCTCCTCGCCTCCCCTTCCTCCCTTACACACTTTATCCCCTCCTTTACATAGATCAGCACTCACTCCCCCATTCCCCTTAGCCCTATCCTTTCTGAATAACCTGAAGCCCGGGATCATCATATTCCAGTCCTGGTACTGGGTGGCCCATGTTTCCATGATGGCCAGAATGTCCACTCCCTCTACCGCCAAGAGAGCCTGTAACTCCGCTGTTCTATTCCTTAGACTTCTTGCATTAAGTGAGACCACCCTCCAGTGTGTCTCCTCCCTTTCCTTATGCCTATTCTTCCCCCCTTATCCCTCCCTGTGCCGCTACCCCACTGCCTTTACCCATAACTATTTGTTTATTTTATTCAAAAAGATTTCACCAGGAAAGACAACATGAGCTGCAAGCAGCTTGTTTCCAGAAACGTCTGGGGGGGGTGGGTTGTTACATAGTGTGGGGAGCAAGTAGAACAAAATCAGGCGATATACAACCAGGTAAGTAAACAGGCTACTATACAGGCAGATACTATACACGAAAAGTATGCATACAAAACAGTGGATTACTATACTAGACAGATAGCTGAAGCATACAAGACAATACCTATTCCATATAGGGCATAGACATCAGGGCACAAACATAACTAGGAAAGGTATAGACGAGCTGCAGGAGTACACCTTAAAGTGATGGGGGGGACAAACTGGGTATTGGGGAAGTGCTTATGTATTCTAGCTAGACGTACTGAGAGGTGATAAGAATGGCTGGGGAGGGAAGGCATAGACACTGGGAACACTGTGACAGTATAAGGGCCCAGAAAATGAGTTGGGGAGGAAAGGCGATGTACCAGGAGCCACGCCCTTCAGATGTTGAGAATCCCACAGGGGAGGAGGACCCAGAAAGGGGAGTGAGGGAGGAAGAGAGACATGCTGAAAACAGCCTCCCTCCAGGATGTAGAGAACCCTACGAGGAGACAGGCCCAGCATTGAATGTAGGGAAGGGGGGGAAGAGAGGTAAGGGAGGAAGGAGAGACATGCCGAGAGCAACCTCCCTCCAGGATGCAGAGAACCCTGCAAGTGGATAGGCCTTGCCTTGAGTGTAGGGAGAGGAGGGGAAGGGGAGAGGTGGGGAGGGGAAAGACATGATGAGAACAACCTCCCTCCAGGATGTAGAGAACCCTGTGAGGGGAAAGGCCCAGCATTGAGTGTGGGGATAGGCGGGGGGGGAGGCCTGGGGAGAAGAAAGACATGTCGAGAACAACCACTCTCCAGGAAGCAGAGAACCCTGCAATAACTGAGGGGGGGTGAGCTTACTAGGCTCCCCTTTCTGGATCCCTTTCCTATCAGCGCTCCCCTCGCCACTCCCCCTCCTAGTTTAAATCCACCTTTGTTGACATATACCCCTCTATTCCCTGTTTTAGTACTCCCTTCCCCTCCCTGCTCAAATGTAACTTGTCCCCTGCATATAGGCCACTATTGCCCCAGGTCCTGCCCCAGTCTGACACTAATCCGAACTCCCTTGTACAGTACCAATCCCTCAGCTGCTCATTGAACTCCTCTATCCTTTTTTTCTTTACTGTACTCACACATGGTACTAGGAGTAGACAATGCCACTGATCCCCCACCTCCTCACACTGCCTACCCACTCCTCGAAACTCCCATTTGCTACCTCTACTGTCTCACCCGCCAAGTCATTTGTACCCACATGCATCACTATGTGAGGTTTCACCCTTCCCCTCTATGTGCACTTGAGAAGTGCCTTCCCCTCCTTGCTCGCGGTCAGCCCTGGAATAGCCTCGACCCAGATGTGACTGTGCCTTTCTCCCCTTCCGCCCCATCTGACCCCTTTCAGTATAGAATCTCCCAGCACTAGTACCCCCATCTTATTGCCCTGTAACCCCCTCCTCCTGTTTTCGCTACCCACATTTCCAGTGTCCACACTGCCCTGCTCTTTATTACCTCTATCTGCACCATTTGCAACTCCTACATCTTCCCCTCGTTCCTGCCGCTCCCTCTGCCTCTACCCTGCTCTTCCCCTCCTCCTTCTTCCTTTTCCAGCCTGACTCCTGGGCCTTCACTACCCTTCTTCTCCCTTCCCCCTACAATCTTCAACACCTCCACTACTGCCTCTGATGCCAACACTGCAAACCTATTACTTGCTACCCCCACAGTGGTGCCCATCTCCTCCTTCCTCCTGCCCTGAGCCTTCCCTCCACTTACTGCTCCCCTGCTCTCCTCACCCCACCCCCTCCCTACATCTTCATGGGATTTAGCCCTACTGTTCCTCCTCTGCTTCTCCCAGCTACTCCTCTCCAGGATCCCTCCTGCCCCAACCCCTCACCTTCTCCAGCTCCCTCCAGAGCCCCTGTACCTCCTCTCCCAGTCCCTCAGCCTGTAACAAATTGGACAACCTCCCAGTTTCTATAGTATGATCATCCAAACAGCTGCCCCACAACCACTGCACCCCACTATCCTCCCTGTGCCTGCCCCCTCACTCCCTGGTGCCCCCCATTCCAACCACTATTCTAATGTCTCCTGCCACCCTAATTGGAGGGGTAGAGGTAGGGAAGTGAGGTGGGGGGCATGACAGCACCATGGGAGAGGACGGTGGGTCAGTGAAGTGCAAGGTCAGGGCTACCCAGTGAAACAGTAATAGGGTTAAGAAGTGCTAGAGGGTAAATGCAGACTATGGCAATGGGATTACTGATTTGAGGTGGGATTTAGTCGGGGCAGGTGCAGGTACCCATGGTGAGAAGGTGTTGGTGCAGTTTGTGTTTAAAAGAGCCAATCATTGCTGCATCACAGATGTCCTGAGGTAGCGCATATGTCTAGACAGGGGCACGGTATGAGAAACCCCACTGAGCCAAGGTAGTGTGGCATCTTGGCGCATGGAATACCTGAGAGGCAGTGCTTCTGGTTTGGTTTGTGCTCCGAAAAGGATCAGTAGGTTCTGTACTCCTGGTGGTAGAAGGTTTAAGGAGGCTTTTTGGCAAGGAGGCAGGTTTGATACCTGATTCTTCCACTGAGCTGTAGACATCCAGCCATGGTATAGAGGTCACAGGTGTGTGTGAGTTTAGCAGCACCTGTGAGGAGACAGCAGGCTTTATTCATTGCAGTTGAGATGCGGCAGAGGGCTGTGTCTGTTACAGATCCACAGATCACCAGCCCATAATTGATGAGTGAGACGATTGAGCTATTGATGGCAGTGCTCAGGGCTTTGTGTGTGAGACAGTGCCTGTGCCGATGCAGGATCTCGATTCTGGTATTGATGGCCCTTGTAGTAATGTCGATGTGCTTGGCATATGAGAGGGTGGAATCGATAGTGATGCCTAGGTATCTGAAGTGCCAAATAAGTTTGAGAGTGGCACCCCCAACATTCATAATTGCAAGTGGGAAGGCTCTGTGTTTGCTTTGTGGGGTGGAGAACATCATGGTCTTGGTCTTTTTATAATTCATGAACAGTCTATGGTCCTTAAACCACTGCTCCATGGATGCAAAGCCATTTTGTAGATCTGCCTTCAGATGTTCAGGGTGTTGGCTGCTGGTGAATAAGGTCGCATCATCTGCATAAAGGAGCATTTGACATGAGCTAGAGGTCGGGAGGTTATTTAAGAATAAGCTGAACAGCAGTGGTCTTAATATGGATCCTTGCGGTATACCAGATCTGACAGGTCTGCTGTCAGAGATCACATCCCCGATCCAAACCTGCTGATAGCAGTTGCTCAGGCAGCTAGTGAACTAGCCCAAAGTTTCAGAGGACAGCCCAATGTTGGCCAGTTGTTTGAGGAGGAGCCCATGATGCACCGTATCAAATGCCTTTGCTAGATCAATGAATGTGGCTCCTACCAGGAGGCTTTAATCTAATGCGTGGTGGATGTATCCTGTAAATTCTAGCAAGGCCGTAATGGTGCTGTGGCCACCCCTGAACCCATGCTGTTCAGGACACAGTAGTTGATGATGGTTGAGGTACTTCACAAGTTGATCGGCCACGATCTGCTTTAGGGCCTTGGAGAGCAGGGGGAGTATCGAGATTGGTCTATAGTTATTGTGCGGAGACCGATCACCACTTTTGTGCACCAGGGTAACTGTCGCAGATTTCCAGCATTGAGGGAGTTGTGAGTGACAGAGCGAGAGGTTTATAATTTACGTCAGTGGGCTAAGAACTTCCTCAAGTGCCAGGTTAACAAATTTTAGGTCTAGGGAGTCCCCACTGTGTCTTGACTTCCCAAGTACCTTTTCCAGGTATTTTCCGGCATCTGCATCACAGACTACTTTGAAGTGAAATAATGGTTGGTCATGGGGAGGCAATTGTTTCCCTTGTGGGTCATTTGTGGTGAGGGGATTGAAGAAGTTAGCAGGGAACACGCTGCTTAGGTCCATGAAGGAATGATTCAGGGAACTGTCAATGAGAAGACGGTCCAAGGATGGTGCCCCATCGATTGTGAGCATAGCTGGAGCATTTATGGGGTCTTTCCCAGTGATGTCATTGAGGTTGTCCCAAAAGGATTTGCTGCTATTCCACGAACTGGTGAGGGCTTCTTTGTAGTAGGTGCTTTTTGCAAGATGGATGGCTTTCGTGCAGTCATTTCATACTTGTTTGTACCATTGGATGTTTGCTGCTCAGCCATGTGCTTGTGTCACTTGCCAGAGAGGATCTCTTGAGGAGAGTTGCTCTAGCAGATCCGGAGTAACCAAGGGGTTGTAGTGTCCTTTGACCGATCTTGTTTTTATTGGGCCGTGCTTGTCATAGACAAAATTGAATTTGGTTATGAAGAGGTCATGAGATACATCCATGTCCTTGGCTTCATACAGGTCAGACCAGTCTTGGTACTTGAGGTCTGTTTTGAGTTGTTGTAGATAGCCTTTTAGAAGGACACGGCTTGATATATTTCTGGCAGGAGGTTTGCTGTAGTTGTTATTCCTGGTGCATGTGACAGGGAAGTGGTCGCTCAGAGAGTCTGGGAGTACAGTAATATTGTTACTATGTGCAGGACGGTTAGTGAGTATCCAATCCAGCAGGTGTTGGTACCAGTTTTGTAATTGACTCTTGTTGGAGATTCTATCATTTGGGAGAAGTGTATGGCAGACGAGGTATCCTTGATACTGGCAGATGATTGGGAGATCCAGTTGATGCTGAAGTTACCTAGAAGTATAATTTCTGTGTTGAGGCCGAGGGTACTGATATAGTCCAAAAGGTTGCCGGTGCCAGCTGTGGTCTGTTTAGGTGGGATGTATACTGAGAGCAGGGTGAGCACTCTATTGTGTGCACCTAGCATCCATTTGACGGCTAGTGCTTCTAGGTTGTCACACATGCTGGGGAAGAGCAGGTCATGACCCTGCGGCTAGTCTTTGGTGTATATGACACAGCCACCACCTCTTTTTGAGAGGTGGTCCTGCCTAAACAGAGTATAGCCAGGAGTGTGATGACAGTATCTGGTATCTTAGGGGAAAGCCAGGATTCCACTACATACAGCACGGGTTATGTCAAGATACCCACAGTTTCAGGTTGTCCATCTTGGAAGAATGCTACATATGTTTATTGAGGCCAACCTAAGCCCAGCTGATTTTTGTGACTGTGCACGTGAACCATGGGGAGGACCTGGGTTTGGATGTATATTGCTTGAAAGTAGCAGTAGGAGAAGAAGCAGTCAAGGGAGATGGTCCAGAAGAAGTTTGTCAGTTCGGGACCGTGATCTCTTGCTTGGTGGTCTTGATAATGTGGATCCAAAGTGAGTAACATATCCATGGAGGAAAGGAACTATAGGAAGGTCAGTGACTTGGTGTGATCACTCCCAGGGCAGGAAGGGTTTTTGCTGACTATAGCTGATCTCTATGTGATAGGATGAGGTCATGGATCCACAGGCATTTAGTGCTACCCTCGGGTGGTAGAAATGACCATTTTGGTTGGATGCAGTACACGGGTATCCCAGGAGGCAAATATAATAGAGTAGGATTACACCTTCTACAATCCTGATGGCTGGAGGCGGCATTGTCGGGTACTTTGCTTGGCGAGGTAATGCAATTGGTAGGGGTAAGGTAGCAATTACTGCTTGGATTAATAGTGTTATTTTCAGAGATTATGGGTCTAGCCTGCCGATACAAGTAGGAGCAAGATATTTTTGAATGGATACAGTCATCAGAACAGTAGTTGAGGTAGTTATGCACCCCTTGTGGCTGGTAGTAAAGTATAATCAGCAAGTGGAAAAACTTACACTTAGTCACATGATCCCCATGAATTACAACAGGCAGACAACCCAAGAGTTGAAGATGTAGCCGTCTAGTGGCTAGAAGTTATAAGCTGCAAATGGAAAAGTCAATACTCAAAAAAAAGACAAAAAAATACAGTACGATTGCTACTTACTGCATGTAACTTTATTCCGTAAACCACTGTTATAGTATTCCGTAAACCACTGTTATAGTGTGTTCTTTTGTTATCTGTATTGCACCTGTATGTTACCACTGTTGTATCTCACACTGTAACCATGTCTACCTTCCCTGTGACGAGGTGCCATTGTAAATGAGTCCCTGACTCAAAGGTTGTAAATCCAACTTTCAAAAATAAAATAAAAATAAAAGTTTCAAATTCCAATACAAGAGCAATTAAAATGTTATAATGTAAGAGATGAGAAGAAAGAACAGGCAGTAGAGCAATTCAAAATCAAGCCCAGATGGTGTGTCCAAAAGGCAGGGAGCAATAGTCCAAAGTGGACTAAGGAGCCAGCCAATGAGAGGCAGTGAAGACGGGAAGCTGTCCAATCAGTGGTTGCGGCAGGTCTAGAGGAGGAGTGGAGCTGAAACAGTTCAGGGAGCTGTACCTTATGGATTCTGCTCTGGCCAGAAGTAGAGGGAACTGCGGCTGATGCTATGCCATGTTCCTAACTGGAGAGCAGCTTCAGTGCGCAGCCTGGTCCGAGGCACACCACATTATGGATTCTGCACCGGCCAGGAGTAGAGGGGACAACGACTGATGCTATGCCATGTCCCAGACTGGAGATCAGCTTTGGTGCTCCAGCCTGGTCAAAGGCACACCACCTTATGGATTCTGCATCGGCCAGCTATTAGCTTTAGAAGTTAGTTCATATGGGCAGTTTACAGCTCCCCAAGCTCCTTCCTCACAGCCTTCAAGCCCAACTCCCAGTGGCTTTCCAGTATTTAAGAAAGGCTGATGGGGGCGCTTTTTACTCCAGCCAGCAACAGCCCTCCTGAAAATCAGTTACAGAGTTTAAAGAAAGCTTTAAGCCGCTCCCAAACCAACAGCAAACTCACAAAAAAATCAGTTACAGAGTTAAAAAAATATTTAAGCTAATCTCAAATCAACAGCAAAACTCACCCTCATCTCTCTCCCGACAACAAGCAGAATGAGCAGACAAAATGGTCCTGTGAACATTTAAATAGAGGTTCAAACTGAATTCCAAACAAACCTGATTGGCTGCTCTGTCTCTGGGCGAAGAATCCCTTCCCCCCAGCCAGCAACAGTCCTCCTGAAAATCAGTTAGAGTTTAAAGAAAGCTTTATGATGCTCCCATACCAACAGCAAACTCACAAAAAATCAGTTACAGAGTTAAATAAAGATTTAAACTAATCTCAACCCCACAGCAAACTCACACAAAAATCAGTTACAGACTTAAATAAAAATTTAAGCTAATCCCAAATCAACAGCAAAACTCACCCTCCTCCCTCTCTGCACAACAAGCAGAATGAGCAGACGAAATGGTCCTGTGAACATTTAAACAGAGGTTCAAACTGAATTCCAAACAAACCTGATTGGCTGCTCTGTCTCTGTGCGAAGAATTCCTTCTCCCAGCCAGCCAGCAACAGTCCTCCTGAAAATCAGTTACAGAGTTTAAAGAAAGCTTTAAGATGCTCCTAAATCAACAGCAAACTCCAGCCAACAACAGTCCTCCTGAAAATCAGTTACAGAGTTTAAAGAATGTTTTAAGCTGCTCCCAAACCAACAACAAACTCACAAAAAATCAGTTACAGAGTTAAATAAAGATTTAAACTAATCCCAAACCCACAGCAAATTCACAAAAAAATCAGTTACAGAGTTAAATAAAGATTTAAACTAATCCCAAATCAACACCATCAATAAGCTAAGATGGGAGCAATATAGGAGCATGGGGTGAATGTTAGGGCCAAAGGCCCCAAGGCACACCTCAATGCCTGTCAGAGGCTGCAGAGTGGGGGTGGAATGGCATGAGTATTACTGCCGATGACCCCAAGTCACACCTGAATGCCTGTCAGTCTGTACAGGGTTTGCGTTATGGTTGGAAACCCTTACTTGCCGGGCGTTTGTTCATATTTTCACTCCAGATTTTCAACATGGGCTTTTTGGTAACCCCCCCCCCCCATGAACAGTGGCAGTATCATTTCGTTATTCAATCCCAAAGGTGATTTCACACACGCGAGTGTGCCATTCGGTGCCACAGGTGTGAAAACACATTTTGGGCAGGATGTGAAAAATGACAGCTGTACTGATCATGAGGAGGTGTAAGAAATGGCAATGTTGACAATCTGGGGTGAAAATATGAAAATTTGGCAAAGTTACGAGTGTGTGGAGAAACTGCGCAACGCATGTTTGTAACGCAGTCATTATTTAGAATGTTTTCACCAAATTTTCAACATGGCCTTTCTGGGACCTCCCCTCATGAACAGTGGCACTACGATTTTGTTAATCTGTCCCAAAAGTAGATTTTGCACAGCGACCATGCCATTCTGCACCACTGGTGCAAAAGCACATTTCAGGAAGGATGCAAAAAATGACAGCTGTACTGTTCATAAAGGGGTGTGACAAAATGACAGTGTTGGAAATTTTGAGTGAAAATATTAAAAATTGATGAAGTTATGAGTGTGCGTAGAAACTGCACAACAGACGCTCATATCGCAGCAGTTTTTTGGAGTTTTTTCACCAAATTTGCAACGAGGGCTTTTTGGAACCCCACTTCATGAACAGTGACACTGTCATTTCATTAATTGGTCCCAAAAGGCGATTCCGCACAGTGACCACGAAATTACCTTTTGGGACCGAAAAACGGAATGACAGTGTGTGTGTTCACAAGGTGGGGTCCAACAACCCCTTGTCAAACATTTGGGACCAAAACTCCAAAAATTGGCTGAGATAGCAAGTAAGCATCAAGCCACGATGAAGGTAGCATCTAAGTAGCATTAATCACCGACAGAGTAGGCTCTACGGTGGATTAATGCCGGGAGTCTTCAACCACCCAGCGGGCATTAATCACCCGTAAGCCCATGTTGAAATTAGTTAATACTCTGTACATGGCAAGTGCAACAGAGATTGTGGTAATATTGTTGACCTTCAGAGCACACTCCGCCACGAGCTTTAGAGTAAGTATCTTGCTCCACGCCTGCTGCACTTCGTGGTCTCTGACAGGCATGCTGGAGAGACGTGCGTGTTCGCGTTCCACGGCACACTACTATTTATATAGTGTGTAGTGCTTTGACAACATGTCCCGCGGCCACTGACCCACTGTGAAAGACCTGCCAACAGTCCCATTTTCTGAATCGCCGCGAGCCGTTTTCCGGTTTCTTCGTTGCTCTGCTATCACACTGCTGCATTGCCACGCTCCATCATGGGGCAGTTACATTACCAGAGGACCCGCTCGGTGCGCTGCATCTCAGCGATGGGTGTATTACTGGTCATCCACTACCGCCATCTACAGGTATTGAAAGCACTATTCACCCCCTATATCTATCTTGCGCACTCACAATAGCAGGCGCACTCCTTCTCACCCACATACACTAGCAGGGGATCTCTACCTCACCATTGATGTTGCCCAGGTAGTGCTTCAGATTGTGGCGACTTCTGGTAGCGCAGAAGTGGGCTCTAATGGTTACAAACTTGTTTGATGTCTACCCTGTCCATTGTCGGTGATGTGCTGCACTGCGTGGCTGCTTCTGGAAGGGCGCCAGTGGGCTCTACTGGTGGATTAATCACTGCTCGTTTTGCATCATGTGATGCATTTCAACCACTCTCTGCTCTCCATTTCGGTATGCTTTTGTATCCCATGTTACAATGGGGAATTAATGCATGGTTGGGATCATTGTGGCACGAGGCTGCAGGCTGAGTGCCTACAATGGCCCAACCAGGCATTAATTCCCCCATCAGATGCCACCTTCGGAGTGGTTTAATTTGCTTGTAACATGGCAAGTGCAAGGCTAGTATCAGTTAGATACTGTTTTACTTGGTATTCAACACAAATGAGCACAGCTACTTATTTCACGTCCACTATTATGGTTCAGGTTTGTTACTTTTTTAAGCCTGTATCTAACTGGAAGTGTGAGCATGCACGTTGCATGGCAGACATCCAGCAATGTTGTGACTACCAATTTCTCAGTCATTTCAACTGTGCTCTAACTATCAACCTAGCGATAAATTAGTGCTGCACACGGACAATTTGCCACTTGTACTTGGCTACTGTATTGCTGTCCGTCCGTTTCCATGTCAGACTCATGCCAAGCTGGATTGTGGGCACACTTTCTTGGGTGCATATTTTGCTATACTATTACACCGACAACACTATTGTATCATTGTTCTAAACCACAACACTGACTTTTCCGACCAATAGATGGCGCTTTCAGAACACCTCGGCACTTCTGTACTTTTTCGTAATCATGTCTTTCCTGGCACCATACTTTTCCATCACTATTCTACTGCCACTATGACTATGTGATTTGGGTACCTCACCATGCAGTACACACCACACTTTCTCCTTACATAGATATATGACCTCCCACTCCACTGTTTGTGGAGTCATTTAGTATTGCAGCACTGACTCCAACAGTGCCTTTTGGCTGAAGCCTGAATCATTATTCTGACCTATAGGTTGCACTTTTAAAAATTCACATAACTTCTTTTGCTCTTGTACCAGCTGACACCCTTGCACCTATCATCTTTCTTCCCTGCACTCCTGGTATTTTTGCCATGTTACAACCTAAGTTGAAACCCCCCATTGACTGCTATTATAAGGCTTACCGTCATTTCTTCAGTTCCTGGTTGGTCTTTACAGAGTGCAGACGTGTTCCTGGTCCACAGAAGATTGGTGCTTCTGACCTCCAGAGGTAGGTATGGGTGAGAGGGGTGCGGGGAGGTGAGGTGCACAGAGGAGGGTGCGGTTGGGAAAGGGGGACAGCAGGAATGACGAGGGACCAGTTTCTTTTTTCAGGTTTAAAAAAAAGGAGGTTGGGGGACTGTTTTCTTTTCTACAGGTGAAATGATAACAAAACAGATTTTGGCATGCTGGAGTGGGTTCCCGGTGTGCCAGAGTACTGGAGGGGGGGGGTCAATACTGACCCAGGGATTGGGCACCTAGAGGTTGGCTGAGAACATAGGGGCATGAGGAGGCAGTGCATCCAACACCGAGAGTGGGCATCCTGGTATCAGAAACATCAAAGAAGTATTTTTTGGCATATTGAGGTGGGCTCCCAGTGTGCCTCATTAATTGGGGAAGGGGGGATACATGCTGACACAGGGATTGAGCACCCCAATGTCAGCAGGGCATGGAGAATGGAGGGTGTGGGATGGGCAGCAGCAGTGGGAGGGAGTGGGAGGGTTTATGCCAGTGCGGGAAATGGAGGCTGTGGGGAAGGCAGCAGCAGTGGGAGGGAGTGGGAGGGTTTCATTATATGCCAGTGCAATGGGGAACGGAGGGTACGGGGTGGGCAGCAGCAGTGGGAGGGAGCTAACATTTAAATTTGTTGTCCTACTATGTGCCTGGTTGGGAGGAAGGTGGGAGCTGCCGCTGCAATGACGAAACAGCCCTTGATTGCAGCGGCAGATTTCTTTCAAGTGCGGCGCTTGCTCTGAAACTGCCATCATTGGCAGCTTCAGCATTAATTGGTGACTGAGGGACGTGCCCATTAAAGCATCCACAGCATTGGCCACAACACTGCCACACACCTGCAGTGCTCTACTATCTCACTATGTTTCTTGTGCGCTGTGCATGCAAGCAAACATAAAAAGCACAAGAGCCAGGCTGATTATCATCAAAATCATCTGCTGCGAAGAAAAGCCATACAGAAAAGTATTTTGAGTCCTCCCACTCACCTAAAAATGAAAGGCCAGGGAGTGGTTCACAAGAAAGTCCTGATGATGGTGTGCCTTCTTTGCAGGATATAAAACAGATAAGAAAATGTTTCAAATTCTTTGAAAATGCAGACATAACTGAATCAAAGGTTGACTCATACTGCACCCCACTAGAGGGTGAGAGCGAGCCAGACCTAGGGGGTGAAGCAACTTCTCCTGAACAAGGAGAGTGAGGAGGACATTAATTAAAATTCAAAGCCGATGTAAGAGTATTCCTCTTATTCATCATTTTTCAGAGAAATGGGAGAAGTGCTGAATTTGCACACAATGGAACAAAGGAAACAGAAGCTGACGAAGAGGAAGTTCAGTTCATGAGTATGTTGGGTATAAATTTGGCAAAGCAAATTGCACTTCCCATACATAAGGCTTTAAAAAACAAACAAACCAAGAAATATTTTAGACAACTTTAAGCAAACTGATGGGATGCTTCCTGGTAAAGTGGGGTATGGACTCAAAGTCAAAATGTAAATCTAAAAAATAAAGCATTCACCACTAACCATATCACAAGATACTGCCAGTGTAATAATTTATTAATGTAGGTTGTTCAGTTGTTAATATCCACTAAAAAGTATAGCCCTTTGTACTACTGAATCTATGATCATTCTGTGAAACTTTATTCAGGCAAATAAAGGGTTACAATCAGTGCCCCAGGTGGACATTTTGTTAAACCTCTGCTCAAGGGATGCCTACAGTAAGTAGGCTGTTTCTTTTCTCCTCTTGTTGAAAAGTTTACCAAGCTGTCCTAGTGGTTGTAAACAGATTAATACACGCTTAAAATGAAGAAATATTACTAGTCAACAAGACCACGTGTGTTTAAAGTCCATAGGTTTCATACTTTTTAAAGGACTGCCTAAGTATTTTCCTGGCAACATGTAAGCTGAAGTAACTATGTCAGTGTTGTGTGAACAGAATGTCTTCTAGGCCAAATTTTGGTGGCAGACTGGTAATGTTATTTATATTTTGTTCTGCGAGGGACAAACTACTGTTCTGTGCAGCAGCTTGCAGCTTGTGCTTTTTTTTATTTGATTTTACAGATACATTTTTTAGTATGGCTTTACTTACAGTAACTTGAACTGAAAGTAGTCCATTGTTGTTGGTACTGAATTTAGAAAGAGAAACAATACAGGATTTGTGCAAAAGAAGCCATTTTGCAATGGGGGGGGGTATCATAAGTTGCTTTATGGTAAGATAGAATTCTGTTGGTTACTGTATTTTTATCTAAATTACTTTGCAATCATAGGTTACTTTCCTTCATATCTAAGTCTGCAGAGGTTCATAATGCTGATTGTAACATGGCAAAAATACCAGAAGTGCAGGGATGAAAGACGATAGGTGCATGGGCGTCAGCTGGTACAAAAGCAACATGGCATTTAGGGCGATAACGCCATGTTGAGAGCATAATGTGCTAAGAAAGGCATGGTGCAATGTGTCCAGAGGCGAGAGGGTCGACCAACAGGGTGGCGCGAGTAACACAGAGGATGAAACCGAAGTGACAGCAGCAGCAGAGATAGTAGACAGAACACTGTGTTCCGGAGTGCTGCAAGTGTCAAGTATTGTACAGATCAGACAAAGAAGGGGCAATTGTCGTGTTTCATACCCACCCACTCAGTTGACAGAGTAGAAGCGGCAGCACAAAACAACACAGCTCTGCTATGCACAAGTCAGTCGAGGTGCGGCACACAGCAGAGTAGAAAGCGACATAGATATCTGATGTGGTGCTCCGTAGTCTGTGGACTCCTTCAGTATTGCAGGATTGAGTGCAAGAGTGGCTGTCGCCTGAAGCAGTAATTAATATTTGGAGCTATAGATCCCGGTTTTAAAGAGCCACATAAGTACAGATCAGCTAGAAATACACAAAAAGTTATGTGAGTGTTTAAAAGCACCACCTATAGGTTAGAATAATGATTCAGGCTTCAGCCAAAAGGCACTGTTGGAGTCAGTGCTGCAATACTAAAGGACTCCACAAACAGCGGAGCAGGAGATCATATATCTATGTAAGGAGAAAGTGTGGTGTGCACCGCGCAGCGAGGTACCATAATCACATAGTCATAGTGGCAGTAGAATAGTGGTGGAAAAGTGCGGTGCCAGTAAAGACACGATTCTGAAAAAGTACAGAAGTGCTGAGGTGTTCTGAAAGTGCACTTATTGGTCGGAAAAGCCAGTGCTGCGGTTTAGAGCAACGATACAACAGTGTTGTCAGTGTAGTAGTATAGCAAAATATGCACCCAAGAAAGTGTGCCCACAATCCAGCTCAGCATGAGTCTGACATGGAAACGGACGGACAGCAATACAGTAGCCAAGTACAAGTGGCAAGTTGTCTGGGTGCAGCACTAATTTATCGCTAGGTTGATAGTTAGAGCACAGTTGAAATGACTGAGAAATTGGTAGACACAACATTACTGGATGTCTGCCATACAATGTGCACTCTCACGCTTCCAGTTAGATACAGGCTTAAAAAGTAACAAACCTGAACCATAATAGTGGAAGTGAAATAAGCAGCTGTGCTCATTTGTGTTGAATGCCAACTAAAACAGTATCTAACTGATACTAGCCTTGCACTTGCCATGTTACAAGCGCATTAAGCCACTCCAAAGGTGGCATCCAATGGGGAATTAATGTATGGTTGGACCATTGTAGGCAATCAGCCTGCGGCCTCGTGCCACAACAGTACAAACCATGCAATATTTCCCCATTAGATGCCACCTTCGTTGTGGCTTAATGCTTACATGTACTTTACTGAACTATATCTGCTACAAATGTTGTGGTACAGCATGTAGCAGACTCATGGAAGCAAGGCAGGTGGATAAAATACTGCTTTGTGCAGCAGATTGCAATTTATGCCTTTTTATTTGATATTACAGAATAAATCATCTGTGTTTAATTTGGTGTGCCTTGCACAATTTATTGGGAAAGTGAGGTGTTCAAGCGGCAGGGAAAGAAAACCAGTGACAGTCTGTAGCACCTAGAACTGCATTCATGGCTCTCGGATCTAACATAAGCAGGAAAATCCTTACAAAATAGGTTATTTTGTGAGAAAAAAAAGTTTTACTATTGTGAGTCACAGGCACAAACATGGCATACATGCAGCTGACTGGTAGAAAAATCTACAATTTCAAGCTTAGAGAGTGCTTCTTCAGCGCTGTAACTCAACTCCTGCTATGCTGAGTATTGTTTCCTGTTGTAGCTGTGCACACAGATCATAGATCCTGAATGCCAGTCTCTGATTTCTATCCCTGGTTTCTGAGTTTGGTGTGAAATGGGACAATGAAATGCTACCCAATACATCATTATTTAAACTTTGGCTCAGTTAGAGGGAAGCAAAAGTAACTAACACTGTCTGCTAGGTATGCTAGTGAGACCATAGCCGAGCAAAGAAGCACTGCATTATCTGAAGCTGTATCCTTCGCCGTGTCAGTGAGTTTTGTATCTAAACAACATGCATCTGAGACAAGTTGACTCAGATACATCCATTGGTTTGATACATTTTCTGAGCCTCCTCCAGGTTTTCCTTGATTCCTTTCTCCTCTGCAATTAGGTTAGAATGTCCTGCTGTCTCCTTTGCCATCTCCTGCATGGCCTCATTCCATGTGGTATATACTAAGGTATCCAGAGCAGAAGAAGGACTTGGGACCCTTATGAACTGCTCCCCAGTTAACACTGGTAGTATTCCTGAGCCCTTGATCAGGCCACTGTTTTCCTGGTAGCAGCGGCTAGAGGAACCAGCCCGTAGCCGCACCTGCTTACTGCCATAAGGGGCCTCCTGTGCTGGCTCCTGAGCCCTTGATCGGGCCACTGTCTGCCCCGAAGCAGCAACAGCTGGAGGAACCAGCCAGCCACGTGCACCTTGCCTGTCCGCAAGGGAGCCTCCTGTGCTGGGTAAGTCTGATCAGTAATTCCAGAACGTAGCGAGAGCCCTGATTGGAGAATGACTCCCGGGATCGCTAGCGATTGGCTGCTGCCTTTATGGCTCTGCCTGCCATTGGCCCCACAGACTCACTGCTCCCTTCAGCTTGATTATGTGCCGTAGCCCGCCCATGTTTATACCCGATGTGAATTTTTGTTTATGTTGGGGATATGTACTGTTTAAATTCGATATTTTTTTCTACTCTAATTTTGTGTGGCAAAGTAACTGATGGGGAATGTTGAGGACGAACATAGTCATTTAATTGTTAAGAACCTGTGCATTGTGATTTGACCCTGTGTTCTGTACTGCATCTTTTGTCTAGGAAATCTCTACTTCTGCCCTTTTTCTCCTACTTCTTGCCAATTTTCTATCTGGGTAGGATGACACCTAACTAAAGTACAGCGCTGTCCGATGCTTCCCACAACCCTCCCCCCAGTCTTCTCCTGGCCTTTGTCTTACTCCTAGAAGCTGTATTCACACCCCACACCCTGATTTAGCCTATGATTTAATTTTTCTGCTCCCTTTATCCCAACTCCTTATATCTAAACCTCCCCAATCTGTTTTTTTCTTTCCAGCTCCTGAGCCATTGATCGGGCCACTGTCTGCCCCGAAACGGCAATGGCTGGAGGAACTAGCCAGCCGCGCGCACCTCACCTGCCTGCAAGGGAGCCTCCTGTGCTGGGTAACCTGATCAGTAATTCTGGAATGTAGTGAGATCCCTGATTGGAGAATGACTCCTGGGATCACTAGCAATTGGCTGCTGCCTTTACGGCTCTGCCTGCCATTGGCCCCACAGACTCACCGCTCCCTTCAGCTTGATTCTGTGCCATAGCCCGACCACGCTTATACCTGATGTGAATTTTTGTTTATGTTGGGGATATGTACTGTTTAAATTTGCTATTTTTTTCTTCTCTACTTTTGTGCGGCAAAGTTACTGATGGGGAATGTTGAGGACGAACATAGTCATTTAATTGTTAAGAACCTGTGCATTGTGATTTGACCCTGTGTTCTGTACTGCATCTTTTGTCGAGGAAATTTCTACCTCTGCCCTTTTTCTCCTACTTCTTGCAAAGTTTCTATCTGGGCAGGATGATGCCTAACTAAAGTACAGCGCTGTTTGAAACTTCCCACAACCCCCCCCCCCAGTCTTCTCCTGGCCTTTGTCTTACTCCTAGAAGCTGTATTCGCACCCCCGCACCCTGATTTAGCCTATGATTTAATTTTTCTGCTCCTTTATCCCAACTCCTATATCTAAACCTCCCAATCTGTTTTTCTTTCTTTCCAGCTCATGAGCCCTTGATCAGACCACCGCCTGCCCGATAACGGCTGGAACACAATAACCGCTTCGCACCTTGCCTGCCTGCAAGGGAGCCTCCTGTGCTGGGTAAGTCTGATCAGTAATTCTGGAGCGTGGAGAGCCCTGATTGGAGGCCGACTCCGGGCTTGCTAGCGATTGGCTGCTGCTCTACGCTGTCCTGCCATTGTCCCACAGACTCACCGCTCCTTCAGCTTGATTCTGTGCTCGTAGCCCGCCCACGCTTATACCTGATGTGAATTTTTGTTTATGTTGGGGATATGTACTGTTTAAATTCGCTATTTTTTTCTTCTCTACATTTGTGTGGCAAAGTTACTGATGGTAAATGTTGGGGACAAACATAGTCATTTAATTGTTAAGAACCTGTGCATTGTGATTTGACCCTGTGTTCTGTACTGCATCTTTTGTCTAGGAAATCTCTACCCCAACCCCTTTTCTCCTACTTCTTGGAAATTTTCTATCTGGGCAGGACATTACCTCACTAAAGTACAGCGTTGTCCGATACTTCCCACAACCCCCCGTCTTCTCCTGGCCTTTGTCTTACTCCTAGAAGCTGTATTCGCACCCTTTCGATTTAGCCTACAATTTAATTTTTGCTCCCTTTGTCCCAAATCCTATATCTAAACCTCCCCAATCTGTTTTTCTTTCCGGCTCCTGAGCCCTTGATCTGGCCACCATCTGCTCAAGGCGGCAATGGCTGGAGGAACAGCCAGCCAGCCACCCTCCTACCCACAAAGGAGCCTCCAGTGCTGAGTATGCCTGGTCAATAATTCCGGAACATAGTGAGAGTCCTGATTGGAGAACGACTCCCGGGATCACTAGCGATTGCCTGCTGCCTTTATGGCTCTGCCTGCCATTGGCCCCACAGACTCACCGCTCCCTTCAGCTTGATTCTGTGCTGTAGCCCACCCACGCTTATACCTGATGTGAATTTTCTTCCCATACTGCCTGCCCTGACCCCGGCCTCGGCCTGTATTAAATGCTCTTTCATTACTGAGCCAGACCAACCCATTATCGGCTGATTGGACGCTCTACGACCAGCCACGCCTATTGTTCTGGCTACTGTACCTGGAGCTTAGCTGTGTTAAAGGAGAGTGCTTTAGAGGCTTGCTGCCCTGGTACATATTCCTTGCTATTGGTGACATTTACCCCCTCAAAAAAAAAAGTCATACTCCATTAATGCCCAAAGAAGCTACCCTACACTACTAATTCTTGCACTGTTCATATTGCCAATTCCTAAACTGATCAAAAAACAAAATACAACTGTGGATAACTACAAGGATGTACTTCCCCCTAGCTCATTAAAGCAATCCAGAACAGAGACGTCTACCTCTTGGATATTTACTCACATAAACCAAACAGTACCAAGAAACCTTGTAATAATGCCGTTGTCCTTGTCGGCTCTAACTATTATATATGCATTATCTTTACCCACCTATGACAATACCCAAACAAAACCCTCTACTGAAGTACAAAACACAAATACAAGACATTACAATAAAAGATTTCTTAACAGGCTAAGCCAATACCTTAAAAAATTACTATTGCTTCTCTTACTCTGCTCTGGAAATGTTGAGCTAAATACAGGACCAGTTGCTCTTTTGGAAACCTCTGCAAATCTCCCCCAATATAAAGGGCATTAGCTTCCTACACATCAATGTATGTAGTGTGCTGAAAAAGCTGGACCAGATACAGACCTGGGCTATGCATACAGCCCCTAACTTCCTCATGATCTCAGAATCCTGGCTTAAACCATCGCTACTAGATAAATCCATTAACATTCCGGGCTACAATACATACCATTGTGATAGACCAACTAGAGGGGAAGGGGTCTTAATATATGCAAAGAGCAAATTTGCACTTACGGTCATAGATGTTACTATGAAGCCCAAAGAATTTGAATGTCTGACTCTTAAACTATCCCTTGCTAAGGAGAAATCACTTCTAATTATTGCCTGCTGCCGTCCTCCATCTGGTGGTATGGCTCTCCTTCCTCATCTCAAAAACATTACTGCCTCCACTAATACAGAGTGTATCATTCTAGGGGACCTTAACATGAATTGGAATGATGACAGTTCTAAAAGCTTGAACGACCTTTGCGACACTGTGGGATTGGTACAAATGACACCTGCAAACACTAGACCGAATAGAAAATTCCTGGAGCGTAGTTCCCTATTGGACCTTATGCTTGTAAGCAAGCCCCACAACATTTCACATGCAGGTGTGTTCTTCAATTATATAAGTGACCCCTGTGCTACTGCCTGTATTAGACACCCACTGTAATTAAACCAGACCACAAAATGTATACTGAGAAGTAGCATGAAAAAGTTCTCACAGAACAAATTTCTGGAAGACCTAAGCAGAATCAGATGGCAGGGCTTCTATCTAGCCTCCTCCATTAGCGAGGCATTCGATATCTTTCATAGCCTCCTAACTAAGCCAATCGATAAACATGCCCTGCTAAAGCTGATTAGATCTAACAAAAGATCCCCTGGGTGGTTCTCTTCTATTTTGAAGAAGGCACTTAGAGACAGGGATTACTGATGGAAAAGAGCGAGGAAATCACAACTGGAGGCAGACCGGTTAGCATTCCGTACGTCTAGAAATGCCTGCACTAAACTAACTAGGTCAGAAAAAGCTAGGTACTTCCAAGCTGAACTAGAAGCTAATAAAAACAACTCAGCCAAATTCTGGAACATACTTAGAGAAGTTGAAGGATACCTCACAGAATCATCTCTACAAGCCAAAATATTGTCCAATGGGCATACCTTTACTGACAGAGCCAAAATTCTTGGACAGCTAAACGATCACTTTGCCACTGCAGGACTTGCGTTTGATACCTCACCCATTAGTAAAATTACTCCTCAGGGTGACCCTGCTGTCGACCTTAGTAACACTACTAATCCTAACATACCCTATTCTCCTGTATTTACCTTCAATACAGTCACTTTTAAGCAGGTTGAGGACTTACTACTTTTGCTAGATACTAAAAAGAGCACAGGTGCAGACAACTTAGAACCATACTTTCTTAAACTTGGATATCATTACTTGACCGCCCCCATTACACATCTATTCAATTTGTCATTAATGTATGGAGAACTTTCCCAGCTGTGGAAAACTGCTCATATTCTACCTCTATTCAAGTCTGCAGACCCATGCGATCTGAACACTTATCGACCTATATCTATACTTCATGCACTATCGAAACCACTTGAAAAAATTGTTAATGCCCAATTAAGAGAACACTTGGATATGCATAACCTATTAAACCCTGCATAATCTGGCTTCAGAGCCAAACACAGTACGGTATCAGCACTTGTGAAAGTTACCACAGACTGGCAAACTGCACTAGACACTAAGAAACATGTGGTTGCTCTCTTCCTGGTCCTGAGCAAAGCTTTCGATACTGTGGAGCACAATATACTGCTTACGGCTCTGAACAGCCTTGAACTTAACACCTCTGCAATCAAATGGTTCTCTAACTACCTCACCACTAGACTGCAACAAGTCAACGCTGCAAGTGATCTGTCATCTCAAAAAACCCTTCTGCGAGGTGTTCCCCAAGGCTCCATATTAGGCCCAATCCTATTCGTAATTTATATCAATAACCTGGACAGTCACCTACAAGCAGCTAATATACACTTATTCGCAGACGATACTGTACTATATACTGTAAACCCCTCCTTAGACGTGGTACAGGAAAAGCTGCAGCAAGACTTTATTAAGCTCCAACACAATCTCATTAAACAGAAACTTCTCCTCAATGCCAAAAAAGTCTTCAGAAGGGTAACAGAGATTGATGTCAGTCCACAAGTAGATAAGGAACTGTCAGCAACAGAAAATGCAAAGAATCAGAAAAAGAAGTATAAGGATAAAGACCAACAGAAAAGAAAAAACAATTGGAAAGCCCATAATTATAGTGGAAAATACAGGGAGATACTGGAGCAACCACAGATCGATCAAGCTCTGACCCATGAGTGGTTAAAAAGAGGTGAATTTAGACCATGAGATGAAAGACTGATAATGGCAGCCCAAGATAGTGGGCTATGCACAAGATGGTTCACAAAATCCATAGAAAAAACAGGAGAAACAGACAAGAGCAGGTTCTGTAGTACAGAATTAGAAACAGTTATGCGATTCGTGGCTGGATGTGAAGTACTCATGGCAGAAGGCCTGTATACTGAAAGACACAACAATGTAGCAAGACTGATTCACTGGAAACTGTGCAAACACTATAACATACAGGTAGCAGAGAGACACTGGAAACATGAACCACAAAGAATCACAGAGAATGAAGAAGTAATGATCACATGGGATGGCCCAATATCAACAGCCAAGAAAGTGGAAGTAAAAAAACCTGATATTGTAATACAAGAAAAGAGAACAAAGGTAGCACTGCTGATTGAAATAGCCACCCCTAATGACTACAGTGTGCTGCATACAGAGAGACACAAAATCATGAAATACCAAGATATGCAGTCAGAAACTAAACTGATGTGGAATAAGGACACACAAATTGTTCCAGTAGTGCTTGGAGCAATGGGACTAATCAAAAAGAACTTTCAGGCACATTTAAATATGCTACCAATACTTGTGACACCTTATGAACTTCAAAAGGAAGCCATTTTGGGGATGTTGCATGTGCTGAGAAGAGCGCTCTCAGCAAATATCAAAGATTAATACAGTACTAATTTCTTGAGTTTTGAATATGCCCTGGCTAAAGAATAGTGTCCATTCTTGCCACGGTATTAGAAATCCCTAAACATTTGGAGACACTAACACCAAAAAAACAAAAGTTATGGTTCTCTCACCAAAAGCTGGCCTTGGATTGACATCCACTTTTCGGATTTTAACGCTCCTAGATGAACCTCTAGAATTAGTTGAAACTTTTAAATACCTAGGATTCTGGTTGGACAACAAACTGAACTTTCAATGACACCTGAATGAAATCTCAAAGAAACTAAGGCAGCGGTTAGGCCTATTTTATAGGCTTAAACATCTCCTAACTCTAGATGCTAGAAAGAGGCTAATACAATCTACTTTCTTACCTATACTGGATTATGCTGACTTCATGTACTCTCATTGTCCAGTAATGTTGCTCAGTAAACTTGACACCTTATACCACCGGGCCCTCAGATTTATTCTCAATCTTCCCTTACGTACTCATCATTGTCTACTATACCAAGAATTGGGTTGGCCGTCTCTATCAGCTAGGAGGAAAAGAAATGCTCTTCTCTGGCTCCACAGAGCACTCTCAAATAAGCTCCCTTCATACATATCTAGCTTATTTGTGTGCACCAAGGGTTTTTATGGACTAAGACGCTTCTCTATGCTCTGCTTTCAGATTCTGAGAGTGAATACAAACTATGGCTTGGCAGCAATTAACTTCTGTCTTCCATCCCTTTGGAACTCCATGCAAAACACACTAAAACTATCATCACTTCCAGGCCCAACTACATTCAAAATGTTAGTTACCACCTTTCTGAGTGAAAACTGCAATTGTTTCAGACAAAGATGACCCTCCATACTTTTTCCTATTAATCTGGAACCAGCATGTTCTTGCATACTTTCACCTACCCTGGCTCTTTATTCTCGCCTCTCTTTCCCTTACACAACTGCTTCTTGCATTTCCTATTCTGTTTATTAACAGAGGTGGTTGTTGTGGCTTATTAACTTTCTATACATTCTTATACTTTAATTGCCTAGCTTGGAATATTGACAGGTTTAGCTGTTGCTGACCATTTTGTGTACATCCTGTAAAACTACCGTCTTCGTCTATGCCTATGTACTTATTGTATTGTATGTAATGTTCTTTGTTTCATGTCCAGGACCACTCTGAAAATTAGCTTGCTCAATGGTGATTATGCCTGGTAAAATAAAGTTATTGATTGATTGATTGATTGATTCCGTATTTCCTCCATTAAGCATGAACTGATAAATGTCTGTTTAGAGGAGACTTTAGAGTAACAGTTTAGAATATCCTGTGCACTCTCGTCTTGCCCTTTTGGCAATTTGCTGATCATTTATGTTCTCCATTTCTTCTTCCTTTTTATGATTCCCTTGCTAGTAGACTTGCCCATTTCAGATGCAACATTTCCTGGTAAAGCTGACCATGTACTGAAGTGCTAGTGTACAGGCACATTCATGTCCTGTTAAACTCACTGGAGTTTATTATTTTGTGCGCTGTTCTACGTTGCTTTTGTTTGTTTCAGGATTTATTTTAAGGAATGGTGTCACTGACCACTTTCTCAAATGCTTGACTTAAGCGGATTCCCCGAATCTGTGTGTAGTCCCCCCCCCTTGGGGGTTTGCAGCTGGCACGGCTCCAGAGGAGGATGTCCGCCAAGACAATTTTTATTTTATTGAACAAGGATGTAAGGGATGACATAGCAAAACCCAGAGAGGTGCAAACAATGTCCACAATCATGTATAGTCAAGAAGCTGGCCTTTATTTGATGTCCCTCACATATTCAAACAGCAGTTAAACACTGCTCACAGCTTCAGCAGAGACTGCTGAAGTATTTCACACAGTACTGCAAGCAAGCGTAACCATTGTAATTCACATGTTCCCAGTCTTTAGACATAGAGCTCATCACTTGGCTGTACTGGGTGTCCAGTTCCCATTGGGGGACTGCAGCAGAGATGGGTCTCAGACTACCCCTTTTCACCTTGCCAGCCCCATAAACAGAAAATTCCCAGGGGCACAAATTACTTGGGAATATAATGGGCTTTGCTCTAACACCCCCACCCTTCTTTGGGAGACAGCCCCTTCAAGGGACTCAGCGGAACCCATACTGGTGTGTTTTATCATCACATCAGAGCAGATTACAGGTTAATAGCTGTGGCTGTTCTGCATGCACTCAGCATATTGGCCTGGCACAAGCAGTGGTCTACACTCAGCAGGGACCCCAGCTTTAGCCCAGTTAAGGAGTGCTCTGAAGGTGTTTTGAAGGTGGTCATCCATCCAACGACCCACACTCCACAGATTTAAAAATAACAGCAGCATTACTTCCATTGAATCTCCATCCCCATCTACCTTTTTTCAGGGCTCCAAACTCACTCATGGAAGAATATGCACAATATCTACAATGTAAGTATTTGCAAGAATAGCTCCCACTAGGAGTAGTTACTAAGTTCATTATTTACTTGTTTGCTCAGCCTCCTCCGACATAGTTCTAAAGTCTTTTGTTGCTATACACAACACAGTATTTGCAAGCCTCATTATCCTGTATGGTAGAAGTCTTCTTCACCCATTGCAGGGGATTACACAGTGAATGGCCACCACCACTTCACCTTCATTCTGGATGATTTTCCACTTCTGGGAGAAACTGGATATGCAGAATAGAGACAGAAATGCAGGTGGTGCCTTGCCCTCTGGGGATATCTTCATAACAGAATAGTCTGAAAGTAAACTAGCTCAGCACATGCCTGCCACAGACAACCCCTCCCACCTCAGCGCCAGTGTCTCTAATTTACACAGAAGCCAGAGGAAGCCCAGGGGTTAACCCTTAGGTGCCTAAGCAACCTAGATACATTATTTAAGGAACCTGCAGGGATCCCGGGGGATACATGTGGCTTGACTATTCAAATGAAATGCAAGACTCCTTAGCCCCAATTTAAAAACTGACCCTATGAATCTTGTTGGTTTCATTGCTGCCATGCTGAATGTTATTATAAAGTGAATCAGTGCTCCCAGACTAAGCAGTGCCATTTCTTTAGGTGGTAAGACCCATGATTATACAGCAGTCACTCCACCCAGATGGGACCAATGTTCTACTTTATAAGTGGTATTGATCCCAGGAAACACTGTTTTCATCTATTAAGGAAAATCTGTGGTACCGGGGTCCCTCCTGCACCCTAAATGGTGCTGTCTTCAGGAGTCCATTTATTCTCAAAGTTATTCCGATCTCCTTGCAAGACTCCAGTGGGGAGCTCAGTTCACATTTCTTATTCCAAGGGTGTCCTCTCAGGGATCAACAAACAGTATTGATGCTCTTAGCAGCCTCACACTTCCTGACACCCTTTGGTCCAACAGGACCAGCAGAATTATGGGGTGCCTAGCTCTCTACCCCCAGGAGACATTCAAAAAATCTTGGAAAATCTTCCTACAGGCAGGTGTAAAGTAGGGAAATTGACACCAGTCTTGGAAAAGTTAGAAAATTGATCTGGGCTGAACTATAGCTTTCCTTGAACTTCAGAGCCCTTAAACTGTGGTGAATATTTCAGCAACCGGTCACTAAACCCCATCACAGTCTGAAAAGCAATGCAGCACAGTTCCTCCTTCCCCATATAGAGGGCTTATAATGTTGTTCAATTAATGGGGGCTCTAGCTACTGGGGGGGGGGAGGAATCACAGCTGGTTTCAGTGTAACCCAATTGCACTACATTAAAAAAAAACTTGGAATGTCTATCGGCTGGTCCATTCTTCATTACAAGGAATATCATATTTACATGCAAACTGGAGCTTTATCCCTTACAGTTCCTCTACAGCAGAGGCTTATTTAGGAGCTGAAGTCATAATGCCCTGCTTATGACAACATGGTCACTTCCAAAGCAAACAATTGAGATGCTACAAGCACAGCATTATGACTTGTTTGTGACTGCATTATGACTTCTGTTCCAGACTAAAGGACAAAAGACCCAGGTCTCATGCAGATGGCTCTAATAATAAAGAGCACAGGGTGAAATTCTAATGGCTGAGGAATACTGTGTGACTGAGTTCTGATGGTGCTGTGATATGTTTGCTGGTGACCTGTGCCCCCTTTGAATTGAGGAAGGCTCTCAAATCCTAGCCTAATGGCAATGGACTTAAAGCAAATGCCTGCAACGTGAGGCTCAAGAGCTGCGTGCAACTCTATGACTGTGTTCGTGCATCTCAGCAGGTTCTTACCCCTCAAACGTACAACATTTTTGCTTTTCTGTGCTCCATAATGGATTTCAAAGACTGAGTACTAGTGCTTTGGCATTTTGACTCTCTTGGGACACCAGTATCAAAGTTTATTTGATCAATCATTAAAAACGATCATTACAGCATTACAAAATGATATATTTAAACATGAAATGGATAAAAAGTCATGGTCAAAAAGCACATCTCACAAATCAGTAATGACCTTAAGCAGTTGCTAAGTTTTTCAACATCCTGTTTCCAATTTTCTGGGTAAGCATAAGGTATTTATCAACCCTTTGTATTATATATGGTCTTCTGTAGTTAGGAGGACTGTTATTATGGTATTGTCATCAGTTTGCATTAAAGTGCTGAGGATTGGCTGAATCCATTTATATCTTGCTTTATTATACCAAGTACATTTCAAGATAACATGCACCAAGTTCTCCTTGTAATTTCTAATGCACAAGCACACACAGTCTTTAGGATCATTAAATTTATTGCATTTTGCGGATCTGGAATTTGACTTAAATAATTCCATTTTAAAATGGGTGAAAGTTTTACGAGTGTTAGGGTCTTCAAGCACATCCAGATAAAATCTATACCTGTGCTGGGGGTCATTTTCACTGTACCATTTAGTGTATTTTGAGGCCTTAACAAAGAACATGACTTGGCTTAAGTTATGATTTTCTTTTTAATGTAAGGCTTGTACTGATCACTTAAGCTAATCTTTCTGATTAGATACTGTGGAAGAGAATCCACTGCATGTGTATTGTTTTTTTAAGATGCTTATACCACAATGGTTCCTTACAGCCCAGTCTTTCCCACTTCAGTTTTTCTTCAAAACAGCATTGGATTAATCTGTTGTCAGACAATTTGGTTAATCTGATCCAGTAATTGATTATTTTAGTATCTACAAGGGCCTGTATGCTAGAGATGCCGAGTTCTGAATGAACAAAGTAGGCTGGAGTTGATTTTGGCCGCCTAATGTGGATCTCAAAGTTGTATAACAGGTTTCTCTATTCTAACCATCTAATAAGGGCCCCAAAGTTCTGCTCTGTGAAGTGTCTGTGGATTGTATTTTGCTTCTATTGTACTCATAAGAGGTCTAACAGAAATTCCACCATACAGATGGTTAAATCTGGCTAGTGTGCATGCCGCCAATTTGACTTTGGCTAGTATTGCTTCAAAGTGAGATGTCTAGCAGGCATTATTTGCATATATCAAATGTAAATATGGGTACTTATTAACTACCCCTAATGACATTGAATTAATTGTCCAGGTGTACTTGGAATTCCTGGTGCCCATTACCACTATTTTAGATTTTTGTAAATTAATTTTAAGAGAAAGAATTTCAGAGTGTTTTACAAGAATGTTAAGTTTCTTCTGTAAGTCTTGTGATGTAAGAGAAAAGAGAACCAAGTCGTCAGCATATGCCAAAGTGGCACAGACAGTATTATTCATCTTGAGAGGGAATCTGTAGTTGAAGCTTGCAGTTCCAGTAAAAGCCCATTTATTTAGATACAGAATAATAAGGGGGCTAGAATACAGCCTTGCCAGATCCCCCATTAGTTTTAAAAGGACCAGACAACTGTCTACCTGTCCTTAGCATTCCCTAGATGTTTGAGTACAGGTTCCCAATGCTGTTTACTAATACAGGAGAAACCCCCCGATCATGCATGATGGACCACAATGTATCTCTATTAATTGTGTCAAAAGCTTGACTATAGTTAATGGATACCATATAAAGCTTTTTTCTGTAGTTTGTTATATTTTTCAGTTAAATGCTGGACTATGAAATAAATATCTATTGCAGAATGGCTTTCGCGGAAGCCTGCTTGTGATGCAGTCAGATCTCCTAAATTTCTGAGCTCAGCCTTTATTTTGTTACATCAGACCTTTGCAAAGACTTTTCCAATGAGGTCCAAAAGGCTTATGGTCCTGTACATCTTGGGATCATCCATTGGTCCTTTTTTATAAATGGGGCAATTATGGAGCCCAGCCAAGATGGAGGGGTAATTCTAAGTTACACAATTATTGTAAAAAGGTATTGGGGGTGTGTGGTCAACTAGCAGACAAAATGGTGACCTAATTTTACTCAGCCATACACCCAGAGCCTAGAACCCGCAGCAACTCCAATACAGCCAAACCCCTCCAGGGCATTTTTGGATCCAAGGGAATCAGAATACTACCTCTTCTATCTGACCAACTTTGGGAGAAAATCCATAAAGATTCGACTGATAATACTCCTTAATTCAGCATGACTGCCTACCAGCAGGCTGCATGGCGCACTCGGCAGGGAGCAAGGAAATGTCGATCTGCAAAATGTTTGCCTCGATCATTACCAGTGTAGATGCTTTAACTCTGGCATTCAATACTACAGTGCTCTTCATACAGCAACTGGATGGGAGAATCGATCAGGCTGAGCAGAAAGCCCTTGCCCTAGAAGATATTATAAATGGACATTGTGCTATTATGCGGGAGCAGGCAGCTCAAATAAATCTTTTACAAGAACGATTGGAGGATCTGGACAACAGGGGCCACTGCAACAACTTGCGGCTCCTTGGTTTCCCTGAAGGCTGTGAAGCTGGCAAAGCAATGCCCTTCCTACAACACACTCTTCCATAGCTTCTAAAACTACCCCCAAGACCAGAATTGTAATAGAGAGGGGCCCACTGCTCTCTTCAGCCCAGGGGGACAGACCGCAACCTATTATTGCCAGGATTTTTAATTTTGTGGAAGAAGAAGCAATCCAGGCCAGAGCTAGGGAGTTGGGCACTCTCCTTTGGAAGGGACATAAAATAATGATTTTTCAGGATTACTCGAGAGAACTTGCCAATAAGGACAGGAATGGGGCAAAAAGGGGTAAGGCCATCAAGAAATGGAGGGTAATGAGTACCAACGCCCATAGTCTGGGCAACAAGCTCCCTGAACATGAGGCCTTGATGGAAGAGGGATGCCTGGATATTGTAGCAGTCACAGAAACATGGTACACAGAGAACCATGACTGGGATGTTAACATACCAGGGTACACAACCTACAGGAGAGACAGGGAGGGGGGAAGAGGTGGCAGAGTAGCTCTCTATGTAAGGGAAGGGATAAAAGCAACTGAACAAAAGAGTAAACAGGGAGGAGAGGAGGCACTGTGGGTCACCTTAGAGACTGGAAATGGCACCACAATCCACACAGGGGTTGTGTAGAGACCCCCATGTCAGGGGGAGGGAATGAACAAGGATATGATAGAAGGCATACTTAGGATGGCAGAGAAAGGGGAGATACTGTTGATGGGGAGCTTATTATGCCAGATGTTAACTGGAGCACCTTTGCTGCAGCCACATCCAAAAGCAGGGCCATTCTCAATGTCCTTCAGATGGCATGCCTCAGACAGCTAGTTTGGGAACCTACTCATGAGGGAGCAATCTTAGACCTTGTGCTCTCAAATGGGGACAGTGAGAAGATCTCAGATCTAGAAGTGGGTAGCCATTTGGGAACAAGTGACCACCAAACAGTGTGGTTCACGATAAACTCAGCTACAGAGTCAAGCCTTACAAAGGTGAGGGTTCTGGACTTCAGGAGGGCTGACTTTGGCAAGATGGGAGAGTGCCTTAGAAAAGCACTAGCAAACAGGCTAGAAGGAGGTGTGGAACAACAATGGGGAATCATCAAAACCTGCCATCACAGAGGCAGCAAGCCTTTGTGTGAAGCAAATAAACAAATCAAAATGAAAGAAAAAGTCACTATGGTTCTCAAAAGAGGTGGCGGTGAAGGTTAGGGAGAAAAAGATAGCATTTACGAAGTATAAGGAAACACAGAAGGAGCAGGACAGAGAACTATACCAGTTAAGGCAGAAGGAAGCAGGGAGGGTAGTCAGAATAGCAAAGGCCCAAACTGAGGAAAAGATAGCCAACTTGGTTAAGAAGGGGGATAAAACCTTTTATAGGTATATCAGGGAGCATAGAAAGACAAAGGGAGGGATAGTGAGGCTAAATAGAATGGACATTGGGTGGGCAGAGAGGGACAATGAAAAAGCAGGGATACTGAATGAATACTTCTGTTCAGTATTCTCAAAAGAGGTGGTGGGGAGGTGCCTAATCCAATTAACAGAAGCGCTCTGTATAGGGGGTCGATTCCAGTCCTTTCACAGAAGAAAGGGTTCTGAAGAACTCCTAAAACTGAAGGTGGACAAAGCAATGGGGCCTGACAGAATTCACCCCAGAATTCTAAAAGAATTAAGCAGGTAACTAGTGACACCACTGACTACCCTTTTTAACAAATCATGGGAGGATGGTATGGTACCTGAGGACTGGAGGAAGGCAGATGTGATTCCCCTTCACAAAAGTGGGACCAAGACAGAGGCAGGAAACTACAGACCTGTCAGTTTGACCTCTATGGTAGGCAAAGTGATAGAATCACTTCTGAAGGAAAAAATTGTTGAGTACCTAGAGGCCAGTGGGGCACAGGACCCAAGGCAGTATGGGTTCACTGTGGGAAGGTCATGTCAGACAAACCTAATTGATTTCTTTGACTGGGTGACCAAAGTAGCAGACCAGGGAGGGGGCTGTGGACATGGCCTACCTAGACTTTAGCAAGCCATTTGACACAGTCCCACACAAAAGATTAATAGTCAAATTAACCAGCCTGGGAGTGGGTCCCAGGGTGGTAGCCTGGGTAAAACAATGGCTGGACAACAAGACACAGAAGGTAATTGTAAATGGAGTCCACTCTGAAGAAAGAAGGGTTACTAGTGAGGTACTGCAGGGTTCAGTACTGGGTCCAGTCCTTTTTAATGTCTTTATAAGTGGCATTGCAGAGGGACTGGAAGGAAAAGTATGCCTCTTTGCAGATGACACAAAGATCTGCAACAGGGTTGATACACAAGGAGGCATGGAAAGGATGAGAAGGGACTTGGCAAGGTTGGAGGAATGGTCAGAAGTATGGCAGCTTGGATTCAATGCAAAGAAGTGCAAAATAATGCACCTGGGAAACAAAAACCCAGGGAAAGATTACACATTGGGGGAGGTAGTAACAACAACAAAAATGGAAAGGGACCTGGGGTAATCATATTAGATGACCTTAAGGTTGGCATGCAATGTGAGAAGGTGGTAGGGAGGGCTGGGGGGATACTGGGATGTATAGGGAGAGGCATCACCAGAAGAAAACAGGAAGTTGTTATCCCCCTGTACAGACAGTTGGTGAGACCCCATCTGGATTACTGCATCCAGTTCTGGAGACCCCATCTCTGCAAGGACATAGACAGGATGGAGGCAAGTTCAGGGGAGGGCAACTAAAATGGTGCAGGGTCTGCAAGAGAAGCCATATGAGGAGAGACTAAAGGAGCTTAATATGTATACCCTTCAGGAAAGGAGGGAGAGGGGGGACATGATAGAAACATTTAAGTACCTCTGTGGAATCAACAAAGTCCAAGAGGGTAGCATCTTTCAGAAAAAGAGATGTGCAAGAACAAGGGGACACAATATGAAGATAGAGGGGGGATGGCTCAGGGGCAATGTGAGGAAGTATTTTTTCATAGAGAGGGTGGTGGACGCATGGAACAGCCTTCCTGAGGAGGTTGTGGGGTCTAAAACTGTGGGAGAATTCAAGAATGCTTGAGACAGACATAAGGCAATTTTTGTGGGGGGGCAGGAAGAAATAGGCTTTTGGTTAAATAGGATCTACAGCTTATCCTCTAGGTAGGGAAATGGGCAGACTAGGTGGGCCGAGCGGTCCTTATCTGCCGTCAAAGTCTATGTTTCTATGGTATGGTGGCAGGAACCTGTTTGGCTCTGGGCTATGGCCTACCGCTGCTACTGTAACTCAGAAGCCTGTTTACTTGGTAAATACGTGTACACATAAGGTAAAGCCAAGATCTCTAATTTTCTCTCTCTCTCTCTCTCTCTCTCTCTCTCTCTCTCTCTCTCTCTCTCTCTCTCTCTCTCTCTCTCTCTCTCTCATGCCTCGTAAAGTGGTGGCACCATTGGCTGGGGACCCAGCCGGTTAAGGCCCTCATATTTCTCACTCTGAGCATTTATTTATTTTATTTTTTTTATGTCCTATTGTTACTCCTTGTATTCGATTCTACAGGTATTCAATTTGGATAGAGCAATACTAGTTGTTAGTTTCCATTGTGTGCAGAGCCTTATACCTCTTGACCAGGAGTAAACGCCCCAAAACAGCCACTTTACACTCCAGAGAGTGGCTCCCCCTTACCCCTGCCTTAGTCGGGCCACCTAATTATTTACCATTAACTACTGGCCTCCCTCTAATTGGCCATGACATCCGATATACCATTTCACTCCTGGAATGTCAGGGGGCTCAACTCCCCAGTGAAAAGAAAAAAAGTTTTGTCCCACCTAAAAGTCTCCATTCTAAAGTGGCATTTCTTCAGGAGATTAAGTTAACAGGAGAGGATCACACACGCATGTTCAAAGATTGGATGGGCCAACCGGTTCACTCAAACGCCCCCACCAGAAAACATGGCGTACTTATACTCCTACATAAGTCGCTTCCCTGGACCCTTGTTCGAACAAAGTCCAGTCTTGATGGACGTTGGGTGATTGCAACGAATACCACTCCCTTGGGTATGATTACTCTTTGTAATCTCTATACTCCTAATGTGGATACGCCACAGTTTTTCCACAAACTAACAGAGGTTATACTAGAATTGAATCCCTCTGAATGCCCTCTCTTAATTGGGGGAGACTTTAACCTTACCCTTAGCCCAACACTTGACAGGAATGATGGAGGCAAAGAATCCCACACCAGAGGTAACAAGGCCCTGCACCAAATGATGTCTGATCTGGGGTTAACAGATATATGGAGATTTTTTCACCCCAGAACTAGGCATTATACTTTTCACTCAGAAACCAACTCTTCTTACAGCAGATTAGATTTCTGGTTGGGGTCCCCCAATATTATGGCAAAAACTCTGAATGCTGTTATTCTCCCACGGGTTATCTCTGACCATGCCCCGGTTCAACTCCTTCTCCAATGGGACCCAATAGCTCCTGTCTCTCAAAACTGGAGGCTAGACCCGCTCCTAATGAGGGATCCTGACTTTATCCCCTGGGCCCAGACAGAATCTTCTATCTTTCAGACTAATAATCCCTCATCTGATACCTCGGCAGGTAACACCTGGGAAGCGTTCAAGGCCACCATGAGGGGTAGTTTTATAGGTTTTGCTGCGGCTAAAAGAAGAGAGAGGGAACACCAGCTGGCAGCACTAGAATGAAAGTTAGCTGATGCTGAAGCTGTTTTCAAAACTCTATCCTCCCTGTTCTCTCACTCTCCAATAGGCAGAAATATTCTGAGCCTATGCTTTGAAATTAACCAGCTCTTAGATAGAAAGGCCGAAGTGGCCATCTTTCGGCTCCAACACACCTTCTGGGAGGGAGAAAAAAGGGAGGTAAAGTACTTGCATATCAGCTGCACAAACAGCAGGCAAGTCGGTATATTGTCGGTTTGAAAAAACTTCCATGGGTCCCTGGTCAACACCCCAGAAGAGATAAATGACGGCATGGCCACTTTCTAGTGATCTCTGTATTCTTCCACATATACTGGGTTAAATAAAGATACACAACACTTTTTACAATCACAACAGCTCCCTAAGATAACACCCCAACAGGCACAACTCTTGGACCTCCCCATCTCCCCCGAAGAAGTGTCCAATGCCATTTGCACCTTTAAAGCAGGGAAACCCCTTGGAAACAACGGGTATTTTTACCAAGCCCTAGCTCCTATCATTACCCCCTTCTCATTGAAGTTTTCCAAGAAATAGAGATTAAGGGTACTCTTCCCCCCCACCCTAAGAGAAGCCATGATTATAGTTATTCCCAAAAAAAGGTAAAGACTCTACCAATCTGGCTAACTACCACCCTATCTCTTTAATTAACATAGACAGTAAGATATATGCAAAAATGTTGGCAGCTCGACTCAGCCCACCACTGTCAAGTCTGGTACACTCCTCTCAGGTGGGATTTATCCCTGGGCATCACAGTTCGGACCACTTAAGAACCCTTATGAACCTTATCCATTTTTCTAATACACTTTCCACTCCAGCTGCAGCCATTGCAGTGGACTTTGAAAAAGCATTTGACTCTATTGAATGTGATTACTTATACTTGGTTCTTACACGATTAGGTGTAGGTACAAAATTCCTTTCTAGAGTTCAAGCTATTTATTTACTGCCTTCGGCTAGAGTCAGTACAAATTCAACTCTTTCCACCCCATTTTGACTAGAACGCGGAATAAGACGGGGATGCCCCCCCTCTCCCCCTCTTTTTGTTCTGGCTGTTGAACCTCTGGCCAGTGCTATTCGAGATCACCCTGAAATTAGGGGAATTAAAGTAGGGCCCACAGAATATAAATCTCTTATGTATGCCGATGATCTTCTCCTTCAACTGATGGATGTACCACACTCGATACCCCCTTTATTGCATCTCCTGGACTCCTTTTTTCAGTATTCTGGGCTGAAGCTGAACAAAACTAAAACTGAACTTCTCCCCCTGAATGATAAGTGTTCCCAACAGATGGCACAGTCCAGTGGACTACTGTGGGATCCCAAAGGAATAACATACCTAGGAATAACCATTACCCCCTCACTGGACACACTATGGCAGGCCAATATAAAACCCCTTCTGGCATCCATCAAAATAGAGTTTGAAAGATGGAAACTTCTCAAACTTACTTTGGCAGGTAAAATTGCGACCATAAAAATGGTATCCGTCACCAAGATCTTCTACCTTCTAATGCATATCCCTATCCCTCTACCCAAGCAATGGCACTCGCCCATAGATAGAGCCATCGGAGACTTTCTTTGGGAAGGGTCCAAACCCAGGTATAGCCACTCCAAACTAAGAGCACACGGGAACCTAGGGGAATGGAACATCCCCTGGATTGAAGGTTATTTGCAAGCATTCCTTTTAGCACAAACTGTTAAATGGTTTTATCCTCTCACATCTCTCTCCCCACAATGGATCCAAATTGAGCTAGATATCACCAAAACGTTTTATCCTGTCTAACTTTTAGTATCCTGTAAGACCCTCAAGCTCTGCCCACCTGCTGGTTTAAAGACATCTCCTTCCTCACTGACTATAGAAGTGTCCAGATATAACTGGGTGGCCACTCACAGAAAGTTGAAGTTGAACCCCCTGCCACCCTCCCACATGCCCCTCTGGCAGAACTCTGCTATTACTATAGGGGGCAGCTGGATATATTGGAAATCATGGGCCAATAGGGGTATTCATAAGCTCGAAGACCTAATAGATCAAAATCTTCATGCCCTTCACACATTTCAATCCCTCCAGCAAATGTGGAGTCTTGCTCCTTCGGAACTCTGGCGATTTCTCCAACTTAGAGCCGCTATCCAGCAAAACCCCTTATTTCTGAATAGCACATCAGTCATATCTAATAGAATACAACACCCTGGGGGATTAGCAGGGCATATTAATGTCAAATTGAGAGAAACCTTCCCATCTCAATCCAAAAAGGCAAAATACAAATGGGAAACAATGTTGAAGTGCCCCATCTCTATCACGTCTTGGAATCAGGCGTGGAAGGATACACATGTCTGGCTGACTGATGCCAAGTCCAGATTAATACAAAACAAAATATCACACTCCTGGTACTATACCCCTGCTGTGCTCACCAAAGCAAAGCGTTTGGACTTGGACAATTGCTGGAGGTGACAGGGGGCAGGGGCAGACTTACTACACATTCTATGGACATGCCCAAAACTACAAACCCTCTGGGCAGGCATACAAGACACTGCTTCCAAGGTGCTTGGGAAACAGATTCCCCACTGCCCTCTTTTCTACCTTTTGGGTATTCGCAGGGGTTTACCTCGACTTACCCCTCTTGAGATCAGATGGCTGGACCTTTTGACTCTTTAGGCCAAGAGAGCACTCCTCTGCAAGTGGAGATCCCCCTTGTCTCCCACTCTGGTAGAAGTTCTGGCATCTCTCTCATCATTGGCCAAATTGGATGGGATTTCCCATCTCCAGAAATATCAAATTGCTAAATTTAATCTGTGCTGGACTCCCTACTTATATTTCTTGACCTCAGTAACCCCTGCCCCACCACAGACAGGTATAATGTGAAATGCTCCACAAATAGCTGGGCTATGATATGCTGCGAAGATGTTGCTCACAATAGGGAGAATACTTAACATGGGGATTCTCTTATAACTTTCCAAGTGCCCTGGTTATCTTGGATACTCATGGTTGCCTCCACCCCCGTCCATACTGGACACCTTACTCTGACTCTCCGCATAGACTTCAGTTGTTTAATGTCCTATTGTTGCATACTCCCATTCTTTATCATCTTCAACACCTTGCTTGATTGTCCCAGGTTTTGCTACTGAGCAGATGTCTCTACTCCTGAATTTGATTCTTTGTGATATATGCTGTCTGTGTTCTAGGTCATCCACGGATGTATCGACATGCATACTGGGGTATTCAGCTTTCTCCTTGAAACCTTGATGAGGGAGTCAGAGTGACATATATGTTTTAGCTAAGTGGTATCTTCAGCAACACCCTGCTGTTTGACACGGTCTGGTGAGTTTAAACTAAAGTTCATACTCTGTTGTGGAAGGCCCCCGGTGGCCCCCTGTTGCTGCACTTGGTATATATTGTAACCCACTGTGATATATAATTACTGCTAATAAGTGCAATCAGTATGCTGCTCCTGCTTATTCTTGCTTCATAATTTAGTCTGTATACACTTTGTCCTGTACCACTCCTGCACCTTTTCACTTCCCGCCTCCCCTCAATATATCTCTCCTTCCCCCCTGTATCTTTCCCCTTCATGATATCCTTGTTATCTGTACAATAATGTTCTGCAATCTGACTCCTGCTTGTAAGCTGTATGTTCTTTTACTATGTTTAAAAATTGAAATATCAATAAAAAAGTTACAACACAAAAAAGACATTAGGAAATCTGCCCATACATTTGCCATACATAAGTACACTTCACCCAGAATTCTGTCAGGGCCTGGCACTTTGTTTCATTTAAATTCAAAACTGCTGATAGTATTTCTGGTTTGGTTATGTGGTTAAAATTTGACTTGATATAACATGTATCTAACAGTGCCCAAGAATGAGTTAATTGAGGATTAAAAAATCTCTCTGTAAATGTTGAGTCCATTTTCCTGTTTCAATAAAATTATTAAGATCCATTTACCTTCCTTTACACCCTTTGGCAGCCATCGGCCAAAAAGATTTAAAATCATTATTCATAATTGCTGAGAGCATATATTCCCATTGGTTTTCATAGTATGCTTTTTTCTTTTGTTTAAGAAAAGGCCTGTATATTTTCCTGATTTTTTTTAGTTTAATGGTGCTTTCTTTATTAGCTTTTCTTTCTGCAGTTCTTAATGCGAGACCCAGCTGCTTTTTTTGATACCTGCAGTCTGTGTCAAACCAACTCTCTGCAAAAGTTTGATTCTTTCTCCTAACTTTCTCAACAGATAAGTAAGGACCTAATTCTTTAAAGAATGAATGTAATTTCTGTTTCATGTCATCGAAGCTCATATCCCTCAGGCTTTGTTTTGCCCAATTGATAAAAAATGAGGTGATTATATCTTTGACTGTATTTTCTAATAATAATAATAACTTTATTTGTATAGCACAATTCATGTATATCAAAGCACTTTAACAATATAAACACAATTAAAACAGAGTAAAACCATAAATAGTCAAAAGTCCAGTAATAGCAGCAAAGATCATACATCAGATTACGAAAAGGCAAGTCTGAATGAATAGGATTTCAGTGCAGCTTTTAAGCTCTCCACAGTCAGGCACTCCCAAACTCGATGAGGTAGAGAATTTCACAGGGCAGGGGCTGCATAAGAAAATATTTGAGCACCAGATGTCTTCAACTGCACCCTGGGAATCTCTTGCAATCCCTGTTGGTGGAGCGGAGTGGTCGAGAGGGGAAATAGGGGCACAGAACTCTTGCAGATAGTGTAGTCCCTGTCCATGTAGGGCTTTATAGGTCAGCAAGCTGACCTTAAAGGTGATCCTCCACTGAACTGGCAGCCAATGCAGCTCATGCAGCACAGGTGCAATAGTGGTAGATCTTGAAAGCCAGGTTAGTAACCTGGCTGCCACATTCTGCACTAGCTGCAGATGGTGGATGTAAACCCCTGGAAGCCCTAAGTACATGGAGTTACAGTAATCCAAGCAAGAGGTCATGAAGGGAAAGTCCAGTGTCAGAGATCATCGGGTGGAATCAGGTGCTTAATCTGGATGATTTTCCTTAGATGGTAAAATGAGGTCTTGACAATGGATGACACCTGAGATTTCAGGATCACACCCTCATCAAAAATAATGCCCAGACTCCGCACTCATACAGAGGCCATCAGCTGGCAGCCAACCAGCACAAGACCAGTTGTCTGCTCCACTGAAGACCTGTCTACTCAACAACCTGGGTAACCAACCAACACCTCAGTCTTGTCAGAATTCAGCTTCAACCAGTTGGCACTCATCCAGTCTTGGATCTTGGATAGGCAGTTGTTAAATATCATGTTATTGTCCACATTAACTTCTTGAAATACCTTACTTGCAGGTTATTTATTTTAGCCCTTTTTTCCACGGGTCTAACATTGGAGTAACAAGCCTTCCCATAAAGGGAGATTGGGAAGTGGTCGCGCTCCATCCAAGGATGTACAGTAAGCCCTACCCAGGTGTCTGGGGAGCCCTGTCACAATATCAAGTCAATGACAGAAGCTCCTTAATTAGTAAAATAAGTGGGGGCACCCTCAGAGTCACCGGATAGGCATCCATTTAAAGGGTATACTAAATTTTCTTCCATTAGTTTAAGTAGTCTATAGGCATTGTGATTATGCTTTTGGTAAATAGATGATCTTTTATAAATACCAGCTGTTGGAAACATGAAACCCAGTATAGAGTTATTACATAAGCTGTCACAATTGCCTATTCTAGCATTAAAGTCTCCTGTTAATAGTAGATAAGCATTGGGAGTTTTTAACTTGGCCGCCATAATGGATTCTGTTCGTTGTCCCCAGATATTATCAGAATAGTATTTGGACTTATAAGGAGGAATACAGCAGTTATACAAAATGATTTCAGTGTCTAACTAAGATACCAATAAAGTTATTGCACAGTACTACGTTTTCTATACCTGAGAGGGCACCTAATTTTATAAAAGTAACCAGATCCCCAAACCTATGACCAGCTTTAGCAACTTGTAATCCAAGTTTATGGAAAACAATATTATCATTTAACTCAATTATATACAGTATGTGGGGTCATGTCATGTCTCCTGTAAACATATAATACAATGATATCTAATAAAATTGTTCCAATCAGAATCTTGCTGTTTGGATTTGATACCAGTTACGTTCCAAGTAATAAGAAAATTGTACTTGTGTTCAGGTGTTCAGTATTGTCTGAATATTCAACTATGGAACTTATTAAGGAATCATTGTGGTTTACAGAATTTAGTCAACCATCATACCCAGCTAGTGCAAAGAACCTATTCTGGCTCGAATGCTGAGTGATATTGTTCATATCTGACACACACCTTCCATTACTGGACTGGGGGGGTGGGGCAACTTGACTCTTATGAGATCCTGATTCAAAATCTAGATTATTAAGGCCAACCAAAAATAACCCCAATGCATTTAAATTGTTTGTATTTTGCCACACTCTATTTGCCCTTTCCAAATTTTTTAAGAGAATATCAATTTGCCCATCACCTCTTAGGCTCATGTGTCTGTAGACATTCACTACACCATTTTGACCAGCCTAATATTCAAGGAATTGCTGAACAGATTTCACAAGACTTGTGTAAGTTTGGTATCTGTTTCACTATACAATGTGTTGCATCCAAATAAACTTAAAGTAACTGGTTCATACGAATTCTCATTTTCAGATACCTTTGCATGATATCTAACAGTATCCTTTTCAGCAAGGTTGCCCTTAATTAATGTTGCAGTTAGGTTTAAAAATGATATTTTGCAAATATTTCTCCACAAATAGTTGGTAACTCTAGGGTTTTAACAATAAACATCCATACTTTCTACATAACTTTTGTCCCCATTATCTCTAGATCTATCAACTTTAATCAAGTCTTCCAATTCAATTTCTAGGTCCAGTTCTACACTTAGTAGATGGAAAATGTTCTCCCTTAGAGTCTGTGATGTTTCCCCTTCTGTTTTTTTAAACAAATAATCTGATGAAAAGCACATTAGACTCCAGTAGTTTTTCTGAATTAGGGTACCCACAGTTTTCAGATTTTGTTAGTTCATTTCCTGCAGTAATCGGATGTTCCTTATCTCTATGGACAGCATCTGAAGTTTGAGTATGTTTATCCTGAGATGTTACAGGCACAGTGGTCTTGTCATTCTCCTTATAAATGACTGAACTTTCAGGTTGTTTTGCTTTACAAGTCTTCTGGGCACTATTAATACCCTTTTTTAAATAGCTCCCATTTGCCTTATCTGTGTTTTTTACTTTGGTTTTTACCTTTTTTTCCACCTTTATTTTGCTTTTTCCTTTTCACATTTTTCAGGGACATAGGAAACTCTATGGCTGAGAAGTCAGGTCTATTATACTCGAGGGGTTCATCAAGTCTCTCCATTTTCCTCTAGTAGGATAGAAGAGGTTTCTTTAGGTGGATGAATATTGTTCAGTAGCCTAATAATATTGTTCATTCTGGTGCTATTCATGGCAACAGTCTCTTTTAATGTTCCTTATTTGTTTCTTGTTATTATGAATTGCTCCAGGAGCATAACGTTGGCAGCATGCTGATTCTTCATAACCTTAATAATATTGTCAGTAAGGTACTAAGGTATATAGGTCAGGGGCTGGCTGGTCTGCATACCCTCCAGCATTGAGAACCAGCCCATCTCATTTTCCCTATCATTCAAGAATAAACTGGACTTTGTGCTTCCTGCTAAAGAAATTTATGCACAGTCAGCAGTATTCCCCTGAAGTGAATGTATGGTTTTATTTATTTATTTGTATATTATCTATTTACTTGAGCCTCTGGAACTGTATTGTCACTTAATTTTGGTGACAAGTTAATATGGTAATAGTTGGGGCTAAACTTCCAAATGGGGTTAAGTACATTGGAACTGTAAGATTACAAAGAAGCCCAACCTGTAAGATCTAAATCAGAAGATTGATTACCTCATAGTATCATTTTTCCTTTGAGGGGGACTCATTCCCAACCCTTTATCCAATATTGGACTCTGCATTGGATCACTTGTCCCAGCAATTGAGGACCAGGTATTTGATAATTTTGGGGTAGAGGCTGTATGGAAAATTTGAGATATATGAGGGTACTTTCCTTGACTAGCTCAAATCTGTTCTAGGTTGTGCAAACAATTGAGAAATTGTCAATTGTTTTTTTGCCAGCTGTACGTTTTGAGCTTTTCTCAGTAGTCTTGGGGTTCAGGGTACCTACATCATTTGGCCTAATTAAGTATGTGTTCTGTTCCTGTACTTTCCTGCCCTTTCTACACTTTGATTTATTTCCCATTATAGGAGGAATGTTTCCATCTCCCTGGTCTTACATACTTATACAATCCTTTTTGGCTTTTTTTGGCTTTCTACCTTTACTACCTTTAATTGTATTTGCCTTCTCAGAAAAGGTTACTTCATCACCCTGGCCTCCCATGTTTATACTAGCACTATTGCAGCTGCATGCCTGTGTCTTACTCTGTTCATCATTGATTACAATTATTTTATTTAATTGACAATTTTGTTGGCTCCTTGTAATAACCATGATGCTGGGACTAGAAGATAAACAAAGTTATAAGTTGTTTGTTTGTTAAAATTTTATTTTTATACAGGATACATATTGTTGGAGTTAACACCCCATTTTCAACAATGTTCTGTGAGTTATTAAGGTTATACAGTTATTAGTTAACAAGGCTGTAAACAAGTGAAGTGCAAATATGATACCAGGTTCAAGGCTGGAAGATAAAACAAGAAGAACCCTGCAAATAAAATATTCCAATGCAAATGAGACGATAAAACGATGAGTCCCAGTATTCTCAGGAGTCCCAATAGTCAGTGTCCTTACTTAAATATTTGAGTAAAAATAACAGCAGATAGCAACGGGTCTTCTTGTTAGATAAGAAGCATTTTCAGCTAAACACTAATCAATGTCACAATCAACTTTATACAGGTATCCAACCAGTTCAGCCCGAAGCAGTCGGTCAGAAAATTAACTATATTCCAAGCATAATTGGAGCATATGCAAGATGTAGAGGATGTTAATCATGAATTATACCCATGGGTTTTAGGAAGAACTTGGTACTTCTTGTATTCAGCACTTCTCAAGTCTTATCAAGTACACTTTAAAGAAAGCACTTCAGTAAATTGGCAGGCCCGAAGTTAATCACTGTGAATGGGCTTAATCAGGATTGAAGATAAGTTGATCCAATAAGTGTTCAGTTTCTTAAACTTTGCCTTTATCCTTACTTTTATCTTTACTTTTATCTTGAGGAATGGCAACCTTTGCAAGGTATGTTCAGGAATATTGCATTTATCTCTTTAAATAAAAATAAAGAAAATGTAGAATTAATTGGATAATATGGCGAATTAAATGACAAAGTAGCAATTTCACCTATAATTTTGCTGTACTTTAAAATGCACAAGTACTTATACTCGATATGGTATCAAATAATTAATTAAAATAATTAATCAATCAATCACTTTATTTAATCAGGCATAAACACCATTGAGCAAGCTCATTTTCAAAGTGGTCCTGGACATTGGTGTTTCTTTTTTACTTTTTATTTATCATAATTGTTGTTTAAATTTACATGCCTATGTCACATACACCATACTATATAGCGCATGCGCTGGCGTTCCCTGTTTATAGTCGCCATTTCTGACAAAAGAATGAAAGGGAAGTCAGTCTGGTGCATCAACAGATTAGGTAGCTAATTAGGTAGTTGTGCACCCAGGATTCAACATACAATGTAAAATATTTAACTTTCGTAATTTTGTTCAATTCTCAAGTTAGTTGAGTGAACCAATTTTCCTAACAAAACTGAGAAGTAGTAGATAAAATCAAGAAAGTTAATTTATTTAACTTACTCCATAATATGAGCTCAAATGCACATGGCAGGTGCAACTTGCGACTTTCTGCTCCTATTCAAAAATAAAGAAAACCAAGAATCAGAAGCACACTAAAGGCAAAAGTATTTCCACTTTTTTTTTGTTTAAAAAAATGTTTGGTGCAGCTATCACAATTTAAATTATGCTAATATTCCTGAAAAAAAAAATCAGATCACCACAAGTTAATGTCTGCTGAAGCATCAGACTGGCTTCCCTTTCATTCTTTTGTCAGAAATGGCGACCATAAACAGGGAACACCAGCACATGCGCTATATAGTATGGTGTGTCTTGTCATGTGACATAGGCATGTAAATTTAAACAATGATTATGATAAATAAAAAGTAAAAAAGAAACACCAATGTAGGCTGCATAAAACATAAGTCCACTGAGTTTCCCACTTAATTCCTACTCAGTTCACCATTTGACAGTGATTCTTTCACATGTGTAAAGCAGTAGAAACGATAAGGGAAGAAATAACTCTCCTATCAGCATACCTCTCAACTGCTATGAATTTCGCATAATGCTATGATTTTCACACTCAGATTCACCCTTGCTCCACATAGGTTTACTGATGTTCTTAATAATGTTAGAGCTATTCCTGGACACACAATCTATTAAATCATTGAGCTATGTTGTTGGAAACCTTCCTTATCAGTAACTATATGGGGCCCACAATCTGTAGACATATTATTGTTTAAAACAAGAAAGTGCTACACATTCTGGCCATTTGCTATGATTTTTTAAGGCCAGTGCTGTGATTTTTAATGCTGAGAGGTTGAGAAGTATGCCTATCAGTATTTTGGGATGCATTAGATTCTACCATCATCTAATGTGTTTCTGAGTAAGGTAGGAGTGCTGATGGGGTGAACTATGTCTGGATTTTCGGGGATATGATCTTTCGTTCCTGCTGTACTGCCTTAACTACAGTCAGTTCTCTGCAGAGCTCCCTGCCATTCCACCAGGGAGTGGGCTCCACCACCATCTGGATTCCAAGCCTCTGTGAGGAGGAAGGCAACAGCAGAAGAGACGCACAGAAAACTAGCCATTTCAAGTCAATCCAGAAAGGGTTGTACAATTAAAATGTTGTAGAAAAAAAAAGGTTTAAAACAACAGTGGCATACCTTTTCTAAACTTTTAAAATGCCTTGTATAACCCCCGCTTTCTCATCTCTCTCCTAAACTTAACAGCGTGCAGTGGCTCAGCAACTCCTCTGCTGGGGTGCATAGCGAGGGGTTTTTCATCCAGGCGAAGAGTATTGTGTGCAGTTTTGGAGGCCATACCTAAAGCATGATATCAGGCTACTGGAGGGGTGTAGAGGAGGGCAACAAAGATGATATGTGGAATGGAAGGGACAGACTATGACAGCAGGCTGAGAGACCTGAATATGTACACCCTGGAGGATAGAAGGGACGGGGGACATGATAGAGACATTCAAGTATCTGAGAGTAATCAATAAGGATGGGGCAGATGGGGTCTTTAAGTTATGGAGGGAAGGGTCACCAGGGGTATGTGCTAAGAATGGGGGGGGAGATTTAGGAAGGAAATGAGGAGACACTATTTTTTTGGAGAGAGTGGTAGCAAAATGGAATGCCCTACCAGAATGGGTAATATCATGTAAATCTGTGAACAGTTTCAAAAGGGCATGGGACAGGGAACAGGGGAGAGTGAGGGTGGAGGAGGTGGGGGGTGGCAGTGGGATGACAAATGGGAGGGGGGTGGGGCAGCTGCAAACTAGGGGTGCTAGCTACACACTTGAGCAGACTTAGATAGACTGGGTGGTCTGTTTCTGCTGGTACATTCATATGTTCACATGTTTGTATGTCCTTCTTCTGTCTGAGATCCAAGTTTCCGGTATCTAGCTACCAAAGAGTCACTCATTAGACCAGTACCTCTTCAGAGAATATGTGCTCATCAACATCTCTTGGAACATCATTTAAAGGATATGTACTGTATATGCAAGGGCAGATATATACTGTCATTGATACCAGGACAATGGACAATTAGAGCCAGTCAAACATAGTTACGTAAGGGTGGCTATCGACACTGAAGTACCCCCATGTTTTAAATTGGTATTTATATTACTAATTGGGTTGTAGACTTTGGTCAGTGGGAGGTGAGCCACCAAACATTTAAAAGCTTGCTGCAGGGCTGTCTGATGACCCAATGGTACGTGTTACTGCTTGCCAAGTTGGCAACCCAGGTAGGTGCTGAAGCCTGAGACACTGAACGTCAAGTGGCAAAGTCACTGAGAAGAATCAGCTTTGGAGGCCTTCTGACTCTGCACATGTGTTCTCTGGCAGTCCAAAGGGAGGGATCGTGGTGGCAGGATCTTTAGTGCAAGAAATGTTGCCAAATATCAGCATGGCTTCTGATGCTTTCCATCTGATGCAGAGTCACCAGACACACAGTTAAGTGTGTGTATGTAGAGTAGGCTGAGCCTGGTGGATGGGAATGTTTGGCTAAGACATCTGTGCCCAAAGTGCAGAGTTTTAAATAATTGATTAGCAGTTTTTTTCTTGGGACAATGCTAACTGTACAGAAAGTATTAATATACCTATGCACTACCTAGGGGGCTGGTGGAGGCAGAGACAGTGGGGGGGTTCAAGAGGGGGTGGGACAGGTACAAGGGAAGGGTTCAGGAAGCAAAATCCAATGCAGCAAGAATATCTGGAACTGGGAAGGGAGAAGCCAGAGAAGGCAAGGGGGACAGCAAGGTCAGCACCCAGGGTGGGGGCTGACCAAACGAGCAGACACGAAAGACCATTAGGCCTATTCTGCTGGCATTTTAGTATGTTAGTATATAGGTTTTCTAGAAGTGTTATGTTTGTTAAACACAGTGAGGCAAGTGCTATGCATTTTCACAATGTTTTAGCACTTTTTATGAGCAAAACGCTAATCAATTTTTGGAGTTAAATAAATCCCTGAAGTGGGAGTGACAGAGTTAAAACAAAGATAAGACAACGTAGCAGAACTGGATGGCAAGATGGAGACTTACCCTCCACCACACAGGATGATCCAGCAAATTATTTTGTCATCCTTCTCTGTCCCTTAACAGATTCTGAATACTCTCACTTTATTGGTAGAGTCCCACCTTAGTTGTTCCAGTGTGTGTAGAGGGTGGGTGGGAGACAAACAAAGTTACATCAGGTGCTACTATATGTAGAGGCTGGACAGTGAGGAAGTCAGTGGTTCCTTGGGTAGGACAGAAGACAGTGCAGATGGAGGGACAAAGTCAAAGCATGCAAGGTCCTACAGCTGCAAGAAATCAAGTGTTTTTTAAAAACAATTGTCCCATATTCTTAATGTGGGATTGATATCAGTGAATCAGCCATATATTTTATGATATAATGGCATATCCAGCAAAGAAGAATAAAAAATGCAGATGAGACTAACTTTTCTAGAAGTCTGGATGCTTTTGGTTTCATCAACAGGGATAGACAGATGTTTCTTGTGATTTGATGGGAATATCTTTGCGAAAAATAAGAAGTCTGATGCCACGGGAATTTCACAATCAAGCATTCCAAATGTGCCAAAAAATATGAAAGAGAAGCATGGAGGAAATATTACACTACAGAACATATTCACAGTCCGTAAAGTTCGCGGGCCCAAATGTGTAAACACATTTGCATCTGATGATGTTTGCGACTTCATCTAGTGCACAAACACATAAATGGATGATAAATGGCTGCTAATAGCACCAACAGAATCCAATAGAATCCCTCTATTTGACCTGAAGTAACCTCTGTCAGTCAGCCTCTGTAATCACAGCCAGCTTGAGGAAATCGATTAAAAAGAAACAATTAGTACCTGTATTTAAGCTGTCTTTGAGTTTCGGCCATCCAACACGCCAACACTAGCTCCTGAAACTCTGCTTCTCTTTTGCTGTATTGCTCTGCTTAGGTTATTGACTGCAGAAGGATGTCCATTCAAAACTGGAAAAATTATTGCATCCAAGGATTTGTTGACACTGGAATTGCCAACGCACACTCAAACTGTTTGAACTGCAGTAACTGGTACGTTACACCTTTTATTTAAAACTGTGCCCTCTCATGTATGAAATGGCTGCAGGGCAGGCAGCAGAGGGGAGTTGTAAGGGGGTAGGCATCCAGATCAAGACCAGTCCCTAGTGGAGTACTGCAGGGTTCAGTGCTGGGCCCTGCTTTGTTCAATGTCTTCACTGGAGACAATGCAGAGGGGGTCAAGAGTAAGATCAGCCTGTTCAATGATGACACTAAGATTTGTGTAAAAGTGGACAGTGAGAAAGGGAGGCAGGCACTCAGGGAGGATCTAGCTAAACTCAAACACTGGTCAAAAAAGGGGCAGTTGTGGTTTAATGCTAAGAAGTGCAAGGCCATGCACCTCGGGGCAAGACATTCCAGGACCAGCTACTGGTTGGGGGGAGTGCAGTTAGCAGCTTCAGAGGAGGAATGGACCTGGGAGTACTAGTCACAGTGGACATGAAGGTATCAGCACAGTGTAGGAGGGCAGCAGCAAGGGTGAATCAGATGCTGGGGTGCATTGCCAGAGGGGTCACCACTAGAAAGGAGGAGGAGGTCATCCTGCTCTTGTACAGATCACTGGTGAGGCTGCACTTAGAGTACTATGTACAGTTATGGTGCCCATAACTCAAGAAGGATGTGAGATTACTGGAGGGGGTGCAGCGTAGGGCTGCAAAAATGATCATGGGACTGGGGGAGTTGCCTTATGAGGAAAGATTGAGTGTGCTTAATAAGTACTCGCTGGAGGACAGAAGGGGAAAGGGGGGACATGACTGAGACCTTTAAGTACTTGAAAGGCATAAACAAAGTCAGAGAGGGAGGATTGTTCTGCTTAAATGAGGGTAGGGTCACTAGGGGGCACAGTCTGAAGTTGGGAGGGGGAAGGTTCAGGATGGAAATGAGGAGGCACTACTTCACAGAGAGAGTGGTGGCAGGATGGAATTCACTGCCAGAGGAGTTAATTGAACTGAAGACAGTGGATAGCTTTAAGCGGGGCTGGGATAGAGCCAGGGCAGGGTTAATACGGACAGGAATACAATGGGGAGGGACCGGAGAGAGAATAGAGGAGGGGGTGGGGGCAGCTGCAGTAGTATTGGACTGAGAGCTGCACAATTGGGCAGACTTGATAGACCTATGAGCCTTTTTCTGCTGGCAGTTCATATGTTCGTATGTAAATTCTTAGGTTTTTTCTTTCTTGCTTTACAGATTCGTGGGGCTCTGAGGCAGAAGAAAATGTCAAAACCGAGTAATAGAATGAAGAATCGTACTGCTCTGACTACTCATGTCTTAATTTCTATTTTATTTCTACAGTATTTTATTTTGTATTGTTAAACTTCTGTTTTTCGGTTAATAAAAATGTGAGCTTCTAATTCAGTATGCGCTGTGTGTTACAATGCTGACCAGTCTGCTCATGATAACCCTTGCAACATGTACTACTGTATACTGTAGCCCAGACCGCAACCCTTTGATAGCTTTGCATTTCCTTTACCGGGGCATCACCGGTTGTTTGCTTTCCTAAATTTTCACTATCCTTTCTTGTTTGCGTTTTTTTCAAAAATGCAAACATAGCGAATATTTAGGGAGTGTGAACAGTTCCTGTAGTACAGTATTTTATGCACTTGGAAATACACTGGGCCAAAAGAACATTACTTTGACTTCATGGCTTGCATCTAGTCAGCGTCACTGGGGCCCTGCAGTTGCATTGTAGAGGCAAATATTTGAGGGGTGTGAGGAGGCAGGAGGAACACCAGCATGACCGACGAAGGGCCCAGCAGTGGTATGCCCGACACAGGTGGTACCGTGCCAGGATCACATATGAGAACTACAGTGACACAGAGATAGTGGGCCAGTACTGCCTGAACAGGGCAGTTCTGAGGCAGCTCTGTGAGCTGTGTAGTGATGAGATGCAGGTACCCACCAGAAGTAGTCATGCCATATCAGTGGAGACCAAGGTGACCGCTGTGATGTACTTTCTCACCACAGGCACCTTCCAAAGACCAATGGGTGATAGCACAGGCATCACCCAGTCAGCCATGTCCCGCCTTCTCACCAGTTCCTCAACGCTCTGCTGCCACATGCTTCAGAGTACATACATTTCCCCAGCACACAGGCAGAGCATACAGCAAACATGCAGGAGTTCCACCGGGTGGCACCCATGCCAGACGTGATTGGGGCAATAGACTGCACCCACATTGGCATCTGCACACCACCTGGCCCAGAGGGCCCAGTGTACATAAACCACAAGGGATACCCATCCATCAACTGCCAGGTGGTGTGCGATGCCATGGGGTGCACCATCAATGTCTGTGCCACACACGCCAGGAGTGTACATGATGCCTTCATATGGCACAGTTATGTGCTGTGCCATAGGTTCGAGCAGGGAGACATCCCCATGGGCCACCTTGTTGGTGAGTAGGACATGCACCAGGGTGGCCGAGAGCCACAGCCCTGGAGGTGGGGGAGGGTGGTTGGGGCAGGCCCTGAGGTGTGTGTGGTGACTGAGAGGGAGCAGGTGGTAGCACAGCACAGCACAGCACAGGGATAACTATGTCTTCTTCCACACAGGTGACAGCGCATACCCCCCTAAGGCCATGGCTGCTCACCCCCTACCAGTGACCATTGCCCCCTGCAGAGGAAAGATACAACGAGGCACATGCCAACACATGCAATATCATCGAGCATGTCTTTGGCATGCTAAAGATGCGATTCCATTGCCTTGACAGGTCAGAAGGTGCCTTATAATACAGCCCATTGAAAGTCTGTGGCATATTCCTGGCCTGCTGTATCCTGCACATCATGGCCATTGACTGTGGAATAGCAGTCGAGGCTGATGTGGGCGACAGTAGCAGGGATGATGGTGGTGAAGGGCCAGATGGTGGTGGGCAGCCGCCACTTGGAAGGAGGGACCCTCAAGTGGTGCAGCATGCATGGCGGCACTGTGACACCATCATAAGGGAGCATTACAGACAATGCAGGTGAATGCACAGACACACAAGCAAGGCCCACACAGCCTAGCACACAACACAGTGGCAGGGATGTGCACAGCGGTATGCATGCAGGGATGGGGGAGCACAATACACATGGCAGATCCACTGGCACACAGGCTCACACACGCAGACACATGCAGCAATGGCATGTGCACATACACACACACACAGAGCCACCCACACACGTGAGGGACATGGCATGGATCAGAAGCATGATACCAGTGCACAGGCACAACCAGTGCTGAGCTGCCCTCATCACATCCATGCCACATGTCCCAGCAGCATGGTCCATACACACAGGTGGCATGCAGCACAATACACGTGTGCACCACCACATGCATGCCGCACCACCACCACCCACATGTGCATGTGGCAACAACAGTTGATGGCAGGTCAGGGCAGCAGACACATCACTCCGACCGCGCAGTCCCACGACCGCCATGGCTACGTGGGTGGCTGCACTGGGGCCAACCAGCAGACGCATGCTGTGCATTGGCCATGGGGGGGTGTCAGACACCCCCAGAGGTTGATGTGCAGGACTGTAACCGAGTCCGTGCAGGGGTGTCGAGGCAGCCAAAAAGCCCAGTCCCTGGGGTGTCTGGGATGCCGACATCTGATCCCGGTGTCCGCTGTGCAGGGGTTGCCAGACACCGGGACCGTGGGGTGGACAGTGAACTGCAGGGGGTCCTCTGCTCATGGCCAAGCCCAGTGGCTGCCACCAACGCCAGCCCAGCTGCAATGGTACTGGCCATGCGGTCCATTGATGCCACAATGGCACCGGTCATGCGGTCCAATGCTGAGGTCATGGCTTCCTGCATCTGGGTGAGCCCATCTATAAGCCTCTCATTGCCTCTGTCCTGCTGAGCGGCCATCTGGTGCACCTCTGCCCGCAGTGCATACACCTCAATGGCAAGCAATGCCTGGTTTTCCACAGATGCCCACAGTAACTGGGTGTGCTCTGTCAGCCTCTCAGCATTCTGGGCCTCCTGGAACACCCATTGAGCTGGGGGGGGTGTCATGGCACACTGCTGCACAGCCTCCCACTCAGGTGGACGCTGCACAGTGGGCTGTACAGGAAGTACGGTGCTGTCTGGCACACCACCAACCATGGCATGCTGCCCATTGTCACCTGCATTCTGCCACTACAGCCTGACTGTCTGCTGGGCAGTGCCCCTTGCCACCGCCGCAACAACAGCACCACCACCACCCACACCAGACACAGCTGTGGTGCCACACACATCTGCACTGGCAGGGATGGGGGGTGACTATGGAGCTGCAGGCATGGCGATGGGCCCTGCTGGTGCCTGTGTAGTGGGAAGGGGCATGTCAGGCACCACCACCCCTATGCTGTCCAGTACCAGAGTAAGGTCATCGTTGGTGTCGGACAGCACTCCAAGCTGGGTCTCCGCACACAGCACCTCCAGGCTGAAATCATGCAGGAACCCAGCCAGGGCGTCATCTGACCCCATGTCAAGCACAGTTGCATGCCCAACAATGCTGAGACATGGCCTGTCCTGGCTCTGGATGCCCGTCGATGTTGAGGGTCCGGCAACTGTGTCCATGGCCACCTCCACCTGGTCCTCTGCATGGAGGCGTACTGGCGTTGTAAGACAATAGCAGAGGGTTAGTGGAGCAGCATAACCCATGGCCCCCCCTCAGCATGCTGCCGTTGTCACCTGCCACCTTGCTGCATTGTGTGTCCGCGTCCACACATACATGTGGCAGTGGCCATGGCCTCAGGCACACCTGCATGTCACGCCCACACCAGGCATGCCTGATGGCCGGTCATACTCACCATGCAGTGAGGGTCTACCACCTGTCTGGAACCCACCACCAGGCACACCCTCCTGCCGTGCAGCTGATGGTGGATGCCACAAGCTCATTTGTGGCCGTCAGCGGTGGCACAGTTGCTGGCCCACCACTGGTCACCCTGCTGGACACCTGTATGGCTACAACCTTATCCTTAATATGCCTCCTGTCCGTGCCAACATTCTTCTTGCACTCCTGTGGGGTGCAATGGGGGCATCCGTGGATGGTAACTTATCGGGCCACCTCCTCCCAGCCCACCGCCGGCTCCTGCATCGTGCTCGTGACACCACTGAGAAGGCCCTCCCAGTCCATATAGGCCTCAAAGAGGGCATTGGTCTCAGTTGCTGTAAAGTTGGGCCTGCGCTTACGCAGGCCCCGACTCTCCTCGCCTTCATTTCCTAACATTCTGCCACCTGTGGACATGAACAGTAGAGTGAGTCAGTGTCAGCACGTTGCAATGCAGCTTTCTGTTGCAGTGTTGGATTAGGCCGCTGTTCATCCATGTTGCCAGTCACTTACCTGAATGGGTGCAATACCGGTCTGTGACCTGTGCTGTTCCACGGTGCTTTTAAGGCACAACACATGCAAATTAGCCCATGCGCAACTGTAATTATATGCTAATGCTCTCCACTGTGCCATGCATTGACTAATAGGTGATTTGCATACAGTGTCTCAATATTACATATTTGTGCCATGCGCAATGGGGTTGCGCTGGAGCATTTCAATGGCGCAATACCTGCACTTGCATGATACGCGTGCCCACAGTGTGCATGTGGGCAGTAAGGGGAACCAAGGCATCTACGGAGGTCAGGCTGGCACAAGGCATTAAGAAAGGGGAGAAGGACTTCTTTAGGTACATCAGGGAGAAAAGGAGCTGTAAAGATCACATAGTAAGGATTAGGAAGGAGGGGGGTTGGGTAGAAGCAGGGAGCGATAAGGCAGAAGTGCTAAATGATTACTTCTGCTCTGTGTTTACTAAGGAGAAGAAGGAGGTGATACCCAAGGGGGGGAGGAATGGCAGAAATGGGGGGAGGGGGTGACAGATGGGGAAATCATGAAGGGCAGAGTTCAGGATTTGAAGGGAGGGTTTGAAGGCACTGAGGGTGGACAAGGTGCCAGACCCAGATGGCATCCACCCCAAGGTACTGAAGGAGCTGGCAGAGGTCCTTGCGGGACCTTTGGCAGACCTATTTAATGCATCACTACACTCAGGGTGTGTACCTCAGGATTGGAGGATGGCTCATGTGGTATCCCTCCACAAGAGTGGCCCCAAGGATGAACCAGGGAACTACAGACCAGTGAGCCTCACATCCATCGTGGGTAAGCTGATGGAGACTATCCTGAAGGAGAGGCTGGTGGCCCTCCTAGAGGCCAAAGGACTACAGGACAGCAGACAGCATGGCTTCATACATGGCAGATCCTGCCAAACCAACCTAGTGGAGTTCTATGACTGAGTAACTAGGCAACTGGACAAGGGCCATGCAGTGGATGTCCTGTATCTGGACTTCAGTAAGGCATTCGACTCGGTGCCGCATGGGAGGCTGGGAAGTAAGTTAGAAGGCACGGGGTGGGTGCAAAACTGGTGAGATGGGTAGGGAACTGGCTTCAGGGAAGGCAACAGAGGGTGGTGGTGGGTGGGGAGCTCTCACACCCAAGGGTAGTGACAAGCGGTGTTCCACAGGGCTCGGTGTTGGGACCAGTGTTGTTTGGGATATTCATTGCAGACATATCATTGGACATCAAGAACAAGATCAGTCTGCTGATGATACCAAGATGGAAGCGGTGATGGAAGACCTAGGGGGATGACAGGGGTTGCAGGATGATCTGGCAAAGCTTGAAACCTGGTCAAACACCTGGCATCTGGAGTTTAATGACAAAAAGTGCAAGGTACTGCATTTTGGGGTGAAGAACCCAAGGAAGAGTTACCAGCTGGGGCGAGTGCAGCTAGCCCAGACAGAGGAGGAGAAGGATCTGGGGGTGCTCATTATAGGGTAAATGAACAACTCGGCACAATGTAGGAAGGCAGCTGCAAAGGCCAACAAAATGCTGGGTTGCATTGCAAGGGGTATATCCTCGAGGAGGGAGAAGGTGATTCTGCCACTGAATAGGTCATTATTTAGACCACACCCGGAGTACTGTGTGCAGTACTCACGCCCGTATCTGAAGAGGGACATTAAGTTACTGGAGGAATTGCAGTGCAGGGTGACAAAGATGATCAAGGGGCTGGAGAACTTATCATATGAGCGGAGGCTAAGGGAGTTGAACATGTACTTGCTGGAGGAGAGGAGGGACGGGGGGACATGATTGTAACCTTTAAGTACATGAAAGGAATAAACAAGACAGGTACAGAGGGGCTGTTCAAAGTAAGGGAGGAGAGGGACAGCAGGGGCCAATGTATGAGTCTGGAGGGAGGAAGATTTAGGAGGGAGATGAGGAGACACTTTTTTACAGAGAGGGTGGTAGCTGGGTGGAATGCGTTACTTGCATAAGTGGTATCAAAAGGGGATGGGACAGGACAAGGGGGAGGATCAATGGAGGGGATGAGTGAAAGGGAGGGGCAGCTGCAGAATAAGCTGCACATTCAAGCAGACTTGATAGACCTCTAGGCCTTTATCTGCTGGCAAATTTCGTATGTTCGTACATTGCTATCGCACGTCATACGCAGCCTCCATGATGCCATGGCACAGCGCATGTGACACTGGTATGCCATTGCGCATGCGCTCACTGCTTCTATCATGCACCTGCACACTGCACATGGGGTGATGACCTCTGACCCAAGGGTCATGTACGTGACCCTGCTAGGCCCCAGTGTGCTGTGCATGCCCATGACTGTGCTATGGCCCCCGACTGCGCACTGTGTCCGCGCATCCTTGTGCTGTGCAATTGCAGCCTTGTGTATCCTATCGTGCATCCTGCACATGTGGCAGACACGTGCGCTGTTCCACAGCCATTGTCCTCTTCTAGTCGGCTGCTGACCATGGCACAGGGATAGAGCAGGAAGACAGGAAACTGGACAGAGGCTGAGCTCATCAACCTGGTAGCTGTGGTTCAACCCTTTGCAGGGCAGCTGTTTGGCCAGGTGCAACTCCAGCAGGCCAGGGGTGAGGTGTGGCTCCATGTCACAGAGGCCCTGGAGTGGAGGACTGGTGTTGAGCGCATGGCCAAGAAGTGCAGGCACTGGTATGGGGACCTGAGGCAGAGGGCACTGGACTGCCTGTGATGCATGCAGGCCCACATCCAGCGAGGTTCCATGCCACAGCCAGGTAGGTGTGCTCATGTTGCTGTTATGTCCAGGTGCAGTACTGTGGTGAATGGCTGTGCAGCATGGCCCACAGTGGGGTACTTCATCATCTTGTGAGACCCGTGCATCGGGTTTGACTGATGCACAGGTAGCAGCCGTGCTGGCACGTGGGCTTCAGGACTGACAGGGACACATCCAGTGCACAGTGGGTTGTGCGGTGGTGGGGGGCTTCACATGCTTGACTGTGTACTGATGTCCACCTCTCTTCATTCCCTCCACAGGGCCGGAGGACCATAGATGGGCCAGGGTGGTGGAGGAGGTGGCCAGGGTGGCACAGCCTAGTTGGCAGCAGACAGCACCAGCTGCACAGCAAGGGGCAGGTAAGCATTGTCACATTCCTTCTCAGTGTCACAGTGGGATAGTAGTGGGGATAGGGTACAGCTATGGCTGCCTCTGCCATGCACCTAGACAGCTGTGTGTGTCACACAGTCCATTGTGTGTGCCACTGTGGGCCATCCCTTGGCCACTGTGTATCGGCTGTTGGTGGGGTGGGCATGCGCATGGCTTCCACCATTTATGCTGCAGTACTGCTGTTGCTGTGTGTCATGTGGCCCTCACAATTAGGTCCTGTGGCCACTGCACTGCATAATCCACCTCTGTACACCACCATGGTATGCCGTGTGGATGGCTGGCATTGCCATCCGTGTGAGGGTCCTTTCCGGTCTCTCCAGAGGTGTGTGCCCCTGCTGTCCAATGTGCGCTGTGGGCAGGGATCCTTGGGGCATTGCACTGATTGCTTGTCTTGTTCCATCGCCTAGGTGTCAGGACTGTGGCAATGAGGAGGGGCCCAAGGGCATGGGCAAGAACCCAGTGGCAGATCCTGGCTGTGCCCATACAACAGGTCACAATGGTCATGAGGAGGGAGCAGCGGTACAGAGGGCCATCAAGGGGTGGACACCGTTCAACTGTCCCTGCATATAGCCCCCATTTCCCTTGCTATCCCTGTTCCCCAGCTGTCCCCAGCATCTTGTACAGCCCCGTTTCCTGTCCCCATCCTACTTTCTACCTCATCTGTCCCTGCCCCTGTTACTGTGTTTATCATGATGTTTTCCTGTTATAAAGCATTTATTTTCCTACATGCCTGTGTCCATGTCTGCTTTGCAGGTGGCATGTGGAGCCATGCTGCAGTGGTCAGGTGTTGGTCCATGGTGTTGGCATGGGGGGGCATGTGTGGGGTGACTGTGGTTCCCTGCTGTGTCCAGTGGTGTTTCATGTTGTTCTGGGGGCTGTCTCTCGGGTGTGGTGGGTGTGTTGTGTGTCTCCAGAGTCACCATGGGGCTGTGGTCAGGGGTGGGAAGGCAGTTTGGGGCATGGGGGTTGCACATAGGCCTAGTTGTCATGCTGGACTCATTGGCCCACTGGGTTATGGCCGTCTGCATCCACTGTTGCACTTCCAATCTCGTGTGGTCTGGCCATCTGCCTGGGTTCTGGCTTATTCACTGCCTGGTGTTGGTGCTGCCTGTGGGGGTGTGTGGCATGGGTGTGTTTGGGTCCAGAGCCATAAGGGAGATCACCCACTGTGGTGTGGCATTGGCCATGGCCAGCTGGCTGGTGGCCTGTGGGGGGGTACCTTTGGTGGGCTTGCAATGGTCATTGTCCCCACCTGTCCCCTGATGGCCAGCCCACCATTGTGTTCTGGGGTGCTGTTCTGGTGCATGCTCCTGTCACACGCCTGTGGACTGGCTCTGGTTGGTGTGGTGCACAGTGCTTCTGTTGGAGGCTGTGCTCCATCCCGTGTTGCCCATTGTTCCCTCCTGCTCTGTGCCTGTGTGTGCACTGCTGTGCCCTGCTGGTGGGGTCCTGTGACTATTGTCACTGTGCTTCTTTGGCTGTGTCCCTGGGCCTCTTGCATTTGCAGTGCCCCCTGTGTTTGTGCGCAGGTTTGCTCCACGCTTCCATGGTTGCGCCAGCACATCTCTGATTGTACCATGGCACATCTTTGCCATATTCAGCCAGCTTGCGCTGGTGCATTTGCAGTGGTGCAACTTCTGAATAGGGCACCCAATTTGCCATGGTGCATCTGACCTGTGCTGCACCAGACTTGCACCGGCCTTTGGCTCATTTCTGAATATCTCGGCCAATGTGTACTTTATATCTTGTTCTGGCTCTGTTTCCTTTTTATGTCCACCATACTATTTCAAAGCCAAAGAAGCGATCATATGTTTTTCTTGAGGAAAAAAAATAATTTTAAACATTTAAAAATGCCTAAATTCTGTTTGAGATTAGAAAGTTTACCAGCAAATGAAAGTGGAAGACAACTGGATCTTTTGCTGTTACAAAAGGTGGGGGCAGACTTTTTGCCCAGCTTTGCTGCTATGCTACTTTAAGCTGTAGAGTGGAAAAGATTAGGTTAAGTAACTGCTAAGGGTCTTAATTGCTATTCTTTGCACCTCCTAGATTGACTGCTTTCACAAACAAAGGGCTATATTGACAACTGAACTTGTTTGTAATGTGGACATGCAGCTGAAACTGATTCATTAACAATGAATGATATGACAAAATCTGTTTTGAAGGTATTTGAGTGCTCAAAATGGCCCACAAACCTGACCAGCACTGGGCAAAACCAGATTACCAGATAGGGACCCAGAAAAACGGATTACCAGGTATAAAAACTGACAGGTGGCAACTCTACTGTCCATACAAAATGAGATAGATGTTTGGGCCTTACAGAGCAATCCTGCGGGGTATGCTGTAATATTTACACTTGTAGACTTTGTTACAGTACTTGAAACATTTTCACATTAATATACAACAAATACATTACTGTTGTTGAAAACAATTGATAAATTGCAGGGTTTTTTTTCAACATTTTGCTTTGTGGAGTGTTCCACTTAATTAACATACATTTTATTCAAATAGCATTTTGGGACAAATTTAAGTAAAATGCATGCATCACAAAGGACAACTGCTTTGCAACACTCGTATGGCTTTCTGTTGATCAGACATGTCATGGCAGTTGGACACGTGTCTCCTAGTCTTGATAAAGGTTGCAGACCCTTGGCTTAAAGGATCAGCAAACAAGGTCCAGTCTGACCCCATCTGCAATACTGCCCCAACTGGCCTGTAATTGAGGTTTTTTTTATATTTATTTAACTCATGTCATTTCTTCTTCATATCATACTTTAAAGTTAACAAATGTCAGCTGAGATTTGCAAAAGCCTGACCACCACTTCAAGGTGGCCCCTTTTGGTCACATGGTCCTACACAATTTCATATTCATTTTTACGTTTGCTTGCGCGCATGTGCAAGGAACATTTTGAGAGAGTAGCACACTTTGGAGGTGTGCCTCTCCCATTCAATCCAGTGCTCCGTTGAGCAGGCATGGTGGTCCTGCACCAATGGGTGCCGGAGCTCTGTATGACAGCGGTGGTCTTCGCTTCAAAGAAAACCACCGCTGTCATACGGAGCACCAGCCACGCCACCCCCTCGCATCACGCGCCTCCCCCAGCTTGGTGCGACACTGGGAGCCCACCAGCGTGGGTAATGTTGGCCGACAGGGGTTCCCAATCCCCGCCAGCTCCACGCCCCAAGCCATCTCTGCCATGCTGGGAGCCCACCCAGCGTGGCAAACCTCCCATTTGTTTTGCAGACGGGGTGCCCAATCCCCTGCCGCTCCTCAGCCTCCCTCACGTAGATTGCCGACGGGTGCCCAACCTCGCCGGCTCCTCGGCCCCCAGCCATCTTCTGCCATGCTGGGAGCCCACCCCAGTGTGGCAAACCATCCCACGTAGTCCGTTTGTTAAAAACCTGAAAAGAAAAACGGTCCCCGTAGTCTCCCCGCCTCCCACAACCCACACCCACCCACTGTGCACCCAGCCTTCCCACACCCTCACCCCATACTTACCTCCGGAGCTCGGTCGCGACGATCTTCGTGGACCGGGAACACGTCTGCACTCTTCAAAGCCGACCGCGAACTGAGGAAATGCCGTAAGCTGTATAATGGGCTAGATGGGGGTTCAACTTTATTGCATATCTCAGTCATTTTTGATTTTTGCACCAAATTTTCAACATGGGGTTTTGGGACCCTTTCTCGCCAGATGATGTCATTGTCATGGGCGTTATTCTGGCCCGGCGGTGATTTCACAGTTACCGCACAGTCGCGTAAAATCACCTTTCAGGCCTGAATAATGCCATGACAGTGACATCATTCAAGAGAAGGGGTCTCAAAACCTCATGTTGAAATTCTTGGTGCAAAAATTCAAAAATGACTGTTCTATGAGCGCGCTGTATAGTTCCTACGCAGGCTCATAAGTTCTCGAATTTTCAATATTTTACTCAGATTTTCAACATTGCCATTTTACCACACCTCCTTATGAGCAGTACAGCTGTCATTTTTCACATCCTGCCCAAAACGTGTTTCTCGCCTATGTAGCGCACAATGGCGCAGTTGGTGTGCAAAATCAATGTATGGGATGCAGTAAGAAAATCACGGTGACACTGTTCATTAGCAGAGGTCTTAAAATGGCTATGTTGAAAATTTGGTGAAAAAATTCCTAAAAATGACTGTTTTACGAGCGTGCGTTGCGCAGTTCTTACGCACGCTTGTAGGTTTGCGAATTTTCAATATTTCATCCAGATTTGCATTGCTATTTTACCACACCTTCTTATGAGTAGTATAGCTGTCATTTTTCACATCCTCCCCAAAATGTGTTTCCGCCCATGTAGCGCACAGTGGCGCAGTCGGTGTGCGAAATCAATGTATGGGACACATTAAGAAAATCACAGTGACACTGTTCATGAGCAGATGTCTAAAATGGCTATGTTGAAAATTTGGTGAAAAATTCCTAAAATGACTGTTTTACTAGTCTGCGCTATGCAGTTCCACGCACGCTGTAAGTTTGCAATTTTCAATATTTTCTCCAGATTTTCAACATTGCCATTTTATCACACCTCCTCATGAGCAGTACAGCTGTCATTTTTCACATCCTGCCCAAAACATGTTTCCCCATGTAGCGCACAATGGCGCAGTCGGTGTGCGAAACTCAATGTATGGGACACATTAAGAAAATCACAGTGACACTGTTCATGAGCAGAGGTCTTAAAATGGCTATGTTGAAAATTTGGTGAAAAAATTCCTAAAAATGACTGTTTTACAGGGTGTTCATTATGCAGCTCCTATGCACACTCGTAAGTTTGTGAATTTTCAATATCTTCACTCCACATTTTCAACATTGCCATTTTACCACACCTCCTTATGAGCAGTGCAGCTGTCATTTTTCACAACTTGCCCAAAACGTGTTTCCGCCCATGTAGCACACAATGGCGCAGTCGGTGTGTGAACTCAGTGTATGGGACACATTAAGAAAATCACAGTGTCACTGTTCATGAGCAGAGATCTTAAAATGGCTATGTTGAAAATTTGGTGAAAAAATTCCTACAAATAACTGTTTTACGAGCATGCGTTGTGCAGTTCCTACAGCAGCAGCACGTAAATTTGCGAATTTTCAATATTTTCACTCCAGATTTTCAACATTGCCATTTTACCACACCTCCTTATGAGCAGTGCAGCTGTCATTTTCACATCTTGCCCAAAATGTGTTTCCGTCATGTAGCGCACTATGGCACAGCGTGTGTGAACTCAGTGTATGGGACACATTAAGAAAATCACAGTGTCACCGTTCATGAGCAGAGATCTTAAAATGGCTATGTTGAAAATTTGGTGAAAAATTCCTACAAATAACTGTTTTATGGTGGCGTTGTGTGCAGTTCCTTGCGCTCGCCGTAAGTTTGCAATTTTCAATATTTTCCTCCAGATTTTCAACATTGCCATTTTACCATACCTCCTTATGAGCAGTACAGCTGTCATTTTCAATCCTGCCCAAAACGTGTTTCCGCCCATGTAGTGCACAATGGCGCAGTCGGTAACGTAAATCAATGTATGGGACACAGTAAGAAAATCACAGTGATACTGTTCATTAGCAGAGGTTTTAAAATGACAGTGTTGAAAATTTGGTGAAAAAATTCCTACAAATAACTGTTTTTCGAGCGTGCATTGTGCAGTTCCTACACACGCTCGTAAGTTTGCGAATTTTCAATATTTTCACTCCAGATTTTCAACATTGCCATTTTACCACACCTCCTCATGAGCAGTGCAGCTGTCATTTTTCACATCTTGCCCAAAACGTGTTTCCGCCCATGTAGCGCACAATGGCTTGTTCGCTATGCGAACTCAGTGTATGGGACACAGTAAGACAATCACAGTGACACTGTTCATTAGCAGAGGTTTAAAATGCCAATGTTGACAATTTGGTGAACAAATTCCTAAAATAACTGTTTTTGAGCGTCTGTTGGTCAGTTCGCACGGTCAGAAGTTTGCGAATTTTCAATATTTTCACTCCAGATTTTCAACATTACCATTTTACCACACCTACTTATGAGCAGTACAGCTGTCATTTTTCACATCCTGCCTAAAACGTGTTTCCGCCCATGTAGTGCACAATGGCGCAGTCGGTGTGCAAAATCAGTGTATGGCACACAGTAAGACAATCACAGTGACATTAGCAGAGGTTTTAAAATGCCAATGTTGACAATTTGGTGAAAAAATTCCTAACAATGACTGTTTTATGAGCGTGCACTGCACAGTTCCCACGCACGCTCGTAGGTTTGCGAATTTTCAATATTTCCACTCCAGATTTTCAACATTGCCATTTTACCACACTTCCTTATGAGCAGTACAGCTGTCATTTTTCACATCCTGCCCAAAACGTGTTTCCGCCTATGTAGCGCGCAATGGGGGTAACAAAAAGGTCATGCTGAAAATTTATTGTGCAAATACCAGCAATTGCACAGGGCATTAGGGTAAAGCATCATACATGCCAAACACCACTGCAAATACCTGCAAGTGAACGTTCGGCATTGACAAATGCTTGTTGTATTTATCTTGCTAATATGAGTCAAGGTCCTGCTGCTTCATTCTTCTTTATACACAGACCCCCAACTTCCTTGTCTCACATTTATAAAGTGCAGCCTGAAATGATGTTCACAAGTGGCAGCTGGGAGCAGGTTAAAAGGGAGTAGCAACGCGTCCCTCTTGTCATTTAGAAATATAAGACATAACCTGCTCAACTCTAGCTAGTTTAATCAGTTTAGTCTTATTTTAGGGTGCTTCTTGTGAGCAGCTGATCAAAGTGAACATACAAGGTCCAGCATGCCTCCCTTGCTGCTCCAACTGGTCTGTAATCAAGCTTTTTCATATTATGTAATGAATTTCTTCTTCTTATCATACTTTAGAAAGGGTTCTTAGTAAGCTAACATCAGTTGAGATTTGTACAAGCCTGTCACTTCAAAGTGACCCCCTTTGGCTGGTTTCTGCTATATTCTATATTCTTTTCTAAATTTACCTTGCTAATATGAGAAAAGGTCCTGCAGCTTCATTCTCCCTTTATGCACAGCCTACTCTCCAGATTTCTTATCTCACATTTACAAAAGGCAGCCAGAAATAATGTTCTCAACTATCAGCTAGTGTGGTGGTTAGAAGGGAGCAACCACACCTTCTTCTAATAGTTTGCAAATACAAGATCTACAGCGGCACCCTTCAGGATCAGACACCTGATCCTACAGAAGTCTACAGTATTTTGTAGAATTCTGCAAGTAGGAACAGTGACATACTGTGACACTACATGTAATCCCAGAGGATACCCCTATTACCTACTCAACCCTGGCTAATTAAATCAACAGTCTGATTTTAGAGTGCGCCTGGTGAATGGCTGATCAGAATCAACAAACAAGGTCCAGTATTCCTCCTCCCAACCCCGATATTGCCCCAACTAGCTTGCAATCAAGTTTTTTTTTATATTAAGTAACTAATTTCTTCTTATCATATTTTAAACAGGGGTTCCTAGATGACATGAGTCGAGATTTGTGAAACTTTAACCATCACTCCAATGTGAGCCCCTTTAGTCAGGTTCTACATTATTCCAAGTTAATTTCTATAGTTACCTCGCTGATATGAGTTGAGGTCCTGCTGCTTCATTCTCCTTTTATGTACAGACCACCCTCCAGCTTCCTTGTCCCTCATTTATAAAGTGTAGCCTGAAATGATGTTCCCAAGTGCTTGCTGGGGTACAGCTCAAAAGGGAGTAGCCACACCTTCCTCCAGTCATTTACAAATACAAGATGTAACCTGCTCAATCTTGTCAATTCATTAGATAAATATAAAAAAAACTCAACAAATGACCAATTGGGGCAATATTGAGGAGGAGGGCTTGTTTGTTGATTCAAATCAGGCATGCACCTATAATATAATATCATTAAACTAATTGAACTGGCCAGGGTGAGCAGATTACATCTTGCATTTGTAAATGTGTTTAAAGGAAACATTAGGTGATCCCAGTTCATGTTTGCTTACTCTCTGTTCTCTTTCTGTACATAACTATTTTATGTTTTGTCTCCCTCAGCTCTGAAAGCAGCTCAAAATGGGCCCCTTGTACTATGCCACATAGGTACTTCCACCAATGGCATCATCACTTGTGATTAACCAGCGATTCCTGACATTGGTACAGTTCCTTACATGGGTGTGACACTGCTAAAACTTGAGTGGTTCTGCAGTGTGCCCTATTTTTATGTTCACACTTGTGCAAAGTGAACATGTTGCTGTGATAGTGGATTTGACAGGTGTGTCATCTTTGGTTCAATGTAGGGCAGTTTACAATGGGCTCAACAGTGTCACACTAATCATTAGCCATGCCGTTCATCACAGTCTTATATACTAACATACTATTTGCCAGCAGATTAGGCCTTACGGTCTATCGAGTCTGCTTGAACCTTAGATCCCTAGTTGGGTGCCGAGGCCCTCCCCCACAGGCCATCATCTGATACATCCGCTTTCTGTGTCTGTCCCACCCTCTCTTGAAGCCCTCCACTGTGGATCTCTGAACCAGCTCGCCAGGCAGTACATTCCAAGGGTCCACCACCCTCTCAGTGAAAAACCTCCTCCTCTTCCCCCCTCACCCTTCCACCTTCCAACTTCAAACCATGTCCTCTGGTGATACCTCCCTGCTTTAGTCTAAAGATTCCCTCCATGTTTGCCCTATTTATTCCTTGAGGTACTTGAAGACCTCAATCATGTCCCCCTGCCTCTCCTCTCCTACAATGAAAACAGGCAGAGCTCCCTCAAGTCTGTCCTCATATCGCCAAATACCCTAGCCCTCATATCATCTTAGTTGCCCTCCTCTGTACCCTCTCCAGCAGCTGTATGTCCCTCTTCAGGTGGTCTCCAGTACTGTACACAGTACTCAAAGTGTGGTCTAACCAGTCCATTGTACAGTGGCAGAATCACTTCCTTGCTCCTAGAGGTGATCCCTTATGATGCATCCCAACATCCTGTTTGCCCTGCTAGCCGCCTCCTGCACTGCTCAGAGTTATTCATACATGCATCGACCATGACCCCAGGTCTTTTCCCTCATTGAGGCCTCCAGCGCCTCCCCTCCCAGGGTGTACCTGTGTTTAGGGTTTCCCCACCCAAGATGCAACACCTTGCACTTGGTGATATTGAAATTTAATTTTCATGTGTGAGCCCAGCTTTCCAGGGTGTCCCGGTCCCCTTGCAGGGCCAACCTCCCCTCTTCTCCCTCAACTACTGCTCCCATCTTGGAGTCATCAGCGAAGAGACTTATTTCACACCCTATACCCACCCTGATGTCCGATATGCATGCATTTAACAGGATCGAACCCAGGACCGAGCCCTGCGGTACCCCACTACCAACCTCTCTAGGGTTTGAGAGCTCCCCACAGACCACTACTCTCTGGGTGCATCCAGCTAGCCAGTTTTCAATCCATCTAACCATCAAAGGGCCTACTCCCAACCCCATCAGTTTCTCCACCAGACCATTGTGAGGGACAGAGTCAAACGCCTTGCTGAAGTCAAAGAATAATACATCCACAGGCTTTCCCCTGTCCAGTTCTGATGTTACCCATTCATAGAACTCCACAAGATTGGTTTGACATGATCTACCTGGCACAAACCCATGTTGCCGACTATCCAGACCTCCCACCTCCTCCACGTACACCCCCAATCATTCCTTTAGTATACTCTCCATTAATTTTCCCACCACCGAGGTCAAACTGATGGGTCTATAGTTACCAGGTACTTCCCTCGACCCCCTTTTATGGATTGGCACCACATGTGCCTCTTGCCAATCCCTAGGTACCCTCCCTGTCTCAAGTGACCTGTTGAAGAGCTCCGCCAGGGGTGCAGCCAGTATGTCCGCCAATTCCCTTAGTACTCTCAGATGAATGCCATCCGGCCCAGGAGATTTGTCTTTCTTTAGGACCTTGAGGGCTAACCACACCCTTTTGGTGGAGATAGCATCATCCGTCCCCTCCACCTTACTGACCTTTTTATCCTTATCCTGATGTGACACTCCTGGGGTACCTCTCCCTCCCTCTTGCTCCATTTCTGTTGCTCCCCTGATCCCACTCACTGCCGCTTCTATCCCCAACATGCCTTGCTTTGTAGATATCCCATCCCCCTCCCTAAAGAACACAGAGGCAAAGTACTCATTAAATACCTCTGCCTGGGCCCTTGCCTCTTCCACCCACACTCCTTCTGATCTCAATCTGCTGAGATGGCTCTTAGTTTTTCTCCACTCCCCAGTGTACCAGAAGAACCCCTTTTCCCCTCCATGTATCCCCTGTACCAGCCGCTGCTCTTTACTGGACTTTGCCCCCCTCACTATCCGGGTGACTTTTCTAGATGCAAGATGGTACATTTCCTTATCCCTAACCCCTCTTGTTGTTTTATATTTTTTGTAGGCCACCTTCTTTTCTATGACCACTACCTGAACCTCACTGGACCACCAGCATGGTTTATGTGACCTTGCTCCCTTACGTTTCACCTTAGTGCAGGTCCTGACTGCCTCATGAAGTCCCCATTTTATGACCTCCCATTTCCTTTCCGCATTTGTCATTGATATAATCCCCTTCAAGTGATCCTTGAGAATATTTCCCATGCCCACAAAGTCTGCTCCCCTGAAGTCCACTGCCAGTGTCCTAGATCTCCCCCATGCTTATTTGAAACCAGACAGTATTGTGGTCGCTCCCAGTCAGGGATCCTCTACAACCAGGTCCCTTACCAGATCCCCATCTGCCAGAACCACATCCAGGACATGCCCCTCCCTTGTGGGCTCCATCACATGCTGTGTTAAGAACACATCCTGGAAGCCATCCAGCAGCCTCTGCTCCTTGGCCACCTTAGAGGACATGGTTCCCCAGTTTGTACCTGGCATATTAAGGTCCCCCATCAACACCACTCCTTCCCCTTTTGGTCCACACTGGGGAATGATGTTGTCCAGCAAACTATTCTCCAGAACATCACCCATCCCGGGGGGCCTATATACTACACCCAGCTTGACCTTATCTCCTGCTGGGGATCGTAAGGTGACCCATAAGACCTCCATGTTTACCTCTGCCTCTTCTACCCTAGCAATTTCTATGTCATCTCTAATGAACATAGCCACTCCACCCCCTCTGCCCTCCTTTCTATCCTTCCTAAGCATAGTGTACCCCGACATGTTTAGGTCCCAGTCATGGTTTTTGTTGTACGTCTCCCGTGACCGCCCGCCACATCCACCACCCGAACAGCATGGCCTGAACCTGGCAACTTGTTTCCCAAGCTCCTGGCATTTACTAACACCAACCCCACCCCTTATCCCTGATCCCCTTTGTCGAACCCCACCCAGGTTCCTTATACTTCCATCCTCCCTCTGCTCCTCCTGAAACCTCCACCCCTAGTCTGTTTCCCCCCTCCTTCCCTTGGGTTTGAAGGCTACTCCCCTCATCTGGAGAAGAGAGCTTCTGGTCAGCCCCTCCCTTATCCCTTCCCCCCTCACAAGTTTAAACCCCACCTTCTTGAATTTAGTCAGCCATCCCCTGTTTAAGGACTTCCTTCCCTAATGGGGCAAGATGAAGCTTGTCCTTGGCATACAGTCCCTTATCCTCCCAAACTCCTTTCCAGTTCCCTAACACTCCCAACCCATTCTCTTCACCCTACTTCCTGAGCCAGTCATTAACCTCTGTGATCTTCAATTTTTCTCCACAGAGGCCTTTGGTACTGGCAATATCTCTGAAAAGGAAATGTTGCATCCATTATCCCGACAGACTCTGGCAAGTTCTTGGAACCTTGCTTGGATTTCCAAAACGCTATTTCCCTCTAGATCATTAGTTCCCAAATGCACCAGGAAATCCGGTTTCCCTCCACAATCCCTAACCAGTTCGTACACCATGAACTTTGCTCTGTGCACTGTCAGCCCAGAGATACTCACTACCTTCACCTGGCTATGGCATCCACCCCCCATCCCTCCCACTAGATACCCCTAATCATTGAGTCTCCCAATAGCAGAACCTTAACACCGCCTTAACAGTCTTCTGGGCTTGCTTGGCAGAAACTTCATTTAGTTCAAAGAAAAGAGCAACCCAAATCACAAGATGGCTCTTTCCTTTGATCTGCATGATGCCTCCAGCAAGCACAGCTGATCGGTGTCATGATCAGTCTGCACCTCATCCTCTCCCCCAATGGAACCTCCTAGTGCCAAGTATCCCTCTAGCCTTTCCATTGCTTCCCATGCCAAATCTGTGAAATCAACTCATTCCCACTGCCGAGTATCCCTTCCACCTCCCTGTCATAACCCATACCCCGGTCCATGAAAGCAATTCCCTCCCACTGCCAAGTATCCCTCCCACCAACCTATCACTTCTCTTGCCCCATAAATGTTAAACCAACACTGGGGTGCCCAGTTCCCAGTGTTGGTACTTAAAATAATGAAAACCATCCCTTGTGGTAGTCTTTAATTTTTTTTATACCCTGTAAAAATGAAAATGGTCCATCAATGTCTGTCGACACCACCATTACCAACCCCCACCAAACCCTGCCAATCAGCAGCCACCATCCGTCCCCCACTACCCCTTTCTAACCTACCAGGGATCCAATGTCATAATCCTCACGAGACCAATGGCATATCTTCACTCTTCAATGTTGTACCAGGAACTGGGGAAATCAGGCAAGTACGTCAATGTATTTCAATACATTTTGAACTTGTACTCATAACTTGGCAATTTTTTAATATTTCTTCCCCCAAATTTTCAACATGGCCTTTTGGAGACCCTCATGAACAGGGTGGGTGACATTTTTCAAATCTATCCCAAAAAGTGATTTCACAGTCACTCTGCGAAGAAAAGTGTTGGGCAAGAGTTGAACATTTTCACCTACCTGGTTCATGAGGTGCTGTCATAAGAAGGCTATGTCTAAAATGTGGGGTCAAAATATTAAAAAACAACAAAGATATGAAGCTACATTGAAAATTTTTCATGCTCGCTCATAACTTTAGTAATTTTCAATATTGTTCCCCAAATTTTCAACATATCCATTTTTTCACACCACCCCATGAGCATGCCAGGTATTGTCTTTCAAAGTGAGTTTTTGCCCTTGTGGTGAAAATGATGTTGTGGCCAGTATTTTATAAATAATGCTTGTCATGTTCAGAATGTGGGATTGTAAAAAGACTATGTTGAAAATTTTTGGTCAAAATGTGAAAAACAACTAAGCTATGAAGAAACGTTGAATTGTTGCAGTGTTTACTCATAACTTTGTTTTTGCAGATTTTGGCACCTAATGTTCAAAATATCCCTTGTATTAACCCACATTATGAACATGACAGGTGTCATTTTTCAAATACCCTCTGAAACATCTTTTGCAGTCACACTGCAAAATCAACTTTTGGATAGGATTTTAAAAATTCCACCCATCTTGATTATAGCATCAGGTCATAAAAAGACTATGTTGGAAATCTGGGGTCAAAATGTGGGCGCTCACTGAAAATTAGATATTGCCTCTCAGCTGGCCTATCCTGGGTAGATGCAATTTAAAAATGTGTAAAAGCAAGATATCACTGAAAATGAGATATTGCATCTCATCTGGTCTATCTTGGGTAAAAATATAGTAACAATTTGTAGAAGCAGGACCCAGTACAACAGCAATGCAAGCAGTGAACCTTCAGAATTGATAAATGCTTGTTATGTTTGCTTGTATACATACACAAAGCAAACATCTTGGGGCCACTCAGACAGAGTAGGGTTCCGGGAGGGGTGTGTGTGTGTGTGTGTGTGTGTGTGTGGTGTAGCAGCCAATGGAACTGAGCTTGCAGGAGGCATGCAAATGAATGAACACCAAATGCTGACAAGGCTGATGATAACACTGCTTCACTGGCTGGTGGGCAAAAACTTCTCTTGCATCCTTTCATGAGCATCATCAACTAGTGTATCCCCTCCCTACCTGACCCAGCTTTTCTATAGCACTGGTGGTGAGTGCTCAGTCCCACTACCAAGATCCTCCCATCTGACCCAGTTTTTCAGTAGTGCAGGTGGTGAGTGCTCAAGTCCACCACTGGTATCCCTTCCCACCCAACCTAGCACCAACAGTGGGTGCTCAACTCTGCTTCCATTAGCCTTGATCTCACCTGACCGAGTGATCACCCCCAGACACACTCCCACACTGTGGTGCCTATCCTCGGTGCTAGCTCTTCCCAACTAGATGAGACACTGGGGTACCCTCCCCTGGTGCCGCCAAACAGCACACCGACACTGGGTGCCCAATCCCCAGTGTCAGTCCCTGAAATAAATAAAACTGTTCCTCTCTGTCATCTTTTTTTCATAAAGCCTGAAGAAAAGAAAATGGTCCAGTGATGTTTTCCCCCCACTTTCTGACTCCACACGCCAATCCCCCACTCAGCACCCACGACCCCATATCCCCCACCCCTCACTTACCTCTCCATGGTCCACTGCTGTAATCCTGTCTCAACTGTTGAATGTTATGCTGCTACCAAGGCCAGCTGTGAACTGACTGAAAATAATGTAAGTCCGGTTAATGGCTTTTTAATGTGTTTTGACCTTTTACTCATAACATTGTCCTTTTTTTAACATTTGTTCCCCACAGTTTTCACATAAGCCTTTTTATCCCCACCTCATGAACAAGGCAGGTATCATTTTTCAAATCTCTGTGAAATGTATTTTCATAGTTGCTCTGCAAAATCCCCTTTTGGAAAATATTTACACAATTCCACATACTGCAATCATAAGGTAGGGTCATAAAAAGACTATGTTGAAAACTTGCTGTCAAAAAATAATGAAGTTATGAAGACTTATTTCAAGGTGTACTCATAATTTTCTTGTTTTTGCAGATGTTGGCTCCTCATGAACCTAACAGGTATAATTTATTTTAATGTATTTGTTTATTTACTTGATATTTGGAGATGACCTTTGAGAGGGGGTGCTCATTTACAAAGGTTCCATGTCATAAGTAGCAGACAACAGACATAGAATCATCCCACAGGAGCCTTGTCAGCAGTGATACAAGAAGTTACATAGTTTATGCATATACCTGAAAACAAACAGTACATGAGGTATACAGAGATGGAGTTTGTTTCAAAATCCTACTCATAACACCTTTTCACACTCCTGCCCTAAAATATTTTGGCCAGTATTTTATAAATCACACCTGTCGTGTTCAAAAGGTGGTGTCATAAAAAGAATATGTTGGACATTTAGGGTTAAAATCTCATAAAATAACAAGGTTATGAACAAACGTTGAAATTCTTCATGCTTGACATGAAACTTTGCAGTGTCGCTGTTGACAGACTGGTAGTACCAGTAATAAAATGGGTCACATTTTCTTTGCTTTCTAAGAAGTTCCATCGATTTAGAAACATGCTGATGTAATATCTGTGTATATAATTGGTTCAATAGAGAAAGTTAGTAATTATTGACCTATCCCTGTCTTTTCTCCACTGTCCAAAGCCTTACAGAGAATAATACCTGATCAGACTACTGATTATTTAAAAAGAAGTATAATTTATAGACTTTTGAACAATATGGATTTAGAAACTTTCACATACTATCACAGCCCTTGCTGTATTACACACAATGTGCACAAGTCTTTGGACAGTGGAGAAAGGGCAGGAGACATTTATATATATTTATTTATTTGCTTTTGGTAACTGGGTAAGTGCACTAGGCAACATAACCTGCCTACTTTCAGGCACGACCCGGGACAGTACATTAATTCAAATACAGCAGAGTACAAAAACAAACAGTGGTACAAACAATCAATGAGGTAAGTGCCATGAAACTGTGTACAAAATGCATAACAGAGGACTGCCTTAAATACGAAACATGAATAGCAACCAGCAGTGTATCCTGCCATTAATTACAGCTGGCAGTAGGCAAACATTCAGGTCGTCTGGCTGGGAGCGAGCAGTCCAGACTGCTCAGCTAACCGCAGAAATCCAAGGTAACATGCTAGGCTAGGATCACATGATAGACACAAACATCAGGCCAGGGGATGGGGGAGGTAGTCAGAACTCAAGACAAACGGACATTCCAAGTGGGTGGGTAGGTCATGAACAAGTAGTCAAAGATGAGAGAAGAGACAAGGGGAGGGACAGGAAAGAAGTTAAGGGTAGTCACAGGTTGCAGAGACAAGCAGGTGGGAAAATAGGGCATGCTTAAACATAAGGTGGGATGAGGAGTTCTTGACAATGCAAGGGAAAGAGTTCCACAACCTAGGAGCAAAGTATGAGAAGGCTTGTTCACCCATCTTTGTGGGGCAGGCCTGAGTGGATAGTAATGGGGAAGCAGAGGACCTGAGGGAGCGAGAGTGAGAGACTGTAGTAAACATGTCCTCCAGGGTGGCAGGACGAGGTGATCTGGTTAAGAAGTCAACAAAACAACCTAGAGAGTATCCGGAGACATCCAGTTCAAGACAGAATAGAGATGGCAACGATGCATAAGAAGGGGAGCAGAAAGGGCAACTCTACAGATATTGTTGTAAGCTGTGTCCCATTTGCGAAGGATGCCCATGTTACTGTGCAAAAGCACCGACAGAGCATAAAGCAGTTGTGGAAGTAAAACCCCACGCGCCACAGAGATCCTGGCAGCCGGGGTAAGAGAATGGCGCACTTTGTAGGCCGCACCAATTTTGGCATTGACCAGGCGACACACCTCGCTAACATGCATTGAGTAGTCAAGTACATGGTCAAGCATCACCCCTAGGTACTTGAAGGATGAAGTGTTTGATACTGCAGTCCCGTCACAGCTGCGCACCAGGAATTTAGAGGACTCAGTGGGCACCTTTCTGTGGGACCCAAAAAGCATGGTGTGGGTCTTGGATATGTTTATGAATTGATACTTGGACGAGAACCAGGATTGAAGGGTCTGATATGCGGAGGAGAGATGAAGATTGATGTCGGCAATAGACTTGGAGGACGAATAAAGCACCAGGTCATCTGCGTACATTAAAATGTTAGTGTGAGGAGATGGAGTGGGGATATCATTAATGAACACGGAGAAAAGTAGAGGACTGAGGATTGAACCCTGTGGAATGCCATGGGTAATCGAGACAGGGTGGAGATAGACTTACCGAACGATACAGCCTGAGATTGATTGTCAAAGTAACTGTTCAGCTAGGAGATGGTAGAGTCAGAGGCACCAAGAGTATTCAGTGTAGACAGAAGAAGTGGGTGATGCACCATGTCAAATGCTTTGGAGAGATCAACGAAGACAGCTCCAGTAAGCAGGCCCTTGTCCATATTATTTTTTATATCACTGGTCAGCTGAGTAAGAGCAGTAGTAGTACTGTGCCCTGCCCTAAAACTATGTTGTATAGGGGATTGGAGGTTGGAGTTAAGAATGTGCCCAGAGACCTGATGGTGAACAAGTTTCTCGAGTAGCTTGCTGAGAGTGGGCAGGAGTGAAATGGGTCTGTAGTTAGACATGATCCTGACAACCCCTTTCTTAAAGATAGGTATAGTCCTGGCAACCTTCCAGACTGAAAGCACTGAGGCAGAGCAGATAGAGAGGTTCATGAGTCTGGTTACAGGTACAGTGAGACTAGAGGCAAACTGCCTGAGAATCCTAGGATGTAAACCATCAGGGCCAGCTCTGCCATTAGCCGGTAAAGACCTTAGTAGCTTAAGCACCTCATGACAAGAGACCGCAGAAAGTTCAAGGGCCAGTGGTGCAGCAGCTGGAGGGCAAGGGGAAACTAAGGGGGAGTCAGCAGATGAGGGGGGATAGAAGGGGAGGCGAACAGAGAATTAAAAGCATTGGCAATGGTAAGGGGGTTATTGCAGTGAGTATCATTTATCAGCATTTCATTCAGAGTCATAGGCTTATTGTGACCCAGAATTTCTTTAATATGTGACCAGTACCGCTTTGGGGTTGAAGTTGGATGAAGAACTGAGAAGGCTGCGGTAGTATAAGCTCTTGGCCGCACGAATCTCTCTTTTACAGGTGTTCCGTAAGGCCCTGTATGCCTCAAAGTCAGCTTGATGGGAAGTGGACTTCCAAACTGACCAGAGGTTGTCTCTACATTTTAGCAGCTGAAGTAGGGGGCGACTGAGCCATTTGGTGACTTTACCTTGTACTCTACGAGTGGTGGCCGGAATATGAAGGTTCTGGAAAGAGATTAGGGTATCATTAAAGTAACCTACCGCTTTGTTAACTTTATTGGTTATGAAGATAGGGGACCAGTCAACCATCCTAAGATCACTCAGAAATGCGGCATGGTTAAGTTTGGAGATGTTGAAGAAAGATATGACTTTGGGTGGGTAGGAGGGGGGAGGAGGTGTTCCAAGTGCAGTACACCAGGCAGGTGGGCCTCCTGATAAGCTGAGCAAGGTTAGCCTTGCTTGTAATGGAGGATAAGTGGGAGGAACTGGGTCCAGCCCAGTCCAGATTAAAATCGCCCATGCAAACAGCTTCATTTTTCAAGACACAGAGGGCACGAGATCAATAAACTCTTCCAGTCTCATCTTTGAGTTCATAGGAGGTATATAAACGCAGAAGATATTAATTTTTTTCACACCCCCGTGAAGTAGAAGTGAGTGTAGTACTTCGCAGTTAGCCAGAGGGGGACTTTGTATAAAAGATATGTTGAGATGAGGCTTGAAGTACATGGCCAGACCACCCCCTCTATTGGCATTAGGGCGATTGGACCGAAGCATATTATAGCCAGGCAAGGAGCAGCAGGAGTCAGAAATAGAAGGTTTCAACCAGTGCCAGAATATCTGGTTTAGTTGAGGTGACCCAAGCCTCAAGATCTGGGAGGTTAGCAGTAAGGCTCCTAATATTAAGGTGAGCAAAGGTAAAACCGGGGGACCAATGCCAACAATTGGTGGTGATATTAGCTGTAGAGGGTCCAGGATTGGTCTCAACATCCCCAGCAAGAGTAAGGGAGAGACAAGTTATCCATAGGGAGGCTATGACACATGCGTGGGAAACACTCACTGGAGAAAGAGCACATCTCCGTAAGATATACCTAAGTAGGACCCCAGATGGTTTATTATTGAGGCTAAGCATAAGTAGAAGTTTAGGGAAGGGGTCATACAGTAAGTTGGAGTAGCAGAAGTTGTCAATGGCGTAACAGAGGCGGGTAGAGGGATGCTCAGAAGTGCCGGTTAATACCACTAGAATCAACATAGCACCTGTAGCTAGCAGGAGGGATAAAATATTTTTAATGAGCATGGTGAGGCAGGCCAAAAGGCAGAGGTACTAAGAGATGGGTGAAGACAATGAGGAGAAGAGGAGTTCAGCACTGGAGCAGGAGAATTCAGATAAGCACTAAGACTGAGAGTTAGGGTCCACCGGGATACAGGTGACCTCTAGTGGCAAGCGCGTATAATGTGCAGACGGCAACGTAGGGAGATAGTGTAAAACACTCATCTCTCGCTATATCCACAGCTATAAATTCAAAGTCGGCTATGGGTGGGAGGGTATTGGGGGTGGGTGGGGAGCAGGGAAGCGACTTCGGGGATTTGCTTGGCAGCCCCCGAGATGAGCCGTCAGCCTGAGTGAGCAGCAGGGACTTCCGTGCTACTGGCTGGCGGCTGGGAGGTGTGTTTTGTTAGCAGACAACAGCGTTGCATTGAACTAAGGGTTTCTATCTTGTCAGCACAGTGAACAAAATGGCAATTATTCCCAAAGATTAACTATAGCAACACAACAGTATCATAATAGCTTAAACAGACTCTAAGATCATAACTTGCAATTGCAAGTAGGGCAAAATCATGTACTAGCCAAACGCCCCAGTCTCACTTAACCGAACTGGCAGGCTAAGTATAAATTCCTGCTTGGCAGCCCCCGAACCGAGCCATCAGCCTGAGTGAGCAGCAGTGACTTCCGCGCTATCGGCTGGTGGCTGGGAGGTGCAATTCACTTGGGCTCAGGTATAGCAGAAGACAATTTAAACATTGAGTGCACCCACTGATTATGTTTAAATTTCAGTATGCCACAGGGAGCTAGGCTGTTCTATCTAGATCACCCACTGTTCGTAGCACAACTCCCTCAGCTGTACACCGGTAAGCTTTGCTAAGCAAAATGCCCGTATGTACTAAATAAGAATATAGAATAGGAAAATTGGTCCTTGCAAAGTCCGTACGGAGAGGAGAGCGCCGACAGCGAAAAGAACAGGAGAGTTCCAATGGGCCAAGGTCAAAAAGGCACCAAATTTAAATTTGCAGATGCAGCAAGCCGTTGACTCTATTGTTCCGTACCTTAACATCGGTAGTCGGATGGCCCCTGCACAGCTCCTGGGCAGAAAGCCCTGGGGAAAGGGACAGGCTGTGGAAATAATAAATAGGTTGATGAGTACAGTGAACAAAAGGGGAGTGACGTAGCAGGGGTGGGGAAAGGTATCAGGTTAATGCAGGGGTTGAAAGAACAGAATAGCATGGAGCGATAAGATAGAAGGGAGTCAAGACAGGGAGGTGCAGAGAGCAGCGTTGTTTCAGTACTAGGCACCAATGGCAACAGCTGCTGTTAAAACTTGAGGTTAGAGACCCACAGGGCAGGAAAGTAAGGTAGAAAATACAAGGGTAGGAGTAGAGAGCAGGAGAACAGCAGCGATAGAGAAAAATAGACAGAAAAGCCAAGGGTAGGTTCTTATGTTAGCACAAGACAATTTAAACCTTGAGTGCGCCCACTGATTATGTTTAAATTTCAGTATGCCACCGGGAGCTAGGCTGTTCTATCAAGATCGCCCACTGTTCATAGCACAACTCCCTCAGCGGTACACCGGTAAGCTTTCCTAAACAAAATGCCCGTATGTACTAAATAAGAATATAGAATAGGAATATTGGTCCTTGCAAAGTCCGTAGGGAGAGGAGAGCTCTGACAGCGAAAATAACAGGAGAGTTCCAACGGGCCAAGGTCAAAAAGGCGCTAAGTTTAAATTTGCAGATGCAGCAAGCCGTTGAATCTATTGTTCTGTACCTTAACGTTGGCGATCAGATGGCCCCTGTGCATCTCTTGGGCAGAAAGCCCTGGGGAAATGGACAGGCTTAATGTCGGCGGTTGAATGGCCCCAGCGCGGCTCCTGCGTAGAAAGCCCTGGAGAAAGGGACAGGCTTAATGTCGGTGGTCAGATGGCCCCTGTGCAGCTCCTGGGCAGAAAGCCCTGGGGAAAGGGACAGGCTTAACGTCGACGGTCGGATAGCCCCTGCGCAGCTCTTATAGAAAGCTTTTGATCTGGTCAGTCATTACCTGTTTCTAGTTAAGTTGAAACACTTGGGTTTCTGTAGCTTGTCTGTGGGTTGGTTCATCAGCTACCTGGGTGGAAGAGTTCAACAAGTAAATATTCATGGTAAATTTTGTACTGCTCTTCCAGTGAAACTAGGTGTCCCTCAGAGGTCAGGATTCAGTCCCCTGTAATTTACAGTAGATTATTTCTGAATGACCTTCCTGTGGTTGCTGAAGCAACCTGCCTCTTGCTTTATGCTGAAGATGCAGTGTTGATTTCTAGAGACAGGGTTATTGCAGTTGTTAATGACAATCTTTAAAGGGGCTTTGACAAAGTTCAGACATGGAATGAAACTTGCCCTTGACCGGGCTCCCTCCTCCAGACCTGCGGCCATGGCTCACTCCTTGGAGCCAACTGCTGTACTCTGCCTCCTGCCACAGAGAAAATCAGGTATGCCCGCTGTTGATCTTCTTGCCTACTTGGAGCCAAAGCCCTGCTTCCCACTGGCTAATTTCTCTTGGAAACCACTGGACTGCCATCGGCTAGCGTGCTTTCTTCAGGCAAGACATTGGACACTGGCCCTTGCAAGCACCTTGGCTGTTCCCTGACCAGCTTTTGCTATTCTCAAGCTGTGCCCTGACTGGCTTTTAGCTTGCTAACCAGCCTACCCTCTACTGCTTAGCCTCCTTACATTTGGATCTGTATGTTTCCAGACTATATGAGCAAATGTGCATGTTTCCAAACTATTATGGGTAAATGTGTTTTATGCAGGGTACACAGAGGGATTCATAGTACACTTATCTGCTTAGTGGAGAAATCTGCTTAGTGGAGAAACTTGTCTGCTTGTGGAGAAGCTTAGTATAGTGCCTTCATTTGCTCAGTTGAATTTTGTTGTGGGCTTTTACTGTATTTTATTTGTGCTTGTAGGTTTCTGTGTTAAATTGCAGTGGGTTTATACTGTACTTTTTCTGCTCATGTGCTAATATTCTGTGACTATACTGCTAAACGTGCTAAAATTTGCCTATTGTATTTCTTCAATCCCCTCTGCTCTAACCTCTCAAATCTCTTCTACTAGCTCCAATCCCCCCCAACACTCACTACCTTGCTTAATCTCTCCCCCCTCTTCCCCCCACCTCACCTAAATTGTATTTTCTTTTGCTATTCAGGATTCTGGCAGCTAGATACAGACACCCATTTACTGCTCCCTTTTGTTTCCAAACACCCCCTCCCCTCCCTCTGTTACTAGTCCCACCCACCACTTAACCAGTGGCTGATCCTCCAGCCACCTAAAATTTCTAATTTTCTCCCTTTTCCCTCCACAGAAACTTGCCCTTGACTAGGCTCCCTCCTCCAGACTTGCGGCCGTGGCTCGATCCTTGGAGCCAATGGCCATACTCAGCCTCCCACCACAGAGAAAATCAGGTACACCCTCTGTTGATCTTAAGAAACATAGAAACAGATTTTGACAGCAGATAAGAACCGCTTGGCCCACCTAGTCTGCCCATTTCCCTACCTAATTGATAAGCTGCAGATCCTAGTTAACCAGCAGCCTACTTCTTCCTACCCCCACCCATTAGAATTGCCTTATGACTGTCCCATGCATGCTTGAATTACACCACTGTTTTTGACTCCACAACCTCCTCCGGAAGGCCGTTCCATGCATCCACAACCCTCTCTGTGAAAAAATACTTTTTTAAATTACCTCTGAGCCGCATCCTTCTATCTTCAAATTGGCCCTTGTTCTTGCACACCTCTTTTTTGAAAGATGCTACCCTCTTGGACTTTGTTGATTCCTTGAGGTACTTGAGAAGTTTCTATCATGTGCCCCCTCCCTCCTTTCCTCGAGGCTATACATATTCAGCTCCTTAAGTCTCTCTTCATATGTCTTCCGGTGCAGACCCTGCACCATTTTAGTTACGTTCCTCTGGACAGCCTCCATCCTGTCTATGTCTTTGCGGAGATTAGGTCTCCAGAACTGCATGCAGTACTCCAGATGGGGTCTCACCAACTGTCTGTACAGAGGGATAATAACTTCCTGTTTTCTACTGGTGACGCCTTTCTCTATGCATCCCAGTATCCCCCCCAGCCCTCCTTGCTGCCCTCTCACATTGCTTGCCCACCTTTAGGTCATCTGATATGACTACCCCTAGGTCCCTTTCCATTTTGTTGTTGTTAGTATCTCACCCCCATTGTGTACTCTTCCCTGGGTTTTGTTTCCCAGGTGCATTACCTGCACTTCTTAGCATTGAATCTAAGCTGCCATACATTTGACCATTCCTCTAACCTTGCCAAGTCCCTTCTCATCCTTTCCACCCCAGCTTGTGCATCAGCTCTGTTGCAGATCTTTGTGTTATCTGCAAAGAGACACACTTTTCCTTCCAGTCCCTCTGCAATGTCGCTTATAAAGACATTGAAGAGGACCGGTCCTAATACTGAACCCTGCGGTACCCCACTAGTAATCCCCCTTTCTTCAGCGTGGACTCCATTTACTATTACTCTCTGTGTCCTATTCTCCAGCCAATTCTTTACCCAGGATGTCATGTGGGACCCACTCCCAGGCTGGCTAACTTGTATATTAATCTTTTGTGTGGGACTGTGTCAAATGCCTTGCTAAAGTCTAGGTAGGCCATGTCCACAGCCCCTCCCTGATCTACTACTTTGGTCACCCAGTCAAAGAAATCTATCAGATTTGTCTGGCATGACCTTCCCACTGTGAATCCATGTTGCCTTGGGTCCTGAGCCCTCTGACCTCTAGATACTCAACAATTCTTTCCTTCAAAGTGATTCCATCATTTTCCCTACCACTGAGGTTAAACTAACAGGTCTGTAGTTTCCTGCTTCTGCCTTGCTCCCACTTTTGTGAAGGGGAATCACATCTGCCCTTCTCCGTCCTCAGGTACCACCCCATCCTCCCATGATTTGTTAAAGAGGGTAGTCAGTGGTGTCACTAGTTCTACCCTTAGTTCTTTTAGAATTCTGGGATGAATCCCATCAGGCCCCATTGCTTTGTCCACCTTCAGTTTTAAGAGTTCTTTCAGAACCCTTTCTTCTGTAAATGGGCTGGTATCAACTTCTGTATCCAGAGTGTTTCTACTATTTGTTTTAGGTACCTCCCCACTTCCTTTGTAAATACTGAGCAAAAATATTTGTTTAGTATCTCTGCCTTTTCACAGTCACCCTCTGCCCACCCTCCCCCTCTTTATTAAGCCTCACTAACCCTCCCTTGGTCTTCCTTCGCTCCCTGATGTACCTATAAAAGGTTTTATCCCCCTTCTTAACTGAGTTGGCTATCTTTTCCTCGGTTTGGGCCTTTGCTGTTCTGACTGCCTTCCCAGCTTCCTTTTACTTTAACTGATACAGTTCTCTGTCCTGCTCCTTCTGTGATTCCTTGTACTTCCTGAATGCTTTCTTTTTCTCTTGAACCTTCACTGCCACTTCCTTTGAGAACCATAGTGGTTTCTTACATCGTTTTGTTTTATTGCTTCACACAAAGGCTTGTTACCTCTGTGATGGCAGTTTTATTATTCCCCATTGTTCTTCCACCCTCCTTCCTGCCCATTTGCTAGTGCATTCCTTAGGCACTCACCCATTTTGGCAAAGTCAGCCCTTCTAAAGTCCAGTACTTTTGCCTGTAATGGCTTGACTCTATTGCTGTGTTTATTGTGAACCATAGTGTTGATGGTCGCTTAGTTCCCAAATGGCTACCCACTTCTACATCTGTGATCCTCTCTTCATCTCCATTTGAGAGAACCAGGTCTAAGGTTGCTCCCTCTCCAAGTGGGCTCCAATACTAGTTGTCTAAGGCATGCCTTGCAGGGCATCTAGAATTACCCACTCTTTGAAGTGGCTGCTGCAACTGCACTCCAGTTAACATACATACATAGATACATAGATACATAGACAGTGTCGGCAGATAAGGGCCTATGGCCCACCCAGTCTGCCCATTTGAGCTTGTAAGTTCTGTTTGTTTTCCTAGAAGTCTGTTGCCCCATACCCCTGACCTCAGAATTCCTTTATGTCTATCCCATGCATTCTTGAATCCGTGATTGTTTCAGCCCCCACCACTTCCTCTGGCAGGGTGTTCCACTTGTCCACCACCCGTTCTGTGAAGAAATTCTTTCTCATGTTTCCTCTGAATTGTCCTCCTCCAACTTCATCCCATGCCCTCTAGTCCTGGAACATCTTTTTGCTTAAAAATAGTGTTTTCCTGCACCTGTTCCTCCTGTAAGATACTTGTATGTCTCTATCATATCCCTCTCTCCTCCTCTCCTCCAGGAGTACATGTTCAGTTCCTTCAACCTGTCTTCATAGGACTTGTGATGCAATCCATGCACCATCTTTGTTGCCCTCCTCTGAACCTTCTCTACCCTGTCTATGTCCTTACGTGAGGTATGGTATCCAGAACTGTACACTGTACTCCAGGTGGGGCCTCACTAGTGTCTTGTATAGCGAATTATGACCTCCCTTTTCCTGCTGGTGATGCCCCTGCCTATACATCCCAGCGTCCTTTTGCTTTACCTGCTGCCTTGTCACACTGTTTCCCTACCTTGAGGTCATCGAGATGATAACCCCAAGATCCCTTTCCTGCTTGGTGCATGCATATCCTCACCCCACAACTGATATATTGTGCCAGGGTTTTGTGCCCATATGCATTATCTTGCACTTCTTTGCATTGAATTTCAACTGCCAAACCCTGACCATTCTTCAAGTTTCTGCAGGTCGCTTCTCATTCTGTCTACACCCTCTGGTGTGTCTACTCTGTTACAGAGCTTTGTGTCATCAGCAAACAGTGAAATTCTGCCTTCTAGGTCCCCGCCATGTCACTGATGAAGATGTTGAATAAGACCGTCCCAGCACTGATCCCTGTGGTAACCCACTGGTCACTCTTCCCGCGTGTGGAGTGACAGCCATTTACCACCACCTCTGTGTCCTGCCACCCAGCCAGTTACCTACCCACCCACTACTCTCCTGCCCACACCATATTCCCCAGTTTGTGTAATAGTCTTCTATGTGGCACAGTGTCAAAGGCCTTGCTGAAGTCCAGATAGGCCATGTCCACTGCCTCCCTGATCCACCTCCCTAGTCACCCAGTCAAAAATTCAACGAGGTTGGTCTGACATGACCTCCCCTGGTGAAACCATGCTGCCTTGGGTCCTGTAGTCCATTGACAACCAGATGTTCCACCAATCTCTCCTTCAGTAGTGCTTCCATGATCTTCCCCACTACCGAGGTGAGGCTGACGGTCTGTAGTTCCCTGCTTCCTCTTTGTTCCCACTTTTGTATAAGGGGACTACATCTGCTGTCCTCCAGTCTTTGGGTACCTCCCCTGTTTCCAGTGATTGGCTAAACAGGATAGCCAGAGGTTCAGCCATCACCTCTCTTAGTTCTTTAAGGACCTGGGTGCACCCCATCTGGCCCCATTGCTTTATCAACTCTTATTACTTCCAGTTCCTTCAGGACCCTTCCGTGTAAAGGGACTTGTGTCCATTTCTGCCCATTCTCACCCTTGTACTCCCTTCAGACCCATTCCCTCCTCTTCCTCAGTAAAGACTAGGCAGAAATACCTGTTCAATATGTCAGCTTTACTGTTGTCATCCTCCATGCCTCCATCCTCCTTCAGTCTCACTATCCCTCCCTTTGTCTTTCTTTTTTCACTTATGTACCTGTAAAAGGTTTTGTCCCCTCTACCCACTGATTTTGCAATGTGTTCTTCTGTCTGAGCTTTGGCTTTTCTTACTGACCTCCCTGCCTCCCTTTGCTTCTCCTGGTACTTCTCCCTATCCCCTTCTGCCTGTGTCTTTTTGTATTGCCTGAATGCAATCTTTTTGGCTTTCACTTTCTTTGCTACCTCTTTGGAAAACCATAATGGTCTCCTCTTCCTTTTCCTCTTGCTAACCTGCTTAATACATAATTCTGTTGTTCTTGTAATCCCCATTTTAAATACTGCCCTGTTCCTCAACCCCTGATTCCTGTCCCATTCCCTTAATGCCTCTTTCAAGTATCTCCCCATTTTCCCAAAGTCTGCCCCCCTAAAATCCAGGATACGTGTTTTTGTGTGGTTTGGTTCTGCTCTTTCTGTGATTTCAAACCACAGTGACTGGTGGTCACTGTTTCCCAGGTGCTCCCCCACTGTTACTCCCATCACACTGTCCCTGTTTGTGAGCACAAGGTCCAATATTGCCTTCTGCCGAGTTGGTTCCATGACCAGTTGCTTGAGAAAGGCACCCTGAAGGGAGTCCAGGATAAATCTGCTCCTAGTTGATGCTGCTGCTGGGATGCTCCAGTCCACGTCTGGAATATTGAAGTCTCCAACCAGTACTACCTCACCCTTGTCTGCCATCCTTTGGATGGCTAGCATCAGCTCCCTATCTGTTTCTTCCTCCTGGGCTGGTGGTCTATAAACCACACCTGTGCAGATGGCTGTCCCCATTTTCCTTTCCAGCTTAACCCACAGTATCTCTCCCCCATTTTGTTCCTCTTGGATCTCTGTGGCCCTTATGTCATTTTTCACATAGAGTGCCACTCCTCCTCCCTTCCTGCCTGCTCTGTCTCTTCTGAATATGTTGTAGCCAGGTGTGGCCATCTCCCAGTCGTGGTTATCATTACACCAGGTTTCAGTGATGGCCACAATGTCCAGGTCTGACTGCACCATGACAGCCTCCAGATCTTCCATCTTGTTGCTAAGGCTCCTGGCATTCACACACATGGCTTTCCATGATTTGACCTCCCTAGACTATTTCACTGTTCTACTCCAGCCCCTTCCTTGGTTGTCATTTATCCCTGGTTCTCCTTGCTGTCTGCCCTTCTGCTGAATTTTGCCCCTTTTCTGCTTATCCACCTCTTGGGCACTAATCTCCATCTTTTGCACACTGCTTTGCAGAGATAGCCACTCCTCTGGTTCACTGGTTCCACTGCTAGCTGTGGGGAGTGAGCAAGTTGGTACCCTCCTTGCTGGCCTGCCACCCCCCTTTGCTAGTTTAAATGCTTGTCAATGTAGCATTTAACTTATCATTGAGTGCTTGGATTCCCCTCCAGGATGGATGCAGGCCGTCAGGTTTGAACAAACCTCCTTCCCTCCAGGTGGGTCCCCAGTCACCAATGAATCCAAACCCTTCCTCACAGCACCAGTTCTTCAACCATGAGTTAAAGTTCTGGTGCATGCACTCCTATGCTCTCCTTGCCTCTCACAGGTAGTACTTCTGAGAAAGTGACAGAAATAGCTACTTGCTTGAGACCCTCCCCAGTTTCCTAAACTCTTCCTGAACTTCCTTTGGCTCCCATTTGCCAGGTCATTAGTACCTAGGTGGATAATGACATCCAGCTCACCCTCCCGTCTTGCCTTCCCAGTGATCCCCAGGATCTTCCTTCCATCCCTCCATGCCGTGGCACCTGGTAGGCACCTCACCTCCCTGTCCTCCCCCTCCTGTGTTCCTAGCTGGATCCCTCTTATGATGGAGTCCCCCACCAGGATTCACTTCCTCCTCCTCTGGGGTCCACTGCTTTCCCCGCTAAGGTCACCTCCTTGGCTAACCTCCACATCCTTTCCTTCCACTTCTCTGGGTACCTCTATTTGGTTGTCCTCATTTGCCAGTGTCGCATATGAGTTCTTGAGTGGAATAGGATCTGGGGTGTGCCTCTGCCTGACCGCTCTAACCCTCCCTGAGCCCACTGTCATCCAAGTGCTCCTTGTTCTCGGCATCCTTTGAGGCAGTTGCATTGGACTGGGTGGTCCCTGGATAGGGGTGATGGTACTCCTGACCCAGTTTACTTCCACTCTGAGTCTGGCTACCTCATCCCGCAGTCCAGAGAGATGTATGCAGTTAGGGCAGCACCTCAGTGTCCAGAAGGTCTGCATATTCAGATCACCCATCAGCAATATCTCCCCTTTTTCTGCCATTCTAAGTATTCTTTCTATCATTTTCTTGTCCATTTCCTCCCCCTGAGAAGGGGGTCTGTATACAACCCCTGTGTGGATTGTGGTGCCATTGCCGGTCTCCAAATTTACCCACAGTGCTTCTTCTCCTCCCTGTTTTCCCTTTTGTTCTGTTGCTTTGATTCCTTCCCTTATGTAAAGAGCTACTCCTCCTCCTCCTCTTTTACCCTCCCTGTCCCTCCTGTAGATAGTGTGTCCTGGTATGTTTATGTCCCAGTCATGGTTTTGTGTGTACCATGTTTCTGTGACTGCCACGATATCCAGATGTTCCTCCTCCATCAAGGCCACTAATTCAGGAAGCTTGTTACTCAGACTATGGGCATTGGTACTCATTGCTTCTCCACAAGCTTCTTGCCTACTCGGATCCAAAGCCCTGTTTCCTACTGGCTAATTTCCCCTGGAAACCTCTGGACTGCCATTGGTTAGCGTGCCTTCTTCAAGCAAGACATTGGACACCGGCCCTTGCAAGTACCTTGGCTGTTCCCTGACCGGCTTTTGCTATTTTCAAACCATGCCCTGACTGGCTTTTAGCTTGCTAACCAGCCTACCCTCTACTGCTTAGCCTCCTTATATCTGGATCTGCATGTTTCCGGACTATAAAAGCAAATGTGCATGTTTCCAAACTATTATGGATAAATGTGCTTTATGCAGGGTACACAGAGGGATTCATAGTACACTTATCTGCTTAGTGTAGAAATCTGCTTAGTGGAGAAACTTGTCTGCTTGTGGAGAAGCTTAGTGTAGTGCCTGCATTTGCTCAGTTGAATTTTGTTGTGGCCTTTTACTGTATTTTATTTCTGCTTGTAGGTTACTGTGTTAAATTGCAGTGGGTTTATACTGTACTTTTCTGCTCATGTGCTAATATTCTGTGACTATATTGCTAAAAGTGCTAAAATTTGCCTATTGTATTTCTTTCATCCCCTCTGCTCTAGCCTCTCAAATCTCTTCTCCTTAGTTCCAGTCGCCCCCACACACACTCACTACCATGCACTCTGCTTAATCTCTCCCCCCTCCCCATCAACTCAGACAAAATCTCTCTTGGACTAATTTGCATAAGAAATCCTCTCCTGCTGCCTTACTCCAATACTGAACTCACTGCTTCCCTGTGGACCAACAATGTCTCCCATTTCCACTGGATTACTGCAATGCCTCATTGTACTCACCTTTATTGCTTCCATGGGCCTCTGTAATGGACACATCCAGTCTACTCAAGCTTCCATGAGGCGGTAGTCCTAAATGTATATGAACAGTTACCTCTTCCTACCCTGACAAAACCCACAGCCTCCGACAGTCATCCTCTATGATCACGGGCCTGAAATACATACCCAAGGATCCCTCCATGGTACCACTCCTCAGTGGTTTTGTAATCCACGTTGGTAACACGAAAGCCCGTATGCCCAGTAAAAGACAACAGTCTCTACATAATAAACTTATACTGGAACAACTTCTTCACCTACTACTACTACTACTACTGCTTCTGATGTCTGGCAATGAGCACCCCAACCCTGGCCCACCACATGACCCCAACGCTCGACCATGAAAAACCACAGGACTTGTGCTCACTTCTCTAAACATCTGCAGCTTCATCCCCAAAATGGACTGCCTGAAGGTATGGGTCTCGTTATAACCCAGATGTGCTATCTGTAGTGGAAACCTGGTTATCCCCAAAGATACCAGACACTGCCATCACTCTTCCTGGTTGCACCTTGTACAGACAGGACCAACACGCGAAAAGAGGTGGGGGCTGTGTTATCTACACTAAAGACTGTCTTCAGGGACATGTCTTACCCCCCCCCCCATGTAGCAGTGACAACCTGAAAGCTATGGCCATAAGCATGCTTTTAGGGGCACACAATAGAGTGCTTACTCTGCTTTCAGTATATATTCCACCAAAACTAATCACGACCAGTGTCAGCAACCTGATGGATTACATCAGTACTCTGAGTCTAAACACAGAAATTGTTCTTCTAGGTGACTTTACTATAAATTGGTTCTCACCTGCCTCCACCTCTATCAAGGATACCCTACCTGCTATCCATTTCTCCCAAATGGTGGCGAACTCCGACATGAGTCAGCTACAAGCCTACTGGGTCATAATGTCGTACACTTAATAGCGTATGACATTATAGCTAACCCAAAAGAGCGCTGTCCAGGACAGCAAATGATGCAATACTGCATATACTGCTGTACATGGTATTGCACCATTCACACACTCCCAGGCAGAGGATAAGACCTCTACTGGGAGTGGGTTCCACCGAGCAGCTGCCGTGGCTCACTGGACAGAGCCACAGCAGCAGGAACCCAGGCGCTGCATCTGGGGCTGGGTTTTATTCCTGGTCCCAGACATTTTGTTTCCAACTATTTGTGCGCTCCCCGAGGTGGACCCCCCCCCGTAGTTGAGAATCTTTAGTGGGTGGGTCCAGGGACGCAGCCCCCCATAACAGGGGGGTGTGGGGGCAGAGCCCCCCACAGACAGAAAAATTTTTGATGCTACATGGCAATATCACACTGTATTGGCAGCGTGATGTTGCCATGCAGCATAATGTCTTGTGACATTATGACCCCATGCCAACTACAAGAATGGCACCAGCACACTGCTGGACTGGGTGCTCACCAACCGTCCTGCTCATATCTCCAATCTCACTGTTCTCCCCAACTGTTTGAGTGACCACTCCCCTGTCAAATGCAACTGGAACAACAACTACTGCAAACCCACCACCAGAACTGTAGAAAACCAGCTGCTACTAAAAGGCCGCCTCCCACAACTAAAGTTGGACCTAAAACTCCTTAACTGGATGGGCCTCCATAAAACCAATGATGTGGACACCACACTTGACCTGTTTGTGTCAAAATGTAATGCTGTCTGTGACAAACATGCACCAGTTACTACAAGAAAAGCCAAAGTGCTCTTTAACCCCTGGATTACCCCTGAACTCCTGGAGCAACTTGCCTTAAGAGATCATATCTTACCTCATTGTTGTCTTTACTGTTTTGTATGTATTTACTTTACTGTACTGTACTATCCCGGGTCGTGCCTGAAAATAGGCAGGTCTCTTTGCCTAGTGCACTTACCCGGTCAACAAAAGCTAATAAATAAATAAATATCTGGCAAACAGCACATGCGGAGGGGACTACAGCAAACATTCAACAATATAAATGACTGTACGAAAGCTATTCGCCATGTAAAAAGTATATATTACAAAGAACTCCTCACTAACTCATGGAACAGCAGCAAGTCTTTCTGGGCCAACCTTAATGACATCACAGGGAAAGACCCCCAAACTTCCCCTGCTATGCTTACTGTTGAGGGGATTCCAACCTTGGACCTGCTGCTTATTGCCAACCCACTGAATCATGCTTTCACTGACCTCAGTAGTGTGCTCCCCTGGGACTTCTCCAATACCCCAACCCAAGGGACAATAAGAGGCCACCTGCTCTACCACCTAACCAGCCGCTATTATGCTTCAAAATGGTCTCTGAAACAGATGCTAGGAAATACCTTAAAAAGGTTCTCAGAAAATCTAGGTGCATTGGGGACTCCTTGGACCTCAAATTTGTTCACTTGGCACTGGATAAAACACTTGGGCCACTAACCAGAATACTTAACCTATCCCGCTTCCTCTCCCAATTCCCCCAAAGATGGAAGTCTGCTACAGTAACCCCCATACACAAAAGTAGGGACAGGTCCTTACATAATAACTATAGACTAATTTCCATACTCCTGACGCTCTCCAAGGCTCTCAAGCCAATTGTGGCTGACCAGATGGTGTAATACTTTAATAAATACCAACTCCTATGCCCAGAGCAACACGGGTTCCAGGGCTGCCACAGCACCATCATGGCCATACTCAAATTTATTGAATTCATCCATAACACCTTGGACCAAGGCCACCTTGTGGGGGCAGCTTTCATTGACCTATCAAAGGCATTGGATACGGCTCATCATGCACTCCTCCTCGAGCAGCTATCTAACCTTGGACTCGCACCTGAAACTGTGAATTGGTTTAGCAGTTACTTGAGCCACTACTCCCAGCAGGTCAGGATTGGGGAAGTCCTATCAGACAACTGACCTGTCAGATCTGGTGTACCACAAGGGTCCATTATGGGACCATTGCTGTTCAGTGTTTTCTTAAATAATCTCCCAGCCTCCTGCCACTGCCACATGCTCCTATATGCTGATGATGTGGTGATTTTTACCAGCAACCTGCACCCTGAACTCCTTGAAACTGATCTCCAAAATGGCTTTGCATCTGCGGAAAAGTGATTTAAAGAGCAAAGACTGGTCATGAACTATAAAACCAAAAAAGACCATGCTCTGCTCCACAGCCCAAAACAAGCTAAAAAGCTACCCCCTGGCAATAAGGAATGACGGCAGTGACACACTGGAGCTTGTCCCACATTTCAAATACCTGGGGTTTACAATCGACTCCTCCCTGTCCTTCTCCCAGCATATTGATATCACTGCAAGAGCTATTAACACCAGAATCAGGATCCCCTACCACCACAGGCATTGTCTAACCCATGAAGCATTAAATCTGGCAATCAGCAGCTCAGTTCTCTCTCTCTCATAGACTATGGGCTGACCATATACAGTTCTACTACTGACACAGCGCTCCAATGGATATCAGCTGCCTTAAACAAAACCTGCCACCTACTCACAAATGCACCAAGGCTCACACACACCTGTGAACTTAATGCCCAGGCTGGCTGGCTTCAACTGAATGAGAGAATCAGATATCAAACCTGCCTTCTCGCCAAAAAAGTCCCATTAAATTTGCTTCCAGCAAGGGTGCAGAACCTGCTGTCTCTGCCTATGAATGTCAGACAAACCAGAAGCTCCACCACTCAAATTTTCCAAGTGCCCAAATACTGCACTACCATGGCACAGTGTGCGTTTTCACATCGTGCACCCCTCTGGGTAACACACTGCCCCCTGACATCTCTGGCCCCACAATGATTGGCTGTGCCAGCACGTCATTGATACGAGTAACTGCATGTACCCCCGGTAAGGCTCTACACAAAGCAACAATCTGCCTCTAGCACTTATCTTTGCTTCTGTCATGACAGGATAGTCAAACAACAGCACTTTACCCACCTCCCTACCCCTCCCCTGGCTCTGCCCCTTGCCCCCTTGACCTATTCCTATCCTCCTCCCTCCCTGCCCTCTGTGCTCTGATCACCTAGACCTCCCACTCCCAATGTATCCTTTCCTATCTTGTCTGCTTATCTTCTTGACGCAGGCATACATTGCATAATGCTTCAGCATACCTAATGCTTTATGTTTGAATTCTGTAACCTCCATGTATATTTTTCTAGTATTTGTGTATTTGTCTACAGTATTGTACCTTGTTGTCTAATGTACCTGTCATGGAACCTATCAAGGAGCATCCGCTCACAGGTATTATCCAAAATCTCAATAAATAAAATTAAAAATAAATAAACGAGAAAGTATGAAGCTATGTCTGAATGTGAGGAAAATGAAATGCATGCAGTCTTCCAATAAAAGACACAATTTAGCTGATTGAACTCTGAAGATTAGAACAGATGGAATTTGTTTACTGAAACAAGTTGATTCCTATCAGTATTCTGATGTTTTACTTGATTCCAATTTATCTTCTTTAGTGCATAGTGACAGTGTTGTTAGGATGGTAAATATGAAATTTGGAGTTCTTTATCGTAACAGATCACATCTTACAACTGAAGCCCAAAAACAGCTAATCTTGGCTTATATAATTCCCATAATTGAATGATGAGCTTGTGATACAGTCTTCTGCTTTTAAAACTGCATTGCATTGACTTTCGTTGCTGTTGAAAAGGGCCAGCAGATCTGCTTTTAATTTGCCTGCGGGGTGGCATACCTGTACACTGTATGCAACATCAAAAATCTGCCCAATTTGATCCAGAGAAGAGTTCTTTCTTGGGATGTTGGACCAGGAAAATGTGTTATAGGAAGGTACTGCACAGGCTGGGTTCATTGGTTACTTTGTGTGGCTCAGACTATGCTTTTACAATGTCTTCATTGAAAGCATTTCTGAAATTACCAAGTTTGTAAAAATAAATTTGATCAGGGCTCTCTCTATTACAGGATAGGATGCTTTTAGAACTCTTTCCCTAAAGAAATGATTGCTGTGAAGACCTACAATTTGCACTATATTTGAGATCATACATATACAGTTTATATCATTGCATTTGTTTTAACTAAATTTGTTCACTAATTTGTCTATTTATGTATTATTCTATGTGTTTGTGCAGTTGTCTATAAAAATAGACAATTTTATCCACTGGAATTTGTTTAAATAAATGAAATGGGAAGACAATGAAAAAATAACTTTGCTATCTTGCCAGATATTCATCGCAGATATTCAACGTAGCCATTTTTTATACCCCGTCTCATGAACATGACAGCTGTCATTTTTCAAATCCTGCTAAAACAGCCTTTTCACAGTTGTACCCTAATATAATGTTTTGTCCAGGATTTCATAAATGACACCTGTCATGTTCTTAGGGCAGTGTCATAGAAACACTCTCGAACATTTGGGGTGAAATCTCAAAAAAAAAAAGTTATGAAAGAACATTGACATTTGTCAATGTTTACTTATAATGTTCGAATTGTTTCACTTTTTGAACCCACATTTTCAAAATAGTCATGTTTTTACCCCCATTGAATGAACATGGCAGGTGTCTTTTTCAAATCCACATAAAAATCCTGTTTTCATGGTCGTTCCACCAAATAATGTGTCATGTGGCATTTTGATGAATGACACCTCTCATGTTCATATGCTGGGGTAATAAAAACTACTAGCTTTTAAATGCAGGGCCACAATCTAAGAAAATAACATTATGTGTGAATCTCTTATTTTCCCAGTCCTGACAATTTCACTATTACAACTCATGTAATTAAATTTGTTAATTTTAACTGCTGTATTATCTATGCCCAACAGCTGCACAGCAAACTCAAGAAAGCAACCATTTGGCATTGATCAGTGCTTATTATTAATGTAGGTTCAGGTTCGGGAACCTGAACTTACTAATGTAGGAACTTATGCAATAGTGGTAATGGCATCAAAAGCTATGGACTGATTGCAGCTGAGGGTAACCCCCACCTCTGGGGGAGGAGGGTTGTATTATGCACCGGTCTCCTCTCCCTGCTCCTGCACTTGGATGAGCCCCTGACTATGAAAGTGAGAGACAGCAGGTTTCTGGAAAGTTCAGTTCTGCATCTGGGAGTGAGAAGGAGAGGGTGTACAGAGAGATCAGCAATAAACAGGTGCCTCATAGCAACAGGCCCTTTGTTGCTGCAGATTGGGCTGGAGTCCAGATGAAGTAGCAATGACTATGACCATGTGCCCCTTACAAGGTAAGTGACTGCCCATATCAGGTGCTTTGGCAATAGATGAATAGCAGTGTCAGTGGCTCAGTAGGTAGCACACTCGCCTCTGAGGCCGGGAGATCAGAGGGCTGTAGGTTCAGTTCCCACATCTGGCACTTGGGTTAATATCCCAGTACTGACACTGTAGTGCAGCATGAGAGGGGTGCTGCACTTCTGAGGTGCCATCTTTCGGATGAGACGATAAACCAAGGTCCCATCTGCCTGGATTGGTGGTAGTTCAGGTGGATGTTAAAGATTCCATGGCACTTCTCGAAAAGAGTAGGGGAATTTCCCCGGTGTCCTGGCCAAATTTCCCTCATTCACTAAAAATACCACCAACAGCTTAATCTGGTTCAAGGTCAGTTGGCATTCATCTGTATCCCCTTCCCCTGGGTCGTGCCTGAAAATAGGCAGGATTTGTCTAGTGCACTTACCCGGTCAACAAAAACTAAATTAAATTAAATTAGCACAGAATGATTCCAGGGTTGCATTGGAACCTTTCTGCATTGCAAGATCCAAGACTCCAAACCAGGTGGGAGACTGAATTTTATGGCTATGCCAATACTAAGAAACGGGTGCTCAGGGAAGGGTCCCCCATGTCCATAGCCTTGCTGTAAAATGTAGTGCACTAAGAGCATTTCTGTAACTCAGCCCCCCAGGTGCAAAGGTGCCATGTGCAAAGTGCAAGAAAGAATGAGAGAAAGGTGTCTAGCCAAAGAGACGTGGAACTAATTTTGGAAATACCCCAGCCCTAAGAGCAAATTACAGGGTCATCATTATGTGAGGTCAGTGGTTGGTGTGGGACCATGTCCAAGCTGTGCAACTCTGTGGCCCCTGTCACACTCCACTGGTGCCACAGGTGCCCTATGTGTGAAAGGGTAATGAACAGGTTCAGGGAGTAAAGGGGAAAATACAAAAATTACTATTGTCTCAGGCAGTAGATAGAGTTTCAGCTTTAACTAAAAAAGCCTGCTGGTAAAGGACACGGTGACTTTGCCCCTGTAAAGGACTGCCCAGCCTTGGGTTGTCCTCCACCTGAGACCACCATGATACAGGAGGAATTGGAAACAACAGAGGAGTTTGGGAAGGATAGTTTGCTGGCCACTGTTGTTGTGGGCAGAAGTGGTGTCAGACACAATTAAACCAAGCAGAAAATTGGGTCACCAGCACAGAAGGGGCACTAAAGTAGAACGTATAAGCAGAGATCAGCGTGAGACAAAATGTTAATATAAAAAACAAAATTATTTTTGCAACCGTTATATCCATATACTTTTTACCACTTTTGGATGTGGGGAGGGTCAGATGAGAGAAGTGGCAGTGGGAGCAGTGAATGGGGAACCACAAGTATTTCTCCTTGTGGTGCCATTGGGTCTAAAAATGGTTCTTGCTGTGGGGCCATTACAACAGAGAGACCAGTCTTTATCCCTATCTACTCCTATTGCGAAGGAAGCTAATAAAGACTAGGAGGATGAAATTTTGCTGTTATTATGTTACCCCTGCCAGCATCAACTAACACAATTCTGAGAGGGAGACCAGCTGATTTGCAGAGAAGTAGAGTCCATGTGGGACTATAAATATCCCTATTTGCTTAGGTTGTCCTGAAAACAGCAGGATTCCTTGGGAGTTGAGTAGGGCTCCCTGTAACAGCCCTCCCCCAGACTGCATTGCCCACTGCACCAGGAACTGACAGCACACACTGATCAAGCAGCAGGATCCCTCGGGGGTCAAGTAGGGCTCTCTGTAACAGCCCTTCCCCAGACTGCATCGCCTACCAGACTCACACCTGGAACCGATGGCACACGCTAGTCAAGCAGCAGGATCCCTTGGGGATCGAGTAGGGCTCCCTGTAACAGCCTTCCCCCAGACTGCACCGCCCACTGCACCAGAAACTGATGGCACACACTGGTCAAGCAGCAGGATCCCTCGGGGGTCGAGTAGGGCTTCCTGTAACAGCCCTCCCCCAGACTGCATCGCCCACTGCACCAGGAACCAATGGCACATGGTAAGAAGCCCCGCCAGACCCATAGGCAGCCTTTCCACTCCATTTTGTGACTGATTGTTTCTGGCATGAAGATTTAAATTTGCAGCCTCCTCAGGGAGGTGTCTGCCATTGCTGAATGCAGCTCTAGGACCTGCAGGAGGCATGGATGATAGATATAGCTAATCCGTTTGTGTTAGTGCATTCATAGAAACTGTTTGGAAGCAGGAATATATAACAACTGAATAGTAAATGTGTTGTGCAAATGAAAGAAACTGAGTGCATATGTCCTCATAAGCAGTTTTAATCAGGTCTGAAACTGTGATAGCCCTGTATGATAATGTATATAGCGCAGGAAACTAACATGTAGCAAGATAGAGAATTAGACTATAAATTGCTGAGAGAGTAATTCTGGGGGTTGTGTTTGGTATTACTGTGAGAAGCTCTGGGGATTTATCTGGCACCACCATGGTCAGTAAGGTGTGGGGGGTGGGAAAGAGTTAGACCGCATTGTAATCTGCCTGGAAACAGCCCCTTGGGTGATTGTATGTGCTGGTGTAACCTGAGACTACTCCTGCAGCCACTTAGTGACATGGCCCCTTGCTGCTCCATTTAACTTTGCTTAGAATTCCCTGTTTACCCTTTATGTTTCAACTGGTCAAGCAGCAGGATCCCTCATGGGTCGAGTAGGGCTCCCTGTAACAGTCCTCCCCCAGACTGCATCACCTGCCATACCAGACACCGGTGGTACACGGTAAGAAGCACTGCTGGACTCGCAGGCAATCTGTCCACTCCGTTTTGCACCTGGTTGCTTCTGGCATGCAGCGCCTCCACCCTCCCAGCTGGGCAGCAGACCGCTTGCAATTTATCTGCTGTACCCCTCCGTCATTCTACTTCTCGAGTTAATTGTTCCAGAACCCCTGTTACAAGGGTTAATAATCACCACCACCACCTTACAACTGGTCTCCTTTCCAGCTGTCTTCCTTCACTCCTGGTCTGTAGCTCGCTCTACCCCTCCAGTCAGGTTACACACAGTAAGGCAGCATACTCAGCCTTTCCAGGGACATTGTTGCTATCCACTGTACGGCTGCTCTCACCCCCGCCTGCAGTCAGCACTTGCTAGACCCCTTACCAGCACAGATAAATATTCCTTAGAGCCAGCTCCCCCACATGGTCTACTGCTGGGCATAACTTTATCTCCCTTTACCTTGCTACAATCTCAGGTCCTTAAACTCTTCAACTGGCCTCATCTTTTCAGCCCTGTTTATGGACTCTATACCTTCTCCTGCCTGTACTCCTACTAGCAACCCTCATTGCTGACACTATATCGAGTGTTCAAGGGAAATACATAATGTCTAACAACCCCTTTCCAGATAATTTTAACTTCTCCAATACAATTGCCCAACACTTCAGGTCACCTGACTCACAGAGCCTTCTCTACTCTGATGCAGACCACTTACTTACATACTGGCCGACTCAAATTCATAGACGTTCTCATTGCACACCTAGAACTCTCAAGTGACTGCGTCTCATCACTTTAATCCTGTGGTTATTCCTGCTGCTCATCTCCGCAGGTGACATTGAGCCTAGTCCTGGTCCTACCCCTGTCAGTCACTGTTTTACCCACCCACCACCATGGCAAGGAAACAATGGGCTAAAACTAATACACTTAAATGTCAGAAGTCCTCTCCGAAACAAACCTGAGCTTGAGGCCTGGGTATCCCACTACCAGCCTGATATTTTATGTATCACTGAAACCTGACTCAAGTTGTCCATATCTGACAGTCAATGTACTTTAGCAGGCTACAATTTCATTTGACATGACAGATCTCCCCCTAAGAAGGGAGGTGGCACAATGATCTACTACAAATCCCATTTAAATTTCTCCGCACCCACACCCCTTGTGATGTCCTCTACTGCCCTTAAGCTGTGCCATGGTGTACTAACTCTGGGCTTCTCTAAGAAACTCCGCATTTTCTGTACATACCTGCCCCCCCATCTAGCACCCATGGGCTTAAGCTGCTCATTGATACTGTCGGCTCCATTGTGCGTAACAGTGACTTCATAATCCTTGGTGACTTTAATATTAATTGGGCATCCCACTCTACTGCTGAAATTAACCCCCCTATTACACAAACTCCTACTCACTCAGTTCATCTCTCAGTCCATCAGGGTATCCAACAATGGTAACACCTCTTCACTCATAGACTGGACCCTAGTCCCAAATGCTGACAAGATTGGCTGCTCAGGAATCCTGCCTGACACCCTAAGTGATCATTCACCCATATACTGTGTATGGCACACCGCCATGCCCAAAGTCCCACCTCACATTATCCACTTCAGGGGTTTCTCTCAGCTTGCTCCTTCCCAGTTTAAAGCTGATCTGGCCAGCCAAAACTGGTCGCCTCTATGCAGTGGCGTCATGCCCATAGGGCCCGAGGGGGCATGTGCCCCCCCAATATCTGTGAACAATGTTAAAAAAAAAAAAACATGTATTTTTAATTTTATTTTAAACAATTGAATGGCTGAAAACAATCAATGCTTTTTTTTTTTTTACGTCTTTGGTGGTGTGGGTGGGGGGTTGGGGAGACGGAGGTCCGATCGGCTCAGCCTCGGCTCAATAATCAAGGCAACTTTCCAAAAATGCTCGCTTGCTGGCTGTGGTCTGTATGAAGTGATTGATGGGTAGTCCATGCTGACAATCAGCATAAACTCTACCAATCACTTCTCCTGTTTCTGCCTGTTTGTGTTGTCACTTGTGCAGCCAATCACCGAAGAAAGTCGTTAATCTGAATCGGATCAAAACCCAATCATAAAGTAACACAGGGTAGAGTGGGGTAGATGACGACACGCTGTGCGGCAAACCTGTGCATTTTCCTGTGCCATCTCAGGACGGCATCTTGTGAGAAAGTGGAGGAAAATCTGAGCAGCCAAGAACAACTCGTTACTCGAGTCATGACAGGCGTCGGTTGAATTTGCGCCTGCTATATTTTACCCAGCTCCCGCTGACTGAGCCTGCTTGTTCAGAAAGACAAAGAGAAGCTGAATGGGATAGTACCCTTCTTCTGGGCTGCCTGCAGCAATCTTTTTTTTTTTGCAATCCGTCTTCCTGGTCGTCGGAACTTGTGAAGGGTGTGATGGCTCTGGCTGTTTGACTGGGTGGAGGATCAAGAGGTTGGGGATCCTCGGGTCAATCAGCAAGCAAGCAAAAGGAGCAGAACCACTGAGCCAGGGGATCACCATTGGGCCAAGGGCCAGGGCCAGGCTGCAGTACATTTCTAACTCTACAAGGTAAGGTTGCTGTGCTTGTGCTCATAGCCAATATGTGGGTGAACCACTTTAGGTTGTAACAACTGCACTGCAGGGTGTAACAAACATTGTCAGTTGTGTCACTGTATCATCAGATCCTTATAGTATGTGCACGCTATGCTCTACCTTGATGTTTCAATATGAATAATGTGTAATACAAAAGTTATAAATAAAATTCAAAAAAGTTAAGTGGTGGTATAGTTTGTGTTTATGGTTCAATAGGGCTTTGGATAACATGAGTATTTAATTTGTATAACTTCCCTGTATAGGGCTTTGGATAAGTATTTAATTTTGTATAACCTCCCTGAATGAACCTAAAGCAAAAGGGATCTGGAAGTACCTTCCAGTAATATGTTAACGTATGATCTATTCTGTGTAAACAAAATTTCTGTGGATATACAGTACTTGTATAGTCTTGATACGTGATCAATAAAATACAAGTTAAAAGTAGAATGCAGGCAAAGAGCTCTAGCACAGAGGTTCTTTTAATGTAAAGCTATTTCTGCCTGTGGTGGTCTGCACTGAAGGAAAGGCACAAAGGTTATTCCCACTTCTCTTGATGTTAACAAGTTCAGTAATTTAGCCTGGTGTTGTGTGGCACAAACACTGTAGCATTACTTGTGCCAAGTAAAGTTGCTTGCAGTCTTTTAGGGAGGTCCACCCCTGCATACTGTATATTTGACAGTGGGGAGTGTCTCAAAGGGCAGCTAAAATTAATCTAAGGAATCTGTTGCAAGCTACAAGTGGGTGATGGTGGAAAATCCATGCAGAACATCTCCGTAGTATGTCGGGGGTAGTGGTAGCATTAATAGTGTTCTTTCTCATATCTTTGGAGAATGCCAGTAGAAGTACCTCAGTCAGAACCCAGTCCTGCTGATCAGCTTGTACTATAAGTATGTGTATGGAACTTCCCCTTTCACTCAATTCATTGATCAATGAGTGTATCCAGTGTGGGGGCACTGCCCAGGGTACTCCTGTGTCTATGGATATCTTAATGGTTATAGCTTTCCAGGAGCCTCTTTCAAACAACAACACATTTATACAAGTTCAACCCTTCTCTTTTAACTATTATCTGCAGACAGACATTATGTTTGTTAGAAATAAATGCTCAGACCCAGTATTTCTAGTCATTGACTCTCTTTACTGAGGCAGTTAGTATGTGGAGCACAGCAGGCAGTTCATCTGGTTACACAGACCTAATCAGTTTGACATCTGTGCAGTTAATTATGGTATTCTGATATGTAATCCTCGAACTCAACACTGCAGCTATGGCCTGTGCTGCTACATCTATTCTGGACTCTCCTGGTTCCTTTTGTTTCCTGGCATAGCTAAATCTTTGGACTTTTTCTTGGTAAACCACAGCTATTATACTGGAGTCTCGGTTGCCAAAATTCATATGGTTTCATACCTTTGTGAGTCTTTTACTGATATGTACATGAAAATAGACATATAGAAAATAGACACTCGCATTGGACTACTCTATGGGCACAGGCAACACCTTACTCCGGAAGCCTTAAGGGTCGCTGTTCAGAGCTCTGTTGTCTCTATAATTGACTAGGCCTGATCATTTTTGGCTCTTCTACTGTAACTGCCCTCAGATGTATATGCACGTCTCTCAACAAAGCTTGTCGGCTCATCACTGGAGCTCACCGTCTTACTCATACATGTGACCTCTATGCACAAACTGGTTGGCTACAACTCTCAAACTGCATAAAGTACCAAACCTGCATTATGGCAAAGAAAATAACCATGGGCCAAGCACCCCGAGTCCAAGCTCTCCTTTGCCTCAGTAGTAACCCTCGCCACACTAGGGGATCTGAATCTTAACTTCTGCAGGTCCCTCGCTGCTGTACCACCCAGGGACAAAGATCCTTTGCTCATAGGGCCCCTAGCTGGTTGAATGGTCTCAGCAGTGACATCTCCTCTGTATCTAAGCTTGGCCCAATCAAATCCAGGCTCAGCCTACTCCTCTCTGCCTCTAGCACCTGCAGCTGTCTCCTTTAATCAGCCCTTCTCACCATTACCCAATCCTTGTCTCAGCTCTTTCTACATAGCACTTCTATTATCTACCCCAACCTCCTACACCCCTTCCCCCTGTACCCCCTCCACTACCTGTTGCTCTTTCTGTGATGTGACAGTGCCTCTGGCTGCTCTTATCTTTTGTGTCCTTGCCATGTCTTGTAACACTATTTACCCTATCAATGCCTCTGGCTTTAGTTTAACCCAAATGTATGCACTCATATTCAGGTAACTGATGTTAACTTGTTATCCTGCCTTTGTTACTTAATTGTCTTTTTGGTTTTTTTGTTTTGTTATTGTACTGCAACAAACTTGGAACCTTTGTAAAAGAGCCTTGGCTCAAAGGTACTTGTAATCCTAGATTCAAATAAATAAAAAAAAAAAATTAAAAAATTAAAAATAGCATGCCTGAACAAAGTGCCCAGAAACTGATCTCAGAATAATTATAAACTTAGCACTCTTGGTGCAGTATCTCTTAACTGTAAGCCAGCTCCCATGGAAACTTCTTAATGCCTCTGTAACTGACCGCACTAGCAATCAGCCAAGCTTTATATTCACTGTGGCACCTCACAGCCCACTCCTACAGGTTCAGTCGCTGACATGGCCACAAGTGTCCAGCTTTACCTTTTCTTTGTGGACCTTCCTCACAGTCTCAGAGACAATATCCTACCTGCATCTTGCAGGCTCTCACCTTACTGCAGTAAGATACTACAAAATAATAACATGATAACTAGATCCTGACCGCACTGTAGGTAAATGGTGGGGTGCTGTGCCACATCTGGTCCCTAGCATGACCAGCAGAGGACACAGACATTTAGATGTTTCTCAGTCAGTGGATTAAAGGAGGGAGTCAAACATATGGCCCCAGTATTTAGTTGCAAATATGCAATTAAATAAACTACCAACTCAGTGTACAGCTTTGGTCTTCAGACTTGTCCATCCTTCTCTGCTGCCTAGCACATCGAAGTTGCCCCCCCAAGCCATGAACTTCTCATACAAACATAGAATTTGTTGGTACAGCTGGCCATGTGGTGCAGAGGGCTGAGGCACTGATGCCTCACCTACCACCACATTGGTGACCCAGGTTTGGGAATGGGCCCAAGTCACCTAGGGGTCAGCCGGAGGAGGACTGAGCATCCCACAGGATGCTGCCCTCCTCCTAGGGCAGGAAGATTGTCAGCTCTGCTGTGACACTGCCACCTGGGTGACCACAGGTGGTAGCACACATGGAAGCTGTGGCATGGGGAGTGAGGGTGCTTGCAACTGTGATGCACATACTTGTGTGCATACCACCCATCATAACTTGCCTGAGGAATGGGTGAAAACCAGAAGGGAAAAGCCAAGGCGAAGCTGGATGACACCACACTCCCTCACAGGCTGTGCACTGTCTACTGGGCTACCCACTGCCACTTCCTATACCAGTGTCCTCCCAGGATAAGTGGGGGTCCCTGGAGGCCCCACCATGTGGGAAATTTGTGGTGCACTGTTCAGAAGCAGGAGTATAAGCTTCAGAGATAATGGGTGATGGGGTGGGGGGAGCATCAAAGCAAATGGGGGCCAACTGAGGTGGAGGAGCAAAAAAAAATATTTTTTATAAATGAATTTATTGGCACAAAAGGACTTTTAGGCCCACCCAGCCTGCCCAGGGATTCCCTGTCTATTGTACATCCACAGACCCTAGCTGATCTCCAGGAATCATCCTTGTTTCTGTAGCAGTATACTACTGTGTTGACTGTTGTAACTAAAGGTACTCATTTATTTTAACTAGGCTTGTTCTATTGTGACAGCATGATGTTGTGTGCTCTTAAATGGAGTGTAATTTTTTGGACTTGGAGTTGATTATCCCCCCAAGGCAATAGTAGTTGTACTGCAAATCCTTATTATTATGCTTGCTCTGTTTGGAAAACCTGCAATGGTGTGATCTTGAATTTTTTTTTTTTTTACTTTGATTGGGTCCCCCACCATCATTGGAGTACTATTAGTAATAATAAGTAGTATGGAGCAGACTGCTATTGTTAACAGGCAGACCTTTCCTGCCAGTCCTTCAACAATGTCAGCAGCTCCTCCCGTCCTGTAGTTCCCCCAAGGTTCTCCTTACTGTGACTGGAGTTGTATACTGTGAACCTTTTATTGTTTTGAATAACCATATACTCATATGTTACCCTTCCCATGGTCAAACCTGGAAACGAGCTACTGTTCAGTGTGTTTTCCCTGATTACCAAGTTTTAAATAAATAAAAAAACAGCAAGAACAGATGACACGTATCATTTTTATTTTTCAGGTATAACATTTATAGTAGATGACTGTAATTTTATCAGAATTCAGTGGTGCATTTCTGTCATTTAGCAGTTAGTGGATAAGCTAGGAGTGATCTAAGTAGTTCACTGATTTGATATATAATAAAAGACACACAAATTGCGCAAGTTCACTTCTCAAATTTCTTTAAAATACAAAAGGTCACTGCTCACAATAAAGAATGAGAACAATTTATCATTGCTCTAGCCTTTATCTTTATTATGGCATTTAGCTTGTTGGGAAACAGCTTAATGGCCTGCTGAAGTCACCAAAATGCACCATTTGACTTCAGTTTTTCAAAATTTTCCCAGGGGAGCATGCCCCTGGACCCCCCTAGAGAGGTTTGGATTTTGTGCCCCTCCAAAATTTCTGACTGCATGACGCCCCTGCCTGTATGGACCACCTCTTACGTCAACCAGGCCCTCTCATGCTTCAATGACATATTCTTAATGACACAGAAAAAACGTGCCCCTGTCACCTTTTGGAGAGTTCAGGGGACAAGTACCAAGTGGCTTACTCGTCCCCTTCTGTCCCTCTTGAAAGAAAGGGATAAATGTTGGGCTGCTTACAAAGTATCCAACACCCAATCTGACTGGGCTGCATACAGGCGCCTCAGAAACAAATGCAAGGGGGGAGGATAACCACTCTAATACAGTAGTAGTGGACTTCAGGGGGCGGACTTCATGGACATGGGCAGGATTCCACGGGGGAGCTTGGACAAGATTAGGCTGGACATGGATGCTGGTAGCTTGGGGGAGACCATTAAAAAAGGGGTTGCAGGAGGCTACTAGCTCATGCACAAGGGTAAGGCATAAAAACGGTAGAGCCACCAAGCTGTGTTGGTGGACCAGGTAGGTGCAAGAGGTGGTGAGGGATAAAAAGGCTGCCTATGCACGTTTTAAGTGCTCTAGGGGAGATAGGGAGAGGGGTGAGTACAAGTTGACGGCTAGAAGGGTAACCAGAGTGGTGAGGGGAGCCAAGGTGAGGATGGAGCAAAACCTGGCTAGGGATATCTGGAAGGGGGGAAAGGGATTCTATAGATACATAGGAGATAAAAGAAAAGGGAGGGCACAGAACAGCAGGATTAGGACTGGGGAGGGATGGGCTCAGGAGGTGGGGGATCAGGCAGAGGTGCTAAATGAGTACTTTGCCTCAATATTTACGGAGGGAGACAGGGGATCCTTTCAGCCCAACAGCCGGGTAGGGAGGATACAGTAGAGTCGAGAGGTCAGATGGAGTCTAGAGGACGGAAAGAGGCTGGGGTATGGGCTGGGCCAAGCCTAGAAGGGGATGGGTGCTTAAATGAGAGGGTGGATTGGGAGGGAGAAATCACAGTGGATAGGGTGAGGGAGGCCCTTCGGACACTAAAAACTGATAAAGCACCGGGGCCGGATGAGCTACATCTGACAGTTATGAAGGAACTGGTGGATGAGCTAGCAGTTCCACTAGCTGCACCCTTTAATGCCTCTCTGCAGACAGGATGGGTGCCTCAAGACTGGAGGGTGGCTCATGTGGTGCCTATCCACAAAGGGGGGGGGTCTAGGGAGGAGATGGGAAATTATAGGCCTGTCAGCCTAATGTCTGTGGTAGGCAAAGTAATGGAGGGCATAATCAAGGAGAAGCTCAGCAGGCAATTGGAAAGGTTGGGGCACCTGGACGACAAACAGTATGGTTTAGTCCCGGGGAGATCATGTCAGACCAGCCTCATAGATTTTTATGATGAGGTGACGGGGACCGCAGACCGACAAAGACCAGTGGACATCCTATACCTGGATTTCAGTAAGACGTTTGATTCGGTACCCCATATTGGGTTGTTAAAGCTGGGGGGGATTGGGATGGGAGGACAGTTGCTCAGATGGATAGAAAATTGACTAACGGGGCGGACACAGAGCGTAGTGGTTGGCGGGATAGTCTCCTCCCCTAGGAAGGTCATCAGTGGGGTCCCCCAAGGTTCGGTACTGGGGCCATGCCTGTTCAATGCCTATGTCTCAGATATGGGGAGGAGGGGTTAGGAGTAGGATGAGCCTCATCACAGATGACTCAAAACTGGGAGCACTGGCAGATGGGGATGAAGCAAGAGAGACAGTCCAGAGGGACCTGGATACCCTGGAGGGGTGATCAAGGAGGTGAGGACTGAGGTTTAATCCAGGGAAGTGTAGGGTGCTACATCTGGGGGTCAGAAACCCAGGTCATGTATACACCCGGGGGGGGTCTCACTGCAAACCACAATGAGTGAAAGGGATCTGGGAGTGGTGGTAGACGCCAAAATGAATAACACTGAAAATTGCAGAACTGCGGCAAAAGCAAACAGGATTCTGGGCTGCATAGCCAGGGGATTACGTCCAGGAGGAGGGAGATGATCCTCTCTCTGTATAATTCCTTGGTCAGGCCGCATCTCGAGTACTGTATGCAGTTCTGGAGACCTCACCTCAAGAAGGATGTAGCACTGCTGGAGAGGGTCCAGAGGAGGGCAACCAGGATGATCTAGGGCATGAGAGAGAGGACCTATGAGGAAAGGCCGGAAGAGCTTGGGCTGTACTCGCTGGAGGAGAAGAGAGACGGGGGGACATGATAGGGGTCTTCAAATATGTAAAAGAGATAAACAGGGGCAGAGCCAAAGAGATGTTCAGACTAAAGAAAGGGGCACAACCAGGGGCATAGTGGAAGCTGGAGAAATTACAGGGAGAGCAGAGGGACATTACTTCACTGAGAGGGTGGTGGGGCCATGGAACGCATTGTCCAGGAGTCTGGTGGATGAGGGCACAGTGGAGGGCTTCAAGAGAGGGTGGGACAGGTACAAGGTTAAAATGAAACCGAAGATGGCCCTCTGTGGGGCTGAAGGGGTGGGAGAGCGAACACTCAGTAGGGGCTGGCTACTGAGCAGACATGACAGACCATCAGGCCTATTCTGCTGACTTTTAGTATGTTAGTATGCCATCAGACAGAGTAAAAACAGCTACTACAAGTCCCGCTTAACCACTACATAAAAATGTCCTTGTCTCTACTGGAGCCACCTCAGACAAGCTCTGGGCTACCAATCACACACAACTACAAGGTTGATGGGGTACACTGTAACAACCCTCTTACCATCGCGAAAACCTTCAACAACCTCTTCTCTGATCTCTCCTGTACTCTTAACCTGCTTGACAACAATCAGGGAGCCTCCTCCTCATTATTGCTGCCTCTTTCTAGCTGTCACACCCTTTTTATTCAAAAATTTCTAAGTGTCAGGTGTCCTAAACTACTAAGAAATATCCCTGAATTGAAGCCAGCAGGCCCTGACAGCCTTGAGCCTAGACTTCTGAAACTAGCTGCAGACGAGCTTGAGGCCCCTCTTGCAAGGATCCTCAACCTCTCCCTCTCCACCGCCACTGTCCCGTCTGCCTGGAAACAGGCCAACATTGTCCCAGTGTTTAAACAAGCATTTGTCAATGCCGAATGTTGATTGCTTATATGTGCTGGTTAGCTATTTGGAAGTGAAAGTACCATGCCTAAGAATTGTCATGTGCCCCCCCTCAAGACATCCACTGTATCTTTCTGTTCAGTATTCACAGAAGAGGGGGAGGGGCAAGAGCCACAGCAGAACAGCAGTTGCAAAGGCGTGAAGAGGTGGACAATAGTCCATTCACAGGCAGAAGAATCCTGCAGAAGATGAGTAAATTAACGGTGGACAAAGCGATGGGACCAGATGGCATACACCCAAGGATATTAAAAGAACTGTGAAGGGAAATAGCAGTACCTCCAGCAGCCATGTTCACTGAGTCATTCAACACAGGGGTGGTACCAGAGAATTGGAGGAGGGCACATGTGGTCCCTCTGTACAAATCCAGCAGTAGTGGGGAAGATCACGGAGACATTGGTTAAAGAAAGGATAGCGGGGCATCTAGAAGCCATTGGAACCCACGACAATAGGCAACATGGATTCACAGTGGGGAGGTCATGTCAGATAAATCTGGTTGATCTCTTTGACTGGATGACAAAGGAAGTAAATCAGGGTGGGGCAGTGGACAACGCTTACCTTAATGTAAGCAAAGCCTTTGACACCGTCCCACATAGGAGGCTGATAAATGAGCTGAGTAGGCTGGGCATGGGGGAAAGGGTGGTAAACTGGGTTAGAAACTGGCTAACAGACAGGAGGCAGAGAGTGGTGGTAAATTGGGTGCAGTCTGGGGAGAGGGGGTGACCAGTGGGGTGCCGCAGGGAGTGGTCCTGGGGCCAGTCCTGTTCAATGTCTTCATTAGTGACATTGCAGAAGGGCTGAAGGGAAAGGTCTGCCTGTTTGCAGATGACACCAAGATCTGTAACACAGTGGATACCCCAGAGGGGGTGGAGAAAATGAGGAGGGACCTGGCAAGCTTGAGAAATGGTCTGAGGACTGGCAACTGAAGTTTAATTCAAAAAAGTGCAAAATTATACACCTGGGACACAGAAACCCTGGGGAAAGGTACGGGATGGGGGGGAGTTGCTAACAGTCACAAAGAAGGAAAGGGGCCTGGTGGTTCTTATTTCAGATGACCTGAAAATGTCAAAGTGGTAAGGCAGCTGGGAGGGCCAGTGACATGCTGGGGTGCATAGGCAGGGGTATCACCAGCATAAGGAAGGAGGGAGGTAGTGATGCCATTATATGAAACCATGGTCAGGCTTCACATGGAGTACTGTGTGCAGTTCTGGAGGTCGCACCTTCATAAGGATATTAACAGGCTGGAGATGGCCCAGAGAAAGGTGAATGAAATGGTACAGAGCTTGCAACACAAGACTTTGAGGAGAAATTAAGGGACCTCAATATGTACTCACTGGAAGAGAGGAGGGAAAGACGGGATATGATAGAAACATTGAAGTACCTCAAGCGTATTAATATACTGTAATTACTGAGAAGCAGGAGACAGCTGCTATAGGCACATGTGCCAGCTCCTGTGTGATATTCTTTTGTTCTTCTAAATCTGTAATCTCCAGTATTTCAGTAACCACATGACCACACTGCCTTCTTTAGGCAATGTTATGCTGGTTGATGCCTGGTGTCAGATGGCAGACAGAGGGCTCACCAGATTGTGTTGCCATTTGAAAAACTTCATAGAGTGTTCTTTTACTGGTAAGCATTTTGGAAAGCTGGTGAAGGTTTCACAATTTTTATTATGATTGTATCTCCTTATGTCTGTCCCCTTTGGTCCCCCCATCCCCACACCCCAGCAGTCATCAGTGGCCACAGCTGCAGCCTTCTTTTTGCCAAGATGGTAGGTGAGAAACATAGAATTTTACAGCAGATAAGAACTGCTTTGCCCACCTAGTCTGCTCATTTCCCTACCTGATGGATAAGCTACAGATTCTAGTTAATCAACAGCTTACTTCCTCCTACTCCCCAGTAGAATTGCCTTATGTCTGTCCGTGAGCAGCTGCCTTCACAGTCTGTAAAGTCTGGCGTCTTTCAGTGCCGCTTATTGGTCATCTTCCAACACAGGCGAGGCGCTGCCAACCCAAAACTAACCCAGGACAAGCAGGTTTCAAAGTGGGGAAGAAATGGAGTGAGCAAGAATCAAGTACTCATTCAGATGAGGTTGATTTTAAGATCAGCATACTGGTGTGTACATCAGAAATAGAACCCAGCTCTTAAGTAGCCTTATGAAGAGTAAAGGCCTCTCGAAGCACTGGGGTTCTGTTTATTGTATTTTAAGTGGGCTGCATCTAATTCGGTAGTTTACTGTACCTTACATCTGGATGTATGGTAGGCCCAACTTTAAATAAGCACTGCACCTGAATTAACACATGGTGCCATAGAAACATAGAATTTGTCAGCAGAAAAGGACCACTCAGCTCACCCAGTCTGCCCAAGTGTTCTATACCTACTTGTAAGTCCTGCCTGTATATGTTACTACATGTCTTATTCTGCCTGCGTCCATCAGGACCTCCGTGTGAATGAGCTTGCTTAATGGATTTTTCCTGCAATGAACTTGAACCTACTCCACTTCCATAGCCCTATTGATCTCCATTGACCCCCCTCCTTCCCCTTTTTCTAATATACCTCTATATTTATCCCATGCATGCTTCATGCCTCCTACCATTTTAGCTTCCACCACTTCTCCTGGCAGTCTGTTCAAGGCGTCTACCACCCTTTCAGTAAATAAATATTTCTTCACATCTATCCTGAATGCCCCCCAGCTTCATTTTATTTCCCTTTGTTTGGGTGCTCATCCTCATTTGAAGGAAACTCCCCAACTGTACCCTCTTTACCCCTGTGAGGTACTTTGTAGGTCTTGATCTTGTCACCTCTCGCCCTCCTCTCTTCCAGAGTGTACATGTTAAGATTCTTCAGCATTTCCTTGTAGGAATACCTGTGAAAATTCTGAACCATTTTAGTTGCCCTCCTCTGGAAAACCTCCACCTTATGTCCTTTCTGAAGTGTGGACTCTAAAACTGGACACAGTACTCCAGCTGGGGGTATACCAGGGAGTGATACAATGGCAGCACAACATTCTTCCTCCTCCTACTGGAGATGCCACTCCCTATACCCAAGTCAATTTGCCCTGCCACTAGCCTTGTCACACTGTACTGCCATCTTGAGGTCCTCTGATATAATAACCTAAAGGATCCTTTCATGTCTAGTGAGTATCCGTACCTCTCCCCATCCTATACCCAGCATCGGGGTTCCTATGCCCTAGGTACATGATTTTACACTTGTTGGCATTGAACCCCAAGTAAGTAAGAAAATGGAATTGATTTGAATGAATTGCTGGCTTTTAAGCAGCTTTTCGTGGAGTGTGTATATGTGTATGTGTGGGGGGAGGGCTCTGCTACTATAACTATATTGAAGCCGATTTCAACAAAGTACAGCAATGGTTCAGCTCTCACCAGCTCTTCCTAAATGTAAAAAAAAAAACTGTCATGATGACTTTTGGCACACGACAGTGCCTGTCCAGACTCCCATCCCTTCCCTATTTCCACACCCTGGATGGTCAAAAACCTCGAAGATGTCTCCTCATTCTGCTACTTGGGGGTATGGCTCGACTGCCATCTTTCCTTCTCAGACCACATCGATGCTATTTCAAAAAAACTACACCCCATGCTCGGTGCACTTTATAGGAACTGCAGTAGCCTCCCTCCTCCGTCTGACATGAACTGGTCCAGAAGATGATACTTCCTTCCTTTGATTACTGTGACATTGTTTATGGTGCTGCCCCTAAGTCCACTCTACCTAAGCTGGACACACTTTTAAATGCCTTCTGCCGCTTTGCTCTCGTTGCCTCACCTCTTACCCACCACTGCGACCTCTACCGTTCCCCGGCACTACCATCCCTCGGAAACCACCACATTTCACACTGTGCTAAATATGTATCTAACTTATGGCTTGGCACCATCCCTTCCTACCTCTCCTCCGTGCTCTCAGCTGCCCCTCCCCCACCCATTATCTTAGATCCTGCGACTACCACCAACTATCAATCCCTAGGCGGAAGACTACTGCCGGGCAAACTGCCTTCTCACACCAGTTACCCAAGCTATGGAATGATCTTCCACCTCAAATTCAGCATTCCTCCTCTGCCCACTCTCTTTCTACTGCCCTAGCTAACTTCCTCACCACTAACTGCTCCTGTACCTGATTCGGCCTTGCACCAATTGGTCCCCTCCCCACTGCCCAACCAGCGGCCTTAGCTTTGCTACAAATGCTGGCATATAGCCCCAACCTATGCACTTTTGTCCTGTGCCTTTTTGTCCTGCTCCATCATGTGTTCTATGTCTCCTGTTGTTTATACCCACATATTACTGTGTGCTAAATTTTCCCTTGTATTGCTGCTATATGTCAGGTCATTGTAATATGCTCCATACAATATCCAATGCCCTCCATGTGTTGTTGCTTGCAGTTTAATGCAATTGTATCCATATGCTACTATTTGCCTCTGTTATTTGCTCAGTTGATAATCTGCGTGTTATCCTACCACCTTGTACCCCCTCCCTCCAGGTCGCACCGGGAGACGAGCATCTTGTTGCTCAGTGTGCCTTTCCTGGTGAAACTATTTCATTAAATAAATAAATAAACTATTTGCTTTTGATTTGGTATAATGTGCAAACAAACTAACCCAGCTCCTCACTCCGTGTGCTATATCGGAGATAAAGAGCCCAAATAGCATTGGGCCAAGCACTGAGCTCTGGGGCAACCTGCTCATCACTGCTCTGGGTGCCGAGAGCTACCCCACCACCACCACTCCCCTCTGCACCCTCCCCTGTAACCAGTTCTCCATCCATTTTGTCAGACCAACTTCCACCCATACCTCTCCTTCTCCTCACTCTTCTCCTCCTTGGCCTGTGTCCCTCCTCCCAGTAATCCTCACCCTTTCTTCTCCTTATTCTTGCTGGGTGGTGGTGGTGCCTTCTGTATTACACTCAGACCACTCTGCCTGCCACCTTCCATGGTTACTATGCCTCCACCTTTACCTATATCTAGGGTGGTGACCTCATCAGGCTCCCCTGTCCGGAACTTTCTACCAACCTCAGTCTTTTAGCCACCCTACCCCCCCCATTTGTTTAAATCCACCTTAGTAGAGATATACCTCTAATCCTGCCTTTTTTTTTTTTTACTTATTTTCTCACTGGGCTACGGTCAGTTTGGTCATCCCGACCAACCCCCTAGCCATGCCTCCGACATCAGGCCGAACCTGCTCACCTCCACGGATTACCCCCATGGTGAGGTGGTGAGGAGCTTCCCAGTTCGACCCACCAGAGCAGGATTCCATTGAGGAGGCACCATTGGGGGGACAGGGGGGTCGGAAGCTCATGCTGCCTGACTGTAGCCCATTTTCCACTTTTCTCCCCTTTGCAGAGTGCAGGCATGCAATGACACTTAGGCACAGCATAATGACATCTGCCACACTCTGCCACCCTTTACTACACCACTGTAGTAATAATGCCTGTGGTCATCACCAGGAGCCGCTACAGAGCGGTGGGTCCCTGGATCCCGCCCCAGGATAGGAGAGCAGTCCTCCAGATGCTCAATCCTATCCTTCCCTTGCCAACCCCTGGCATCCCGGGCGTATGTCCGAACCCGGGTTGCCAGTGTGGCACAAGGTGTGGCATCCAGCACCTCAAGCCTCAGTGCCAGTGACCCAGCAGCAATGCCGCCTTTAATATTCCCTTCCCCTTCCTGCTCCAGTGTACCCTGTCCCCCGCGCACAAGTCATTATTCCCCCTCCAAGACCCTACCCCAGTTAGTCACTAACCCATAATGTTTTGTGTGGCACCAATCCCTCAGCCACTCAAACTCCTCAAGCCTACCCTTCCTCGCCATGCTTGCAAATGGTACCAGCAGTACCTCCAAGAATGCCACCAACTTCCCACCCCCTCACACTGCCTGCCCAAGTACTCAAACCTCCTCCTCATTACTTCCACAGTGTCCCCCGCCAAGTCGTTTGTACCCACATGCAACAGTAAAATGTGGTTGCCCCTAAAGGACAACCAAAATTAACAGGGGGATTCCTTACGAAAAAAAAGCACAGAGGAACAGGACTGGCTAGGTAGCTTGGGCATGTTAGGTAGGCTCAGGGTGAGGTGGGGGGGATGGCAGGTAGGAAGGAAGCCCAGGCAAGAGGGAGAGGGGTCATGATGTCATCCCTCGATGACAAATATGACAGGTCAAGTAAACAGGTAAGGATTGGACGGGGGGAAGGTGGGGTGGCCTAGGGGGTATTTAGGAGCCAGCAGAGGAGGACTCTCCCTCTTTTTGCTGGGATCTGAATTTAGACCAGAGCTCAGCACTTCAACTGGCAATTCAACTACTTGAGGTAAGGCATTTTCAGGTAGGGTAGGCCTGGCCACATGGGAGAGGCCTGAGCAGTAACTAGGCAAGGGAAACGGAAACAGAAACGGTTTGGTCTTTATTGAAATTTGGAGGGTGTCGCGGCATGTCCTGTACATGTGAATTACAGTGTTTATGTGTCAGAGAAAACATTTTTTGCAGAGATATTGCGTGACGCAATTTATGTTTCGTGGACAGTGTTTTGCATTGTGGTGTTTCCTTGACATTGATAGGGTACCTGGCCTTACTGTCATGGATGTACTTTTCAGTTGTTGTGTCTGTAAAATGTCAATAGGTGAGGAATTCTGCAACTCTGATGAATGAAAATCTCAAACTTTAACATGTTATATCTTGGACACAGTTTGGTCTTTTACATTGAAAAATTGGAGGGTGTTGATTGCAGAGACACGTTTACAAGTTGGTGGGAGCATAGGACCCGAAGGGTCTGCACTCCCACCAACTTCCACAAGTTCTTAGTTTTCTATTCTTTCTCAAAAAGTAAGCAAATTCTATGCAAAAAACTGCATTAATGCATCATTTAGGGTTAAAGGGGCACTGTCAGCTTTGCCCCTCGGTTTACCTTCAGTTCACAGATGCTGACCTGTGGACACAAACGAGCATTATGTATGCTCTGGAATGGCCCTGCATCAAGGTAAAAGTGATCAGTTTACCTGATTTCTGATATTTTGCACTTCTTTCTTCATATTCGTCCCGACTGAAAGTCTCCATTCCCAGGAAGCAGATGCCATGCCGGGAACGTGCGGAGCGTGTCTACTGTTCACTCGGTGCTGAGGTGCACCTTTAAAACTCACAGCACACACATAATACAGCATAAACAATAAAATTAAAAGCTTCTGGTATGTACAGCGATAAAAGCAGGCACTGGATTGGCTTTAAATCCTACTGGAGTCTGGGGCGGAAATCCGACATGTGCACTTGCGGTCACAGGAAGATCTCGCGCATGCGCCAGAAAGTGCCACTAGTGCGCATGCGGGATTTTGGCACGCAGACTCTAGTAGGATTTTAAAGCTAATCCAGTGCTCGTTTTAACGCTGTACATACTAGCAGCTCTTTAATTTTATTGTTTATGCTGTATTACGTGTGTGCTGTGATGTGTTTGCTAAAAGGTGCACCTCAGCACTGAGTGAACAGTAGACGTGCGTTCCTGGCACGTTCCCGGCACGTTCCTGGCATGGCATCTGCTTCCGTGGGATGGAGACTTTCAGTCGGGACGAATATGAAGAAAGAAGTGCAATATCAGAAATCAGGTAAACTGATCACTTTTACCTTGATGCAGGGCCATTCCAGAGCATACATAATGCTCATTTGTGTCCACAGGTCAGCATTTGTGAACTGAAGGTAAACCGAGGGGCAAAGCTGACAGTGCCCCTTTAAAACACAAAAAGTCAGGAAATGAAAAATCTTTAGGGTTGCCCTTCCCCCCCTTCGTGGACAAGCCAATCATCCCAAGATTGACAGATGACGGGGTGTGTCACTGGGGCTGTGAGGCCTAAATCTTGTCCCATTCTTGTTCACTTTTGCTTCTCAATATGATTACACAAGGAATGGGACAACATTTAGGCCTCACAACCCCAATGACACACCCCATCATCTGTCAATCTTGAGATGATTGGCATGTCCATGGGGGAAGGGGCAACCCTAAAGATTTTTCATGTCCTGACTTTTTGTGTTTTAACCCTAAATGATGCATTAACACAGTTTTTTGCATAGAATATATATATTCAGCTCCTTCTCTTGCTCATTTCTTTCTGCAATGTCTTGCTGCCTCTCTCTCCCATGTTTATCACCACAGTAATTCCAAACAGACTTCTTCCAACATATTGTATTTCTAAGTCTGAGAACATGCCTCAAGGGAAGAAAAGCACCTTGGAGTTTTGACTCATTACTTTCATTGATTTAAAAGGCTCTGCTTTTTGTTTTTTAAAAAAATTATGTTTATTGCTTTTGATCTCAAATGTCATTACTCATCAATAAAATGCTGTAAGGTATCACATAGATGTTACAAAATACATCCAATGCACACAGGATAGCTTAGCCTATCCAGACATGTGTTCGGAACTGGGGGAATCCCATGAAATAATTATTGTCCAGACATAACTTCCCAATATGCTACACCGCATGACTGTGGGTGGTCTATCTATATTAAGTGCCTGAAAAATATTTGACTCAACACTGATGGTGATGTGACCCCCTAACCCAAACATCTGAACCATAACTTGAAACATCTGAGAGATTTGAACTACAATTTGCAAGGCAAAAATATATGTTGCTTGTGATTTTTAACTCATGCCATAACAAGCAATACTGATCCTAAGTAAGACACTAGGAATGTAAACCCCTCCTCACTTATCCCATCAGTGATCTCAGAGTCTACCTGACCCTACCCTAACTTTTAACCAGCTCATGCCATCTTTAAGCAATACTTGTAGTACATCCCCCTATTCCTGGGTTTCATTTCCACACCTTATTCAAAATGGCTACCTGGTGCTGAATATGTTAATTCTTTATTCACTGCTGGACAACTGTAACTCTCTTCATGAACTTGTAGTATTCTTCTCTGTTTGAACTTTTTAGTTCAAAACCCTGCCACCTTTGTTGAACTTACCCTGAGACAGAAATGTTCCAGAACCATATCACAGATCACAGTGAAGAAGGAATGAAGGCCACGATGGAGGATCCAGAAAGACTGATGATGTGGTCTTGAACGTGGCAACTGAAATCTAATGCAAAAAAGTGCACAATAATGCACACAGAGGCCCAGAACCTAAGAACAGAATTCAGGATAGGTGGGGTTGTGGTGGAGAGAAAAACAATAGAAAAGGCAGTTGGGTGTGTTAATAATGCAAAACTAGATAGCAGCGGCAAAGTGTATGATTGCTATGAGCACAGAAAATAGGATGCTGGAATGCATAGGGAGGGGGGTCAGTAGCAGCAGGCGGGAGGTGATAAGCCCTTCTACAGACCCCTGTTCAACTGCACAGCTTTAGAGTACAGCATTCAGTTTGGGAGCCCACACTTGAGGAAGGACACAGAGAGGTTGGAGTCAGTGCAGAGGAGGGTAGCCAAAATGATCCCGGGACAACAGGGGAAGTCATACAGGGAGAAGTTAGGGTATCTCCATATGAATATATTGGAGGATAGAAGGGAGAGGAGGGACATGACAGAGATGTTCAGTTACATTCTTTAGATAAACAGAGTAAGTAAGTAAGTAACATTTTATTTATATTAAGCGCCCTTCCCAAGCTCAGGGCGCTTTTACAGTAAAACAATTAAAATCACATTTCAAAACAATAAGTCAGACAACCATACAGTACACTTACTCATTATGTACCGGCAAATGCTAAGGCAAAAAGGAAAGTTTTTAATTGTTTTTTAAAACTTTCAACAGTTAGGCATTCTTGTATCTGACGAGGTAGAGAATTCCACAGGGTTGGTGCCATATAGGCAAAAGATCTACCTCCAGACATCTTTAGATATACCCTGGGAATCTCTAGCAATCCCTCATCAGAGGAGCGAAGAGAACGAGCAGGACAATAAGGCACCAAGAGTTCTTTCAGGTAGTGAGGTCCCAAATCATGTAGGGCCTTAAAGGTCAATAATGCGACCTTAAAGGTGATCCGCCACTGTATTGGCTGCCAGTGCAAATCACGCAGCACAGGTGTCATATGGCTAGATCGTGAAACTCCCATCAACAGCCTGGCCGTCGTGTTCTGCACAAGCTGCAAGCGGCGGATATCCATCCCCGGCAGCCCTAGATAGAGGGCATTGCAGTAATCAAAACGGCTGGTAACAAAGGCATGGACCAAGATGGGAAGATCTTCCCATGAAACCAAGTGTTTCACCCGGGCGATATTCCTCAGATGAAAGAAGGCAGATTTGACTACGGCCGACACCTGCATCTTCATAGTCAGGCTTTCGTCAAACATTACTCCAAGGTTACATACTTGGCCAGAGGCAAGAAGCTGGGCCCCCCCAAGATATAAACCCGAGGGTTTCCCCGTCCAAGCCCCTGTTATCCTCCCTCCAGGGTCCACAACCAACACCTCAGTTTTCCCTGGATTCAACCTAAGCCAACTAGCACTCATCCAGTCCTGAATTTCCAGGAGGCAGTTATTAAACATCGTGATGGAATCCAATTCCTGATCAGGCATAAAAGACAGGTAGAGCTGAGAATCATCAGCATAACAATGAAAACTCAGCCCATACCATCTTATAATGTCCCCCAATGGAAGCATATACATCGCAAATAACATAGGGGACAGCACCGACCCCTGTGGTAGGCTGTAGTAGACTGCAGGGAGTTGTTCACACTGAGCGGGAACATGGGCACCAGGGGTAAACCCCATGAAGCTGGTGGGGAGGTTCAGAAAGGATGTCAGAAAGCGTTTCTTTACAGAAGAGGTAGTGGAGAAAATGGAACATACTCCCTGAAGTGGTTGTATGTGCTGAAACAGTAGGGGTGTTCAAACATAGGTGGGATAGGCACATGGGGAGGGAATGAGTGGGGCAGTGGGGGGAAGAAGGAAGGAAGGGAGGAGAATGTTCACAAGGGGTAATCCTCAATACTAGGCAGGTTTGGGGCAGACTGGATGGGCTGCAAGGCCTTTATCTGCTGACAGTATTTATGTTTCTATGTTTCCAGCTCTTTTCTATAGCTTTCATTTACTCATCTACAGCTGCCTCTTGTTAAAGTCCTATCTGCTCACTCCATCTTCCTGTCTTTCACTTTACAACTTGCTACCTCATCTTCTCTTCTTATTTATTCACTGGGCCAATCAGCAAGCATGTGTGTTTTTAAATGCTTATTTTAGGGCCAGCTGCATGGCGCTGAGCAATAGGGGATTGCTTGGTTCGTTGGTGACCTGAGTTTGCGCCAGAGCCCAGGACAACAGGAATGGAGATCAGCAGGAAGGATCAGGAGTGTCCGCTTGGATGCTCTCCTCCCTGGGAGGGAGGGCGTGAGCCTGCCAGCTTCTAGAGCAGCTCCTGACATCCCACTGTGGAAGCGCACTTGGTGGTGTGGGTGAACACATGCCACTGTGTGTTGTCCCCAGGATGCCGCGAGCAGGTGGTCACACAGTGGGAGGAGGTGGGGGGGATGGGGAAAAAAGAGGAAAATCGCTTGCTCGTCTGACCAGATGATGGTCACCCAGGTCCCCTCACACCACACAGCCCTGGAGAGCAGCCTTCAGTGTCATTCCCCTTCCCCCCGCCATGTGCCTGGTACAGATTTGGAACCAATCCCCCTCCTGTAGCAACCCTGGGAGGTGAATTTCCTCAGCGAAGGGATACACCGAGTCAGCCGGGTTTACAGCAGTATGGGGGGTGGTGGGAATGGCGGTGACAGGGATGTCTCAGTGGTTGGGGGTGTGCCTTGACAGCCCAAAGGAGTGGCCAGTCGAGGGGCTGGGGAGGAGCAAAAAAAATACTTATTTAACATTGGGGTTTTGGTTGTTCATAGTTTGTGTCATGGCTGAGACATCCACCCTCGCAAAGTTGCCACAGAGCTTAGTTGTATGGCTGAAGGAATTCCCATTTTGGTTGGCGCTGCCACAGGACATAGCACTGCATCTTTGGGAAATACGCAGTGATCTCCAAGGAGGAGAGAACCAAAGAAGAAGGAATGGGAGTGCAGAGGAATAAAAAAATGAGTCCACAAACAAAAATGGCTCCACTGCCAAGAGGGAACATGCAAAAAAGCAATAATCAGTACCAGCAAACAAAAGTGACATCATCTCTCTGTGCCTCATAGTCCCTGATGACGGTGTTAAATAATGCATTTGTACCCAGTTGTAATGACCCTTTCCAGTCAGTCATAAAAAGTTCCCAATCCCAACCATATCCAGGTTTATTAGTCACTCTCAGGCCCCTGGGTGATCTCTTTCCCTTCAAGTAGGCCTCTAGTGTGAGTTACCCCAGTAATGCCTGTGCCCCCTGTAGGACAGCCCTTTCCAAATCAATAACCGTTTTTATACTGGATACTAGAAGTGCCCTAGCAATACATTGCCAGAATAGCAGATCAAGAGATGTTACACACACATTCAAATTCTGGGAAAAAGTGAAATTAGGACCCAGAGGGGGCAGCACGGAGGATAAATTATCAGAGAGAGAAACCTATTGGATGTTCATGTTAGGTGCATTGCAACCACCAGGTCTTAATGATAAAATAGACCTGATACCGTGTTTGCAAAAATTATCAACACATTCACATATCTGGTGTGCTGACCTCTATTTATAGTCCGGTCTAATCTTATATGCTGTAAAGAAATGATACTGTGTTTAACTACTGTTATATGTTATAGTTAGAGGTAGAAAATTAACTATACAAATGCTGTTTTTCTTCCAGGATTGGATGGGATTGCTGTGTTTGCAGCCAGTATCCTAGCTAGGGACAAGCCTTCTAGTATTAAGTAACAGTTTTAAATTTTCAATCTTATTCTGGAACAGTATTTAAGTCTAGAGAATACTATACTGCTGTGATTGACTTGCTTAAGAACTGAGTGATTTTTTGATTGAGTATGGTTATGGTTATTTATAATTATTTATAGGGTGTTAACACAATTCTAGGTGACATTATAGGTGATAAATGCCTATAGAAATATTTTGTTTGCACAGTATGAGAATGGATGGGGTAGAACTCATTGCATATGTGTGTCTGAATTGCAGTGTTACTTTAAATGTTTATCTATTTAACATGTACTATGGGAGCAAAGAACCACCCCCCGATGACGAACTGATTACGAAACCGGTCGGGGTATTTTGATTCTGTAGCTCCAGAGCGGCATGCTTTTTAAGCTTTTGCTATCAATAAATAATATTTTTAAATCAGGTTGAGGAGTGCGGCATTTTTGTTTGCTGGCACTGAATAAAAAAATGAGCATATCATTTTTGCATGCATCTTAATAGCACTTGGTGGGGGGGAGGCTTGAGCTGCCCGTTGTTGCACCAAACTTTGAAAAATGTTCTCTGTCACTGAGTCAATAGGCAAGTATGTGTGTGTTTTTCAATTTTTTTATTTAGTTTTTGTTGACCAGATAAGTGCACTAGACAAAAACATTGCCTATTTTCAGGCACGTCACAGGAAGTTACAAAGCTGTAGAACATTATAACAACAAGTTAGCAGAGAACATTACAGTTTAGGGAGAGGTTGGTTACAAAACATGCCTAACATGTTGAGCATTTTAAGATACAATTAGTCCAGTAAACACTGGTGAAGCAATCATGAGAGATTCTGCAGATATAATTGATTTAGCTTGGAGGATTCGGATGCATAATACAATGACAGAAATGTAAAGGAGTTCAAAAAAAAGGAGACAGTGGGAACAAATAATGCAAAGAGCAATAGGCATCAGTTTCAAGAGCAGTTGTCAGAGTTGCTTAAAAATTTGTAAAGTGCTTTTTTGAAACAGTAGTGAGACTGAGTGACTCAGAGGTGGGATGAAATGGCATTCCACACTTTAGAGGCAAAGGAGGCAATGGTTTGCTCAGCCATTTTGGTGGCGCATCTAGATAAAGCCCAAAGTGATTGGCCACAGGAATGTAATGTGTAGGACTGGTCCTGGGGAGTTAACAGGGCAGTGAGAGTGGCTGGTTTGGAGGACCTGATGACATTTATCAGTCATACAGCCACGTGCAAATAGGCGATGAGAAGGAGGGGACACCCAACCTACTTTAGTGTACAATGGTGCAGTGGTGAGTTAACCTGGTAGTTGAGAGGGCAGACCGGCAAATGTTGTAGGATGCCACCATCAAAGCAGTGAATATCCAGGCCATTGGGGCAGGACATTAGCTTGGGTGGGGACCCAAATAGCATGGACTGAGTCTTGCTAGCATTAAGAATAAGGTGATTATGAGTAAGCCAGGTCTGCAATTTCCCAAAGTCAGTATTCAGCTGAGAGTTAATATCGGTTAGACTTTTGGAGCTGGTATAGAGAACCATATCATCAGTGCAAAGTAGGGTGCTACAGTAGGAGGGAACTGTGGGTGCATCGTTTATAAAGATGGAGAAAAGATGGAGAAAAGCAATGGGCCAAAAATGGAACCTTGTGGAACCCCTATGTTGACTGTGGTTAGTTCAGAAGTAGACTGATTGACTTTTAAGGCACTTTTACATACAGGTTTCTTTACCGAAATATTCAGTACCTGTATAGCGCCATTGTAGTCTGTTCCATTTCATGCTGACTTTATACACACGTCGGAAAACTTGTCTTCTGTTTTCTAACATTTCATTCCGCTTCCCCAGAATTCCATTCTAGGTAATGACTGGTACGGGAATGGCCATTGCACACAACGGAGTGAAACGGAACACATCACCACGAACCATGCCAACCAGGGAATGCGGTTCAGGCGAGCGTTCGCTGTGGAATCGGAACACATGCAGTTTACACAACAACGGAGATAACGGTAAACTGCTTCTGCAATGGTTATTCCATTACAGAAGAGGTAGTGTAAAAGCGCCTTTAGCTTTCAGTGTGCTAGTGGCAGGCCTTGTGGGCTGGGTTTTTTTCCTAGAGGTGCTTTACAGTCAGAACATAACCTGCAATTAAGGAAACAGTTCAATTTGCCTAACAATTGCAGGAATTACAGCAAGTAGCAGAGGAGTTTTAGAGCAATGTGAGGCAAGGTCTGTTTAGGGGTAGAAATACAATGTTAGCAGGCTTGGCAGAAAAAAACAATAACAAATTAGTAAATAGAGAAACAGCAGTTGCATTTTTAGGCAATTTAGAAAGTAAGAGTACCGCTGGGGAAAGTGTCTTTGGCTTTGGTTCTTCCTTTTTGTATTGTTCTATGTGGAGGATTGTTTTGGGGCAGGAGCTGTGGGGAACTGTGACCATATGACAAATGTGGAGCGCTGATTTAATAACCTAGTACTAGGTTCCCTCATGAATTAGACTCTGAGGGAGCATTTTGGGAGGTATATAGGAGTTGTACTAAATGACTGAGTATATAACAGTTATAGGACACTGCTGCCCTGTTTGTATTTCACATAAGTGAGGAATTATTTTGAATTTCCATAATTAGCATCGATAGCGCATAGCCAATTCGACTACCTTTTTTTATTTAGTAAGCCATTAAGAGCTGGAATTCCCCCTACTCTTGAATCACTTGCTACAATGGATTATATATTTGCATATCCTTTTTTGGATGCTTATCTAACGATGTACTGCATGGTACAGGAAGTTTTTAATGCTATGTACTTGCAAAAAATCTATAAATAAAAAGTAAAAAAAAAAAAATAAAGAGTACCAGGTGGAAAGGCATAGCAAACGGCCCCTGTAGTCCTGATTAGTAACCATCCAGCTTTATGCCCTTCCTTATCAGCCTCCAGGTATTTCTGATAGCAGGAAAAAAAGAGGTAACCAGCAGGCTTGTGAACTAGGGACTACATGGGGGGGGGGTGGTAGGAGCATTGGGCGAGAAGGTACAGTTTATTCAGAGGTCTCTGGTAAAAGGGGGCCCCAAACAGTGGGAAAAAGGGTATTTGAAGGTATTTTAGAAAAAAACAAAACGAGCAAACAAAAAAAAAATCATAATAAAACAAGAGTACCTGGGATTGAAAGGCATCACAGATGGCCCCTGTAGTCCTGATCCTCCTCCAGCGACGCTCGCTGTGGTGCTTTGGGCTGTTCCTGCTGGGAGGGGGCTCCGAGGTGGCAGGGCCCATTTTGTTGATGTCGGTCATGGGAGGGAGTTGGGCATTTATTTCTTCACCGGCCGCAGTTTTGAAGTTTCTCTGGAATGGCAGCACCCATTGTTTACGGCCATGGGGGTTTGCTCACTGTGGGGGTTGGTCGGTTGTGAATACAAGGGTGGGTGGCAGCGCCTGCCTGGCTGAAGAAGTGGGGGCCAGTTTTTCCCTTGGCAAGCAGTCCACGTGGTGAGAAGGGGGAACAGAAGAGCTTGGGGAGGGGGACAGCAGGCGCCTCAGCAAGTGATTGGTGCTGGTGATGTCTGGGCAAATGGGACCTGGGCCCATGTGGTGGGCGTGCGCCGCTTTTCTCGCCACCAGAGAAGCTGAAGGCAGTGGTGGCTCCTGCAGGGAACAAAAAAGGGGAGATCCTTCCTGGCATTTGGTGGGGGGATACAAGCCCCGTAGGCCTCTGGAGCAGCTGGGAGGTTGCTGGGCTGCAGATGGGGGAATAAATTATGGGACAGGCGTGGTAGGCCGAAGGAGGCCTCAGGCTTGGTGTGCAGCTGGCGTGCGGAAGAAGCAGAAGGCCATGCATGCATGAAGAGAGGAAGAAATGGTACACATGCGTGGCAGCAGCCCCCATACCGTGTTTGTAGTTCCAAGGGCTTGGGGGACACCAGGGCAACGAAATTGCCTTGTGACAATCAGAAAAGCGAGGTAAAATAAATGATTAAAAAATAAATAAATGAATAGAGAAATAAATAGATTGCACTGTATGATACTGGGTGTTTTCCACAGGCATGGGGATAAGAGAAGCTACATAAGGTACACAAATAGGAGGGGTTAAGTGTTCAAAGGCAGCAGGGCCCATTTTGTTGATGTCGGGAGTCGGGTAGTTAATGCTTCATGGGCCGCGGATGTTTTTTGTGAGGGTTTTTTCCAGAGCGGCAGGGCTCGCTTGTTTACAGAACTGAGGTTTGGTTGTGGTAGCCAAAGAACAGAGGAGGCATCTTGCTGGTGGGAGCCGGAGAGTTGTGTGGGTGTTGGAAGGACCTCGAAGACGAGGCCACAAGAATAATAAACAAAGAAAGGAGGCGACCGGGAAAAAGCCTGATGGAGAAGAGTATGTTGTGTCAGTAAGGGTTTGTTTGGCATCAGCAAAGCAGAAGGAAGTGGTGGAAACTTCAGGAAAATGGAAGACACCAGCGGGGGGTTCTGGGAAGAGCCCAGTGGAGAAAAGGATGCCACGGGAGGTGCCAGACCAGGAACAGGCTGAGGAACCTGAGGGCGATGGAGGTACAAGTGGTAAGGACAAAGGCATGAGTCTGGTGGCACGGGGAGCCACTGAGGGAGGGTCGGGCACTGGGGCGGGTTGGGTTAGCCAGGATCCCAATCAAGCTGGAGGTGATGAAAGAATGGATAAAAGGATATCCAGATGTGAGGGCAGGGAAGATGCTAGTGGAGGGGTTCGAAAGGGGCTTTAGTCTAGAATATCAGGAGCAAGAAGGAGCAGGAGATCCAATAACTTGGCCTCCTTAAAGGGAAAGAGGATACGGCAGAAAGGAAAATAAGGAAGGAAGCGGAGGCAGGAGGATAGAGGGTCCATTTCAGACTCTACCTTTACCCAATCTGCGGGTTTCACCCATGGGGCTAGTGCCGAAGAAGCAACAGGGGGAGTTAAGGCTTATCCATCACCTGTCATATCCGGAGGGGGCATTGATGAATGATCACATCACTGGGAAATGTAGTGCAAAGTCTTACATAACATTGGAACAGGTGGTGGGGTTGATTAGAGCAAAGGAAGGGGCATGGCTTGCAAAGATCGACATTAAGTCGGCTTTTCGGCTACTACCAGTCAGGAAGGAAGACTGGGACCTGTTGGGATTCTGCTTCCAAGGGTTCTTCTATTTTGACAAGGCATTGCCCATGGGCTGTTCCACAGCTGTGCAAAGTCTGAGGCATTTAGCACTTGGTGCAATGGGCGTTTGGGAAAAGGCATGGGCACAATGTGGTGGTACACTAGTTAAATGATTTCCTGCTGGTGGGGGAGAACTGGAAGGAGACAAAGTCAATGCTCTTGGATTTTGAGAATATGTGCAAGAAGATAGGGGTACCACTTGCAGAAGGGAAGATGGAAGGTTCAGCTAGGAAGCTGGAATTCCTTGGAATCAAGGTGGATGCAGAAGAGCAGGTTTTCAGGTTACCCCATCAGAAAGTCGCGAGACTCAAGGAACTAATACAGGAGGTCAAGAAGAGGAGGAGAGTGCCATTGGGTCAGGTACAACAGCTGTTGGGCCACTTGAATTTCGCATGCAGGGCAATGGCTCCTGGGAAGGTGTTTCACCAGAAGATTAGCCAGGGCAACCGGGGCGGGGGGCAAAACTGCCCCGGACCTATACACGAATGCATCCAGTTCTATTGGGATGGAGGCATATTTTAGGGGGAGGTGGACTGCAGAAACATGGCCAGAGCCTTGGAGAGAGAGTGGGCTACTGAAGGACATAACACTGCAGGAGATTTTCCCATATGGGTGGTGGTGCTGACATGGGGGGAGTTATTAAGGAACAGGAAGATAATGTTTTGGTGTGACAACAGAGTAGTAGTGGAGGTCATCAATTGACGAGGAGGACACTCTGTGTCAGCAAACAGGGTTTTGAGACAACTGGTGCTGTGAGGGCTAAGACTAAACATGTCAATTGGAGCCTGACTGCTATATAGGAGTTCCTGGTCTGCCAACACACTGGGGGCATACTAAGAATGTGGAAGGTGGTGGGCTAAATTGCTATATGGAGATATGTGAGAAAACTGGTATAATGTTTATTTCTGTCTTCCACAGGGCAGGGAAGGAGCAGGCGGGTCTGGATCCTCAGGCATTATTACATTTATTGGTCAGAGATGTGAGCCGCCATCCATCAGGGAGAAATACAGCTAGGTCAGAACCTTGACAAAAGTGATAGTTTATTGGAAAGGGGGTCTGGGGCACAGATCACGCCAACCTTGGAGGAGCTGAAGCTAAAGTGGCCACAACCAGACCTGCTGATAATACATTTGGGGGGGTAATGATTTGGGAGATCGACCATGAGGATTCTTGTGCAGGGAAGTTCTAAGGGACCTAGGGGCAATTCAGCAGTTTTGGCCGTAGGTGAGGACAGCATGGTCAGAAATGGCACCTAGGATGGTTTGGCGGCAGGTCAGGGACATAAAAGAGTTGGAGCAGGCTAGGAAGAGGATTAACAGGCAGGTGGCACCATGGTTAAGGGGGTAGGGGGAACATACATAGCCCATAAAGACATTTCATTTACCATCCCAGGGAGGTACAGACCAGATGGGATGCACCTTTCGACAGTGGGGATGTCAGCATATATGCTACAATTGGGAGATAGTGTAGAAATTTGGGAAAAAGAAGGGTGGGGTGGGAGGGAAGCCCATCATTCCATCGCCTAGGCTGGAGATGGGCTAGTGGAAATTTTTTGGGAAAAATAAAATGGGGGTGTGAAGGGGGACAGGTAAGATCCACGGGCCAGGCGCAGATGCCTGGACGTGGAGGCAAATGAAAAAGGAGGCGCATGATTAAGGAAGTAACAATATGGGGGTTCCAGTTGCCGTTGGCAACCGGACCCAAAGAGAGAGCAGCAATGGGAATAGGAGAAGGGGTATTGGGCTTTTCAGGCATCCAGACCTCGAGAAGACAACAGACAACAGACTGTTCAAGGAAAAGTGGATGAAGGGGTATCGGGCTTTACAGACGCCTGGACCCCGAGAAGATGGCAGGAGAACCAGAGACATTTACAAATGACAATTGAACTATGTGATTGAACAGAATATTAACTGTTGGACTTTATGATGGATAACGTGGGTAAAGATGAAGGAAAGTTTGTAAATATGTAAATTTTAAAGTGGCAAAGTAAAGGTGATGATGTGATGCATAAAATAAATCTATTGCCACTCGAGCACCCACTAAGAAGTTGTCTGTGCATTATTTTCCAGGGGAATCTCCCTCTGACAATGAGTTTTCTTCCTTCCCCTCGCTGCACACTTGAGCAGTGCCTGCCCTGCCCCTCCTGCAGTCAACCTAGAGACAGCTTCAACCTAAATATGGCTGTGCCTTTCCCCCTTTCTGCCCCATTTCACCCATTTCAGCATAGAATTCCCCAAGACGAGTACCGTCTCGCCCCTTACCCCTTTTCCTTTCTAATGCCCCTTCCACCACCCCAGTATTCATTTTTCCCTGTCCCTTCCCCCGCCAACTGCACACTCTATGACTTCTGTATCTGTACCCCCTACTTCTGCCTCACCCCTTTTCTCTGCCTTATTCCTCCCATCCTCCTTGAACCCCTTCCCAGCCTGACTACTTCCTACTGGGCTTCCCATGTCGACCTCCCCTCCTCCCCTGCTGGTTTCCAACCCCTCTCCTTTCCCCACTGTTGTCAATTTAGAGCCCCCATTCCCTTCTACCCCGATAGTGATGCTCCTCCCATCCTTCCTCCTTCCTCCTTCCCGTAGCCTTCTCTCCTACAGTCACCACCCCTCCTTCCTTACTAGCCCCCTTCTACCCTTTTGTCCTCGCTATCTCTTCCCCTACCTGTTGCCATCCCTCTCATGCTCCGCTTGTCCTCCCCCCCTTCAGTATATCCCAGCTCCCCCTCTCTGTCGCATAGCAGAGGTTCAAATCTATTCATAGTCGATAACTGTCCTACATCTATTCCCCCTATCGGTTCCCCCCTCTTACTCGTTCCCCTCCGTGGCACCCTTGGTTCCTCCCTACCCAGCCATCTGCTCTCTCCCTGGTACTCCTCGTGGTCTCTTCCTCCCCATCAGGGCCCCAACCCTCACCTCGGGCACCCCTCCATTCTTCTCTCTTTTCTGCTAGTGCCTCTGATACCGGGGTCAGTTTCAGTCCCTAGTTATTCTTTCTCCGTCCCCTTTGCCATCCCCTGTCCCCCTCAGGATGCCTACCATACTCATCTGCCCTGCCACTTGCACTCCTCCCTAACCCCCACAGTTCCTCCCTTAAACTAGCCAGACATCTACAGACCATACCCCCCCATCCTCCAAGCCCAGTCCAGGATTATAGCAGACCCACACCCTGTACACCTCTCCACCCTTCCAAAGATGCCCGCCCTATTGACATGTAGCACCTGCCCCATTTTGGCCCTCATCTTATGTTATGGGCTCTTACTCTCAGGTTCTTTACCCTACTACAACTGTTAGGCCCCTATTTACTCAAATTCCTGCCCCCCCCAAAAAATTAGTCCCCCTACTGACCCTTTGCAGACCAGGGTAATTCAGTTTCAAATCTCATCCATTAGACACTGTATTACTGTAACAATCCTAAAGCCTCCTTGTCCATTTTTCTCCCCTCAGCTACCATACTTTTTGTTCTCGGCTCTCATATAGTTTCACTTAGCCCAGTTAGAAATCCTACTGCGCTCCAAGTATTACTCAGCTCAGCTAGAAAAATAAACAGAGCAAATAAATATGTATTATTACAGCAATCATAACAGTATAGCTCAGTACTTAGCTCAGTTAGAGAAAGAAACAGAACAACTAAATCTGTATTATTTCAGCAATCCTAAAGTATCCAATCATTGCTTTGTCTCTGCTCCAGAGACCCTGCTATAATATAGGACCACAGAGGACAATAGGCGGGAGGGTGGGCAACTGTAAAGTCCCAGCAGAGCTCCATTGAGCTTGCTTACTCCCCCTCTCTCACTCGCTTGTTCTATTTCTCCCGACGCTGCTGGCTGCGCTTTAGTACTAGGCTCCTGCTTGCATTGCTGCCTTTTTCTGCCCACAAAGAAATCCGCAGCAGTCTCGACACAACTCCGTTGAGTTTGCTCACTCCCTCTCTCTCACTCGCTCATTCTGTTTTTCCCAGAGCTGCAGGCTGCCCTTCTGTACTGGGCTCCTGCCTGCGTTGGCACCTTTTTCTGCCCACAAAGAAATCTGCAGCAGTCCCGACACAGCTCCGTTGAGCTCACTCAGTCCCCCTCTCTCACTCACTCATTCTGTTTCTCCCGGCGCTGCAGGCTGCCCTTTTGTACTCAGCTCCTGCCTGCATTGGTGCATTTTTCTGCCCACAAAGAAGTTCACAGGTGTCCTGACAGAGCTACGTTTAAGTTGCTCTCTCCCCCTCTGTCACTCACTCATTCTGTTTCTCCTGGTGCTGCAGGCTGCCCTTTTGTACTGGGCTCCTGCCTCCGCTGGTGCCTTTTTCTGCCCACAAAGAAATCCGCAGCAGTCCCAACAGAGCTCCGCTGAGCTCGCTCTCTCCCCCTCTCTCACTCGCTGTTCCATTTCTCCCAGCGCTTCAGGCTGCCCTTTTGTACTGGGCTCCTGCCTGCATTAGTGTCTTTTTCTGCCCACAAAGAAATCCACAGCAGTCCCAATAGAGCTCCGTTGAGCTTGCTCACTCCCCAGTCTCTCACTCGCTCATTCTGTTTCTCCAGCCACTGCAGGCTTCCCTTTTATACTGGGCCCCTGCCTGCATTGATGCCTTTTCCTTCCCACAAAGAAAGCCACAGCAATCCCACCCGAGCTCCATTGAGCTCGCTCACTCCCCCTCCCTCACTCGCTAGTTCCATTTCTCCTGGCGCTGCAGGCTGCCCTTTTGTACTGGGCTTCTGCCTGCATTGGCACCTTTTTCTGCCCACAAAGAACTATGCAGCAGTCCTGACACAGCTCCGTTGAGCTCGCTCACTCCCCCTCTCTCACTCGCTCATTCTGTTTCTCCCGATGCTGCAGACTCCCCTTTTGTACTCAGCTCCTGCCTGCACTGGTGCATTTTTCTGCCCACAAAGAAGTTCACAGGTGTCCTGACAGAGCTCCGTTTAGGTCGCTCACTCCCCCTCTGTCACTCGCTCATTCTGTTCCTCCTGGTGCTGCAGGCTGCCCTTTTGCACTGGGCTTCTGCCTCCGCTGGTGCCTTTTTCTGCCCACAAAGAAATTTGCAGCCATCCTGACAGAGCTCTGTTGAGCTCGCTCACTCCCCCTCTCTCACTCACTCATTCTGTTTCTCCCAGCGCTGCAGGCTGCCCTTTTGTACTGGGCTCCAGCTTGCGTTGGCACCTTTTTCTGCCCAGAAAGAAATCTGCAGCAATCTCGACAGAGCTCCGCTGAGCTCGCTCACTCCCCCTCTCTCACGCACTCGTTCTGTTTCTCCAAGCACTGCAGGCTACCCTTTTGTACTGGGATCCTGCCTGCATTGGTGTCTTTTTCTGCCCACAAAGAAATCCGCAGCAGTCCTGAGAGAGCTCTGTTGAGCTCACTCACTCCCCAGTCTCTCACTCACTGGTTCTGTTTCTCTGACCGCTGCAGGCTTCCCTTTTGTACTGGGCCCCTGCCTGCATTGACACCTTTTCCTTCCCACAAAAAAATCCACAGCAATCCCTCCAGAGCTCCATTGAGCTCGCTCACTCCCCCTCCCTCACTCGCTAGTTCTGTTTCTTCCAGCGCTGGAGGCTGCCCTCTTGTACTGGGCTCCTGCCTGCATTGGCACCTTTTTCTGCCCACAAAGAAATCCACAGCAGTCCCAACAGAGTTCAGTTGAGCTCGATCACTCCTCTCACTTGCTCAATCTTAATCTGTCCCAAACACTAATTTCCCTAAGTGACTGCGCTATTCTGTGCCAAAAGTGCAAAAACACATTTCGGCCAGGATGTGAAAAATGACAGCTGAACTGTTCATAAGGAGGTATGAAAAAATGCCAGTGTTAAAAATCTGGTGTGAGAATATTACAAATTTGCGAAGTTACAAGGGTGCGTGGAAACTGCGCAACGCACAGTTGTAACACAGTCATTTTATGGACTATCGTCACCACATTTTCAACATAGGTATTTTAGGACCTCTGCTCAAGAACAGTGTCACTGTCATTTTCTGTCTATCCCTAAAACTGATTTTCTACAGTGACAGCGCTATTCGGCGCCAGAAGTGAGAAAACACATTTTAGCCAGGTTGTGTAAAATGACAGCTGTACTGTTCATAAGTAGGTGCAGAAAAATGTCAATGTTGAAAATCTGGAGTGAAAATATTACAAATTCACGAAGCTACGAGCATGCGTGCAAACTGCGCAATGCACGGTTGTAACAGTCATTTTATGGACTGTCATCACAAAATTTTCAACATAGGCATTTTAGGACCTCTGCTCATGAACAGTGTCACTGTGATTTTCTTAATGTGTCTCAAACACTGATTTCCCACAGTGACTGCACTATTCTGCACTGGAAGTGCGAAAACACATTTTGGCCAGGATGTGAAAAATGATATCTGTACTGTTTATAAGGAGGTGTGGGAAAATGCCAGTGTTTAAAATCTGGAGTGAAGATATTGCAAATTCATGAAGTTACGAGCATGCGTAGCAACTGCGCAACACACGCTCGTAAAACAGTCATTTTTTGGATTTTTTCCACCAAATTAGCAACATATGCTTTTTGAGAGCCCCCCTAATTAACACTGGCACTGTCATTTCATTAATCGATCCTGAAAGGTGATTCCACGCAGTGACTGCAAAATCACCTTTCAGGACCAAATAAAGCCGTGTCAGTGGTTGAATTCATGAGGAGGGGTCCCAAAAACCCCATGTTGAAAATTTGGTGCCAAAATTCCAAAAAACGCCTAAGATATGCACCAAAGTTGGAAAACCTCTATTTATGCCATTATACAGCTTACTGGCATTTCCTCAGTTCGCGGTTGGCTTTGAAGAGTGCATACATGTTCCCGGTCCACCGAAGATCATCGCGCCAGACTCCGGAGGTAAGTATGGGGTGTGGGGGTGTGGGGAAGCAGGGTGCACAGGGGGTGGGCCCGGGTTGGGGGAAGGGCTGCCGGACTCGACGAGGGACCATTTTCTTGTTTACAGGGATAAAAGAAGACTCATTGCGGGGCATTTTTTCTTTTTACAGGGGCATTTGGCATGCTGGGGTGGGCTCTCAGGGTGCCACCTGAGTGTTTTGGGGGCTGTAGCCGATGGGGATTAGGCACCCCTGTCGGCACTTGACGGGGCAGTGGATGAGCAGGGAATCCCCTTGGCAGACTACACATTTGGGGGTATACTTGTGCGACCGAGTGGGCTCCTCGCTGGCAAATTCAGTCGGGAAGGGGAACCAGCCAGCAGGGATTGGGCACCAAACAAAGATGGGGGGAGCACATGATGCCGAGGGGGACTGAGCACCCCGTCGTTATACAGCAAAAACGTGGGGATGGGGAGATTATGTCGACGGGGACTGGGATCCCCATTGGCAAACTGGGTCAGGGGCTTGGAAAACGCCCTGCAATGACGGGTTGCTCCCTCACTGCAGCGGAATAGCTGATGCTGCAATAACGAGCTGGCCCCTGATTGCAGCGGCTAAAACGTTTCAAGGTGGTGGCACACTGGCTGAACTAGTGTCAGCAGTAGCGTGTCACCCCATTGGGAAAAGCAGGCCAAGCCTCAAAAGGCAGTGGGGGTACTGGCCACAACACTGCCACACCTCCACAACCTGCTTCTGCAGCAAGCTGCTGCAACATGTTTCTTACGCATGCATACAATCAACATAAAAAGGCAATTGCAAAACCCTATCAAACTATCATTGGACTGCCGTCTTACTAGCCCTAAGCATATTAATGGAAAAAATCATTGCCAGCCAGCTCACGGCATATCTTGATAATTACAACTTACTCAGTCCAGCACAACATGGTTTCTGAAAATGTCACAGCACCACCACTGCCACGCTGACACTAACAGATGCAATCTGTGAATCCCTTGATAAGGGTGAGTACATTGGTGCTGTGTTTATTGACCTGACAAAAGCTTTTGACATGATCAGTCATAAACTACTACTCCACAAACTAAGCTCCCTTGGAATCTCCACACATGCTCTCTTCTGGTTTGTCAGCTATCTAGCTGACAGGACACAGAGAGTTAAGGTAAACAATACATTCTCCAACTGTCTTACTACCTCAGTGGGTGTCCCGCAAGGGGCGATTCTTGGTCCCCTGTTATTCTCTCTACACATAAATTCCATACTCCAGTGTTTCAACAACAGACCCCCTCTCCTGTATGCTGATGATCGTCTTCATCAGCCATGCTCCTGATATTATCACCATCAATAACACACTCTCCACTGATCTCCGTGTAGTCCAGTCTTGAATGGCTGAAAATAAGCTCCTGATTAACAATGCTCTTTGATTCAATCTCCAGGCTATGTGTCAACAACACCCCTCTGCAAATATCCTACAGAAATGGCACCATCCTGGAAACGGTCACCTCATTTAAGTACCTAGGCTTCACCCTGGACCAATCTCTGAACTTCACCTCACATATCTCCTCTACATGTAAGGCCACACACTCCAGCCTAGGTCTTGCATACAGAGCCAGCAAAAACCTATCTCCTTCCACCAGGTTTACTATAGCACTTACCCTACTACTATCAAGGCTCACCTATGGCTTTCCTATCTTTGCTAATGCCACCAGCTCCAATATGCGTAAATGGGTGGTCAGTTATAACAGTATATGTTCCTTTGTCCTCAACTGTCACCGCCTCACCCACCACTGTCAGTTGTATGAAACTTGGCTGGTCCTCTCCGTCCGCTTTAATGGACAAAACGCTGGGTAAACCCGTCTACAGCATATTAAATACAAATAAACTCTCCTCCCTTGCTTCACGCCTTGTGACCAGTGCTAGTCACTACTCCTTCAGATCATCCAACACCACTAAAACTCACCATCTCCAGGTCCCACACCAGCTTTGGTGAGATGTCTTTCTCATCTACAGCCCCCAAACTCTGGAGCAGTTTTCCCCCTCCTTTGCAGTCAGCCCATAATGCAGCCTCCTTCAACTACCAACTATGCACTCATCTTGCACAGCGCCACAAATGCGCTTGCTCCAGTAATCATGCACATACTGCTCTTCCCTAGGTACTCCTTTTTGACTCCCCCTCCACTGCCAGTCCATCCCCCCCGCAACCACAAAGGGCTATAAAACCTGGTTAACTGCGCTAGGCCGGGGCTTGACTGTTATTGTAGTGCTAAGCACTGTATCTGGTCAGCTGATATTGTACCTTTGTCTGTACTTTGCATTATGACCTGTATGACTTGGACAACTTCTTTCTTATATCTGTTACCTATACTGTGACCCATGTATTGGACTTATTGATCGTATACTATCTGCCTTTTGACATCACTGTTATCAACGGCACTGTTTACTGTGTATCTTGTACTATTGTAACCTCCCAGGTCGTGCCTGTAAATAAGCATATATTGTACTTCTCTGATTGTGTGCTACCTGCTTTTTGACATTTCTGTCATCAACTGCATTGCTAATTGTGTATCTTGTGCTATTGTTACCTCCTGGGTTGTGCCTGAAAATAGGCAAATTGCCTAGTGCACCCTACCCAGTTACCAAAAACTAATAAAAAATTAAATAAAAAAAAAAAAAGAAGGCACAAGTGCTATGCAACTGGGGCATTGGGGCCATTGGTCCTTGGAGATTTGGAACACTGTCTATCCAGCCTAGCATGAAACAGGTGATGTAGGACTGGCAGGTCAGCCGCAGCATACCTACACAGACCTTGAATGCAGTGGTTACATTGGAAATGTTTTGGTGGGGAACTCTTTTTATTTAGATTTTTAAGTGGCGGAACTCTACTATAGTAGTCAATGGAGAAAGATGACAGCGTGGTGGAACTGTCATACAGTTTTTAAAGAGGTGGTGGAACTGAGTTCCTGTGAGCTCCTGCACAATTTAACCCCTGCTCAAAGGCTACCAGAAGACCTCTCAGTTCAGTTCCTTGATCAGATTGGAAGCTTGTGATGAAGTCATATCCTACCTATTACTCTTTAAGAGGAGATCCAGGTTCCAGAACATGTTCCAGTTGTTTGTTCACCACTGTAGGATGTTCTCTCTGTTTCTTCGCACTGTATTTGAATGTGCTGTGTTGTGAGGTAAGCCTAGTGCCTTCTCTGTAGACTACAGGAGGTGCAGCAAGCAACCCTCCCTTTGTTTTATTGTTTCAGAGTTTCCAGTTCTTGTCGATGAGTCTTGGAGGGAGAAGAATGATTACTCAAGGTTTCAGAATTGCCTGCTGAGGTGGAAGTACTGTCTGCTTCCTGAGACCTGGCAGAAAAGCACAGACTGTTGCCATGGGAACTGGTAACTGTATACGTTTTCTCTGCAGTCTTGACCATCACTGTAGACTATTTGAATGTTTGACAAGAAAAAAGAATTTCAGATGAGCAATGCAGTTTATTGTTTATTTTTCTTTACAGGTCCACAGGGGTTTTAGACTGTATCCCTAGTGTGTGCAAGCAGTCAGTGGGCCCTGTACACTACAGAGTGGATTGCCTACACACCGTGGATCCTTGGTGCATTGGCAATCCTGAGTGCCAATGTCACACTGTGGGGTTCCATGGACCCCTGCATGCAGGAATTGATGAGATGTACATTTCTTCCACACTGGATCCCCCCTGACCAGTTATGCAGCTATACGTGCACATGATCCATGGGGAAAATCGGAGACCTTCCCCATTGTGCACCATTCACAATGACGCAGGCTGTTGGGTGAGGAGGATGCAATATATGCAGGCAGGGACCCAGCCATATCTTTTGTGCCCCCCCCCACAGATGATCATGCTGCCCCAGCCCTCCTGTCAGGCAGGGAGGGCTGGGGGTTACCACTAGGACACTTGCCCAACCATTTTCAAATGTCAGGACCTGCACCATCCCACAATCCCCTGCTCTGCATGGAGCAGGGGATCTACTGTAGGATGAGGTCAGGCATACCATTGCATGCTAACATGTCTCCTTTGTGTGGAGCTGCGTGGGTCAGGTACGCACCTCTCACATGTACTGGCCCCATTAGTGCATAAAGCCCAGCATGATTAAAATATGTTTGTTTGACAAATTTAGTTTGTTATGTTTTCCTACAGGTGCAGAGTGGCCAGATACCAGTACTCTGGTAAATGAATGGATAGTGGCTATGTGATTTTTTTTTTTTTTTATGTAAAGCTTAGCTGGTATATGGAAAAGAAGCTATGTCTATGACAGTCTGTCTATTGAAAAAAAAATGGACATTTGTGTGTATGTGGGGCCCTTGAAATTGGGTTCATCCTCCCAGTAAGGACCCCAAGTCAAGTCAATTTGCTAGGCTACCCCTGAACACTGTGCTACCTGTGCTGCTCTTATATCAAAGGTAGGGTAATCCCAAAGCACCCTAAGTACCAGGTAGGTGTAGCTGTCCCCATACAGGTTTGCTATGGGCAGAAAAGATTTCAGGTGGGGAAGCGTGTTAAGGGTAAGTAAGTAAGGTGACCACCTTAAAGCACACTCAAATTTGTTTTGGCAATACTTCAGAATTCAGAATATATGTTCAAAATACATATACCAATACTTTTGTGATCAGATCAAAATTCAGTACACAAGAACACTTCAGGATTGTCCTGAGAAGTCCAGGGCAGTTGGTCACCCTACCTCTGGGGTGGGGTTGTAGGACACCCACTCTCCCCTTTCTGTTTCAGCACTTGGATGAGCCCACGAGCACAAAAGAGTGAGACACGCGTTTTCTGGGAAATTCAATTCTACAGTCAGGAATGAAAGGTAGAGGGAGCTTAGAGAGACCAGTGACATGCAGGTGTCTGGTCACATTGGGGTCTTTGTTATAGCAGTCAAAGGAATCCAACTGGACTCCAGGTGAAGTGATAGAAGCTATGCTGATGCATTACTTGCAGAGGAAAAACTGCTTGTATCAGGTCCACTGAGGTAGAGGACTCAGAGAGTGAGTTTCAGGGATGCAACTGGACATTTCAGCATTGTGGGGTCCAAGGCAGTGTATCAGAAAGGAGATACATTTTATGGCTGTGTCTATGCCAGGAAAGGTTTCTCTGGAGAGGGTGCCCTTCTGCCCACAGCCTTGCCCCAACATAGAACACAGCGAACTCAGAGCAGTTTTGGTGATGTGGTAACCAACCCCCTGGTCCCTTGTGCAGCTGCAAATCATTCACCAGCCAGTGTGGCTGAAGTGTGTCATAGTGTCCCCACAGGGATGGATAGCAGTCACACAACTGGTAAATTCCCAAGTGGTGAATCCAAAGACAGCTCACATACAGGAAAAATATATGCAGAAATATAGCTTCCACCCAGGAACACGTATGCCAGGATGAATCATGCACAGAGAAAAGTATATGGGTGGATCTATGTACCAGGATAAATCATCCTGAGGGGCATGTCTGGGTAGTCACTTGCATGCATACAGATAATGTGTGTACTGTGTACTACGCCAGGCCCAATACGAAGACCAAAATATGTTTATCTGTGCCAGGGTAAACTATAATGTATGTTGCTTGCCCAATGATTTGTAAAATTAATCCTCAGGGCCTGAGTACAGCTGAAATGTGTTTTGCCAATATAAACTTGATTTAGTCTGACTGGGGGCTGTTTTGACTCCCTTTGTGCTAAATAAACTACGTTCTACTTGCCTCATAATTCTGCATGGCCCTTTGTACTTACTTAGAGACTATTAGTTTGTGATGCCCATATTGCCTCAAGTCCCAGACTTTGAAAGTCAGTGCTCCCAGATTGATTTGGCATTTTCTTTGTAACTCCGAGGTGATTTTCCTGTGTTTTCCTGTATAGTACATTATTTCCTATGGAAGCAGAATTGCTCTGTTTTCCTGTATAACCAATGCAAATCTATGGGAAGGATTTCCCAGTAGATGGCTCCAAATCCCTGTAAAATACAAGAATCCCTCTAGATTGGGGAACCCTGGTAAAAGTCAGACTCTAGCTAGCCACCATTACTATTCGGGCTGATCCCCTGAGGTGCCTGCTTACATGATGCCACTTATTGGAACATTTATTATGGCACAATAGAGGAGCTACATACAGAGTTGGTATTAAAGTCCCGAGAGACAAAGCAAAAAAAGAGAGACCGTGGTGAGGGGAAGGGTAAGCAGACATAACCTGGGAATGTGGCAGTGCTCTTCTTTCCCTTTAAGTCTCACTCACTTACTCCAAAATCAAGGTATTTTTCATGTTGTGGGGACCCTGTTTCTGCAGACTTGCAAATGGGGAGTTAAATCAGCTGAAAGAGATAAAGTTAACAGAGTAAACATGGACATCTGTGCATACCCGGGGGAGGGGGTTGCTCTTACCTTTGTTCACACAAACATGGCTGTTTACACAGCTGGCTAGAAGAGACCCTGCATTAAGAGACCCAGCAGTGAGCAATCCTGATGGCCAAGAGTTCATGAGGCCAAGCACTGGTAGAGTTGCTTTAGGACTACTTTCTTGTACAAGGGGTCAAGGAACCTACATGGGAATGTCAAGGGGATAGAGCCACAGTGGTCCAGTAAGCACAATTTATTTGTGGTTTCAGATTAACCTGGAGGTCCATCATTCCAACTCAAAAATGAAGGTCTTAGACTTTAGAAGGACAGATTTGGGGAAAATGGATTAGCTGCTCACGGAAAGATTGGCAGACGTATGGAGAGAGAGGGGTGAAGGCCAAATGGGGAATAATCAAGAAGGAGACAGCAGAAATAACCAACACCTGCATTAAGCAGATGGATAAGAAACAGGTTACTCATCTGTAACAGTAGTTCTAGGAGTGGTATGTGATGTTCATCCACACTAACTGGCAAAGTCTTTTCCTTTTAAGATGATGCTGGAAAGTCTTCAAGCTGGCTTCTCCCACACACCCGGGTGGTAACTCCCTCGACTCCACCCCATGATGCCAGATCTTAGCCGCTGGAAGCAGCTGTATGCACCAAAGCCAGGGGAGGTTGGGTGGTTTCTGTGTGGATGAGCATCATATACCACTCTTAGAACTACTGTTACAGGTGAGTAGCCAGTTTTTCTAGGGACATGGATATGATGTTCTATCCACACTAACTGGTAGACTCCTAGCAGTTCTCCGGGAGGAGGGAGGTAAGGTGCACACCCCCTATTTAGGAAACAGAAATTGGAGAACTAAAGCCCCAAAACCAGCATCTCAGCATGACTCTAGGTCAATGTGGTAATGGGAAATGAAGGTGTGTGCTGACCTCCAGATCGCAGCCCTGCAGATTTCCTGGATAGGGGGTCCCTGGGAGCAGCCACTGAAGCAGTCATATGGCATGTGGAATGAGCCCTTAGCCCTCCGGTAGGCTCCCTACCCACCAACCTATAGCAGAGATCAATGCAGAATGTGATCCACCTGACAGTCATCTGCTTGGCTGCAGGTCTGCCAGGTGCAGCTTCAGCATTAGGTGACAAACAGCTGACGAACCTCTCCCCTAACTCCAGCCATGTGCTTTTTGTAATTAGCGAGTGCTCGCCTCAGGTCCACAGTATGGAGCCTGTGCTCATCCTACGAGGTGTGAATGGTGAAGTACACTGGGAGAGTAATCATCTGATTAAGGTGAAACTCTGACACAACCTTTGGGAGGAACTTCGGATTGGAGCACAGGACAACCTTATCCTTGTGGAAGACCAGGTAAGGAGACTCCACTGAAAGCACCTGGAGCTCACTGATCCTTCTGGCTGACATGATAGCCACCAAGAAGATTGTCTTCCATGACAGGTGAGAGATATCACACCTGTGCATTGGTTTGAATGGCTTGCCCATGAGCTTTGCCAAAACCAGCAACAAGTCCTATGATGGTGGTGGTGGTTCACACACTGGAGGGGAAATGTGGTCAAGGCCCTTAAAGAAGCATCAGACCACCTTTTCCTGCGCCACTGACTGCTGACCAGCCTGCACCCAGTAAGCAGAGATGGCTGCCAGGTGCACCTTAAGGGTCATCAACCAAAGGCCTGACTGAGAGAGGGACCAAAGATAATTAAGAATGGTAGTCACTGGACAGGACAAAGGGTCCAACCCCTTGCCCTGGTACCAAATGGAGAATCTCTTCTATTTGAAGGTGTAGCACTTCCTAGTTAACTCCTTCCGAGATGCCTCCTCAACAGTGAAGACAGCTTCAGAGAGACCCAAAGCCTGGAGCTCCAGCTGCTCAGGAACCACGCTGTCAGGTGCAGGGATTGAAGGTCCGAGTGGAGTACCTTCCCCTGACTGATGGAAAACAGGTCTAGGCATAGGGGAAGATGCCTCGAGAGCCTGCTGCTGAGGCTGAGCAGATTGGGGTACCAGAATTGGTGTGGCCAGTCCGGAGCCACCAGGATCACCTGTGCCTTGTCTCTTCTGGCCTTGAGGAGCACCTTGTGGATCAAGGAAAGTGGAAGGAAGGCATAGAAGAGATCTGTTGTCCAGGGCCTCAAGAAGGCATCCCCCTGCAGTGCTCCCTGCTGAGGGGGGTGGGCACAAACGAGCCTCTGCTTTGTGTTCTCCCTGGAGGCGAAGAGGTCCATCTGAGTGGTACCCCACTGGGAGAACAGACTGTGAACTACCTCTGGGTGGAGAGAACACTTGTGAGACGTCTCGCACACCCAGCTGAAGGTGTCTGCCAGATGATTGGAGGCTCCTGCCACATGAATGGCTAGGAGATCCACCTCCAGGCTGTGCATGAGGGTTCAGACATGGAGAGCTTCCCTGCACAAGGGCAGGGAGTGCATACCCACCCTGTTTGTTGAGGTAGTACATGATCGTGGTGTTGTCCATCTGGAACTGGACCACTTGACCCTGAATGTGAGGAGCAAATTCAGTCAGCGCTAGCTGAGCTGCCAGGAGCTCCAGCAAGTTGATATGGCATTGGGACTCCTCGGGGGTCCAGAGCCCGTGGACTCTGTGCACTCCCAGGTGGGCACCTCAGCCCACGAGAGAGGCACTGGTCATCAGGATGACTGTTGGCTCTGGGCGGACAAATGGGATCCCTTCCTGCAGATGTGCTGGGGCTAACCACCACTGGATGGCATCCTACATCCGCTGGGTCTTAGTGACCAGCTGGTCAAAGTCACCCTTGCGCTGAGACCACTGGCTGGCCAGCTCCCACTGCAGGGAATGCATTCTCCAGCAGGCCCAATGGACTACGCTGGTGCAGGCCACCATGTGTTCCAGCAAGCACAGGAAGTCCCGTGCAGGGTGCATTTGGCCAACCTGAAATGATCAGCACAGGAGGAGAGAGCCTCCATGCCGTCCACCAGAAGCTGGGCTCTGGCTCTGAAAGAGTTGAGCTCTGCCCTAATGAAGCTGATCACCTGTGAGGAAGCAAGTGCCAACTTGGCCTCATTGACCAGGAGGCCAAGGGAGATGCAGGTCTGGAGGGCCAGGTCCCTGGACCACTCCACCTCCTGCCTGGAGGGACCTGTGATCAAGCAGTCATACAGGTAGGGGTAAATCTGGATCCCTCAGCACCTCAGATAAGCTGCCACCACAGCAATGCACTTGGTGAAGACCCTAGGTGTTGAGGAGAGTCTGAATGGCATATTGCAGGTCTGAAGAGCCCACTTCCTGCTTCCTGCCTGGAGTGACCTGTGATTAGCCAGTCATCCAGGTAGGAGTAAACCCGGACCCCTCGGCACCTCAGGTAAGCTTCCACCACTGCAATGCACTTGGTGAAGACCCTTGGGGGCTGAGGAGAGTCCGAATGGCATGGCCTGAAACACGTAAACACCTCTTCATGAAAATGTAGGAACCTTCGATGAGACGGACCTATCAGAATGTTAAAAGATTGCACCCTGAAAATCCAGGGAGCAAAATCACATGTTTCACTCTAGAGATGGTATAATCTGAGACAGAGTTATCATTCTAAAGGTGCTCAACCTGAAGAACGTGTTCAGATCGTGCAGATCTAGAATGGGGCGCCAGACCCCCATCCGCTTTGGCACCGGGAAATACCTGGAGACAAACCCTGGGTGTTCTGGAGGATCCCCGACAGGAACCATGACCTCCTTGCAGATGAGCCTGGCTATGTCATCTCTGAGAGCTGACAGCATGTCTGCAGAAATCAAGTCCTCCCGTGGGGCTTGGCAAGGAGGGTATTGCTCGAATTCCAGAGGCAGACCCTGACTCACCACTTCGAGTACCCACCTGTCCGTGGTGACAGCAGACCAGGCAGAAAGGAAGTGGCAGAGCCAGCCCCCAACGGGAGGATCCAGGGGAGGCATGCTGGGCATGAGGTCGCCTCCTCCTCAAATGCCGCAAGCTGTTAAGCGGACCCTGCAGCCACGGAGACCATCCAACAGGCATCCTTGGATTTGACCGGCAGATTCTGAAGTGCTGGGGAGCCCAGTTTAAGTCAGGTAAGATGGTCCTCCAGGACATTCCGGGTGAAAAGAACTGCAAAGATTGCAGGCCTGGGAATCATGGCTGTGCCCCAGACAGTAGACGCACATTGCATCCTGGTCGGTCCTGGACATCTTCTGCCCGTGAGGGCACTGCCGGAACCCAGGAATGGACTTATCGTCCATGATAGTCACGACTGAAGATCGAGCTGAAGATGAAACTCGAGAGAGTTTTAAGTTTTAAGAAATAAATCTGAAGATTTAAGCGTGAGGGTCTACTCAACGTAGGAGCGGTAAAAAGGGAACCTTCTTCTTCCAGCAAAATGGAAGATCTGGCATCATGAGGCATCAGGAGCCCTCTACATTGGATGGAGTTTCCACCTGGGTGGGTGGGAGGAGCCAGCTTGAAGACTTTCAGGGATTATCTTAAAGGGAAAGGACATGGACAGTTAGTGTGTGTATAGAACATCATATCCACATCCCTAGAATAGAAATTACAGAAAACCAATGTGATTTACCAAAGTGGTATGGGAAGTAACTAGAGTTAAGAGGGCAGCAGTACAAGACAAAGCAGAATGGAAGCAAAAGAGGAGAATATTTAGAAATGCTAAAAGAGGTCAAAAGGACAGTCAGGAGGGCAAAGGTGGACATAGAACTCAGAACTGCGAAAAGCTTCAGGGAGGGAGAAATGCCTTCTTTTATTATCTTAAGGAATATAAGAAAACGAAACGGAATTGTCAGGCTGCAAAGTGGTAGCGGATGTGTTAAGGATAACAGCAAAAAGTCAGATTACCCGAAGAAATATTTTTGTTCTGCATTATAGTGGAAAAAAGTGTGCCACTTCCAGATTGTGGGGTAATGACCAAAGAGTACATGGAAGTAGACTGGGAGTAGGAATGGTATCAGAGGAAAGAGTTCTCAAGGGACTCAGGGCTGTAAATTTGAATGAGTCACCAGGATGCGATAGCGTGCACCCTAGGGTGTTGAGAGAGATGAGTCAGACCCTAGGAACACCATAGGCTGATCTATTAAACTACTCACTGGAAACAGGGGTCATGCCAGTGGATTGCACAGTCAGTTAGTGTGGTGTCACTGGTTCCACCATGCCACGGCGACTTCCCCTACAGCAACACATGGTCACTGACCTCCCTGACTCCTCCAACTCCGGTCCCTGACTGGAAAATGCATTGACACCCAATCGGTGTTCATGCAGGGGAGGCTGTTCTCCAACCCCGGACTTAAGGATTCCAACCACGGGGAGGCAGATCTCGGGAAGAGTGACCAACTCCGGAGTCAATGACTGTCATCACTCCAACAACCTAGTCGACACTGCGGGTGTCGGTGGGTTGCTGTTGCTATAACAGTGTCACTGTAACAGCATCACTGTTGTAATGGTGTCCCATGTCACTCCACAAGAGTGAGGACAGAGATAAACCCTGGAAACTACAGACCAGTTATTAGGACCTTGATGGGAGGAAATCTGATGAAAACCATCATAAAGGAATAGCTGGTGGAATTATTGGAGGCTAACGGAGTGCAGGACAAGAGGCCAGCATGGGCTTGTGGCTGGAAGGCCATGCCAGACTAACAGAATCGATTTCTGATAGGGTTATAAAGGCAGTAGACAGGGACCAGTAACTGATACGCTATACTTAGACTTCAGCAAGGCCTTCAGCTCTGTACCACACTGAATGCTAGTTAAACACTGGAGGATATGGGGGTGGAGACAGTGATGAAAGTGAGCAGGAATATGCAGGAACTCTGTTCCTGTACCTTTTTTGCAGCTGGAACTGAGTTCCTGTACTTCTTCCTACTGATATTTGAAATTAAATTCTTACAACAGTAACATAATGAAAATTGCTTGGCCTATGACCTGAGATCAGTGGATTCCATCATGACATTTGACTTGCAGAACAATTTAATTTGTTTTAGAAATACTTTGACATCTCTGATAGGGTGCACCAGTATCTATACAGATGTGTCTGGATTGAAAGAAATATGGAAACATAGATGTCAACAGCAGAAAAAGATTGTATGGCCCCTCGAGTCCCAAGAGTTATCCTTCAGAGTGAGGATCTTAATTCTGCTTTTCATTTGTGCCAGTGTTTGAGTTCATGTACTTCTTGTTCACCACTTACACTACTGAGTGGAGAGCAAACTCACTCAGATGGGCAGAGAACTGGTTGTGGGCAGGACTCATAGAAACATAGAAGTTGATGGCAGATAAGGACCGCAAGGCCCATCCAGTCTGCCCATTTATTTTTCTACCTTATGAATGTGCCATTGGCCTTTGCTCTGTCAATGGCCTAACTATTCATACTCATCTGTATTGCTCCCTTATGCCTATCCCATGCCTGTTTGAAGCACTGCACTGTATTCATATCCACCACTTCCTGAGGTATGCCGTTCCATGCATCCACCACCCTTTCTGTGAAAAAGAACTTCCTCACATTACTCCTTAATCGGCCTCCCTCTAATGGGTGGGTGATAGTTAATGGGGAATGTTAGGCAATCGGGGTTACCAGTGAGGTGCTAAAGGGATTGATTCTGAGGCTGGTGTTGTTCAATATCTTGATATGTGGCACAGCAGACAGTATACAGAGCAAGGCATGCCTCTTTGCTGACAATACCGAGAGCTGTGGGACAGTTAACACAGAGGAGGAAGTAAGAAACATGAAAAAGGATCTAGAAAAGCTGGAGAAGTGATCCAAGGAGTAGCAACTCAAATTCTATGCCAATAAATGTAAAGTTACACACATTGGTGCGGAAAAATCCTAGACCTGACTACTGGATGAGGGAGTGGGGGTGGCTAAGGCTACTGATATGAGAGTCATGGAAGTCATTATCAGGGACAACATTAAGTTCTCCTCCCAGTGCAACAAGGCATATGGGAGGGCGAGCAGAATATTGCAGTGCATAGGTACAGCGTTCACCAGCAGAAGGTGTAATTCAGATCTTGGAGAACTGGAGTGGTGTGTAGCGAAGCAGCACCACAGCCATCTTGCTGCTCTGCCCTCCCCCCAAAAACACATTACTATTAGCCAAAAATTAGATAACTATTATTAAAGAGAGATTAATGGAAGCTGCTGCAAAAAAAGATTTCTAAATAGTGAGGAACTCTAACATATCAAGATGGTTGGATAACAAAATATTTGCACATATGGTATTTGAACCTTACCTATCCTTTTCCTGAAACCATTAGGAACACAGACTATTCACTATATATAGATTGGAGATTGTTGGATCTAAGGCATTGTTTTATTATTATAATATGTTAGATAAGAATATTACCATGGATGTCATTACATATTGTGACTGTGGGTTAATGTAGGAAGATAGTGTTATTCATAGACTAATTTACTGCCAATGGTATCCTGAACAAAGAAAAGTTTGGATTGTATATTAATACCACCATGGAGAACACTCTTACATGTGGTCTCATGCACATTCTATGGGTATGAGAAACATGGACTGAAGGTGAGTGGTTCTGATACTCTAAGAATGTAAGTGAGACCACTCTTAAAAGCATAAGAGTGCTCTCTGCTGCAGTATTAATATACATCGATAATATAATAATAATACTATATATCGAGCTTGATCAATAATATTTTAAAAAAAAAACATCCTAGAATGTGCCCATTTCCAGGGCATCTGCGCATGAGATACTCTTCACAGAATAAGAGTGTCTCATGCGCAGAGGAAAGGAACGCTTCCTCAGTCTATAATGCAAACTATATTGATACTTGGTTTATGACATCAGAAAATGCCTGTAATATACTAATGAACTCTTATTTGGTTGAAATTGTACGTAATGTAGTCTGCTTCTTAACATATGTAGAATCCATCTGACATAACAAACATAAAGGTTAATATAAGGGTTTATACTGTGACTTTTTAACATTATATATAATACTGTATGGGAAACATGACTTTATGTCTACATGTTTGACTGGGGGTTTAATGAATTGTAATAATGTACGATACATTCATGCTGAATCTACTGCTGTAATTTATACTTTTCCATACATTTTCTGTGTATCCAAGTTCTGGTTTGGTTCCCTTCACCATTAGCTCATCTCCCTCTTGTTTTGTCTCCTCCCTTCCCCTTTTTATCACCTCAGAAACTCTGACCCATGCACCTTTTTTCTGCTTTCTCTCTGCCCTGCACTCCCCATCTGCTCATCTGCTCCCTCCTTGTCTTGCATTGCTCTTGTTTCCCTTCTCAGGGACTGTGCTGCTCACCTCTCTGCACTCCCCTCACACCCATACCCTCTTCCCTTAGGCTTGTATATTGCTCCCCATTATGATTGTTCCTGCTCACCTCCCAAAATCTATATTTTTTTCTCTTACCCCTGATTATTATTTTATGGGTATCTTTCAGTTTAATTATGTTTGAGTTCTACACAAATTTTTGTAGCATCTACCTTATATTTAATGTTTTCCTTGCACAAATCAATCTATCTTTCGCATATGTATTTTTGAACAGTTTCTCTTGCATGGGGATATAATTCATATACAGTTTCATTTATCGTTTGTTTTTTACATGTATCCCAGTGTTACACCCTGTCACCTTTTGTGTACAGTTGTTGTATTTTTGACTGCACTGATGGCTTTTTTTGTGCACCTTTTCTGTATCTTGTTTATCGTTTTAGTCCTAGGGGTGTGCAGTGGGTCAGGACACAGATTTGGATTGGCTGGGTATTTGCCAGTCCAATCTTCTGGGCTAGAATGGGGTCAGAGATGGTCCAACCCAATTTGTGATCTAATGTTTTGGTTTTTGTCTTTTTTAAGTACAAGCAAATTCCTCCACTGCTATCCTCAACAAAAGAATAGAACTTATCTTTTGTGTGTGGGGGGGTACAGCTGTATATGCCCCATCCACCAAACTCCCCCTAAATCCATTCACTGCTTGAGCCAATGCCCCATTACATAGAGAGCAGCAGAATATCAACCATGTGGCTGGCTCAGGAAGAGCAGAGCAAGCAATCAGGTGCAAAGCATTCAGTGATGTGTCATGGTGGGTGGGAGTTCTGTAAGAGCATCCAATTGCAAAAGATGCTCTTACATGAGTCCTGCCCCTAGGCATGTCATTGAATGTTTAGCAGGCACCTCATTGTTTGCTCTGCTCCTCCCCATGCCTAGTTAGTACCACATGGTTCATATTCTGTTGGTCTCCCCAGGTAATGGGGCATGGGGCAAACAGCCAATGGAGTTAGGGGGAGTTTGGTGGGCCCAAAGATTAGTTCTATTTTTTTAAAACACGGAAGGAGGTTTGGCCAGATGTTGGCCTCCCACATGACTCTTTTTCTGCTGCTCCCCCCCCTTCCATATAATTGGGTGTCTAGAGGAGCGTCCTTTAGCGTTCAACCAGGGTGGCAGGTTTAGAATAAGGGGAACATACAGCTGTGTCCCGAAGATGGAGGAACCAATCTGTAAATCACCGTCAGGCCTGCCAGGACTCAGTTGCTGCAGTCCCCTCTCACTGTCTTGGGCACAGAGGGAAAGTATGGAGGAGGGGAGCCAACAATGTTGTGAAACCATAGACATCAAAAAGGTAAAGGGGTAGGAGAAATGTGCTGGTTCAGTGTGGTGGTGTATGGCTTTAAAAAGGAAAATAAGGGAGGAGATCATAAGACTATAACGAGCACAACAGGCAAAGAAGTAAGGACAATTTAGACATTTATTTAGCAAGGCAAAGCTCTAAACAGCATACCAAGATTCACCCGCACTTTGTGCTTCACATGCACTTCATAAGCCCCCCAATGATGTGCCTGTGAGGTTCAAAGCACTGGGGGATCTTCGGATGCTGTCAGAGGATTGCCATGATAAATAAATGTTTAAATTTTTGTGTCTTCATTACCTGTGGTGCCTTCATTATTTTGGTATCAAGATCAGCAGCTCGGCTAAAGCAATTGAAAGTGGCAGATCAGTCTCTTCGCACTTCAGGAGGATTTGAGAGGTAGGAAGGCAGTTATAGGATTATTCAAACCCAGGGCCTATGGAACGACAGGGTTATAGATCTCCATCCTAGGTTTATTCAAATAGGTTGGGTGGGATCACTGTAGCACAGAAGGGTTAAAAAATGAAGCCACTGGTTTACACTGGCCCTTAAAGTGAAGTAGCCCCAGAGTTGTTACAGTTTGTAACTTTTTTCTATTTTTTACATATACTGTATCATTTTCACCTATATTTTACACTCTCAGTTCTGGTTGCGTTTCTGATTTGTCCAGCTTAACCTGGCCCAGCATGTCAGATCCAGAGAAGACACCCTACACACCTCTCATTACTCCCTTCTTGCCTTGACCCAGAACACAGCTTAGAATCAGCTGCCTGCAGCTCAGCATGCTATTTTGAGAAAAATCTTTAATAAATAAAATATTAGAAGAGAAACTGGCTATCATTTTGTACGAAACAATGCACAACACCAAAAAAAATAAAACAATGGAGGTTCTGCAAAAGTTCCTACATTCCTGGAGAGAAACATTTCTGGCCATTTCTCTGTACAATAACCTGGCTCAGAGTATGCAACTTATCTTCATGTGTGAAGGGAAAAAAGCATAAATCATGAGTGGCAGAATATGAAAGTTCTACCACCTCACAAATGATGATAAACAGCATATTCGTTGTCAAGTCATTGCGTAATCAATTTTTATATCAGTTTACTAGTTATAAGTTTTCAATCTGCTGTTTGTGTGAAAGTAGATGCAGTAAAAAGGTAAAAAAAAAAAACACATGGCCACTAAAGCAGGATATGAAAAGGGACAAAGAATCCAACCAGGAGATGCTGAGCGAGGGCATCAGGACACAACAGTGCAGTAATAATTACTGATTAGGTTATATTACAACCCAAAAGCAGTACCAGAAATTCTCTGTTACGCACATTACATTACACATATATGTGTGTAACAAGAATTGCCTTACTCACACACACAGCACTGATTATGAGATACAATAACTGCAGGCAAGTGTACTTTCAGTTTTGGTCTCCTCCTTTCCCACCTACAAACTGCAGTTCTGCTAAAGACTAATTAAAAAAAATAAAGTATGGGAAATTCTGAAAACTCATTTTTGTTATGCACCCTGGAGTGTGATGCCTAAACCATTCAACTTTCGGTTTCATGATTTATGTGGTATCACAAACTTGGGAGTGTAAAATTCAGCAATAAGGCATTTCAGGATGGATGCCATAACATCATGTCAGAGGAGTATTTTCAGGCCTGAGGCCACAGAGTGCCTTCAATCACCCAAGAAGTGATGTTACCCCAGTGACACACTCCTTGTGATTAGAAAATGGATCCATTTATGCGATTATGGTCATAAGTAGGCTATTTTGTGGGCACTAGTTTGACATGTGCTGGTTGCTCTGAGATAACACCATGGGTAAAACTGGCTTCCACCGATCAGCTTTTAGTATTTTTTTTTATCCATTTTGAAATAGAGAATATTGTGTATGAAATTAGTTTTTTTAATACCACAAAAGTCACATGACCAAAAGTTGAGTGGTTGGTAGTGGCGTCACACACCCACCAAGTGTGTGTAAAGAAATATGTTGCCATTTTGCTCATTTTTTCAAAAGTAGTGGTTGGCAGAACAACATTAATAGCTAAACTGACCAAAAACAACAGTACATTTTTCCTGTGGCTGTTGCATCTCACTTTCAGTGTTGTGTGTGAGAGAGGCGATTATTCATTACACCATGTGTAATACAGTGTGTGTAACAGAGATTTGGGGTACTTGTTTCAGGTTATAATCAACAGAAATAATATAATGTTATGCAGGTACTGCTCCCTTATGACTGCTCTGCCATAGTCTGCTACTCTGTAGATTTTCCCTACCACAAATGTGTAGAAACAAAAAACTGTATACCTTGTATAATCCTGACTTACAATCCACCTCACCTGGCCACACCCTAGCTGGGTGGCCTTTACATTGCCACTAAATACTCCAGTTAAGCCACTGCTTACCTGTAGCAAATAGGGAAATGTGCAACACTGGAATAATGTACACCTAGTAATTATTATGGCATAACCTGTAGCAAATAATGAAATGTGTAACACTAAAACATTGTACACCTAGTAACTCTTCTGGCACAACCTGTAGCAAATAATGAAATGTGTAACACTAAAACATTGTACGCCTAGTAACTCTTCTGGCATAACCTGTAGCAAATAATGAAATGTGTAACACTAAAACATTGTACGCCTAGTAATTCTTCTGGCATAACCTGTAGCAAATAATGAAATGTGTAACATTAAAACATTGTACGCCTAGTAATTCTTCTGGCATAACCTGGTAGCAAATAATGAAATGTGTAACACTAAAACATTGTACACCTAGTTATTCTTCTGGCATAACCTGTAGCAAATAATGAAATGTGTAACACTAAAACATTGTACACCTAGTAATTCTTCTGGCATAACCTGTAGCAAATAATGAAATGTGTAACACTAAAACATTGTACACCTAGTAATTCTTCTGGCATAACCCGTAGCAAATAATGAAATGTGTAATGCTAGGAAATGGTATGCCCTATAATTCTTCTGGCACAACCACAATCTAATTGATCCAATCTACATCCTATCTGGGTGGGCCAAGCATCACCACTCAATAGACAAGTTTAGTTATGCAAGAGTTTCTTTTCCCACTCTTGGAAGTCCCAGCAGAATAACTCCCACTGCTGTGAAACTCACTAAACAACGTGAAATGCTTCTGGCATACATGGTAATAGCCTTCGGCCTAGGTCTCTGCCATAACACGCACAGCATAGAAACCAACAATGTAATGGGGAAACAAGGGACCTACTATACCAGTGGAACTCCTTCTCACTCCCCTGAACTCAGTATACATGCACCCTAAGAGAAATGCTTTTTCCAACAAATGATATGGTTATAGCCAACCAATAATCAAAACTGGCATTGTTAAACTGCGCCTGATGAAATCATCCGAAATTAAGCCACACATTATCCTACGCAGTCCTACTTATAATGTGTGAGGACAGGGAGACAAACCCAGGCTCTGAACCACAGAGTCAAGAAATTTAAATAGTCTATGAAAATGCAAGAAGCTTAGCTAAAAATGGACCAATTTAAAGTCTGGGCTCAGAAGGAAAACTGGGACATCATAGGTCTAACAGAAATCTGGCTAACAAAAACTTTTTCTGACAAAGAAATCAGTCTGGATACCTACAGTTAAGTCACACTGGACAGGCCCACGAGCGGAGGTGGGTAATGCTCTATTTAAAGAGAGATCTTGACAATATGACAAAAATGTACTCTGGCACCCTAGAAGGCATAGAATACCTTGTTGAAGCTATAAGTTCCTTAAAATTAAATATAGGGGTGGTTTATTGACCACCAAAACTAGAGCTACGTCACTAAGACTTGCTGACCCAGACCTACAAAAAATGGTTAAAGAGGGTGAGCCAGTCCTCAGTGAGGACTTCAGGAAGGCCTGTGGTGGTCTGGGGGAGACTTACAGAAATCATGGCATTTATGAGTATGTTCCAGTTGGTTGTTTCCCCAACAAGAAAGAATTCATACAACAGTGCTGGTAATACTCTGGATTTGATATTCATCACCTCAGATTAAAACATTTTAAGTCACAGGGTGGTGCTAAGTCCCAACTTGGGAGACCACAGTCCAGAAACCTGTAGCTTTAAAAGAACAACTATAGAATCAACTAACCAAAATTAAAAAACAAGCAGATGATACCGAAACTTCAGGGAGGAAAGATTAACCTCAGCATGTCAAATGAAAGGCGGGACAGGCTAAACCTCATTCCAGATATAAACATGGTTACCAAAGAACTCACTCATTAATTTCTTGCACTCTGCAGCAAGCATACTCCATTACAAATTATTAGGATTAGAAAAAAGCACATGCCATGAGTAACAGACCACCATTTAACAAAGCAAGTTAGGCTCAAAGACAGGGCATGAAGAAAAGTGAACAAGACAACCAAAGGAGATGATTGGGATGGGGGTCAGAAAACTAAGGAACAACTGCAAAAATCAGATCAAAAGGGCAAAGGCCAAATATTTTAAGAACAAAATCTAAATCATGACCTGTCTCTCCATGTACTGGAAATGATAACAAGTTTTGAGGGATCTGATGGAAGTAGTAACAGAGTCAAATTCATGAAGGAAACCAACACTGTCATCCCTCTGTACAGACAGTTGGTGAGACCCCATCTGGGGTACTGCGTGCAGTTCTGGAGACCCCATCTCCACAAAGACATAGACAGGGTGGAGGCTGTCCAGAAGAGAGAAACCAAAATGGTGCAGGGTCTGCACCAGAAGACATATGAAAAGAGACTAAAGGAGCTTAATATGTATGCCCTCGAGGAAAGGAGGGAGAGGGGGTACATGATAGTAACTTTCAGGTACGTCAAGGGAATCAACAAAGTCAAAGAGGGTAGCATCCTTCAGAAAAAGAGATGTGCAAGAACAAGGGGGGCACAATTTGAAGATAGAGGGGAACGGCTCAGAGGTAATGTGAGGAAGTATTTATTCACGGAGAGTTGTGGATGCATGAAACAGCCTTCCTGAGGAGGTTGTGGAGTCAAAAACAGTGGGGGAATTCAAGAATGCATGGGACAAACATAAGGCAATTCTAGTGGGGGGTAGGAGGAAGTAGGCTGTTGGTTAACTAGGATCTGCAGCTTATCCATTAAGTAGAGAAATGGGCAGACTAGGTGGGCCAAGCGGTCCTTATCTGCCATCAAATTCTATGTTTCTATGTAACACAGCCCAAGACCCCAAAACTGCAGCAAACCAATTAAACCAGTAGTTCTACACAATCCCTGATGTAGAACCCCCATCTACACAACTATCAACCTACTATGACATGGTAAATTGGGGCCAAGATGCAGAAGCCACTAATGCAAACAGACTTAGCTTCCATTTTGAAATAAAAGACTTCAAAGTATGAAAAGAACTAAGCAAACTAAATGCAAACAAGGCCCCAGGACTGGACAATGCAGCTATTAAGTTCCCCAAAAAGGCAGCAGCCGATATATACCAAATCCTGACAAAACTCTTCAACAGAAGCCTAATAGAAGGATATTTCCCTGACAGCTGGAAGCATGTGAAAGTGGTCCCAGTCTATAAAGGAGGGGGGACCTAATGACCCCTCCCACTACAGATCTATAGCCGTACTATTCATGATATCAAAATTACTTGAAAAGCGTTTTGGCAAGCAACTAATCTTGTACCTAGAAAAATACAGCCTACTGACTGTTCGCTAGTCAGGATTCAGGGCAGGCAGGTCCACATCAACCCCACTCATTGACAGGGCTGGCCTTAATCATTCTGAGCCCCTGTGCAGCCCCCTGCCGGGGCCCCCACTCCATTCTCTGTGGGCCCTCCGACACATCCAACATTTACACCTAACTAACCCTCCTGTCCTGTATTAATAAAGCAGTAGCAGGTCTACTAGTTTAACCAGCATCTTTTAATTAGTGCCATTGACTGCACTGAATTATCTGACTTCACCATTGGAAATGAATCTGACTGAGCCTGCAGCCAGAACTTAAGTAAGTATGATACTTCTGCCATATTCATTTCTGTAAGGACAGGGACATCATCACTGGACACTTACATCTCAGATACTCTGGTTTGCAAACAAGTTAAACAATTTCACTTTTCTGGAGATGTGAGACAGAATAGAGAGGTTTATCATAGGAGGCAGTATAGTGCAGTGGTTTAAGGTTCTGAGCTGCAAACCTGGAGGCCTCGGTTTGAATCCCATAGCCCTCACTTGCATACTGTGTGACCCTAAACAAGTCACTTCACTTCCTTGTGCTTCCCAGATTGCACCTGTAAACGAGCTTTCAGCTTAGCGTGTCTCTCCTGGTAAAAAAATAATAATATCATGGGACACCTGTAATGTTGCCACCTGTCATGTTTTTTACCTGTGATCAGGTTTTCAGGGTCCGATTTTGCTCTGTGCTGGTCAGGTGTTTGAGCCACTGTGAGCAGGGGTCAACCTTAAATATTTTTTTGCACTAGTCAAGAAGGCAAGTTGATTCAAAATTGCACTAGCCAGCTTATGGTTGCACTAGCCCTCAATTATAATGGTAATTTTTTGATCACTTATACAGGAAACAATGCAAGCCAAGTAATATGCTGATTGCACATTTATCTTACTCCCACATTGCTTCCAGCTCCCCAGCAGAAAAAGACTGGAATGCCATCACACACAGTGAGCCCCTCTCCCCCCATTGTTTTGTACCACGGCCCCCTTTCTTCCTCTTCTCTTTCCACACACACCCCAAACCAGTGGATAGCACAACAGCAAATGTTCAATCAAGCAGTCCTAGCTCTGCATACACACAATAGCTGACATCATCATGCACCTCACCACACTGTCACCGCCACCCACAGGGCAATGAACAGAGTCAAGCAGAGAAAGACACTCTCAGTCCCCACCCTATAATCAACTGGAAACCTGCACTTCTGGAAGTTTTTGTACTGTCTCAAGTGAGCCAGGAGCACATCTAAGATTTATTTGGGGTGGGGGCTACACAAACCTAACGGGCTTTGGAAATAGAAAACTACGATATTTTTATTTTTAAAAGCAATGATTTTAATATGCTCTGCACCAACAATAACAGATTTTTCTTTAACATTGTCCTCTCATCAGCGCAGGGGAAACAGTACACAGGCATAATGCCATACTATCTCTATTTCTATATAGCAGTGGCTCTCAAATGGTGAGGCCAGCCTCCCAGGGGAGGGCCCCAAATTGTTCCAGGGAAGCCCAGTCAAGTCTGAGAATGTACAATATTTAAATTTTAAGTTTTGGCTGTTTTGTGTGAAAGGATACAACTAATTAAATATGGATAATTGCAGGTGAATTTCTTTACTTCTGCACAAATATTTGACCAGGAAGTCCCCATTGTGTCAAAGCTTATTTATATGTGTGCATATGTAAATTAATGCCTGGGGAAGGCACGCTGAGTCAAGGCTCATTTCTATAGTAGGTATTTATATGTAAATTAGTGACTGGGAAAGGCACAGAGATCTGATGCATGTTTTCAGGTGTGACCTGAGGTAAGGGTAAAGGAAGTTGCTTAACAACAGGGTAAGGGAGGGAGAGATGAAGTGGCTAGGTTTGGTTGTTCCAGATAGAGAGGAAACAGAGTAACAAGGGCCCAAGAGTCAGAAAAAAGGAGTGACAAGTATAACCTGGGGTGCTAGATTGGGGTGGAGAGCAATACATTGAATAAAACGAGAATCTACTCCGTCAACTTTAATAGTTTCACTTTATTCCAGGTGTACTGTGCAAAGTAGGAGTTATTTTTTTCTGTGGGGAGACCCAACATTTTTTTCCAAATTTGAGGGAGTCTCAAAATCTTTTTTATGGCTTGGGGGAGGCTCACTATCAGAAAGTGTGAGAACTAATGCTATATAGGATGATCAATGTACCTCAGGAATGCCTATTTTAAGCTTTCAAATTATGTATTTTATTAAAGTTTATTTTTGTACCATACATGATCCAAAGTTTTGTTTTTAGGATGAAATGACATGCTGAGTGGGATAAGGGTGGGATTGTATTGACAGTGATGGCTGGCATGGTGCATTTAGAAGAGCTGGGGACCCCACACACTTGCCAGTAATGGCAGCTATAAATCTGTGGATGGTCATTTCAGAGTCTGGTCTGCAGTGGTGTCCAGGAAAAGAACAGAGTTAAGAGATTTGGAAGGGACAGGGAAGTTATGGTGAGGCTGGGATAAAACCCATCACCTGCAGGGCCGACCCTGTATACCTCTTTGCATTTTGTCACTGAAATATTTATTTATTTATTTATTTATTTGCTTTTGGTAACTGAGTAAGTGCACTAGGCATAGCAATGCCTATTTTCAGACACAACCTGGGAGGATACAGGGTTACAAGATAACAGCAAGTGGGTGGAAAAACAATGGGTACAGGTCAGTACAGTATCAAACAAGTTTGCAGTACATACGAGTCAACAATAGGTAACAATAAGTAAACATAGAAGTGGGATACAGACACTCAAAATGTAGGGAAATGAGGGGCACTGGCTTTAATAATATGGGACAAATGTTTATACAGACAAATTCAGAAAACTGGAAGCTAGTGACTTATCAGCACTCTACCCTTGATCACACCCTGGACACTAGCTGAAAGTCCTAACAGTGGAGTGATAATGACTCACATTGAGTCTTTTCTATTTTATTTATTTTATTTATCAAGTCTAGGATTACAAATACCTTTGAGCCATGGCTCTTTTACAAAGGTTCCACGTCAGAGAAATACAAATTATGGGGAACATCAAGACAGGCATTACAACAATGTGGGCAATGCAAACAGAGTACAGATTAATACAGTTCAAGGGTATCATTGTAACAAGGCAGCCAGCGGCATTTGTCAGATAAAATAGACAACACATAGTCTTTTGTGGGATCCACCTCTTGAACTGCCAGATGATTGCAGTTTTTAATGAGTTGTTAACCACACAAGGCCATCTGGAACATTAAGTGAGATTAGCATGAGGACTAGAGCCTGCTAAAGTAGACTTTTTTAACTTCGTTATCAGCCATGAAAACCTGCACTGCACTAGTCAAGATGGGCAAGTAGAGAGTTAGCTGCATTAGCCCTGGACAATTTGCACTAGTGTTTGGGCTAGTAAAACAATGTTAAGATCGACTCCTGATTTTGAGTGCTCACATACTTTTGAAACATATTTTGTCATATCATGCATTGTTTCAGCTACATGTCCAGGTTACAAACAAGTTCTCTTGTCAATATAGCCTTGGTTTGTGAAACATTCCTCTCAACCAAGCAATAAAAATCATAGCACTGGCCTTCAAAAATCATAGCAGATGGCCAGAATGGGGAGCACTTTCTTATTTTAAAGAATAATATATCTACAAATAGTGGACACTATATAGTCAGTGATAAGGAATGTTTCTGCTTTAACTAAATGTACAGGGTTGGTATGAATGTAACTGTTGATGTTTTCTACACTATATCTTTAAATATATTTAAATGTCACATATGAATGAACCTGCTATAAACCAGTTTCAACTCCAGATGGCACTACCTTTGATAAAGCCTGCAATTGGTGAAACGTCAGGTATTTTTCTGTCCTTTCTATGCTGTGGATTTTTATTCTTCTGCATCAAATAAAAGGGACGTTTTGATGCTGTATAAGAATTGACTCCTGTTTATTTCTACTGGTTCGTGAGTGCTGGGACTTTTGTTTGACTGTGGGGAAAAACCTAGTCTATGGCCTGCCACAAAAAGGATTAAAAAACAGAGACACCAGGGAGCTGAAAATAAAGTTCCTAGATGGCTCTACCATCAAAGAAACCAAGGAATACAAATACATTGCAGCAGAAATCGACAATACCCTAAGCTCTGAGAACCATATTAAATCAATGGTCAAAAAAGTGAATACCAGGCTGGGAGCACTCCATCGCAATGCCTACTTCATATGTAGAAAGGTCAGACTGACTCTGGTCACCTAGTTTCTGCTGCCAGTTCTAGCGTATGGAAACATAATCTATCAGTATGCAAACAACGACTTACTAGAAAGACAAGATGAAAGCTACCAGAAGATGGGAAAATTCATCCTCAGATGACCATACTGCACTCACCACTGTGAAATGCTCAACAGACTAAACTGGAATTCTCTCAGACTCAGAAGGGAAAAATCCAAGGCAATTGTGGCTTACAAAATAGCTCAGGGCCAGAAAATGGATAACAAAACTTAGTAAACAACTCTTCCAACAACAAGTATAGTATGAAATCAAAAGTAGGGGCCTCCACATCCCCAAGGCCTGAACCAGCTATGGGAAAATTACCCTTGATTACTTCTGCTCAAATACTTGGTACTCCTTGTCTCCTGCATCACGTAGGAGCAAAACTCTGTCCAAATTTAAAACCATAGCACAAATAGAATTCACCAACATTTGTAATTGTAACTAAAAATTTAAACTGACTGAGTGATCCTCTAACAGTGTAACAACCATTCCTGGATCAGCATCTGCTGTCTTGGTCCATACATTGCGTTTGTACTCCTGTCTGTCAATGTTGATATTAAAGTAGAGTTTTCCCTCTTATTTGTAAATGTTGAAGCAATTGTAACATACTTAATCATAGGACAACTTTGAAAATAAGTCCACTTTGGTCCTAACAGTTCTAAGATTCTAAAATTTCCATCTATATTATTAAGACTTCGATTCCAATTGCATTAACTGGCAAATCCAAGACATAGAGCCCAATGAGCCAGAAATTCTTGGACATAATACAGGAGTATTTTCTAAAGCAGTGGGTGCACGACTACACTAATGTTGAGGCTATACTTTACATTTTCCTTAATGATCAAGACATTTTTCAATAGATAAAGGGAGAGAGAGAGAGAGAGAGAGAGAGAGAGAGAGAGAGTGGGCATGGGGTCACAATACCGTGGACGAAAGAATGCGGCAAACAGTGCCGCAACCAAAATAGTGCAAACCTGCAGTAAATACTGTAGGGTCAGTAAAAACACTGACCAAACAAGGTATGTACAAACCCCATGGAAACCAATGACGCCCTTTTTTTGTGGGGGCTGTGAACCCCTGCATCCCCGATGTGGGGGGCTTCATCTCCCACACACACCAGACTTTAAATAACCAACTCCGAGGGTTGTGGACTTTGGGGATGGGGTGAAACCCAGGAGGGGAAAACTTCATTTTCTGTTAAAAAAAAAAAAAAAAACAAGGTTGCAGTACTAGAAGACCTGGGAGGAACTGAACTACAGTCCCAGGTCTTACTACAGGAGCGGCTCAGACAGACTCCACAGCATCTTTCATTCTCTCATCTATTTCCTGGTCAGTGACAGGGGTAGCAGTAATTCCCTACGCTGTTATACCCGTCTGTACCAATGTTTCCGCGCTTTGTACTACACAGTTTTTGTAGCGCTCTTTCTGTTGTGCTGTAGCGACCCGGTACAGAGAGATAGATAGATAGACACACAGACACACAGATCAAATTTTATTTTCATTCAGTAACATATAATTAGAACAGAAGTCCTATTTTTCATTAGTAGTCCTGTACAAAACACAAAAAATACATAATATAATAACAAACAGTACAATATAGCGAATTATAAATGTGTCTAAGAACATTTATAAGGTTGAATAAGCACCTTTTTGAGAGCATTTTAGTATTCAGATATTGACATTTTTGAATGTCTTTATACTGGTTTTTGATTCCAAGATGTAGCAACACTCACTTCTACAGTCATTTCTCCATGTCCAGTGTTTATTTTGAGATGGACAAACCCGTTAGTATCCTCTGGGAAAGAATATCATGAAACAGTTATACAGTGCAGTCAGATCTTCTCTTTAAAGTACAACGACCCCCCCTCCTTATATTAGGGGCTGGATTGTTACTAGAAGTGTCCATCAGAGCACCAGGTACTTTGGCACCACTGCTCTGTGCTTAGTGGAAGACACAGGAGTCTAGTGACAGGGATAAAAGGAGTTTAGGCAGGAAGTCCAGGGGTTGTTCAGTTTAGTTCTGTTCTGAGTGCTGGCGCAAGACCAGTCAAAGCCTAGTCGGGTCCATGGAAGTGGTGGCTGGAAGGGGACTGCTAGTTTCAGGGTGGTGGCAGGGTTCATAATCTAGGGTGGCACAGGAACCCTACAGACTACCAGCTGTTGGGAATATCTAAGGTTAACATGGTGTTTTTTCTAGAGGAGAAGTCTGATGAATCCTCACAGGGAGTACTGAGATCCCATGCCATGGTCCAGGATGGGTTGGCTCAGTGCCTCACATGTGGGTGTGGAGTATTAGAATTCCTATAGGAAATGCCAGCTTAGGTGTTAGGTGCCAGGAGAGCTGGCTGTGCAGGAGGGGTGGGCACGGGTTTGTGTTCCATCAGGTAGCTGGCTGAAGGACTTGGGCCAGGGTGTCACAGCTCTCCATTGCAAGGACTCTCACCCTCATGCAGGGCTATTCTGAGATCCCAAGGGATAGAGGCACCAATAAACTTGCCTTCAGGGACAGAAGTGGTGCACTAATGGCTGTTGGGCATGGAGGGATTTTATGAAGATGTGCCTCAGAGAAGCCCACCAATAAAAGGGAACAGCTAAAGGTGATGACTTTCTATATTAGCCAAGCTTCAGGTAAAGAGCATAATTCAAGAATGTGTGTGTCATTCCTGGGATAAGGGGCTGGGCTGGATGTGCTGTTGTGCTGGGTGGTAGATCCACCTATGTGTAGGTCTGCAAAATTCTGGTGCCGTACTCTAGGGAATCTAGCTGCTGTGCTCCATGGTGACATGTGGGAACCCAAGATCCCTAGGGCACTGAAACATGACCAGTGCATGCCAGACTGGTGATTCTTGTAAGCAGCCATGATTCTGGATATTTGGATTGTTGACATGACATTCAAACCAATCATAGAGACAAATGTTTTTTCCAGCTTCACGTCCAATCCAAAGGCATACGTACAAGATGAGGGGAAATAGTAAAAACCCTGTTTCTGGCTGGTGAAGCCATTATTGATTCAGGGATTTGTGAGTTTGTAACACCTATAAGGAGGTCAGGACCACAAGGCTGTGGGACACTAAGGTTGACATATAGCTGTGGGCCTCATGAATTATCACTATGAATGCTATATCTGACATATAAAATGCTACAGTTTTGTAATTCCATGTGAACGTTCATGAGCATGTGCAAAATGAAGTTTTCCCAACATCCTGTCAGTAAAGACCACATATGAGTTTCCACACTGCATGTTCAGTAATTACTTACTTCATCTTTGTACTTGTTTCTGTCTCAGTGAAATGCAGAAGTCACTGTAGTAGCCAGTGCCATAACTATTTGCAAGGGGGCTTCTAGCAAGCTGTAACATCCCTGTACCCATAGACACAGGAGTTGCCCTGGGCCATGCACACCTTATAAGGGTATTGATGGAATCAGTTTGCCATTTCAGGTCCCTTTTGATCATTGGTTGTGGCCAATCTAACACCAAGAATTTGTAACATTAAATTTATACAAAAGAACATATTAAGTGATCTTAGTGTATATTTGATCAATTTTAGGCAAGGAGGAAATAATAGATTTCCTGTAGACCAGTTTCCGATAGTCTTAAACAGTTTAAAGGTTGCTAGGCAAGTTTAGCCCAGGTCTCCCTTGCAAAGCCATAAGAGAGTCTCCTAGGAGCTCCCTACTTCTTATTTGCTTTTAGAACTAAAACATTGATTTCTTCAGAATATTTCAGTTTGTAATCTAGGATTATTCCTATGTATTTGCACCAATCTGCATTTACAACTGGCTGTCCTTGTTCAGACCTGATGGCCAGCCTTAAACAATCTTCTTTCCTGGACCTGGACGGATATTGAAAATAGACACACTGGTTTTCTTCAAGTTCATGAGCAACTTTGTCTTGGCAAACCACTCCTCCATTAGCATAAAATCTTTCTGCAATTTAGTTTCTGAATTTTTGTGGCTCTCAGCAGAGGCCACCATAATGGTGTCATCCACATACAGCCTAAAATCACTGTTAATTAGGACTTTGGGCAAATCATTAATATAGATAAGAAAAAGTAAAGGACCTACTATTTAGCTTTGAAGAATACCTTTAGAGATGTTACATGGAATAGATTTCTAATTTTCCATGAAGCACTTTGACTGTTATTTATTTATTTGCTTTTGTTAACCAGGTAAGCACACTAGACAACAAGTGCCTATTTTCAGGTGCGACCCGGGAGGTAACAGTACATAAGACACAGAGTACAAAATACAGAGTCAGGTTAACATGCTGGCCCACAGACAGGTGGGAGGAACAACAAACGGTAGAAGTGACTATACAAAGGTACAGTTGGCAGTATGTCAGTGGGATACATAATGGCAAAGAGGGGTAGAATATAAATGACTCAAATAGGAATTAAATCATTTTAAGAGTTTGACATGACACCTGTTTCACCCAACTGTTTTACCATCAAGGAGTGTTCACCAGGTCAAAGGCTTTACATAGGTCCACAACCACTACCCCCATATGTAATATCACTTTAATTGGTTTGAAATCCGTAAGCACTTTTGAACAGAAAAAGGCAGACAAGTGGAAGGGGCTGCCTGAGGAAATGGTACAGGCCAAATCAGTGAACAGCTTTAAGCAAGGATGGGTCCAAAAACAAATGAAGCACACTCATACCCAGGAGAGGGGGGTCAGAATCAACACACAACATACTATTGCTCATTAAGGCACTGAGCAGGTCAGAGGTAGAGGCCTGTTTACAGTAACAATTAGCACTCAAAATGTACATTGGATGGCTAAATTACAATAAAAGTTAGTCACCAAGCAGAAGTTTTTTTATGCCATGTGTTGATTCTTATCCCCTTCCCCAGGTATGAGTGGGCTTCACTTGTTTTTGCACTTATCCTTGGTTACACAAGCGTGAGTCAAAGTTTGTTTTTGGATTCAAGCAGGGATGGGAGGGACAGGCATATTGGGTTAGTTACAAAATGGGAGGGGCAGAAACTAAGGGGAGGGATGGCCACTAGGGCCAGTGCAGAGTAGTCAGGTAAAAGTGGGCAGACAGAATGGGCCAACAGGTCTTTTTCTTCCATCATTGTCTCTGTATGTTTGTAGCTATAAGACCAGATTAGTAAAATCAACAAAGACGGTGTCCACAGAACAAGCTGCTCAGAAGCCATGTTGATTTATAGATAACATATTTTTTTCAAATGGCTATGTATTTAATGCTCAAGGACTACGGACAAAATGGATAGAAGTGCAATGGGCCAATAATTTGTAGGATTAAAGGTTTTGCCCTCCTCAAAAATGTGAAAGATTTTACTGATCTTCCAAGACTCAGGGACAAATCTCTGATCTTGTGCTCCAGTTAAAATGGTAGGTCAGAAAAACATAGAAGATAGAATCTGATGGCAGATAAGGACCGTTTTGCCCATCCAGTCTGCCCATTTCTCCCTACCTACACTATTACCGCAGACCATGCAGGATCTACAGCTCCCTCCCCTTCCTTTCCACTAAGATTCCCTTGTGTTTATCCCAGCACTTCCTCACATATCTCCTGAATCAACCCCTTCCAGCTTCATAGCATGTCCCCTTGTTCTTGAGCACCTTTCCATCTAAAAAATACTCCCCTTCTGTACCTTATTTACCCCTGTGAGGTATTTAAAGGTCTGTATCATATCCCCCTCTTCCTTCTCTGTTCCAAGGTGTACATATTGAGATCATGGTAGGTGGTAATGCTTCAGTTCAAATGTTCAGGATTAAAGTTTCTATTCCATCAAAACTTCTGACCTTCCGAGGCTTCAGAGCTCTAAATGCTTGAATAACTTTTAGCACCAGAAAGGTAGTAAACCTATTGGACCTACTATGCCACCATCCATTATTTCTGAATTACACAAAGCAGACCCAGAGTAATTACATGGTGAAACACTGTTGAAAACATCAACATCTGGTGGTTGCACATTTAAGTTGAGCAGGTCCACAAAATATTTAGTTAATATTTCAACTGCTTCATAAGAATCACTCCAGAAGGCATTGAGAAACTAGAGAGAGATAGGATACACAAAAGAAGCCAGGGCCACTTCCTGACTGCAGTAGCAGGTGCCTGGGAAAGGAGGAAGGCAGACTAAATATTGGAACAATCTCACCAAATAGAGTTAGAATGGGATTACAGGGTCTTTGGGCAACAGAACCACAAAATCAAGATAAAGTACATCCACAAGTACTAAAGGAGATGAGTGGGCAGTGGTAGGTCTCCTGGCAGACATTTTTAATGAAAGCCTCAGTTATGAAGTGGTACCTAGGGACTGGAGAACTGCTAATGTTATAACCCATTTTTAAAAGTGGGAATGGGGCAACCTGGCAAAATATATGCCTGTGAGTCTGACGCCCATCACTGGAAAACTGATAGAATCAATACTCAATGAAAAAACAGCAGAATCCCTAAAGGATCAAAATCTTGCAGGCTCAAATCAACACAAGTTCACAACAGGTCAGTCATGCCAAACTAACATGATTGATTTCTTTAACACAGTAACACAAATGGTGGACAAAGGCCAGGCAGTAGACATTCTTTAACACAGGAGAAGGGCAGTGTACTCCATAGAGACACACATGACTTAGTATGCTGACTGCATACTCCAAAGGTGTTTATTTCCAAAAAGTAAGGCAATGTGTCATTGAAACACAAGTGCTACTTGCATGTCTAAACTCCCCCATGAGTAGTACTTGTGTTTCTGGAACCTGTTGCCTTACCGTTTTATAAACCGAACTACTTTGGAGTCGGCAAGCAGCATATCAAGTTGTGAGTGTCTCTGTGGAGTGCATTGCCCTTCGTCTTTGTTAACTCATCTTCAACAGCAGCAGAATCTGACATTCCACTTGCATGATACATCCACCTATTTTTAAGTAGATATCCTTTACTTGTGTTTTTGTAAAGCCTGTGACTCAATGCCACACAAAAAACTAATACAAAAAATAGAGCAAATGTGGCTTGGAGAAAAGATTACAAAATGGAACAACAGCTGGCCTGGTTATCTGTCAGACCTCCTGACACCTGTATGCCCAGAGTGCTCACTCTGCTTATCCACGGAGGGTTATCTCACAGTCCCAAGGATGTAGCTGAAAGCGGCTGAAGACCACGGCTTTGGAGTAGCCGTGGGGTGTTGTGGAATTTAATGCCTTGATCTGCAAGAGGGCTCCTCCATGGAGAGCTTTAAAAGTGCACTGAAAGCACACATGTTTAGACAAGCTTTTAACATTCAGATGGGGTTTGAATTTTGTTTTATTATTTGTTATGTCATTGAATTGCAAGGACTCTGATTTAAATTATTGTTTATGACTGTGATTGTAAAGGTGCTGCACCTCTGTGTGAAGCACCAAGAGCCCCTGGGATTGGGTGCTAAGGAAATAACATTTTACTTACTTAATTTGCTTATAGGGCTTAAAGGGTAGTCCTGAATGCCAAAACCTCAGATGAGAAGACATTTGCTAGTGGTATCCCAAAGACATCAGTGATTGTCTCAGTTTTATTAACATCATTTTTTTGTGATACAGGAAAGGAATTTAAAGGAGATGTACTGGCAGTCATGAAGACCTGACTGCAGCACAGATTGGGGCTTCAGTAGCCAGATCCCTGTGCAGGCCCAATTTTCATGCAAGTGCATTTTTACCTGAATACTCATAAAAACTGTCCGTACCTCTGTACCAGCCAGCATGTTTGAATAAGGCATTCTTCATCCCCCCACCGAGATCGCGCTGGTAACAACACGATATGATGACGCACCATTGTCCCTTCCTGTGTGGTGTCTGCATATACGAAGATTTAATAATCTTTATATTTCCCATACCCTGCTTTATTTTTACAGACTGCCTAAATGCCATGTATATGCCATGAATGCACATGGCATTTAGGCAAAGTCTAAAAATAATGCAGGGCATGGGACATACGGAGATTATGAAATCTCCGTGCACGCAGGCACCATTCAGGAAAGGGCAAAAGTGCGTCATCATATTGCATTGTTACCAGGATGATCTCTGGGGTGAGGATCACCATATTCAAACTTGTCAGCTGGTATGGAGGTTCGGACAGTTTTTATGAGTATTCAGGTAAAAATGCACTTGTGTGAATACTATGCCTGCAGAGGGGATCTGGCTGCTGAAGCCCCAATCTTTGCAGCGGTCAGGGCTTCATGACTGCCAGTACATCTCCTTTAAGAATAAGGTTAGCCTATTCACTGTGATCTAAAATTGAGTGGCAGGGTAGACTCTTCAGAGGGAGTAGTAGAATGCATGAGGAAGGATGTATAAAGGCTTGGATGGCGGTCAACACTACACAACTAAAACTCAAGCCAAGTAGTGCAAGGTAATGCATATATTCAAAGAAACTGGTGGAATACACTAGTGATGAGGGAAAGGTGGAAGTCACTAAAGAGGAAAGAAACTTGGAAGTCATGGTAACCTAAAGCCATTCAGCCAGCATGAAACAAAACTTGCAGGAAGGCAACTAGGATACTGGTCTACAACAGGAAGGGTTTTTCATGTCATAGTGAGACAGCTCTCTTGCTGTTGTACCAGTTTTCTAGTAAGGACACACCAGGGGCAAACCGGGGGGGAGGCTAAGAGGGCTATAGCCCCCCCAAACCCCCCCTCGAAATTATGCATTACACAATGCTCACTGGCACTGTAATTTTACTATAAGGAGCACTACAGAGCAATCTGTGAACTGGCCTGGCGAGGGACTGGGTGCATCACACATGTATGAGTGCCTTTTTTTTTTTTTTTTTGGCGAGATCCTCAGCTGTACTGTTCATGTCCGGCAACTGGTGTGTGCTCTGATGATTCTGAGAATGTCTGAGTGACATACCTGCTGATGGACTGATCAGGAGATGTGGCAGTGGTGTGCTGCACTTCTGTACAGGATCACAGGACCACCAAAGTCCAGGTCAGCTGACAGACCCACCAGCATGAGATGTGCAACCTGACCCACGATTGTTCAAGTCCCGAATGATTAACAACTGGGACACACCAATAGGGAGTGAGGTTGCTTAGCAGTCACCAATGGTGTGTGTCCTTCCTGTAAGTCTGTCACCTCCCATCTCTACTAGGCGTCCATGTGAGCAGCATCAGCACCATACTGTGCTCTTCTGACTGGCTTGAGACAGGAGGTGTGCTCAACACAGTGCTCCTCAGTACAGAGATTGCAGATTTGTTTTACTTTTAGTCAATTCAGTTTGTTTAAGATGTTCATGTTTGTGTAAAAAGCTCTTATAACACTAGTGAAAAAAACATTGAGAGAGTCGAGAGAGAGGAAGTGAGTCAGAGAAAGCTGGGCTGGCTCTGGATGGGAGGGAGGAAGCAGCAGCAGCGACCTGAAAAAAATGTTGGACTTTATAACTAAACTGTGTGGATGCTGCCTGGTCTTGTAGAGCCACTTCTGTTTAAACTGAGACTGTAATGACTAACAGTAATTTGTAGCAGTTCCATGTCAATTGAGTGATGGAATTACAGCGACCGCAATTTCAGCGACAGGCAATTCGGAGAATGTTAAAAGGGGCAATGATGAATATGGGCACCCTACAATAAGGGCGACAACTGCAATACTGCTTTTCTTTGGGGGGCTTTGCCCTCTGCACCCCTCTTACTTATATAACTCCAAGGTCATAGCACCTTGGGGAGGGGGGAAGCAATTGTTGCCTGTACTGTAGGGTGTCGAAATGTTACCATTGCCGCTTTAACATTCACAGAATTCATGTCGCTGAAACTGCTGTCGCCATAAATCCATCGCTCAATTGATGCGCTACCATTTGTAGCTTATTTTGAAGCTAAATAATTAATCTCTGAGCTCTCCTCCATGGTGGGGAAGAGAGCTCAGAGATGAGTTACTCAGCTTCAAAATAAGCTACAAAAAGCCACACAGAATCTAGTACCCCAGGGCTTCTGGGGGCCTAACTTCCTCTAGTCCCCCCTCTACAAGCCAACATGCACAGTAGCAAGGTAGTAAACAGCATCTTGCTAACCTCAGGTACTGAACAACCTGCAACCAGCCAAATAATAATTTTCCTTATAACAAGACATTTTGAACCTAAACAACTCATTTCTGAGCTCTCCTACATGGTGGAGGAGAGCTCAGAGATGAGTTACAGTATTTAGCTTCAAAATAAGCTACAACATGCACCTCAGACCATTTAGTATCCCAGGGTTGCTAGGTGCCTGGTGGCCCTCAGACCCCAGAATTTATGAAAAAGAATCCCCCTTCCAAAATGCTTAGCCCCCTCCCAAGATTTCACTCTGGTTGCACCCCTGGGACATACCTAGAATTATGTGTGCAGTTCTGAAACCTCCATCTTAAGAAAGACATGGATACAGTAAAGAAGTTGCTGCACAGAACAAAGGTGATACAGGGCAGCAGGGGAGTAACTACCAGGAAAGGGTAAAGAACATCAACATGTACTCACTAGAGGAGAGAAGAGAGAGGGGGACATGACTGAGACATACAAACACTTACAAGGCTTCAACAAGATGGAAATTTGTAAGTTATTCAAATCTAAGGGTCAGACAAGCATTAGTGAACATATACAATGGGGTAAATCCACATGCCAAATCCCTGAAATCTGGTTGGTTAGCTGGCACCTTTTCAGCGTGATAAATCCTCCAGTGTACCCACTGGAAAAGGTGCTAGCCACCAGTCAGCTGCAACAGAAAGTCCTCTTAAAATCACTGCGAGCACCACAAAGCAACAACTCACAAAGACAGCAATGACGACTGAGATGCAGCACTGTAAAGTACCGCCATTGTAGCTCTTAACAGTACTGGCCGGACTCGCTCTGAACCCTCAAAAGCCGGGTTCTGTACTCAGCAAAAAGAGAGGCAGATCAGCAAAAAAAAAAGGTAAACAGTCAAACTACAGCCACAGTGATTTGCTGTGTGCTTCAATCCCGCTATCAGGCAACCAATAAAGTTTTTACATCTCAATACGTTAACCGACCACTGCACCCACCTTACTTCTCGCACTCTGTGCAGTCCACTCCTGCTTCCTCTCAGTTGCCACTATCTTCCTGACTACAGTCACACTCTCTCTCTGTTTACAATAACTTAGCTAGGAATGTAACGGAAAAAACATTAAAAACAAATTCCCGCGAGTGGCACCATCGCTGAACCTAGTTATACCTGGAAGCACACGCTCCATGACCTCTCCCCATTAGCACTCTGCATTGCACACTAACACTTGCCACACAGTCTCTCTCTCTCTAAACTTAAATAATTTGCCCACAGACTCGGAGACCCTCTAAAAAAAAAAGGAAATGACAACAAGTAATTCTGTATGTGGCACAGTACTATGGATGCAGACAGCAGGAGTGGACAGCAGCACTGCATCCATAGCAACAATCCTACTAACCCAGAACTATTTTTTCTGGTGGACTTACAAATATAATAAAACTAAATAAAAATTCCCCCAAAACTTTTTTCTTTATAACTTTGTCCATCTAAAAAAGGGGAGAGCCATTGTAAAATAGCAATTTACACACATAGTGGGTGTGGATAGAATTCTACCACCTCTGGTGTATTTAAGTCACTCAGCCTGTGTCCTCATTACTGAACCAGACCAGACGTGGTAAATTCACCCATATACCCACACCCTGTTGTGGAATATTGCTTAAACTAACAACTTGAGACTGGTGTGGGAGTTTAAGAAAAGAGAAGGGGAAGTTCTTTACTGAGAGGGTGGTGGATAAATAGAACAAGCCACTGGAGGAGGTAGTGAATGCAGACTCCATCTCAAGTTTCAAGAACAAATGGTACAGGTTCAGAGGTTGTCAGGAGCAAAGGCAAACCAGTGTGTTGAAATTCAGACAGAGAGCTTGTCAGGCTACATAGAAAGTTGGTACTGAGCAGGCTAGATGAATGGAAATCCTTATCTGTCATCAAATCTCTAAGTATTTATGTAGCTGTTTTATTTCAACTGCTAGCTTCAGTGCTGCACAGAACAACTGTGACATCTTCAGCATTGCGAAAGCTGCTCTCTGATTGGTTCACCATTCCATTGTGATATACCTCACCTTCCCTATATTAACTATGACCTAGCAGAAAGGATAAGCAGGATATCTAGAGGTTAGACTAATACACCAGCAACAAAGAATATCACCATCTTCTCCCCATCCCTGTCTTTTATCACCATGCAAGAAAGACTTTAAAGTTGGACTGTAAGTGGACTGTTTACAGCAGCAGCCATATTTCTTGCCTTTGACTCCAATCCAGCCAATCAGCAAACAAGGGGCATGAGGACCTGCAGCTATGACTCCTGGGTAGGGGGTATAGACAATGTCTTTGGCACCCAAACAGATAGCCAATTGGGCATTGTGTGGACTTGATGCATATTAATTTTAAAGAGGGACAGCTATGTTCAACCAATCAGAAGCTGCCTTTCTTCCCTTCAGCCCCCAGGGACAGTTACAGCTTGGGGCAGTTGGTGGCAGAGGCTCTCTGAGGACAGAGGGGAGTCATGTGTAAGCAAGAGAGAAATTTCGTGAAGCCAGCCCATGGCTTCCAACTGTGACTGCAGTGAGACCTGCTAAAAATCTCCCATTGTCTGGGAGAGCCAGTGTTCCCAGATTCCAGCTGAAAGAAGATAATATGGCACCTGAGAATAGCCCTCAGTCAGTACTGGGGCTGGGACAGTGTTAGTGTTGCTCAGATAGTATCCTAACAATTAGGATACTACCAAATACCTGCTGTTTGGTAGGATAGTAGATCTGGTTGGATAGCAGCACTATCCAACCGTAGATCCGCCCCCCCGGATCCAGGTTGGATCCCGTGTTATCTGACGTTGGATCCCTGGATCCCTTGATCTTATGTCAGAATCCTGGATCTGACATTGGATAATGCTGGATCTGACTTGGGATCTGATCTCCATTCAACAGATCACAGTCGGATCCTCAGAGGCACTATCCGAGCAACACTAGACAGTGTATCCAGAGCTTAAAGTGTTTCTAGTAACAGAGAATAACAGTGAAAGAGACCCATTCAGTTTCTACAGCCTGGAGAGCCAGAAAGCATGACACATTACTGTCAAAGAGCGTAGAGTCCTGCCCAGAGACTGTATATACTGTTTGCCAGAAAGTGATTCAAATCTGCCACAAAGCTGTGTCTGCTGCCAGTAGAAAGTGAGACACTGTATGTACCTACGTCTGGGAAAAAGCTCTACACCAGCCAGGACGGTCTGGGAAGTCAAATCAGTACTGTCACTGCGAGATAGTACTGAACATTCACCCCTGAGAACTAGAATCCTTAACGTGTGGGGTGAGTGTGTGGTTCTGGTTGCCGAGACTGGCCTAATCCAGCCATCGCAGAAGGACAGCCCAAAGGTGACAAGCTGCAAGAGCCTGCAACCACCTGAAGGGGACGAGCTGACCGGACATCACAGCCAGCCACTTCAACCGTCAGCATTGTAATCCAAGGCCCCAGCCTCAACAGAGATGACTGGCACCTGCTGAGTTTGCTCAGACCCTGTATGGTGAACTTCAGAACCAAGAGTAAGCACAAGGCCTGCCCTGAGCTGGGGAAACCAGTCCAGTTCACAATTTATTTGTTTAAAGTTAAGTGCACCAAGGCCGGCCAACCCATGGCAACAATCAGGTTTGTACCACAATCTGGGTACCCAAGTAGACTCTGTAGAGACTCTGGTACCAATGGGGAGGTGGGCTCTTTTGAAGGTGCTGCTGTGGGGTGGGCACAGTGTTGTTATGACTGCTGTGTTGCCAAACTGCCAATCATTTATCCATTTTCTTATCTTCCATTCCCCTTTCCCCAAAATAAAGTTGTTATTCTTGTCATTATTAAAATTATTCTGCAAGTATATTATTAGCAATAGGTATGAATTGCATGCCTCATAGAGTGCTAAGTTGGTATATGGTATTCTGTGTGTGTGGGGAGGGGGTGACTGGAAGGGAAGGGGGGTAGGTACAGCATCCCAGGGGGTTGTACTACACAAACATCGGGCCCTCTATATATTACTCTGGGTGGAGGCACTGTGCTATTTATGTTTTATTTGGGAACGAACCTCAGTTACCATCAGAACAGAGCCCAGGCCCCTCAACCTGATTGGAGCCTACCAGGCAGAGGTAGTAGCCCATTGTTGCGCAGTGCCTGTATTACTCATATTTATGTATTTATTTGAAAAGTTTCACAAGGAAGAACAACATGAGCTGTAATAGCTCATTTCCAGATGTGTCGGGGGGTAAAAGGAGGGTACAGGCAAATATTACATTACATCGTGAATACAGAAATATACAGAGTAGTCCATCAGCATGGAGAGAGGAGTAATGCAGTAGATACATATTAAATTTAGAACATTACAGCAGTGAAGCAAGAGACAATCATATACACACTCACATACATTTCAGATAGGCATTGCAGTACAGGCGTAAGCTTTACTATATACATTTGATTACAGAGAGACTGAAGGGCCACTACATGTAAAGTGCTAGTTTATACATTCCAATGAGTGGAACTGAGACTGTAAAGTGTAAAGTGCTTTGGCCAACCATGGTAGGGTGAAATGTGTAGATGCAGGGAAATGGAAGCTAAATAATCCCCCACCCTTTCGAGATACTGAGAACCCTGCAAGGGGACTGTGAATAGGCATGAAGGAAGGAAGGGGAAAGATCAAAATTGGAACGACTCAAAATTGGCTGGCCTTCTTGAAGGGGGAAGAGTAGGATTTGAGGAAGAGAAGAGGAATTAGGTGCATCTAGTTTAGTCTGTCATCATTGTTATCCACTGAGTTAAATTATGCCTTGTACTAATCCCCCTTTTTTTACCTATTGTCTAGTCAGTAATCTCCTTTGTTTTAATTGTCTACTGATGTACGTATGTCTATATGATCAAAGCTGTACTTTTATCTGTTTTCCACCAAATTTATTGTTCCTCGCTTAAATGAGTTAATGTACTTGTAACTAACTCTGGGTTGCCCCTGAAAAAGGGTTCTTTTGGATCCAGTGGACCTACCCGGTTAACAAAATTGAAATAATTAAAATAAATAAATAAAGGTTAAGCTGCCCACACTTAATAAACTATTGGCAGGAGGTAGAGTCTTCCCTTTCTGAAATGCTGGCCAAGCAGATTAGCATTACACCTCGGATGGTGTTATTATGAGATATGCTGGAGTCAGTCAGAGGACATACCAGCTAAGCAGCAGAAACCGGTCTTCTTAGCAATTACAACTACCAAATTAAGCATTCTTACTTATTGGAAACAACCCCAGTCTCTCACTGTTAATTACTGGAGATGAATAACTTCGAAGACTACATTTTTGGAAAAGTTTACACTACCAGGGATAGGATGCATAGAAACATAGAAACATGGACTTTGTCGGCAGATAAGGACCGCTTGGCCCACCTAGTCTGCCCATTTCCCTACCTAGAGGATAAGCTGCAGATCCTATTTAATCAACAGCCTATTTCTTCCTACCCCCCACAAAAATTGCCTTATGTCTGTCCCATGCATTCTTGAATTCTCCCACAGTTTTAGACCCCCACAACCTCCTCAGGAAGGCTGTTCCATGTGTCCACCACCCTCTCTGTGAAAAAAATACTTTCTCACATTGCCCCTGAGCTGTCCCCCCTCTATCATCAAATTGTGTCCCCTTGTTCTTGCACATCTCTTTTTCTGAAAGATGCTACCATCTTGGACTTTGTTGATTCCACTGAGGTACTTAAACATTTCTATCGTGTCCCCCCTCTCCCTCCTTTCCTCAAGGGTATACATATTAAGCTCCTTTAGTCTCTCCTCATATGGCTTCTCTTGCAGACCCTGAAACATTTTAGTTGTCCTCCTCTGAACTGCCTCTATCCTGTCTATGTCCTTGCAGAGATGGGGTCTCCAGAACTGGATGCAGTACTCCAGATGGGGTCTCACCAACTGTCTGTACAGGGGGATAACAACTTCCTGTTTTCTGCTGATGATACCTCTCCCTATACATCCCAGTATAACCCCAGCCCTCCCTACCGCCTTCTCACATTGCTTGCCAACCTTAAGGTCATCTGATATGATTACCCCTAGGTCTCTTTCCATTTTTGTTGTTGTTACTACCTCCCCCCCATTGTGTAATCTTCCCCTGGGTTTTTGTTTCCCAGGTGCATTACTTTGCACTTCTTTGCATTGAATCCAAGCTGCCATACTTCTGACCATTCCTCCAACCTTGCCAAGTCCCTTCTCATCCTTTCCATGCCTCCTTGTGTATCAACCCTGTTGCAGATCTTTGTGTCATCTTCAAAGAGGCATACTTTTCCTTCCAGTCCCTCCGCAATGTCACTTATAAAGACATTAAAAAGGACTGGACCCAGTACTGAACCCTGTGGTACCCCACTAGTAACCCCTCTTTCTTCAGAGTGGACTCCATTTACAATTACCTTCTGTGTTGTTTGTTCAGCCAATGTTTTACCCAGGCTACTACCTTGGGACCCACTCCCAGGCTGGTTAATTTGACTATTAATCTTTTGTGTGGGACTGTGTCAAATGCCTTGCTAAAGTCTAGGTAGGCCATGTCCACAGCCCCTCCCTGGTCTACTACTTTGGTCACCCAGTCAAAGAAATCAATTAGATTCATCTGACATGACTTTCCCGCTGTGAGCCCATGTTGCCTTGGGTCCTGTGCCCCACTGGTTTCTAGGTGCTCAACAATTCTTTCCTTCAGAAGTGATTCCAACACTTTCCCTACCACAGAGGTCAAACTGACAGGTCTGTAGTTTCCTGCCTCTGTCTTGGTCCCACTTTTGTGAAGGGGAATCACATCCGCCTTCTTCCAGTTCTCAGGTATCACACCATCCTCCCATGATTTGTTAAAAAGCGTAGTCAGTGGTGTTTACTAGTTCTCTGCTTAATTCTTTTAGAATTCTGGGGTGAATTCCATCTGGCCCCATTGCTTTGTCCACCTTCTGTTTTAGGAGTTCTTTCAGAACCCTTTCTTCTGTGAAAGGACTGGGATCAACCCCTCTCCAGAGTGCTTCTGTTAATTGGATTAGGCACCTCCCCCACTTTCTCTTTTGTGAATACTGAACAGAAGTATTCATTCAGTATCCCTGCTTTATCACTGACCCTCTCTGCCCACCCAATGTCCCTGATATACCTATAAAAGGTTTTATCCCCCTTCTTAACTGAGTTACCTATCTTTTCCTCAGTTTGTGCCTTTGCTATTCTGACTACCCTCCCTGCTTCCTTCTGCCTTAACTGGTACAGTTCTCTGTCCTGATCCTTCTGTGTTTCCTTATACTTCCTAAATGCTATCTTTTTCTCCCTAAGCTTCACGCCACCTCTTTTTGAGAACCATAGTGGCTTTTTCTTTCATTTTGATTTGTTTATTTGCTTCACACAAAGGCTTGTTGCCTCTGTGATGGCAGTTTTGATATTTGCCCATTGTTGCTCCACCCCTCATTCTAGCCTGTTAGTGCTTTTCTAAGGCACTCTCCCATCTTGCCAAAGTCAGCCCTCCTGAAGTCCAGAACCCTCACTTTTTGTGTGAGCTTGACTCTGTATGAGAGTTTATCGTGAACCACACTGTTTGGTGGTCACTTGTTCCCCAAATGGCTACCCACTTCTAGATCTGAGATCTCTCACTGTCCCCATTTGAGAGTCGAGGTCTAAGATTGCTCCCTCACGAGTGGGTTCCAAAACTAGCTGTTTGAGGCATGCCACCTGAAGGGCATCAAGAATGGCCCTGCTTTTGGATGTAGCTGCCGCAAAGGTGCTCCAGTTAACATCTGGCATGTTAAGGTCCCCCATCAACAGTATCTCCCCTTTCTCTGCCATCCTAAGTATGCCTTCTATCATATCCTTGTCCATTCCCTCCCCCTGACATGGGGGTCTATACTCAACCCCTGTGCGGATTGTGGTGCCATTTCCAGTCTCTAAGGTGACCCACAGTGCCTCCTCTCCTCCCTGTTTACTCTTTTGTTCAGTTGCTTTTATCCCTTCCCTTACATAGAGAGCTCCCCCCTTCTGCCCTCCCTGTCTCTCCTGTAGGTTGTGTACCCTGGTATGTTAACATCCCAGTCATGGTTCTCTGTGTACCATGTTTCTGTGACTGCTACAATATCCAGGCATCCCTCTTCCATCAAGGCCACCAGTTCAGGGAGCTTGTTGCCCAGACTACGGGCGTTGGTACTCATTACCCTCCATTTCTTGATGGCCTTACCCCTTTTTGCCCCATCCCTGTCCTTATTGCATTTGTCACTTTCTCCATTTACCCCTGCACTTCTCCCTATTGACATCTCTATGTTGGTGTCTACCTCACTTAGTACCCTGATATTTTGGGGGGGGGGGGGCTAGGATTTCCCTGCTCCTTTCCAGTGCCTCCCTAAATGCACATTTAAGAAACAGTATTGGGCCCCCTTTAATCCTGCTAGTAACTAAGGTCTGGCCACCGTAGCTCAGTGCACATCCCCCTCAAATCCCGGTGTATTTTCTATATACTACATGCTATTGTTCCCTGTATTCCCGTTACAGCTGATACCTCCATTTGTCCTGTGCTGCGTTTTTTTTTAAACATTTTGACTGCGCCTGCCACTGTATTTTATTTTGCACCCCTGCTTATTATGATGTCACTTCTTAAGTGTAACCCAGGGCCAGTATGCTGTTTGTATCTGACAGCAATACCAGGTGGGCTGGGTTCGGGGAGGAATAGGTCACTCGGCACAAAGGCTAGGCTTGGCTACTCTGCACAGGGGCACCCAAGTAATTCCGAACACAGGAAGCAATAACTGTAATGTCCAATAGCAGCAGTGGGATTCTAAAGTGTGGCTTTTTATTCACATCCAAACAGAATAAACAAAGCATAGATGGACCCCAACGGGGCTACACTCCTGGTAATGCAGATTAAAAGAAACAAGAACACTTCCTCAAAACTTTAGCCCTCAGGCTCTGAACCCACTGGGCACACAGCCCAGACTTGCACACTGCTTTGGGTTACACAGCCTGAACTTGTACACTGTTCTGGGTTTTCCCTGGCTCGGCTCCCTTACTGGCCACTCGGACACCTTCCATACTTCATGGAAACATTTTCTGGTGGCTTCCTAAACCACCTAAGAGCACCTCGGCTCCATAGGGAATTCTTCCTCTTAATCCCACATCTGGGTGCTTTCCTCAGGCACTGGCCAAGTACCTGAGAGAAAGTAAAAGGTGTCTCAGAGCAAATCTGTAGAGGTGAATTTGGTTACTACTGATGGGGGGTCTCCCACCTCTCGCTCCCACAATTCATACCTAGCCATTTCTCTGGACAGTAAACACCTCATCCTGTAAAGCTTTGCAATGTAGATTCTTGCTAAATGTATTTCACATTCCATTTACTTGTCTTGCTTCCCATTTATGCTGGACTTGAACATACTTTTAAGTGGCATTGTCCATTACTCTAGACCCCCCACTAAGTTAAGCAGTCCAGTCCCCAATTCTCCTTCACTCTTTTGTGCTGGACTTGAACATACTTGAATTAAGTGGTAATGTCCATTACTCTAGACCTCCACAGATTAAGCAGTCCAATCCCCACTTTCCAACTGTACTTGGCTGTCTTTTCCTGACCCCACAGTAACAGTCCCTTTAGTTTCCTTCTGTTCAGGTGAAAAACATTTGGCTATTGTTCAGAGCGAACTCACCCTTTAGTTGCAGGGCCCCACAGGTGTTTCCTCCTCAAGGAATTTCTCTCTCAGAGCTTCTGGTGCCTCAGCACAACTTGAACAGGCAGCTTCTTTCCCTTAGCCGGACCCGGTGGGGTTGCCCCTGGAAAACAGGCAAAAATCTTCCCCCCATCCCCTCAGGGATGGGGTTCTTGAACCATTGAAAGCGGTCTCCACCACTTCAATTACCAGTTCCTGTGTTCCTCTTCAGGTGGAAACACACCTTCCCAAAGTAGCTCTAAAACAGAGCTTAAGCTCTGAGAGCCTGCACACACTCAGCTGTACTACTGTCTCTCACTCAGACTGCACACAGACTGAATTCAAAATCCCCAACGTTCTACACTAACCTCAACTGCAACATTCCAGTGTGGCTTATGCAGCTGTGAAAGTTCTATAATGATGTCATCCCTCAGTCTCAGCTGAGACTGAGAACAGAGTGAGACAGTGTGAAATCCATTTAACTGGAGTTTCTGAAAGCTGCCTTCCCTACCTACCACTAGGTCTTACTGGGATTCTAGTAACCCCGGGTAACAGGAGGGTTACACTCACCCTGGGCCAGGAAAATGACTGTCTGCAGTCATTAATCACCCAGCTTAGGCCATCTTGCCCCATGTGTTGACTATGGGGAGGTAGCTGCTACCTTCTCCCCTACCATGTGCCAGCACAGGCAGACAACACTAAGGGCCTATAGGCCTTTGGCTGATGCATCAGCCTCTACTCCACCTGCTGACTATGGGTGCCTAGTGGCTCCGGTAGAACTGCCCAGAGCATAGTCCTAATAGATCAGCACTGCGGCCCCTATGGCCATTCAGGACCACAGCCTGTCTATCCCCCCAGCCCTCTGGGGAAAACCTGTCTTCCTCTAACTCAAATCCCAAAACAAAACAAACAGGGAACCTCCCTGACCCTGGACACCATGCAACCACACACCAGGAGCTAATACCATACCATTGCATTACTCCCACATCCCCACAACCATACCTGTGGAAGAAAAAAGTTACACACAACAACAACAACAACAGTACTTTAAATACTACACTCTAAAGAACTAGTAAGGAACTCCGATGAGTCCATCCTCCTCTTCTTGTCTTCTCTTCTATCTTCTTCACGAACACCTGCAAGAAAAAAGAAAGACAACACACACTCCTAATCTGCATACACAGTCTATCTAAACCCCTACCATCAAAACACTGGAGAATCCCCAAAAGATTTTTTTTTTTAGAAAAGGTAGAAAAACAGTATAAACATTAGAAAACAGTAGAAAACAATGACATTATTTACAATACACATATTTGGGGGATGGAGTGCCCTAAAAGTCACATCTAGTGACCACAGTGCCCGAAGGCTAGTCCATTAAAGAGTCTCTCCTGGGCCGGAGCCTGGTGAAGCACAGTTCTAGCAGGCTAAAGTCCCAAAGGGGAGAGTCTTTGAGGACAGTTCACACATCTGGAGTCTGCTAGTGTAGGGTGTGTACTGCAATGTCATAAGAATAGAAAAGTCTGGACTTACCAGTCCCTTGTAGAACAAAAATAGCACCGACCTGGTCCTCAGCTGAAGACTCTTCCCTGGCAGCATTCTTCTGATACAGCCGGGTGGACATCTTCCGAGAACGACAGGAGGGCACTTCTGGAAACTGCTGGGCTGATGTCATATTCTGGAGATGGAACCTTGGAACAGGAACAAAAAGGAAAACAGCTGGTCTGACATCATCTGGTGGGCCAGTTGATGGATTCTGGAAGGTCAGTACATTGTAGAACTGATGAATGTGGGGCACCTGAGTCCTGGATGTCCATACTGGCGGAACAACAAAGGCACTGCAATGGCTGGAGTGGCAGCACTGGCTACCACTACTCTGCTTTCCATTTGGTAGGCATTGGCACATTTGCAGGGAGGTCTTTGCATTGTGGCCAATAGCACAACGGGTCAGGCGCTTGAATTATTACCCCATCTGGGCGCACATAATTCACACTATGAAAGGTTTCACGTCCCTCTCCATTCACTATTTGAACAGTGTTCATTAACAGTGTCCTGCCTCTTTTCCACTGGCTGCATTTGTTGTGAAACATTCTGTTCCTGACATGCTTGTTTGCACCAGGATGCACACATTTCATTGCTTCTGCCCAAATCCAGGATTTCCTGTTGTTCTCAATCTCCTCCCAGACTCTCCGAGGAAAGGTAGGAAATGACATGCCATAGATTTCGTTCGCCTTCCTACGAACCAGTCTCTCCTCTTTACTAGCTTTGGTCAACCTGAGACCTCTGGTCTGGCTTGGGGTGGCCAGTCCTGGTTCTGCCAGCTACGCATTCTCAAAGACACAAAAAATGGATCCCTGACTTCTTCTTGCACAGCCAGGGCAGTGGAATCATCACTCTCTTCCATGCATTTCTCTGAGGAAAGAGCTTGAGGCTGTGTACCAGTTCCTTTTTCACAAGGCCACATAGGTTCCCCCTCTTCTTCTTCCTCACTGAGAATCTGTGCCCAGGAGTGAGCAGTCGTCCTCACTCCTGAGACTATCCACTCTTCGCTGGGTGCGGAGGTCGAAACCTTCCATATAAAGGCCTCCCTCATCTCGTCTTCTCCTATGAGACTTGGGCTAGGCCCCCCTCTCCAAGGGTCTACTGATGCTCTTCCTGAATTGTCTCTCTGCAATCCAGAATCTGAAACATCAGCACATTCTGTCTGTAAATCTGCACCTTCTAGCTTTGTGCCACACTCCCCCGAGGGGCCTTCTCCAACAGGCTCCGCCTGGTGCTGTGTGCTGCCAACTGCAGATTCTTGAACTTTTCTCCATGTGGGAGCCAAATGAATCTTGGGCGCTTTAAATAAACCATATTCCTCTAGGCACCCAGAACAGTGAGGTACCATGAAGACGTCCCTTCCAGCATTTAAGCACATTAAACATACTTGCACTGGATATCCAGGAATCACCACATAAGGAGGCAGTCATCCTCCATAGTAACATCTCTCAATGTCCCTTAACTTGTTTACTTCTACTGCTACCACAGCCCAGGCATGATCCGGGTAGGGAGCTGCTCCTGAGGCCATGACTGCAGAGAAAAACAAACGCTCACTGTTATTGAAAGTCCCACATCACTGAACACTTTATTTCACTTTCAAAATGGCTCCTCTGCTGCTGTGTTTACATTACTACCCCACCCTGTAATGGCAGCAGCAGCACTCCTATGCATCAACATTCTGAAATTGGGTCAAGCCACTGCGCATCCGATTTACACACTCTACTGAAAACTTTGCTCAAACTGCACAAACTTGCACTGCTCTTTTTCCTAGCACATTTATATGATTTACCACGGACTTTTCACTTGTTGAAGACATTGCTGTAGCTCACAGTCCCTTAAAGCCTCAGTATTTCAAGCACAGGATTGCCTGTAACTCTTGCTGCATATCTTGATACAACTCACAGTCTCTCTCATGGCTTTGAAACTTACACTGACGCTGAACCCATAACTATGCTCACAGTCGATGGCTTAAAAGGCTTGCTTTTGCTGGTAAACTTAACACAGTCTTTGATTGCAAAGTGACTACACTGCTGCACACAGATTCAGCTGGCTTTTGGCAAAAATCACTTGTCTGAGCAATTATTTCTGTTGGTACTCACTGTTATCAATAGCTGTTTGCTGCGATGGAAAACGGCCTGCAGCCAGTCTTGGAGGCCTCTGAACAGAAGCGGGTTGGCAGTCCTGCCAATTGTCCCTCCGAACACCACACTCACAGTCCAGTCCATCAAGATGCGGGTTGAGCCCGAATTTAAACAGAAAAATCAGTTTTTTACTCTTTTAACATCGCTTTCAGTCACCTCGACGCTCCTCCTGTAAGCCAGTCGCACACTCACTCACACTCCTCTCAAAAGTGCTGGGCAGTCGCTATGGGAAAGCTGGCAGGGGGCGGGACTGATTGCAGTCTCACCAATCACACGACGCCATGTAAATGAGCCTCTTTTCTCTCAAGTGCTCTTCTCCTCACGGCGATCGTCGAGCAGGCAAATTTAAACTGCAAAACCACACTTTTTTTTTCTCAACTGACTCCATGGCGGGAGCCCATTTCAACCATTTTTCATGGCCATTAACACAACAAGTCTCTCAATTCACTCAGAAAGCATTTCCAAAGTCCAGAGCACAATTTTCCTTTTGCTACCCCTAGTTTTTCACACTTTTCTTTGTCACAACAGTTTTAAAAAGCTGGCAAATGCTGTAAATGTTGATGCAGGACAAGGGCATACTCTCTCAGGCTTTTCTGCTCCTTGGTAAACAGTTGGCATTTTAACAGCAGCACATAGACAACAGCACACAGCGGCACATTAGTTAACCTTGCTTCAGATTTTTAGGTTACCCACTGCCAGATAACCAAAACACTAGCCCTATGCCCGAGCACCTTTCTTGCATTCCTCCCTAAGTTCCAAACCCAAATCCTCAGCGGTGCCTCCATTTCTGTAACCCAGGGCCGGTATGCGGTTTTGCATCTGACAGCAATACCAGATGGGCTGGGTTCAGGGAGGAATAGGTGACTCGGCACAAAGGCTAGGTTTGGCTATTCTGCACAGGGACACCCAAGTAATTCCGAACACAGGAAGCAATAACTGTAATGTCCAATAGCAGCAGTGGGATTCTAAAGTGTGGCTTTTTATTCACATCCAAACAGAATAAACAAAGCATAGATGGACCCCCACGGGGCTACACTCCTGGTAATGCAGATTAAAAGAAACAAGAACACTTCCTCAAAACTTTAGCCCTCAGACTCTGAACCCACTCTGAACCCACTGGGCACACACCCCGGACTTGCACGCTGTTTTGGGTTACACAGCCCGAACTTGTACACTGTTCTGGGTTTTTCCTGGCTCGGCTCCCTTGCCGGCCACTTGGACACCTTCCGTATTTCATGGAAACATTTTCTGGTGGCTCCCTAAACCACCTAAGAGCACCTCAGCTCCACAGGGAATTCTTCCTCTTAATCCCACGTCTGGGTACTTTCCTCAAGCACTTTCCAAGTACCTGAGAGGAAGTAAAAGGTATCTCAGAGCAAATCTGTAGAGGTGAATTTGGTTACTACTGATGGGGGGTCTCCCACCTCTCGCTCCCACAATTTATACCTAGCCATTTCTCTGGACAGTAGACACCTCATCCTGTAAAGCTTTGCAATGTAGATTCTTGCTAAATGTATTTCACATTCCATCTGCTTGTCTTGCTTCCCATTTATGCTGGACTTGAACATACTTTTAAGTGGCATTGTCCATTACTCTAGACCCCCCACTGAGTTAAGCAGTCCACTCCACAATTTCCTTCACTCTTTGTGCTGGACTTGAACATACTTGAATTAAGTGGCAATATGCATTACTCTAGACCTCCCACAGATTAAGCAGTCCAATCCCCACTTTCCATCTGTACTTGGCTGTCTTTTCCTGACCCCACAGTAACAGTCCCTTTAGTTTCCTTCTGTTCAGGTGAAAAACACTTGGCCCTTTTTCAGAGCAAGCTCACCCTTTGGTTGCAGGGCCCCACAGGCGTTTCCTCCTCAAGGAATTTCTCTCTCAGAGCTTCTGGTGCCTCAGTACAACTTGAACAGGCAGCTTCTTTCCCTTAGCTGGACCCGGGGGGGGGTGCCCCTGGAAAACAGGCAAAAACCTTCCCCCCATCCCCTCAGGGATGGGGCTCTTGAACCATTGAAAGCGGTCTCCATCACTTCAATTACCAGTTCCTGTGATCCTCTTCGGGTGGAAACACACACCTTCCCAAAGTAGCTATAAAACAGAACTTAAAGCTCTGAGAGCCTGCACACACTCAGCTGTACTACTGTCTCTCACTCAGACTGCACACAGACTGAATTCAAAATCCCCAATGTTCTATACTAACCTCCAACTGCAACATTCCAGTGTGGCTTATGCAGCTGCGAAAGTTCTATAATTATGTCATCCCTCAGTCTCAGCTGAGACTGAGAACAGAGTGAGATAGTGTGAAATTCATTTAACTGGAGTTTCACAAGCTGCCTTCCCTGCCTACCACTAGGGCTTACTGGGATTCTTGTAACCCCGGGTAACAGGGGGGTTACATAAGCATAGTCAGTACTGACTGATGTTGCCCTCAAATCTGTGTATACTGGTACTGTATATTTCTGTCATTTTTTAAAATTATTTTAAACCTAATCCATGACAGATACTGTAACTGTTACTGTATTCCATCACTTGCTGTTTAATTAGTCCGTAACTCTCGCAGGTCATGCCTGAAATAGGCAAATATATGCCTAGTGTATCTTATCAGGTATCAAAAGCCAAATAAAGAAATAATTAAATATTGTGACAGCCAACCACAATGAAGTGATGAGGACTAGATGTCTACACTGTGGAGTTGGCTTGGACCTCGCTGTTAGCTGATATTGCCCCTCCTCCACTGTTCTTCTCCAGCCTCTCTGGGGATTGGAGATGAGCACTTATCTAGTGGTACTCCACTATGGGTCAAACAGGGCAGATTTATAAATGCTATATGAACTGTCTGTGATTGCACTGTTTAATCTGTGTTGTCTCACACATCGTATTGTTGAACTTCACAAATACTACTCCCATGTGTCAAGTCCAGTCATCTGTATCAACTGTACTGATTGTCTAGGATGAATCTATGCAAAATCTAATAAATTATATTTGGAAAAACAAAAGACAGCCATTAGCGCTACGCTATTTAACCCCCTCCATAGACTTGGACTTAGTGCTACAGTACTGCACCACCCCTCTCAACCTTAACCCCCAAATTGCCTTACTCAGATCATTCCCTGGTAGTCTGTAGGCTCCCCCCCGATAGCCAGTCCGAGTACATGTATTCACAGCATTGAGAATGTAGCAGTCACCACCACCACTTGCCAGTATGAGTACATATTATCACACTGTAACCCCCCCCCCAATAACTATAGGGGCTACTAAGGGGTCCTTACTTACTGCCCAAGAAGAGTAAAGGTTAGAGACTTTCAGTCTTAGAAAGAAGTTGTTTATGGCTTACTGTCTACAAACGTTTCCTGTGTTTGTTCAGCTCCTGCAAGGCTCCATGCTGTCTGGTTGCCGGCCTTCTCAAATATACATATATATAGATAGATAGAGAGAGAGAGAGAGAGAGAGAGAGAGAGAGAGAGAGAGAGAGATAGATAGATAGATAGATAGATAGATAGATAGATAGATAGATAGATAGATAGATAGATAGATAGCAAGACAGGAGCAAATCAGTGTTCAGAGTCATATGCGCAAGGGACTTCTGTTGAAGCTCTGGTTGTTGCCAGACAAAAGGGGCTTGCCAGATTCGGGGGTGGTGGCAGGTTCCCAACTCTGGAGTGGCACTTGCCTCCCTTGGCTTAGTCTCCAGAGGCGGGATACCAGCTGGGATCCAAACAGCGAGATGGTCAGGGCCTCTTGGCAGCTCCCCCTCAAGAGGTGGGACTGATGGTGATCGCTGGTAAATCTTGACGGTCCAGAATAATAGACTAACGATTTCTCCCGTGAACCAGTCACTGAGAAAGAGAACAAGTAGGGACCATTTACATACCTAAGGAAGGGGCTATTGCTGACACATCGAGACCCAAAGGTCAGGTAAGATGCATTGAGCTCTCTATCTGCCTCTTGTGTAGTATCCTGAATAGGTACTATTTATGTGCATCTGTCACTGTAAAAGAACAGGATAGGCTGGCTGCACTGTCCAGCTGGGTGAAAGATCCTGGGAGCAGCTTTGTGGGGTCCAGTTCCCACTCTAGTGTGTTCAGCAAGTGCCGCTACACAGAGAAAGGAGAGGAGGTATTAAGACCACTAGGATATCAAACTATGGTTAGGGACAGCCAGTCTGGTGGTTCAGCTAATTGTAGCTCAGGAGGGTAAATCATTTAGATTAAGTGTCTCTTGGCACATAGTCCTGCTAAATGTGTAGTATCTATGTGTACATAGTGCTAACAAATTATCTGGTGCCTGATTAGGATGGTTATGCAGACTAAAATGTCATCTGTTTAAATCTGCTGCTGAACTAGTGTCTGTGAGCATGTCTGTAAATAAATCATTTTTGTTCAGCGACTTATGTTTCAAATGTAGTACCCTGAGTCCTGAAGTTACTGTTTGGGAGAAGGGACCAGAGAGGGATCAAGAATTATCTGAATTGTTGCTAACTGACTTTCAACCTTTTTTTCCATGCCACTGCTCAATATTTCCCCCAGGGACCCATCTGCACCAAGTAAATACCATCCAGATTTTACTGCTTCTGTGCTCAGTGGGTTCAGTGTTCAAGATTGCTGAGGCACTCTCTATAGTATTACCCAGGCTGAGGCACTGCGCTAATTGTAAATATGATTTCCCCGTACCCTGAGAACTATTAAAGAACCCAGACTGGCCTCCTCAGTGTAAAGGGGCACATTGTCCCCCGATGGCCCCAGTACAGCTGTTGACAGATCCCCCCCCCAATACTGCCACCATTAGGCATGTGGGCTCCAGTGCCTGCAACTCCCCTCCTCCATCCCCCTTCCGCCGGGTCGCAGCTGCCAAGTCATCACATTTGGAGGCAAAGCTGGGATTTTTGGGTCATGCACATCGGCATGCCTAGTTGCTAGGCACCATGGGAATTCCTGTTTGGGCAGGGAGAAAATTGTTGAAATTTGTTGTTGCAGTAGGAAGTGGGGCTGGTGCTGCTGACCTTGTGCTGCCTGCTCCCCTGCCTCCCCATAGTTGTAATTATTGGCAGTTGTTCCAGCATCCCAAAAAGGAGAGAACCCAGTATTTTGGCATCCAAGAGAGGGGGGAGCACCCAGTTTTCAGTGTCCCAGAAGGGAAACTACAGTTGTTTGGCATTCCAGGAATGGAAGTCACCTAATAATCCAGGGGGCAGCACTTTGAGGACCTGTCCATCAAGAACTGGTATTGTATTCTTCTAACTTTATTTCCCTTTTCAGATTGAGCCTTTGGCAAGGGCCAGATTGCTTAGTTTTGTGGACTTGTTCCTGACTGGCCATCGAGAGTGAGGCTCCAGGATTTTGGAACTGGCATCCTGCCTGAGGTGACTTTACCTGTGTGCTTGCAGACTTATTGCCCATATAATGGGGCATCTGACCTCTACTGACAGAAGGAGATACCTCGCTTTATGTAAAGGGATTGCATGTCTCGTAATTGTGGCTTAGTGCTTTCTTCAGGGAAGTGAAGGGTAAGTAATTGCCTAATACCCTCAACCATTGTAAGCAATGCTATTGTAAAATGTGTTATTGATACATGTAAGGGACTGAGACATCAAGCTCTAAGGGAGTGGTCAGATGCAGCGAGCCCCATTCTGTATCACGTTGGTAGGTGCCCCTGCCTGGGCACTATAGTGTGCTGTTCAGGAAAAAATCCTTTATGCATCACTGCCTAGGCACCAGGTTACTGTTAAGGAAATAATCAGTTTGTACCACCTCCAAGGGGCCATGCTTCACAGGGTCATCAAGCATTTGGGCAGCGGGGAGTGCAACCCCCTATAAAATATAAGGGTTACTAAGTGGTCCTTAATTACTGCCCCAGTAGGGTAAAGGGTTAAAGTATTTCAGTCTGAGAAAAGAAGGGAAAAATGTTTCTAAATGTTTGTTTACTATCACAAAAGCTTCCGTGTTCTGGGAACCTGCACATTTCAGGTACATCCTGTGCTTGTTCAGCTCCTCAAGGCTCCATGCTGACTGGTTGCCTGCCCTCAGGGGTATAAATATGGGCATCCAGGCTGGAGGATGGCAGTGTTGAGACAGTCAGATTGCAGTAAGGGACTGCTGTCGAAGCTCCATGTGTGCCAGGATGGAGGAGTCTTGTCAGACTGGTGGCAGCATGGTCTCAAGTCTGGGGTGGCTCTTGTCCTCAAGGCCGAGTGTTCAGAGGTGGGATTCAGGCTGGGGTCTAAAAGTCAGGATGGTGAGGGCCTGTTGGCAGCTCTCCCTCAAGAAGTAGGACTGGTGGCCATCACTGATAAATTCTAATGGTCCGGAAGAATAGACTGAAGAGTTCTCCCATGTAACAGAAACTGAGAAATGGGATAAGTGTTAACTATTTACCTACTTAAAGGGCTATTGCTGACACACTGAGACACAAAGGTTGTGTAAGATGTAGTGAACTCTTTGTCTGCCTCATGTGTAGTTACTTTGAATGGGTACCATTTATTCTCGTCTGCAGCCATAAAAGAACAGTGCGGGCTGGCTGCACCATTCACCTGGGTGGAAAGATCCCAGGTTGAGTTTCCAGTTTCCAGTGCCCACCCTAGTGTGTTCAGCAAGTGCCATCCCACAGAGAAAGGAGGGAGGTATCGGGATGACTTGGGAACTGCACATGGCTAGGCAGAGCCAATCTGGTGGTTCAGCTTATTGTAAATTGTGAGGGTAAATCCTTTAGTCTGAGTGTCTCTGGGCATGTAATACCATTAACTCTATAGTGCCTCTGGGCACATAGTGCTAACAAATAACCTGGAACCTGACTGGGAGAGTTACTGTTTTTATTCATTGATAATCTTGGATTACAAATACCTTTGAACCAGAAGTTCTTTTACAAAGGTTCTGTGTCATACAATTAACAGTAGGTAGAACAAAGTAAACAGTGAACATCAAGAGCAGAAACAAACACGAGTACAAATGTATCATGAGCAGCATATCAAGGAGCTTACAAGGCTAGCTAGGATATAGCTCATAAACATTGTAGTATGTCGTAAATATGAAGACAGGGTAAGGTATCAAGGTAATACGCAAAGATATGACGGAGGCGGGGGAGGACGCATGGCCAAGGTTATGGTCTGGGTGAAAAGAGGGATGGGCGCAAGGTGGTTGAAGATGGCCTTGTCAAGTGAGAGCATAGGAGAAATAGCGGGGGGTTAAGGAGCATGGTGGGCATGAATGGGGATGGTGCAAAGCAGCCAACATTGACATTGTCAGTTGAGAGAGAAGGGAGCAATAGATTAGGGAGTTGGAGCAGGGATAGGGAGGGAATGAGAGTGGTCAAATGAGACTTGAGATAAATGGAGAGGAGGTAGCAGTAGTTAGGAGGAGGGTGAATGTGGGCTAGCAGGAGGAGCTGGGAGGGAATGTGTTAGGGAAGAGGGGAAGAATGAGGTGGGAAGTAAAAGGAGGGAGGGGCATTGGAAGGAGGAGTGCTTGAGGGCATAAGGGAGGCCCACTAATGGAGAGGGCCCACTAATTTTAGGTAGAAATGACCTGAAAAGGATCAAGAATTATCAGAATTCTTGCTGATTAACTGACTTTCAACTTCTTTCCCTATCCAACTGCTTGATAGTTTCTCCAGGGATCCATCTCTGCCAAGCACGTACCATCCAGAGTTACTGTTCCCTTATCCAGTGGGTCTAGTGCTCTAGATTCCTGAGGTCTGGATAAGTGCACAGCCTGCTGAAATGCATGCTTTTTTCTGTGCAAAAGGGGTGTCATTTAAGCAGGCTACACTGTATTCCCCAGGTGTAGGTACTGAGCTAACTGTAAATATATTTTCTCTGTACTGAGAAAACTGTTAAAGAACCCAGGCTGGCCTCCTTGGTGTAAAGAGCGGCCCCAGTATGGTTGCCAATAAACCCCCCACCCACAACACCCACCGGGTGTGTAGACACCAGTGCCCATGATCGTCCCAAGGGCCATGGTTGCATGGCCTTCACAACAGTATTGGTAGTGTAGTGGTTCCCTACCTACCAATCACTGGTTTGAGTACATCTAATCAGTTTTAATAGTGCAGTGGTCACCCCACCACCTGATCATCAGTCCAAATTTGAAACACACCTATTCCTGGTAGTCTAGTATTCCCCAACCCCCTGTTCCTTGCTGTTCCAATATTGTATAATACTCATCCCTGTTAACTAATGCCCCTGCCTAATTGTGAACACACATTTAACACCACTCCACACCTAGCCCACCCACTTAGCACCCACCACCCCTGTAAACCGACTCACTCATCCATAAAGCATGCAGCTGCCAGGACACATATGGCAACCAGCACAGACCCTCTGCACAAACCCTGGCCGGATACTGTCTGACTGACAGGGTGCACGTGCATACCGTAGAACGTTTGGCTACAGCTTGCACCGCCACCTGTGGTCACCCAGGTTGCCGTCCTGCACTGGAGTCTGTCGTAGTCCAGTCCTGAAGGAGGAGTGTGTCCTCCAGAATGTTCAGTCTTCCTCTCCCAGCCAGCCCCTGATGATGCAGGCTGCAATATATCATTGTCTGTATCTATCATATGCACCTTTCTCTCCAGGACACACCTACAAATGAACTGTTTGCAGCTCAGCATGTTCTTTCCTGGAGGAAACAGAATCTAATATAAATATAAAACATGGCTTTGTGCCTATCCATATCTTGTCATATCTAATTAATAAATAGCACACAATTAGCTGACTGCAGCTACAGTGGTTTTCAAGCTAGGGCTATGTTTACCTCAATGAGTGAACTAATATTCTGTCCTAAATTAGGGAGCTACAATTTGAGATCATTCTGTATGAAAGCAGAATCATTCTTAGACTTCGGCATGACTCACAATTGCATATCATGTCAGCGAGTAACACCTGATGTGACCAGTAGTGGAGCCAGGTTTGGGAACATTTGGGAGCCAGGGGGGGGTCTTTCAGTCAATCTTTGGCTCCACAATGGGCACTAAGCATTAAATAAAGATGGTGGCAGGGCAACACTACTTACACTGAGGCAGCCAGGAGGGGCGACCACCCCCCGAGCCCCCCCTCTGGCTCCGCCACTGTGTGAAACTATTCTAAGAGAAGCCCATAACCAGTTGTTCCTGCAGGGTGTGTGTGTGTGTGTGTGCATTCGTGCATGCAAGTGCGTGTGTGTGTGTAACAAACCCAACTTGTAAGATACAGTGTAATCTTGTCAGTTGGGTGCCAAGATAACACATTTATCTGGCACAGTTGATTTATACAATGTAGGTGAGAGTTAACCAGAAGCACAAAGGCAGTTCAAGGAACCCACGATTGGAGTCGCAGGTGGACTAGACTCACAAGGTATGTACTGGAAGCCTGGCTCATGGTCTCTGACACAAAAGCCCAATGTCTTGGATGCAGTAAAAAAAATTACTTTATTAAATGAATACTACAGTAAATAGCAGCACTCACCCCCACAACAACCGATGTTTTGCTCAATTGACCATGGGCGTTTTCAAGGCGTAAAAGTCAGCCATTACCTACAAGCCTTTTATAGTGCTCATTCTTAAAGTGCCAGTGCATACTTAGTAAAAAACATGCAATAGTAATAAACAGTGCATATGGTGCAATGATGGGTAAGGTGCCCCATTAAATAGTAGATAAGGACAGTGACAAAATAGTATAAGAAAGGGAGATGGGAGGGAAAGAAGAGGGAAGGTAGGTTTGGACTAAAGGGTAAAATGCAAATGTGTCTGGTAGGTTACAAAAACAATGGATATGAAAAGTCTATCATACAATTATTATAGCCCAGCTATTCAGACTGCGCCGAGCACCATGGCGCAGCACTGTTGAATATGGCAAGGTCGGCGCACAAATTGCGCATGGTACAGTAGCACTGCACCAGCACAAGCCACAGATAGGGAGCACAGGGATGCACCAGTGCAAGAGCAGTTGTGTTAGGCACATCATCCATGATATTCAGCCAGGGGCATGCAAATGAGGCCATTATATATGCAAGGTGCAAATGGGTCCATTTGCATGTCATTATGGCCCCATTTGCATGCCTTGCGCCTGGTGCCCTGCACAGCATGACATGGGCTGTGGGGATCCCGGAGCATCCCCTGCCCCATAGCCACGATCGTGTGGTATAAGTATACACCGAAATCCTTGGTAGTCTAGTGTCCCTCCCCAGTCCCCCATACCCTGATACAAATTTACATGACCATCCCTGGTGGTCTAGTGGAACCCCCCTCCTTCCTGTTGCCATGATCGCTGGTAACAACCATAGGAAATCCTTGGTAGTCCAGTGGTCCCCTCCCAGCCCCAATCGTGGTACAGCGCCATATGTATAGTCCCTGGTAGTCTAGTGGTCCCCCCACCCCCTGCCCATTGCCACAATCATGGTACAACTCACAGGGTATGTCTCTGGTGATCTAGTGGCACCCCACCCCCTCCACCCACAGAGAACCCCTTGCCCACCCTGCTTCCCCCCTCGGTACCACGATCAGGGCTGGGGGGACCACTGGACTACCAGGGATTTCCTATGGTTTTAACCAGCGATCATGGCAATGGGAAGGATGGGGGGTTCCACTAGACCACCAGAGGGGTATGTGTGCTTGTCGACAGTGTTCTGGGTGGGCGGGTGGCCACCCACGGTTGGCAGCTGCTGTGGTGTGCCTTGTAATACAGTAGCCTGCCTGCGGGTGGCCGGGATTTGTTCTTACTTTTCTGGAGCTCAACTTTGAGCCTCCCTATGTGGCGCAATGCAGGGTTGCACCAGCATATGTGTTGTACATCCCGGGCTGAATATCGGGATGTGCTGCATGTGCATGGGCACACCCTCTGCATTTGTGCCACATACCATTACATTGTGCCCCAGCACATCTGGATTTCACTGCACCCGAACATGCTAATATCCTGCCAGGGTGCAATGCGGGTGTGCAGCTGGCACAACCTTTGAATATCCCAGCCCCTAAGTAAAAACTATAGCACCTCTAAATGTAATGACATATAATCTAAAATGGTGCCCTTTATTCTCAGCAGTCTATAATAGCACATCCCCACACAATTATTATTACTGTTTACTTTTAATAAAAATACAAAGAGAGAAAATTGTGTTTAGTCCAAATGGAATGTTTGCTTTGAGCTTCAATTGCCAGAAACTCTCCCTCTTTATAAGTCTGTTATCCAAGTCTCTGCCTCTAGCTACACCTTTTCAGTGCCATGAAAAGAAAAGTAATGATCCTTCCCCTCTTTGGCTACATGTTTTGCCAGGATATTTGTCCCCTGGGCTAATGCTACGCAAATGTTCAGCCATCTGCTTTTTAATGATCTCTTAGTCTTACTGACATAAATGAAGCTTTCTGTCTATGCCTTTTTCTTAAATTCTTAAATGAAAATAATATAACCAAGTACTGTTAATGTTTGATGTAATTATGTAAAGTACCAACGTATTATCCTTATGAGGCATGTTCAACTCAACCCAGGGTTATAATCAACCCTTAAGAGACTAACCAAATACTGTAAATGTTTGATGTAATTATGTAAGCACCAACGTATAATCCTTAGTTATGAAGCATGTTTGTTCATTCGCAAAGAAATCTGTATGTGTGTTTTGACGTGGAGCCTTTGCAAAGGAGTCTCTAACTCAAAGATTGTAATTCCGAAACTTGAATAAATAAATAAATTGCATGGGGATGTGCCATTATAGACTCAGAATTAAGGGTACCATTTTAGGTTGTATGTCATTACATTTTGAGGTGCCATAATTTATACTTAGGGTCCTTTTAAAACTGTATGACATGTGGATATATATATATATATATACACACACACACACTAGATTCCAGATGGATGCACAAGCTAAGGACATCCCAAATTTGTGTATACTGTACATCTGAAATTACATGCAACCGAAACACAGTATGGAGGCAGGTACAAGGGTTTGAATGTAAGTTACATAATTATTTTTATTAATGATAAAAGTAGTTAAAATCAGTTAAAAGCAATAAAAAGTAGCTTAACAAAACATTTAGTTACTACCTTGCTTAAAACAAGCTGTGCGGTAGCATTGTTTGTTACTTGTGCAGCTGGTGATTCCAGCTGCTTTTCAAATCTGTAAAATCAGGCAAAGCCCGTGTTCTGTCTCTTCTCGATGTAATGCCTGATTTTCACATGATGTCCCAGACTTCAGCTGTACTGGGCAGAATGATGGCCTGGTCTCCTGTATCCTCTTCAGCTTCCTCAGTGGCAGTATTCAGAACTGAAGAGCAGATCTCTCTGTCTATAAGGGCTCCTGAAGCTGGTTCATCAGCACCAGTCTCGGTGTATGCAAGGAACTCTGCTTGAGCCATTCCTCCTAGTAGCTCTACCAGTGAAGGTGGTGGTACGGTGATGTTATTTGCACCTGTATCTAGTTCAGTGCCAGCCTTTTGAAAGCAGTGCTGCACTGTGGTCACACTGACATCAGTTCACGCTGCATGGATAAGTGTATAGCATCAAGGATATTGATCAACTTTGCTAGCTGCTGAAAGTGTTCCTATGGGTCATCAATGGCCCCAACAATTTTACTCACAATCCATTTTCAGTAGTGAAGTTTTGTATTACCCCCAGGTCCATGGGCTGGACAACTGCAGTGCAGTTTGGTGGCAGAAAAAACAGCTTGATATTACAAAAGGTTCTATGTCATGATGGCGATTGCTGAAAGGCGACCATCATTATGGCGAGGGCATATCGCCAAAATTCAGTGTTGGCGATGTACACTCCCAGTGTACAGGAAAACAGCACTGGGGACTTAGATTTTAAATGTTAATGTGGCGGGGGGCTGTGCCCCGCACACACCCCCTGCTAAAATATTCTTAACTCCAGGGTGGTGCATGTCGGGGGGTGCAAATCCTGGACAAAATTAAATTTCGGGCCGGGTGCACAAAAATGTAGCCACGCCCGGACCCGAACCTGGAATCCTTGAAGCTTTAGGCTGCCACCCGCCTACCATGCTATGGGGCCAGCTCGGCAGCCCCATGCCAACCACACCAGGCTAACCCTTCCTCCCTTCCATCACGCTCGCTCCCCCCCAAGTGCGCATACACATAGCAACATCCTGCCGCTACATGCGCGACCAACCCCCATCCTGTCACCTTCCTCACACCCTCACCCTGTCCTACTTGTGCTGCAAGTGGGTCGCCATTTTGGTAGGCACCCACTTGTGGCTAGCCAAACTCATAGGATACCATTACGAAAAGTGACAAGCTTACAGGCAGGGCAATGGTCCACAATCATGCAGATTTTTGGGTGCTTACAGATCATTTTTTTGTCCAGCAGCTCCTGCTGTCAGCTATAAAAAAAATTTCAGCAGTCATCTAGGCACTGCTATTGGCCTGGTACTGCATTGGCAGGGCTTCAACAGCCGCAGCACAAAAACAGTGTGGCTTTTTAGATTCTGAGTCAAGAAAACATCCAGCCCAACCAACCTTGGAAAGAACAAAACTCAATCAGGGAATATCCATTCCAATCAAGGCAACATGTCCAAAAATGGATTGGAAAACAAAGGCCCACTCAACCAACCTTTATAAAACAATGTATTCATTAAGTTTCCAGGTAAAGGAGCAGCCAGTGCATTAGTTAACCAAAGCTAACTCTCACCAATGTTTCGGAGTAAATCTTCTTCATCAGGGTAACAACATAAGTTCATATAAATGAATGTAAATTCAGTTCCTTTCCCCCTGGACAACCAGCTGTCAGCTCAAAATCATTAATGTCCATTGTATGAGAAAGCTGCTTTGCTTTCCTGAGGAGGATTGGGCCAGGTAAAGGGGACCCCATGATCACAGGAGAAGGTAAACCAGCACAAAAGCGTTTCTTCCACTTGGCCATACTTCCTCTTCCATTTAAATTTTTGGTCTCTGTTGCAGCCACAGGTCCAGTCCTCAAGCAGAGTCTCCTTGAAAATCCTGGGAGTTCAGATTTTTCCAGCAGTTTTATTTTCTGTTCCACTGTTAGCACCTTCTGAGTGACCTTCTCCATTTTGGCCAAGGTAAGCTGCTCTATTGTTCTCATTGGGATGCTTCTTTTAGCCAGATGGCATTACATCAATTAACACATATTCTCAGGTGTGACATTCAGCAAGGAAGCAATGAGGGAGTGTGAAAAAGTGCATACAACTGAAAAACCTGCTGCATACAAACAGATTACAGGTACGAGTTTCTTTGACTTTAGATGTATTTTATTTCACCTTTTTTTTGTTTATTATGCTGAGGAAGACATGGATGCATGGTCACTGACTACTGCAGGGAGCACGGCACTGTTGTGTGCACGTGTAACGTCCATGTTACCAGGGTTACTAGAATCCCAGTAAGACCTAGTGGTAGGAAGGGAAGGCAGCTTGTGAAACTCCAGTTAAATGGATTTCACACTGTCTCACTCTGTTCTCAGTCTCAGCTGAGACTGAGGGATGACATCACCATAGAACTTTCCCAGCTGTATAAGCCACACTGGAATGTTGCAGTTGGAGGTTAGCATAGAAAGTTGGGGATTTTGAATTCAGTCTGTGTGCAGTCTTGGTGAGAGACAGTAGTACAGCTGTCTGTGTGCAGGCTCTCAGAGCTTTAAGCTCTGTTTTAGGGCTACTGTTAAGAAGGTGTGTGTTTCCACCATAAGAGGAACACAGAATCTGGTTGTTGAAGTGGTGGAGACCGCTGTTACTGGTCCAAGTGCCCCATCCCTGAGGGGATGGGGGGGAAGGTTTGCCTATTTTCCAGGGTGACCCTCCTGGTTCCGGCTAAGGGAAGAAGCTGCCTATTTCAAATTGTGCTGCGGCACCAGAAGCTCTGAGAGAGAAATTCCTGTGGAGGAATCGCCTGTGGGGCACCAGCAACCAAAGGGTGAGTTTGCTCTGAAAGAGGGCCATGTGTGTTTCACCTTAACAGAAGGAAACTAAAGGGACTGTTACTGTGGGGTCAGGAAAAAGACAGCCAAGTACAGTTGTAATGTGGGGATTGGACTGCTTAATCAGTGAGGGGCCTAGAGCAATGGGCTATGCCAATTAAAAGTATGCTCAAGTCCAGCACAAAGGGAAAGCAAGACAAGTAGAGGAAATGTGACATACATTTAGCCATAATCTACATTGCCAAGCTTTACAGTATGAGGTGTTTACTGTCCAGAGAAATGGCCGGGTATGAATTGTGGGAGTGAGAGGTGGGAGACCCCCCATAAGTAGTAACCAAATTCACCTCTACAGATTTGCTCTCTGGCACCTTTACTTTCTCTCAGGTACTTGGCCAGTGCCTGAGGAAAGTACCCAGATGTGGGATTAAAATGAAAATACCCTGATAGAGCTGAGGAGCTCTTAGGTGGTTTAGGAAGCCACCAGTAAATGTTTCTATGACATATGGAAGGTGTCCGAGTGGCCGGCAAGTGAGTCGAGCCAGGGAAAACCCAGAACAGTGTACAAGTTCAGGCTGTGTACCCAAAGCAGCATGCAAGTCTGGGCTGTGTGCCCGGTGGGTTCAGAGCCTGAGGGCTAAAGTGTAGAAGAAGTGTTCTTGATTCTTTTAATCTGCATTACCAGGAGTGTAGCCCCGTGGGGTTCCATCTATGCTTTGTTTATTCTGTTTGGATGTGAATGAAAACCACACTTTAGAATCCCATATCTGGTATTGGACATTACAGTTATTGCTTCCTGTGTTCGGAGTTACTTGGGTACCCCTGTGCAGAGTAGCCAAACCTAGCTCTTGTGCCGAGTGACCTATTCCTCCCCGAACCCAGCACACCTGGAATTGCTGTCAGATTCAAACAGCATACCGCCTGTCGATGCAAAATGAAGGAGGTGGGGTTACACACACATTAAAATGGCCACTCTTCTGAGATACTAGGGGACTGAGAAGCCGCTGTTATGGCTTTCTTTAACTTTACTTTTAGAAGTGACTGCAATAAAAAAGACTGTGAGACTTATAGGGTGTACGTGTACAGTGTTCAAACACACAGTGGAAATGGCTGCTTCTGAAATTTTCTAGCTAGTGGGGGGAATGTGAAACCATGTTGCCTTTAGGGTAGTCCAGCAGGGAGGAATATGCTTTATTGTACTGCAGTCATCTTTGTGCCTGCCCTAGGTACAGTAATGTTACTGTCAGATAACATCACTGTCTCTATGGGTCAAAAGCCAAACAGGTTCCTAGAATTTTTCTTGCCATTGTATAATCAAAAACTACACATTTCAACGCTGGCTCTGTTGTGCCAATAGATATGGGGCCCCATATCCATATTTCTAGACCCTAGCTGTGTTCAAGTCAGCACAGATTTCTGGGGCTGCCACAACACCACCTTCTACCTTTCTTTTTCCATCCCCTCTCTTACAGCCTGTTCTCCTACAATCATGGATTTCGGGTGCGAACTCAGGTCTACAGGATGTAAATGTGGCTCTGTACCTACTGGCTGGCACCGTGGGGATAGCCTTGAAATGTGTAGTTCTTGATGATCAGCTGGCAATATAGCCTAGAGGCTAAAGCAAAGAGCTGTGAAGAAATGTGGTTCATCCAGCAGAATGGATTTCGATTCCAACATGCTCTACTTGTTAGCTTCCCTGTGCTCCCAAAACACACCTGGGAACAAGTTGTAGCTTGGTGTGCCTTTCCTGGACAGTGATAGTAAAAACAATCTAAACATTTGTTATGTTTCTGCAAATATTATTCTCTTTCTGTCTGTATTTGACTTGAAAAGAAAAAAATAGATCACAATTACTCATTTATTAATTGCAAAAACACACAAATGGACAACAGTGTTAAAACATGCATAACTTGAAATGTGTTATTAAGAGTATTTTACTTATTTTGATAAAGTTAAAAATATAATAATTTCTTACCAAAATTGTTTGAACTGAATGAGATTTTCTAACATAACAGTACCAGAATTCTGTTGGATTAGTTTTACTAACAGTTTGATATGCAAAGGTGATAATTCTCTAGTTTCAATGCACATGAAAACAATTATTATAAATGTAGAAAGTGTTGAAATAACACCTTAAAACACACTTCATAAAACAGCTAATTTCCTATTTAGCCTAGTGGATTATCTGCAGTTAAAGCAGGGCCAAACCTTCAGTGACATCATTGCTTGTCAAAAGCCTAAAACACATGGCGGCCCCCAGCCCTTAATTGCAGGCTGATATATGTATGAATAACCCTGGACTGTTAAAATTTACAGGTAAGCACAACAGCTCACTCAAAGTAACTTTTTCTGGGCTTCCAGACATTAAAAAATCCTGAAGATGAGAGTTCTCATTTAACTCCAAACAAGTTCTGACCTCTTTTTGATTTGGCAATGAGCAATGGCTGGCATCAGCAGCTACACTTTGACTCTGTCTCTGACCAGGTATGTCACTCCTTATATTCTTTTAGTACCCAAAACATGAGGCAGCAGCCCCTAGGATTCCTATACCCGACTCAAATCCAGCACCCAGAGAACCATCAGGGCATGTCTCTTTGAGGGCTGAGCCCCATCCCCTAGCACTGGCACCATCCCCAGCTCTGGTTTTAACCATTCAGTTGCCAGGTTGCAGTGAGCCTGCACAGTAGTGCAGGCAAAGGATCTGATATCTCACCCTTTGGAATACCCATTCGGGAGCATTACAAAAGCAATGTATTTGTGAACAAAAACTGTATCTGTTACTTTAGAGCACAGGCTCTTGGCCAGTTGATAACAGCCTGAGATAGAACCAATCAGATCGTAAGAACCTCTGTCACTCTAAATATGGAGCCTCCCATGGTTTACAGTAGAACTGAACTCTTCAGAGGGCGGAGCTTCTCTATGTAACTGGCAGACTTAGGGGCAGCAAGCTGACTCTTTCCGAGAAAAACAAAAACATCCACTAGAGGATGAGTGCTTAAGATGGAAAGGATGAGATTCAAAAAATATATTAAAAAGTATTTTTTCATGGAAAAAGGGTAGTGGAAGAGTGAAACAAATGTCCAGACACGTTGTGGTAGCAGAGACAATAACAGGATTTAAACAAAACTGGGATGCATTTAAAAGAGTTGTAAGACAGGATAATGTAGAAAAGAAGGGGGAGTAAGTAAGCAATAAGGCCCAAAGGGGTGTGTGTGTAAACCATATTTTACGGCATGGCCAGGGGCGTAGTAAGGCACGAGGCCAACAACCTTATTGTGCTTATAAAATTGACTTTTTTTTTACTTTTGACTATTGGGATAAGCATGTTTATATGTAGAAAAATAGATTTACTTTGTACATTTGTGATAAAATAATCCTTCCACCCACTGCAAGTGATGTCATTGATGATGTAATTGCATTGTTGCCTACTTTCTTCTTCCTGTTTTTTTTCCTCTGTTTTTCTCCACATTCAAGATATGGAATGTTTAGCATGGAATGTTTACCATGGAACACATGGATTCAAAATTCTGCTCAGTTCCACTGGTAGAATGTTTCTTTCCTAACATGCTGTACACTCAGACAACATAGAGAATACTTAATGGGCAACTGTGCACAACCAGTGTGTTCTGCCACAGAGGGGTTCTGATTCCCTCCGACCTTGAGAGCGAAGAACCCCGAGGCAACAGAATATACAGGTTGTGCATAAAGTTGCTCATCCTGTATTTTTTATAGTGTATAGTAGTATTATGTGAAATGTGTGCATTGTGTTTTTTTTTCTCTTTTTCATAATAAAACTGACTTGTGAAGTCTCTAGAGGTTCTAGAATACTGTCACCACAGAATTAAATAGAGGAAAGCAACAATGTGTCTGCATTCCAAGTGGTTCTGCTGCAGTAGTGACATCACTACTGCAACAGAACAACATAATGACATCACTACTGCAGCAGAACAAGCATATTCCAGGCATGGAATTTCATGCATAACAGCATTCCACTATACACTGTAAAGGCCTTTGTTTCAGCTAGAGGCTCAATTATTTCACTGTCAGGGCAAGAAGAGAGTTACCTGATGAGCAGGTAAAGACAGAAGGGGGATTTTTCACTGTCAGCAAAGAAAGAGTTGTAGTGAAAACTATAAACAATAGTTATTGTTTCTAATGTGTTTATGTATGTAAGGAGTGTGTGATAATCAGGGAAACAACATTGAATTCATTTGTTTTATTTTATATTTAAGGTAGTTTTATTTTTAGGGCCCAGTTGAAGTTTTTTTACAGTGTAAAGGTAGCAGCCAAGTTTGTGGTGGAAGATCGGTTCTGGTTCTGAAACGCCAGTGTTCCAAATGCCCATTGATCTGTGTTGCAGGCTCTTCACTGCTGAGCAGTCCTTTTTTTTAACTATGTGAAAACCATATTTTACTCATAAATAAGAGCCAATCAGATTACATGATTTTACCCTGCCATTTTATAACAAGCATTTGTCAATGCCGAATGTTGTCTTGCTGGCATTGGCTTTGGTAGTGGCAGAGGTAGAGATGCATAACAGGAATGGCAGTGAAGTGCTGAAGTAATGCCAATCCCACACTCACCCTGTAGAGAGCGACTGGCATTGGGGTGTTTACGAGCGTGCATGCAAACTGCACAATGCACACTCAGAAAACACTCATTTTATGGACTTTCGTCACCAAATTTTCAACATAGGCATTTTAGGACCTCTGCTAATGAACAGTGTCACTGGCATTTTCATAATGTGTCTTGAATACGGATTTCCCACAGCGACCATGCTATTCTGCACCGGAACTGCAAAAATACATTTCAGCCAGGATGTGAAAAATGACAGCTGTACTGTTCATAAGGAGGTGCAGAACAATAGCAATGTTGAAAATCTGGAGTGAAAATATTATAAATTGGCGAACTTACGAGCGTGTGTGCAAACTGCACGATGCACGCTCGTAACACAGTCATTTTACAGAGTATTGTCACCAAATTTTCAGCATAGGCATTTTAGGATCTCTGCTCATGAACAGTGTCACTGTCATTTTCGTTTTCTGTTCCAAACACTGATTTCCCACAGCGACCGCTCTATTCTGAGCCAGAAGTGTGAAAACACATTTTGGCTAGGATGTGAAACATGACAGCTATACTGTTCACAAGGAGGTGTGTAAAAGAGTACAATGTTAAAATCTGGCATGAAAATATTTTAAATTCGCAAAGTTATAGCGTCGTAACAACTTTCACCAATGCGTTTGTAAAACAGTCATTTTTTGATTGTTTCCGCAAATTTGCAACATAGGCTTTTGATAGCCCACCTCATGAACATTGGCACTGTCATTTCATTAATGCGGTCCCAAAAGGTGATTCCGTGCAGTGGCATGAAATCACCTTCGAGGAATAATGCTCGCATGACAGTGACAGAATTAATAGTAGGGGTCCCAAAACCCCATGTTGAAAATTTGGTGCCAAAATTCAAAAATGTCGAGATATGCATCAAAGTTGAAAAAACCCTATTCATTCCATTATACAGCTTACGCCATTTCCTCAGTTCAAATTCGGCTTTGAAGAGTGCAGGCGTGTTCCGGTCCACGAGATCGTCGCACCAGACTCCAGAGGTAAGTATGGGGTGGGGGGTGTGGGAGGCAGGTGCACAGTGGGTGAGTGCGGGTTGCGGGAGAGGGCAGGGAGAATGCTGAGGACCATTTTTGGTTTACAGGGTTTTGTTTTTAAAAAGGCGTCGTGGGATGGTTTCCATTTTCTGGTGGGATTTGGCACTCTGGGGTGGGCTCCCAGCATGCCACCTCAGTGTTTGTGGGTGGGGGTGCTGTAGCCGGGGGGATTGGGCACCCTCATTGGCACATAACAAATGGGGGGTGAGGAGAGTTCATGATGCCAAGAGGTTGGGCACCTTGACCAATCAACAAAGGAACATTATGCCAATGAGAGTGGGCTCCCCGTCGGCACTGTGACAGGCAGCAGCGGCAGTCACTGCCGCCATGTTGCCTGCACTGAGGGAGGTGTGTAATGGTCACGCTGCATGAGATCTTCGCTCTCATTGCAATGGATCATTTCTTTGTTGTGATGGCCGCATTAAGCATGCATGAGGTCAGTGCCTCCTGCTGCCTCATTGGGGAAAGAAGGACGCACCTTCTGATGTGTACTCTGCATTCACCCAACAGTGACTGCGTCTCCAAATCTACTACTACCACAATATGTTGGCTGCGCTTGCACAAGCATGAGCCAACATAAAAAGGAATTAACGTTAGAAAGATTGTAGGGAATTGTGGTACTGACTAGATGGACTGTTCATGTCTTTTTCTGTCCTTTTCTCTCTGATTCTATCTACTGACTTAAGAGGGCTGAGCAGCTTGTTTAGCTCAGTAAAAGAGCTCTGCTCAGGGAGCTGATGACGTTTGTTCAAAAACAAGAAGGATGTGGAGTTCCTGGTCTTGGGTAGGCAAGAGTGCTGACAACAGTGGGAGTGAATAGGAAATGCAAACATGAGGATCTCTGTTGGGAAGCTGCCAGAGAGGTTAGAAGTGACACCTCCAGCACCACCCACTCATCGCACCAACGCAATTATTCTGTAATACACAAGGAGGCGTGGAAAGGATGAGAAGGGACTTGGCAAGGTTGGAGGAATGGTCAGAAGTATGGCAGCTTGGATTCAATGCAAAGAAGTGCAAAATAATGCACCTGGGAAACAAAAACCCAGGGGAAGATTACACAATGGGGAGGGAGGTAGTAACAACAACAAAAATGGAAAGGGACCTGGGGTAATCATATCAGATGACCTTAAGGTTAGCAAGCAATGTGAGAAGGCAGTAGGGAGGGCTGGGGGATACTGGGATGTATAGGGAGGCATCAGCAGCAGAAAACAGGAAGTTGTTATCCCTCTGTACAGACAGTTGGTGAGACCCCATCTGGAGTACTGAGTCCAGTTCTGGAGACCCCATCTCCACAAGGACATAGACAGGATGGAGGCAGTCCAGAGGAGGGCAGCTAAAATGGTGCAGGGTCTGCAAGAGAAGCCATACAAGAAGAGTCTAAAGGAGCTTAATATGTATACCCTTGAGGAAAGAAGGGAGAGGGGGGACATGATAGAAACTTTTAAGTACTTCAGTGGAATCAACAAAGTCCAAGATGGTAGTATCTTTCAGAAAAAGAGATGTGCAAGAACAAGGGGACACAATTTGAAGATAATGGGGGATGGCTCAGGGGCAATGTGAGGAAGTATTTTTTCACAGACAGGGTGGTGGACGCATGGAACAGCCTTCCTGAGGAGGTTGGGGGGTCTAAAACTGTGGGAGAATTCAAGAATGTATGGGACAGACATAAGGCAATTCTTGTTGGGGGTTGGAAGAACTAGGCTGTTGGTTAACTAGGATCTGCAGCTTATCCTGTAGGTAGGGAAACAGGCAGACTAGGTGGGCCAAGCGTTCCTTATCTGCCGTCAAAGTCTATGTTTCTATGTTTCTATGATGTAATATTTTAATCTATCAACAGCTTAAAAGTTATGTTAAAACAGACAGTTCTATCACACTGAAGAGGTCTACACCTGTACGCTGCTAGCTTTGTATACGCTGACCCCCAGCAGTCAGGTAACATAGGGGTACGGGCCCACCACCCTGGGGAGGATGGCAGTCAAGATTTCTTGTGCCAAGGAGATCCTAAAGGTCAGCACACTAAGTGTGGCCTCAAGTGGTGGTAGGAGATATCACAACACAGTAGTTAATAATAGCACACTGATATGTAGAGTTCTAAAGCAGGGCATTTATTCAGCAAGCACTGTTAACGTATCCTACTTCAGTGACATCATAGCAGCTCCCCACTACCACTGCAATGGATAGAGTCTATTCTTCTTCAATACTCCATCTTATCTCCCTGAATCACTTTGAGATCCAAAGTCTTAGCTGGCAATTGATAATTCCAGGCCCAGATCTCTGCCACAGTCATGATGGGAGCATCATTCAGTTCAAATGATATTTAAATCTTATCCATGGCCATGCCAGGCATGTTGTGCAGTTCAGTTCAGAACAAAACCCGGTCACGTACCTAGAGTCTCAATACCATTTCACCTTTAGGAATTTCAGGCAGTAGGAGGTTTCTACATGCAATAATATCTCAGTCTCAAAAGACAATGGCCCGGATATTCAAACTGTGGACAAAAAGTGCGCAACAGCAGAAGCAAGCACAAGTCCACTAAGCCCATCTTGCCAGGCGTGATATTCATAAACTGCGCGAGGCCTAGATGGCCTCGGCACACAACTGAATATCGCGCCACCTGCACCATAGCACAACCAGGGATGTGCAGTTGCACATTTCAGATGCGCCATAGCGCAACAAGGGATGCTCAGTGAAGCAGTCCAGATGTGCCATAGTGCAACCAGGGATGCCCTGTGGAGCAGGGCAGCAATGCAACAGCACAACCAGGGATGCACAGGGACAGGATGCAGGAGCCCACCACCCATGTCACAGATGGGCAGAGGAGCACACAGCAGAACAGATATCACCCCCCACACCCCATGCACTGCACAACCGGTGGACAGCTGGAATAACCACCAGCCCATGGATACCAGCAACCAACCCACAGCCGGGGCATGATGCCCCACACACCCCTGGCAAGCTGTGCGGCACACAGGAGGGCTGACCACCCATGCACACCATCCCACCAATGCAGAGCACACCCCACCACAATCCCCATATACCTGCCCAGGAGTAGCACCCAACAGTGCAGGACACCCCATGCATGCCACCACCCCCACTGTGACAATGCAACCCTGTGCACCACAGAGCCATGCAAGGCAGCCCTACCATGTGCACCCTGCAGCGGGTGGCAGCAGGCAGCGTTGCAACAACTGCATACACAGTGCCACCCTGCATGTCCCCCCCGAGGTACAGCTGAGAGACCAACCATGCGTCGGCACACGAGGTACCCCACATGCGACAGGGCATGCCCCGGACCCCACCACCAGCAGTACAGCACCCTGCATACCCTCCCAAGGACACATCCCATCCCAGCACTGGCCACAACAGCCAGCACAGACACACACAGTGTTGCATGGAAGCATGCGCCACACAAGATGCAACACAGTGCATGGACAAACACCCACCCATACCCAAGGGCACACCAACACAGGGACACAGTAGCGGGTCAACCAAGCCACTGGCTTGTGGCCATGGCAGATGTGTACACATGGCCAGCACCCCCACATGGCACAGGTGTGCCAGCCACCCTGCGCAGGCACCATGAAGCTGTATGCCACCAGCATGTGGCGAAGCACAAGTGACAGACACTGGAGCACATCCCATGCAACAGACACAAGCGACAGCATGGAGGGGGGACAACAACAGCGGAGGCCACAGTGCCACCGGAGGCAGACGTGCACCATACTGGTGATGGGAGGCAACCTGGCATTGTGCCGGGTACAGTGGTTGTCCAGCATGGACAGCTACCACTGACATGCCAGCAGACCGTGCATATCACAGACATGCAAGGGTGTCAGCTGCACAGGCCATGGACGGTCTGACAGGGTTGCCATGCACACAGTTCATGCACCGTGAACCACTACACACAGGCATCTGGTGCACAGAGAACAACACACAAACCACAGACAGTGACTGATCCCCCCACCCACACCATAGGCGGTTCCCTTCCGGACACACACACACACCCCATGCTTGCACCGCCCTTGACGCCATGCACACCACTGCAGCTGAGCACCTGTAGCCCGCTGCAAATAAGAGAATACCACAGTTGTCATAACAAAACAAATCTATTAAAAAGAGGTAGGCAACAAAACTATTTACAAATATTTACAATGGGGAGAAGGGCCACATACCAGGTGGGGGCGGGTAAGGGGCAGGGGTGAACATATAGGAGAGGGAAGAAGGGGTGTGAGGGTGGGTCCAGGGGAGTAAGATGTTTCCAGGGGCATGGATGGCCTGTCGTCTGCCCCACTCATCAGTCATGTGGCGCCGACGTGTCCTCCGCCTCCTGACCCCGTGCCGGTCCATTCTCTGGAGGATCTCCAGGGACGCCCTCACCAGCTGCAATAACTCCCGCATTCCCCTTTCTATGGCCAGTAGTTGCCATCCACCTAGGACAAGGGAGAAGAGTCAATACATGTGATTGTCCAGCCCCCTGCAGCCCATCCATTGTGCATGGCATACAGCCATGTGCCACGCCCCTGTGATGGTGTGCGACCACCCACAGTGACCGCGTCCACAAGACCTGCCTACCCAGGCACCCACAGCCATGTGGACCACTGCACACACCCACTGCCCATGTCCGCATAGCACCACCGTGGCCGTACAGTGACATGGCTATGCGGTGTGAAGGCAGTGGCACAGCCATGTACCTGGTGCACACATGGACCACCATTGACGCACTCCCAGACATGCAGTGCCACTGGACAGTGCTGACTGTAACAAGTTGCGTGCATGGCAGTGGTGTCAATGGATGGTGGCCATGCCCCGCTGCCCACTCTGTTACACAGCATGCAATAGTAACCATGGATGTAAGGCACTCACCATCATCAGGCTGGTATCTGCGCCTCTGTGGACCTTCACCCCTCCTGGCCTGCTGGTCCTCCTGGCGGTGCCTCCTCTCTCTCACCCACTGGCGCTCCTCTGGGCCTAAGGTGCAAACATGGAGAGAGGAACATCAGTACAATCTGGTAGCAAAGTCCCCCAACCCCCATGTGTGCAATCCCACACAGCCATACCCACCACCCCCCACCCCGATACCACCACCATGGCCAACACTGGACGGCCCCCCCATGTGCCGGACACATGCAACCGTGATACCCGTATGGATGTTAACAGTGTATGGATGGGGCACCTATCTGGCTGTGGCACCGTGCCCCTCCTGGCATGTCCCCGCAGGCGGGCAAGCATTTCTGGGTCCCTGCACTGGAGGTCCCCGTACCAGTGGTGACACTGCTCAGCCATGTACCCGATTCCGTGGCCTCCTCCAGCACCACCGCCACCTCCTCCCATACTGCACTCCTGGCCCTGTCCAGTGGTGCATCACCATAAAGTGCCCCAGCATGAGGCTCTACAATAGCCACCAAATTGGCCAACTCAACCTGGCTCCACATAGCAGCCCTTCTCCGTGCCATCTCAACAGCTAGTTGGAGTCAAAATGGCACTCGGCAGCACAGTCCACCATGTGCAGATGCTGCACGGTACAGCACTGCCATTCCCTATAGCTGTCACCGAACAGCATGATAGTGGTGCACCCATGCGGATGCATGGCACCTAGGGGGCAAAGGTCAGGCACAGGGTCAAGGGTCTCTCACGCACGGACAGCCACAGCATGATTGGAACTCAATGCGTGTAGCGAGATTGGGTGCCTGTGTGTCACCTCCTGTAGCGGCCTACCGCGCTGTGGCCCCAGTGTGCATACGGCACCCCAGTGCCACAGCGCCATATATGTGAACAGTGCAGTAACGCCACTGGCACAATGGTGGCCGTGCCCTGCATTGCCTCCCGTGCACAGCATGTCAGCAGCGCAACAGGCATCTGCGTCATCACCCCAGGCATGCGCAGTTCGGTGTGTACTGCACATGTCACAGAAATGCGCCCTTGCCTAAGCACGTTCAACACAATTGCTCAAAGCGCAACAGCGCGATATTCAGCTGGCATATGCAAATCAGCTAATCAGCCATTCAATGGTGCAGACACTGCATTTGCATCCACTTAAAAATGCGCCTCGCCTCATTTGCATGGGTTGCACTATAAAAATCGACATTGGGCTGCACTGGCCATAGTCAGTTACTGCAGTCTATTGTGGTGAGTTGCATGCTTTTTGGGAGTGTGGACTGTGGTGTGTGGTACATGCATGGGACTGCACAGTCACAGGTAACACCTGTCATTCTCACAGGATGAATAATGACCAATCGTGAAGTGGAGGAAGAGGAACAGAGACATGGGCGGAAGAGGAGGCCTAACTTCACCAAGGCAGAAATAGATGCCCTGTTTGAGGCCTACCTCAACCAGGAGCCGCTGCTCAGCGGACACCAGGGAACACCACAGGCCCGTGCTGCTGCATGGGAAGAGGTGGCGCATGCCATCAACCTGCATGGCAGCCACCAGCGGTCCATGCAGGAGTGCAAAAAGAAGATGGGCACGGACAGGAGGAGGATTAAGGAGAAGGTGGCTGCCATCAGGGCAGCACAGTCTGCGACCGGTGGGAGACAGCCGGACGTGCAACGCCTGACCCCACAAGAAGAGCGGGTCGCTGGCAGCATGCAGCGTTGTGCCATCGAGAGTGTTCCGGGTGGTGGATTCCAGATGGGTGGTAGCCTGTCACTGCAAGGTAGGTCCCAGTCTGTCAATGGGGGGGGGACAGGGTAGGGCAGATACATTAATGCTACTGTTTTCCCTTACAGCTCCTGAGCATCTACATGGGTCAGCGGTGGTGGGCTTGTCCACTGAGGGTGGTAGCATGGAGATAAAGGAAGGCCCATCCACCTCCACAGGCATACGAGGGTCAGGGTGACAGTGGGCCTGCCTGGATGTCTGGACTGATGTTGGTGGAGCAGGTGCAGAGGAGGCCCTGCCCGTGTCCCAGCGTGCCAGCGTCCATGAATGCCAGCATGCTGAGACTCAGGCTGGTGCAGGATCCGTCACTGATGATGATGGAGCTAACATCATGGGCAGTGAGACGTGTGGGCCACAGGATGGCCACACAGCAGGTGACATCGTGGCCATGGCTATGGGTGGTGCCGCCGTGGGGGCCTGCGTGACATCACAGTCCCAGCCTGTGCCTGTCTGCACCAGTGGGGCAGCACTGGTGTGTGTCCAGGACAGTGGGGCTGTTGCAGCCACTGCGGCGGCACCGTTGAACCCTGGAGAGCAGCAGCCGGAGGGGCAGTGTCAGCAGTCGGCCAGTGGCCATGGGGGTACAGTGTCAGGGGGTAGCATCAGTGCACCACCTGTGGACATGCCCAGGCCTGGCCCTGGTGTGCAGCGCCCACCCTCAAGGGGTGCTGACCATCAGATCCACGAACACCATGAGGTACAGCATGCCGATCAGGCAGATGACCTCTTAGATGAGCACACCTGCATACTCCAAGCATCAGTCAATCAGCAGGTGCGGCTTGGGACGGCGGTGGATGCATTCAGTGCGGCTCTGCGCCAGGCAGAGGAGCAGCACAGCAGAAACACCACTCTGCTCCTGGCAGAGATGGACCAGATGCGGGAGGATGTGACCGCTGCCATTGACAGGCAGACACAGGCAATAACAGTTGTCATGGCCACAATGGGCACACAGCTATTTGCCCATGTGTCACAGACACCGTGCAGTGCAATGTCCACCTCCCATTCCCGACATCGTGCGACACCCTCCTTGTCGACACTGGGTTCAGCTGTGGGCATCCCGAGCACGCTTGGTGCAGGCATGTTCTGTGTGCTGCAAACCCCTGTGCGAGCACGGTCGCGTTCACTCAGTGGAACCCCTGGGGGACCGTCGGTGCCACCCCATGAGGCCATTGGTCAGCCTGTCACTGCTGGTGGGTCTCAGTGGGGCTGCCCATGCATCCGTGGCATCCGTGGCACTGTGGCGCCTGACTGACCTGTCTCCCAGCATGGCTACTGTCTGATGCTGCCATGTGTGCATTGTGTTGTTCAACATGCAATGCACGGGTGGGATACCTGGCCCTGCACGCACACAGACGTTCCATCTGCACACTCTCCCAGCTGCTGTCCACTGTGGCGTGTGCACAATGATGCCTGCATTGTGCTGTCCACCACTGTGCAATGGTGCCCAGCGTCTGACACACACACAATGGCAGGCACTGGGCGTGGTGGTCTGTGGATGTGTGTGTGGCTAGGGGTGGCAGTCAGGGTGGGTGTGCCTCCTATCCTTTGTGCATGTCTTGTGAGGTATGTGTGTATGTGTGTGTGTGTGACCGCGTGCCATGTTAGACCTTGCCCATCCCTGACGGCGTGTGCAGTTCCATGCTCGGCCAATTCCCTTAACGACATGCACTCCTGGTATTTGTCCATGCGTGTTTGTGGGTTGTGCCTTTGCCACTGGTGGTTGCACATGGTCCCATGACTTATCTGGGTTGGTTGAAGTGCTCCTATGTGATGGTGTCCCAGTGCAGCTGTGCCATCCGGATCAGTCGGGGGGTCCCTTCGACCAAGGAGGCTGCCCATCACCATCTTCACCAGTGTCCTCATCGTCCCCATCGCTGACCCCCTCTTTGACCTGTACAGCTACCTCACAGTCATTGGCCATGTTGTGCAGGATGCAACAGGCCAGGAATAGCCCACAGGCCTTTGAGGGGCTGTAGGGCACCGCCAGACGTGTCCAGGCAACTGAAACGTGCCTTCAGCATCCCGAACACCCGCTCAATGACACTGTGTGTGGTGGCATGTGCCTCTTTGTAGCGTTGCTGCGATGGGGTCGTGGGCCGCCGGCATGGTGTGAGCAGCCAGGGATGGAGTGGGTATCCACTGTCACCTGTGTGTAGAGAGTGGACGTTAGTTTGGTGATCAACGTCGCCCTGCCTTGGGCCATCTATGCCAATACCCATGTCACCTCTGACTATGCCCCTCCCAAGCTCCATGTCTTTCAGTGTGCTTTGCATACTCACCCAATAGGTGGCCAGTGGGGATGTCCCCACTCTCGAACCTGTGGCACAGTGCGGACTGGTGCCAGATGAAGGCATCATGTGCTCCCCAAGGGTGCGTGGCACAGACATTGATTATGCGCCCCCTGGTATCACACTCCACCTGGCAGTTGATGCTTGCATACCCCTTCTCATTCATGTATGCGGCCCCTTCGGGGCCAGGTGGTGTGCGGATGGCCACATGGGTGCAGTCTATTGCCCCGAGCACGCCAGGCATACATGCTACCCTGTGGAACTCCTGTATGTTTGCTGTGTGCTCCGCCAGTCTGCTGGGGAAATGGATGTACTCCCAGCATGTGGTAGCAGTGTGCTGAGGAATTGGGTGAGGTGGCATGACTCGGCCAACTGGGTTATGCCTGTCATGTCCCCTGTTGGTCTCTGGAAGATACCTGTGGCAAGCAGGCACATGCAAGCTGTCACTTTGGTCTCCACTGACAGAGCATGGCTCCGTCATGTGGGTGCCTGCATCACATCACTGCACAGCTCACAGAGCCATCTCAGAATTGCCCAGTTCAGGTGGTACTGGCCCACGATCTCAGTATCAGTGTAAAGCTCGAAGCTGATGCGGGCTCGGTACTGCCTGTTGGGGGGCATACCGCCTACGGGCCCTTCCACAGCTGTGCCCCCCTGCTGCCTGCCTTCTCACCCCCCTCATAACTGCCTCCATCTGGATGGTGGCACTGACATGTACCTGGCTTGTATTACCCAGCAGCTGTACCTGTTCCCCGCTGTCCCTTGCTGCTTCCCTGCACCTGAACCGTCCTTAGTGGCCTCAGTGCTGTGTGGCACTTCCCCCTTTTGGACTGCACTGTGGCAGAGGCTTCCCACACCTTCCCTGTTCCTGGGGGTTCCAGGTGCTCTGTCTCTGTCCTGCCCTGTCCTGCTCCCAGTGTTTGGTGCCTGTGTGGCTGCCTACGGTTCAGCAACATGTGCCTTCCCTGTAACGTTCTTGCACCTCTCTCTTGTTCCTTTTAATTTTGGCTCATTTCCGCTATCGCGCAACTTCCGCTTGCTCCCCTATTGCACATGGCACATGTTGTTGAATATCGCACTGCGCCATATATGCATGGTTCCTCCCCCTTCAGTTGCGCATGCATTCATTATCATTGCGCTCTTGCGCATTGTGATTTGGGGGCACATCTGCCTCCCACTGAATATTGCAGAATGGTGCATCTTTGGATTTGAGCTGGCACATCCCTGTTGTGCATGGCGCAACCCTTTTGAATATCTGGGCCAATGTGTACATTCATTTTTCTGGCCACTGATGGAGCCATGCCAGACAGCAAGATTCTGAACCCAGTCTATACTTTTCTCCTTTCAGCATCCATGAGTCAGCCTCCAAGGTCCTTATCCTCCACTCCTAAATTACTCCCCTGAAGAGGTAACAAGGTGGTGATGGTCTGCACCACTGCAGTCAGTTGTGTGATATTCTATGATGATTGAGAAAATGGCCCTGGAAATGGGATGGGTACCACTAGGTGTCCACCAAGGTTCTGTCTCTGGAGAGCTCTTCCATTTTATCTTTTCTCCTCCTTTCTTCCCTTTCAGACTCTCTCTGGTTGTTTTATCATGGACCTTTCACACTCTCAGATAACTGAGGCTTCCTGGGTGGGAGGGGGGCTGCCTGGCACTGGAAGTCCCAGGGTAGGGTTACCACCTTTTAAGAAGCCCAAAGTGGGACATTTCTTACTGAAACATGATTTTTCACAGGACAGTATGTAACCTCGACTAGTGCAACTGACTTGTTTTCTCTATATAATCAAACTTAAGGCTAAGTATTGTAGTTTCTTGGTTGCTTCTATGGTTTCATATCATTTTAATGTATTTTAGTTAAGGTATATTAGTTTTCTGCAACATTTAGTGGAAAGTTAGAAAATATTTTTTCTACCATAAAGTCAGGACATTTATTATTTTTCATGTTTCTTTTGCAGGACACAGCTGCCCAAATCAGGACTGTCCTGCGAAACTCAGGACAGATGGTAACCCTATCCCAGGGAACCTTTCCATAACATACAAAAAAAATCTGTATAGGAAGCCCTGTGGATCCCAGAGGTTACAGTTGCCTTATATCTTAAAAATGCTACATTGGTGCCCCAACTTTTTTTTTTCACTCTATCCAAGTTTTTATTGAATTAAAAGCACATGAAAAACATAACCGAGTACATTTGGATCATATCACATCCTGGCCAGGGCAAAGCCCCATGGGGATACAACATTAATATTCAGGAACTGGCAAGTTGATAGTTCTGACATAGTTTGTTTGTTCCTAAGCATTCTCAGTACAATGACATGGGCTGAAAGAATGAACAATTTATTGTAAAAATGTCATTAAATGTTTTCTGTAATGAATGACAGAGGATCTTTGTGGGCAACTGCATATTGTCCATGGTATAACACTCCTGGTTCATCTACAATGAGTTCAGTTGTACTACTGTATCCCTAATTGACAAAGTGTTCTAAGCTGCTGCCTCACTTACTACTGAGTCCTTACTGCTAATCTGCTCTTGCAAGACTGTCTTCTAAGGTGGTTCTGTCTAGGAGAGGTATTCAGGGAGGAAGTATCCTCATGGGATATTACATAAATTTAATGTGAGGTAGCCTTCCCATACCTTTTCAAAGGCATCCAGCTTTCACCTGGTTGCATATCATGCTCTTTCATAGCTGGATGCTTTCTCCAATTCCATAAGGCACTCTTCTACTTCTGCTGGTGCTGAGTTCTCCAGTGTCAGAGGATAACTCATTTTGCTGGGGCAAGTGCCCCTGTAAGCTATGCTCTCGTTCTCCCTTGAGTTACACTCAGTGGGGCTGCATTTTGGGTTAGGCTCACTTCTAACATGATTAGTGGTGCAGTGAATGTGTGTGGGGGGGGGGTGGTTATTTCCCTGAAGGTGTGCTGGACAGCTGCACAGTAGGGATAGTGCCCAGTTTGTAACCTTTGGCTCACAGTCTTGGTATGGAAAGTTTTGATAAGTTCTGGCTTAAGAACACTTACTGAAAAAGTAGGGTTGCCACCTTTGGAAGAGGCAAAAACCAGACACTAAACTGCGCCCTCCGCCCAAGCCCCACTCCCTTTTCATGACTGACCATGCATCGCTCCCCCTCAAAAGCCATTTGTTAGATCAGTGAAGACTTTAATAGAACCATAAAAGACAACACTTAAAGCAGCAGTTCAACAAAAATGTTAACATGCTGTACCTGTTAAATTAGCTTTTCTTGGTTCTTTCTAGTTATTTATTTATTTATTTAATCGTTCACTAAAATTATTTTACCAGATAAACATTCAGAGATAAAGGAAATCTCATTTACAGATATCATTGGGGGGGGGCAGGGAAATACTGTAAATAGTATACAATTATTTATGATAAATGAATTGCTTGTTTTGTATAATGTGTACTTTATATTTTTCCTGGATCCAATTCCTTGTCATGTCCACAATACTGTTTTGAAGACAAAAGAAGTGAACATACTTTTTACTGAAGGAAAGACCTATTTTATAAAAAATAATTTTAAACATTTCAAAATACCTAAATTCTTTTGGAGATGAAAATGTTTAGCAGCATATAAAAGTGGAAGATAACTGAATGTTTTACTGTTACAAAAAGTAGGGCCAGGCTTTTTGACCAGCTTTGTTGGTGTTCTGCTTTTGAGATGCATGGTGGAAAAGATTAGATTAAATATCTGCTAATGGTCTTAATGGCCATACTTTACACCTCCCAAGTTGACTGCTTTTACAAAGAAAGGGCTATACTGACAAGAGAACTTGTCTGTAACCTGGAACTGCAGCTGAAACAGTGAATTATATGACAAAATCTGTTTCTAATGTATGTGAGCACTCAAAATACCTCAGAAACGTGACTGTCACTGAGCAAAGCTGGATTACCTGATAGGGACCCTGAAAACCTGATCACCAGGTAAAAAACCTGACAGGTCAAAATCCTAGAAAAAGTCACATGGAGGCTGGCCCGGTGGTGTTGAGTGTTGAGGCGCTGGACGCCACACCTCGTATCACACCGGTGACCCATACTCAGGAATGAGCACGGGCCATCGGAGGTTGGTAGGGGAGGGAGGACTGGCACTCCCGCCGAATGACTACCCCCAGGTGGAGGCCAGAGGGTAGTGTGGGTCAGAGGGGCCAGACGAAGGGAGGGTCCTCCGGGACTTCTGCGGATGTACGCACGCCTCTACCTGTGCTTGTCCTGCGTGTGTGCCCCAGCAATGAAGGGAGAAAAACAGGAAAAACACCTCTGGCTGTGGATGATGACTGACTTCCCACAGGCTCTGCACCCAGCTACTGGGCAGAGGTAAGTCCCGGTGATACCGGGGTGGCGGGGCTGGGGGGGGGTCAGTCAGAAGGGGGTAGCTGGGGGCAGAGGAAGATAAAGTACCTATAAAAAAAAGAAAAAAAGGAAAAAAACCACATGAATCATGCAAAGCTTAAACTGGGCAGGCAAGAGATCAGATGACAATTCAGGCTGAACACAAAAGCTCTTCAAGGAAAGGTCAAGGATAAGTGTAACATCCTTATGTGCATTGCATCATTCAGTTCTAGTCTTAGAGTGACTTTTTCTAATAATGCCAATGCCTGAATGATGCAAGATATGCAGAGTTTGTACTCACCCCTTATCCCTAATCTTTCCGTAAAGAACTGATGTTAAACTTGCATATCTTGCACATGTTTTGCATGAGCCTTACATTTTTTTTTTGGTAAGGGATGAGAGCAAGGTATGACTCCAGGATGAGCATAACAGAGACCCTGCTCTGCTGGTGCGATCTCATATAGCTGCTGGCTCATTTCACAGACAGGATTCTAGTTTGGGATGATGGTGACACCAGTCTGATCCCCAACTCCTCTTTCGACTTAGCAGTTCAGTAGTTTGTGCATTCTGGGAGCTGTCAAGGAGGTGTGTGTGCTAGTGTCCTTTAAAGGAAATGTGAGTGCTCTAAATAAAGAGTAAAGAAAAACTGTGATCTTAAAGCTATAGTAACCTCTGATGTGCACTCTGTGAAAACAGAGGGGGAGGGGAGTTAAAGGGTGAAAGATAAAAGCTAACTGGAGAAAGCAATTGAGCACTGCTAAAATGGTTGGTTTCTAAATTGATAGTACAGGAATAGACGGTATTCACCCAATCAGATTCATCTAATGAAACAAAAAGATAGAGCTGAAAACTATTATACATGAAGTTACTGTGGAAGTGAAAGTGCCTTTAGTTCTGTGTTTGTGTCCCTATCAAGTGTGAACACTGAGAACAGAGCACTAAAGCATAATATCACATAACCATTTAGTGAAATTTAAAATCTTGCTTTCTTTAAAAGTGTAATTTTGAGAGACAGACGATGGAAAATTAATGACCAAATGATTAAGGACCCCAAAACTGTTCAAACGGTCAAGGAGCACATCAAGCTTTTCTTTAGCATAAACACATCCCTAGCTATCACTCTGGACATTCTATGGTGTGCCTTTAAAACTTATCTTAGAGGCATCCTAATTAGCCTGGCTACTGCGCGGAAGAAGTCCCAGGATACGAAACTGAAGACATTATTGTCTCAAATACGGGCAATTGAAATCTCCCTAACCCCAAATACCCCTGAGGATATCAAACAGAATTTAACTATTATTAGAGACCAATATTTAGAGATTCTTTGGGAAAAGGCCGAATTTGCCATCATTCGCACTAAAACCATTCATATGGACCAAGGGGAAAAAGCCGGGAAACTGCTTGCCCTCAGGATAAAACAGCAGGAATCGGCAAGGTTTATTCCCCCTATCAGAGCTCTAAAAGATGGAACATTACAAACCACCCTGGTAGTATATTGAGCAAATTCACACAGTATTACAAATCATTATATGACAAAATGAGTAAGCCTCCCTCTGTTTCCACCCTGGAAGACTATTTCACACGAACTTCCCTGCCCGTTTTATCAGAATCTCATAACAGTTTACTGATGGCACCTATTTCTAGTTTAGAAATAACGGATGTAATACAAAAGCTCCCTGTAGATAAGGCTCCAGGTCCGGATGGTTTCTTGGCCTACTTCTTTAAGAAATTTAAAGGCATTATCATCCCTGTTCTCCTCTCATTATACCAATATATCTTCTCTCGGGCCCGTACCGACCCCACCCTTTATGAAGCCATAATTGTACTGATTCCTAAACCTGGTAAAGATCCGGAACTTGTTCAAAGTTATAGACCCATTTCCCTCTTAAACCAAGACTTGAAGATTTTAACAAAACTTTTAGCTGATAGACTGACCTTGGTATTGCCGGACCTTCATTGGAATGCATCAAGTGGGGTTCATGCGGGGACATTCCTCAGTGGACCACCTTCGGACGCTTTCTCATGTCTTCTCAGCATCCAGGGATGTACCATTCTCTGCGATTTTGGTGTCCCTGGATGCTGAGAAGGCTTTTGACCGAGTTGATTGGAACTTTTTGTTCCAGGCCTTAAAAGCCTTTGGTTTCTCATCCCAATTTCAGGACTGGATTGCAGTCCTCTATCGGACCCCGTCGGCTAGAATTATGGGAAATGGAGCTATATCGGCATCTTTCCCTCTGTATTCAGGTACCAGACGGGGTGCCCTCTTCCCCCCTTTTATTTAATATATACCTTGAGCTGCTTCTGCGAAATTTAATAGCTAGTATAGAAATACAGGTTATCACAATACATGGGCAGGAGGTCAGGATCTTAGCATATGCAGATGATCTCCTTCTTCAGATTTCTCACCCTGACACCTCCATCCCCGCAATGCTTGAGGTTATTGAGAGCTACAGTCACCTTTCTAATTATAACCTTAATCTTAGTAAATCAGCCATTTTCCCCTTGAATCACAAGGTTTTTAAACAGTCAGTCATTACCTTAGGTCTTAAATGGGCTCCTGATTCTCTCGAATACCTCAGCATTGTGCTTACCAGAAATCCTCTTTTAACCATTAAGAAAAATGTTGACCCCCTCATTCTGGCCATCTCACAGGATCTGGACAGATGCAGGAAACTCCCCCTATCCCTCTGGGGTCGGATCAATCTGGTCAAAATGAATATATTTCCTCGCCTCTTATATCCTCTCAATCTTCTCAATGTCTGGCTCCCAAGTGCATAGTTCAGGAAGCTGCATCAAATCCTCACGAAGTGTATCTGGGCTAACAAGCAACCGAGACTGGCATACAATAAGTTAGCTGCCCCAAAGGGCAAGGACGGGTTAAGGATCCCCCAATTACATCTTTATTACTGGGCTAGCCACGCTTCTAAATATATTAGATGGCTTGACCCAGCTCCCTCACTTCCCCATCCACTGTGGCTAGAAATAGAGGTAGCTATGATCCACTCCACGGGGATTGAACCCTCTACCCTGCTAAATTTAAAGCCGACCCTATTTCCCCCTAAGCTAAAGTCTACGATAATTGAGTTACCCATACGGGTTCATGTACAACTCTGCATGTTCTTACAATATAAACCTCATCGTGATCTTTCCCAATCCATGTGGAACACTCCCCTATTTGTACTGGATGGTAAACCCATCCCTTCTACTTGGTTACCATAGGTGGGGAATGGATCTCCATCCTTATTCCAGAAAGATGAGAACTCCTGGCTCTCTATCTCGAACATTATGTCCAAATTTAAAATTACCTCTTCTGGCCACTTTAAGGTATGTCAACTTAAGCATTTCCTCATTAAGGTTTTGGGCCACTCTCCATCCGTGCCAAACACTATGTCATTACATCAGGATCTTCATGTTTTAAGTCATCCCCCAAAGGCTATCTCTCAGATATATGCTGTACTTTTTGAGTACTGTTTCCCCCAGTGTCTAGGCCCCACAAAATATTGGATCGCTCTGTTCCCGCCTTTAAATTTAGACTGGTCCTCCTTATGGCATAACTGCCATCGCTTTATTACACAGGATAGACTCCATCTTACACAATTTCACATTTTGCACAATCTATACTGTTCCCCCCAGAAATTGGCCAAATGGGGCCTGATCGAATCCAATTTATGTACTCTGTGCTCCCTGGAAGAAGGTTCACTCCTACATATTTTCTGGAGTTGTCCAAAAGTTGCACCCCTCTGGGAAACAATTCAAGCTAAGGCTGATCCCCTGTTGGGTATTTCTGACTGTTTTACTCCCGGAATTTGTATATTAGGAGATTATTCCTTATTAAGAGTTACAAAACGTAAATATTATATATCCATTATTGCAATGTCTGTTAAGAAACTTGTTCTTAGACACTGGAAGGATTCGGAAGTACTCTCCTACAATGAGTGGCGTAACGAGCTACTGGGGAACCTCAGGACAGAAAAAGCGTGTGCTAGCCTCCATCATAGACTGCCTAAATACAACAAGATTTGGGATCCCCTTCATATATTGTACTCCATTTAGTTGGTTTAGAACATTGTTTGCATGGACAGATAATTCTTGCTGGTGTTATGTACACTGTGGTTTGCCTGGGCGGGGGAGGATTTAGGGTAGGGGGTGGGAGATTGGTGGGGGGGAACAGACTCAGTGTATGGGAAGAATTGTACAACATGATAATTTGCCCTGTTCTGTCTCCTATATGTATGTAAAACCTTCAATAAACATTAAATGAGAAAAAAAGTGTAATTTTCATCTTGTTTTCTATGCAATATGCCATTTTATAAGCAGAATGGCAAGCAAGGTCTTAATACACATCCCAGATGGTTGAATGTACTTTACCTTGTGTCTTGTCAAGCAATGCTTGCAGGGCATGTTGTAAAAGACCCCTGTTCCACAAAGCCCTCCACCAAAATCAGAGCTAGGTTTCCTTCCAACAGCACAGGGAGAACTCATTCGGAAACCAGTAAGAAAGACACCAGTCTGGCCAGGATAGAGCAAACTGTAATGACCTGCAGACAGTAGATAACAGACAATATGTAACAGACAGTTACTGTATCAACTTGTAGCAGAAGCTTTTCCAGACAATGTGGGACACCAACACACACCAAGTCCTGTTGGGCAACACCCAAGCCTTTTCTAGTTTGGGCAACACCATGACCCAAACCACTGACTGCTTAATGAAATGCTACTATAGCCAATCCCCAATTTTCAGATACTACAGGACTCTTCACCATGGTAGGAGACAAGCCAGTGTCTCCAAGGTCTTTGTTGGGACCATGGGGTACATGAGGAAGTGGGGCTTTAGCACAAATGCAGTCTCTGCAAATAACTAATTATCTGCACATAACACTTCAATCAAGCAGCTGTGGGTATATTTCAGGTAAGCTATGTAGTACATATCTGTGGCTTCCCTTTCCCAGGAACAACTAATGCACGCACAGTTCAGTTCATTTTTAGTCTCTATAGGACCCTAAAGGGTGATTCAGCAGACAGATTTTCAATTCAGCCTTCAAACAAGTAAGAACAGCCTTTCAGTAATATCCTCTGGACCTTCACCTGGCTGCTATTTTGAGCTTCACATGCAACACAACAGTAGTGAGCAATACCTTAGCACAGGTTGGGAGACTATACTGAGGACAAATGGGGGGCATGCTCCACAATTAAGGGGCACTCTCTGACCATCCACCCAATCTATTCTCTCTGTCTTCTGCAGAACTGAAAATAGAACCCAGACTGCAACTTGCTAGCTGAAACTCCCCTCCTCACTTAATCTGTGAGATGAACATTTGGTTCCCTGGGCCGTCTATTCTATTCGCTGGATTGTCAACTCTTGCATAGATAACATTTTCTTAAATCATGGAAACTCAGTCTCAGTCTGGTCATCAGCAAGCCATGGAACAACTGCACAGATACAGCTTCACAAAAGGCATAATCATCAAACAACACTGGCCATGGCAACAGAGCTTGTAGTCCAACATCTGTTCCCACTATGCCTCCTGTCTCACACAGCAAATCCTGCCCCCCCCATACATGCACACATACAAACACACACACTATTTCTCCTGTAAAAGAAGGAGACCTAGCAGCCCATAACCATGCTTATAAAATGGGTCAAACAATTTCTGCCTCCTGATAGGCTGAGAGGTACCCACGGCCATGTCCTTATCAGAGTATATTGTTCCAACCGGTACCTCTTCAGTTAAGCAGGACACAGTGCAGGCTGAGATCCATGCCTCAGAGAAACATTTTTTTAAAACCAATTCCACCTACAGCCTTCATCGTGCGTCATACTTCTCCCTTCCCCCCCCGTCGTTCTGCACACACACAACCAAGTTCTCAGAAGGATATGATAAAATAAAAACAGTACCTTCTGCCTTCCTGACTTTGCCTCCATTAAAAAAAGTCATTCTTTCATTAGAGCCACTGGAGATTCACAGAGCATTCCCGCGTGCTGCCAACAAAACAGCTTTAAAATGAAAACCGAAACTACCGCCTCCCCATCATACATCTTTGTCTCCATCAACCGGCCGCCTTCAATGAACCAGTAGACCCCAAATGAAAAAGCTAAATAAAAGAGCACAGCACCGCTTGCTACCACTACCTATGTATGGTTTCAAAACCACAAATATAGAAACGACTTCATACAGTAACCAAAAAATGACACGCTCGTTGTTACAGAACTAAACAAATAGCTACGGGGGCCCGTAAAGAACACACTCGCTCCCCAATCACAGTAAAATACTGAAACTGGTCCCCTTGCAGTCACCTGAGAGAATTTCACTCAAAGAAAAATCAAAATCTTTTCTAAACTGTGTTGTGGGAGCATAGAAAGACACAATCACCATCTGATGGGTTTCTGGTAACTCAAAAAATGCTCGTAGAAAAGTGGTGACTATCGCCAGTAAGAGACACGCTCACTGCCATCAAAACTGGCTCACATTGAGGAAAATAATCTAAATTTAAAAACAAAGCCAGTTTGGAATGTACTTGTGTGCAGCTAATGTGTGAGTGTGTGTCTCTCTGTCGGGAGGGGGGCATGCACTGGACATCATACAATACAGAAAGTACCTCAACAGAGGGACTATTTTACTACTTCAGGTAATAAAAAAAAAATTATTAAAATGCTTTCTCTCTTTTTCTTTTTTTTCTTTTTTTTTTTGTTAAATACTTACTTGGAGAACCCATTTTATAAGCGCAATAAGACACTCTGAGGTGTGGTTTATCGCCTGATAAGAGCACACCCAGTGGCATAAGTCACTTGGCGTAAGCGCCTCGTGCCTTAGTACACCCCTGGGCATGCTCTTATCAGGCGATAAACCACACCTAATCATGTCTTATTGTTTGCTTCCCATTAGATTGAATGAGGATGGGCTGCTTTGCAAGAAATAAGCCCACAGCCTGCCAAACCTTTGCCTGGAACCCCAGTCAAATTCAGTGTGCCTGCTCTATAGGCATACTGTAGGACAGCTGGACCTGTGGCATGAAAACAAAAAAAGAATACTGCTGATACTGGCAGAAAAATTGAAAAGCAACAGTGACAAGGAAAAGCTAAAACCCAGGGCTAGGTTATAGACTAATGTAGTCCTATATGCATCATGCAATTGAGGGCCTCCACTTTTTGTTATGCAGGTTTTTGTCTCCTTCTTAAAGCATGCCTCTTTCCAGTGACCTCCCTCCAGCCCTGTCACCTGTCATCATTAAGACTCTCCCCTCCATTACTCCCATGTCATACCCCTCACAAGAGGGTCGAATGTTGTTCTCGAGCCACCCCAGAGCAGGATCCAGCTGGAGGGTGTCGCAGTCAACATTGCAGAGTTCGCATGGCAAGTCAGCTCCCTCCCACTGTGACTAGGGTTTCCAACTGCATTTACTCCATCCCTCTCTCAGGAAATAATGAACCAGCCAGATAGGTCATGCACTTGCTGGGACTCCCTGGCTACTGATGTACCCCTTGCTTGATAAGAGTGGCACCAAATGCAATTCCACCAGTGGATCCCCAGGGGGCGATCATATTGCAGGGAACACTGCCTCCCCTCCAGAGAGGAGGACAGCATCCCCAGGAGCACTCAGTCCTCCTCCTCCCTGTCTGACCCCTGATGACCCAGGCTCATTCTCAAACCTGGGTTGCCGGCATTGCGAGTCGTGGTACTACCGCTGTTCTGATGGGTTGACTGGGAGCCCCCATCTCTAAAATTAAACCACCATACAGGAACATGGAATCTGTCAGCAGAAAAGGACTGCATGGCCCACCCAATCTGCCCTGGGGTTCTCTGCCTATTCTGTCTCCACAGACCCTAACTGGTCTCCAGTGACCCCCCCCCCGTATCTGTTCTAATATGCCCCTGTGTCTATCCCATGCATGTTTGAAGGATTTCACTATTCTAGCATCAATTGCTTTGGCTGGCACTGCATTTCATGTGTCTAGCACCCATTCAGTGAATAAATATTTCCTCGGATCCTTCCTGATCTTGCCCTCTCCCACTTCATTGCATGCCCCCAAGTCCTGGAGTTCATCCTCATTTGGAAAAGGATTACCTCCTGTTCACTCCTGTGAAGTACTTGAAAGGTCTCTATCATGTCACCTCTCACCCGTCTCCCCTCCAGAGTGTACATGTTGAGACCCTCAATCTCTCCTCATAGGCTTCCCTTGCAACCACTGCACCATTTTTGTAGCCCTACTCTGGACCCCCTCCACCCTGTCTATATCCTTGCTTAGGTGTGGTCTCCAAAACTGGACACAGTATTCCAGGTGGGAGTTTCCATAAAGCAGCAGCACTACCTCTCTCCTCCTGCTGGTGATGCCCCTCCCTATGCATTCCATTTTCCCTGCCCATGGCCTTGTCACACTGCACTGCCACCTTGAGGTCCTCTGATATAATAACTCTTCCTGCCTAGTGAGTGCCAATACCCCCCCATCCTATACTCCACACCAGGGTTCCTATGCCCTAGGTGCATGATTCTGCACATTTTGGCATTGAACCCCGGCTGCCATGCCTTTGACCACTCCTCAAGTTTCCTTAGATCCCTGAACATTTTCTCCACCCCCTTCTGGGTGTCCACCCTATTGTAGAGCTTGGTGTTATCTGTAAAGAAACACATCTTCCTCTCCATTTCCTCTGCAATGCAAAAAAAGATTAATAAACAAGCTAGTCAGCCCTGGAGTGGGTCCCAGGATTGTTGCCTGGGTGAAACATTGGCTGGACAACATGACACAGAGGGTAACAGTAAATGGAGTCCACTCTGAAGAAAGGGGGGTTACTAGTGGGGTACCGCAGGGTTCAGTACTAGGACTAGTCCTCTTTAATGTCTTTATAGGTGACATTGCAGTGGGACTGGAAGAGAAAGTATGCCTTTTTGCAGGTGACACAGAGATCTGCAACAGGGTTGATACACAAGAAGGGGTGGAAAGGATAAGAAGGGACTTGGCAAGGTTGGAGGAATGGTCAGAAGTGTGGCAGCTTAGATTCAATGCAAAGAAGTGCAAAGTAATGCACCTGGGAAACAAAAACCCAGCGAAAGAGTACACAATGTGGGGGGATGTACTAACAACAACAAAAATGGAAAGGGACCTGGGCCAGTCATATCATATGACTTAAAGGTAGGCAAGCAATGTGAGAAGGCAGTAAGGAGGGCTGGGGGCATACTGAGATGCATAGGGAGAGGCATCACCAGTAGAAAACACGAAGTTGTTGTCTCTCTTTACAAACAGTTGGTGAGACCCCATCTGGAATACTGCATGCAGTTCTGGAGACCTCATCTCCGCAAGGACATAGACAGGATGGAGGTAGTCCAGAGGAGGGCAACTAAAATGGTGCAGGGTCTGCACCAGAAGCCATACAAAGAGAGACTAAAGGAGCTTAATATGTATACCCTTGAGGAAAGGAGGGAGGGGGGACATGATAGAAACATTTAAGTACCTCAAGGGAATCAATAAAGTTCAAGAGGGTAGCATCTTTCAGAAAAAGAGATGTGCAAGAACAAAGGGGCACACTTTGAAGATAGAGGGGGGACAGCTCAGGGGCAATGTAAGGAAGTATTTTTTCACAGAGAGCATAGTGAATGCATGGAACAGCCTTCCTGAGAAGGTTGTGGGGTCAAAAACTGGGGGAACTGAAGAATGCATGGGACAGACATAAAGCAATTCTTGTGGGGGTAGGAGGAAGTAGGCTGTTGGTTAACTAGGATCTGCAGCTTATCTAAAAGGTAGGGAAATGGGCAGACTAGGTGGGTCAGGCAGTCCTTATCAGTCTGCCATCAAATTATATGTTTCTATGTTAATGTCCCCTATGAAGATACCGAACAGAATTGGTTCCAGTACCAAACACTGTGGTAGCCAGCTGGTCACTTTCCCATCTTTAGAGTGTGTCTATTTATTCATTTTGCAAAAAAGGCAGCCCCAGAACCATCAAGTAGATGATTTTAGTAAATACAAGAAGTAAAGCAAACAAAAAATTCTGCACTCCCCATTCACCAAAAGATGCCACAGCACAATGAAGTACAAACAGTTACATGATAATGTATTAAAGTTACAACGTATAAGATGGATAAAAACCACACAAGACAGTAGCAGCAAATAGACCCCAACATGTCACACTTACAGCACTTTTTTAAGAGGATTCTTCTTGAAAAAGCACTATAAATGTGAAACATTGGGGGTCTTTTTGCTGCTACTGACTGGTCCTTTTTTCATCCATCTTACATAGTGTAAGTTTAAATAAATTGTCACATAAATATTTACAGGTCATTATTGTGCTGTGGCATTTTGTGGGGGTGAATGGGGACTACTTATTCATTCCAAACTGAATAAGGCCTCAACCTCAGAAGTTGTCCTCTTCATGTATGGATTATGCAAAGGGGTTCTAAAATGTGAAGGCTGACTGATGGAGAAATGTCTTCCTCCTTTGCTGTTGTACTGAATCTGTGGTGCTGGTACACCACTGAGTCAATAGCTATCTACAGTATGTGCCTGTACATCAATCAAGGCTCCATGGGTTGCTACCCCAGGCAGATGTGAGGCAGCTGAAGACTATGATCAGGCTGTCTCAGTTTGTATGCACAGGCTTAGTCAGAATGAGGAGCCTGCTAAACTACTGCTGGCCGCTAGTGGCCCCTTCCCCCAATAAGACAAGCTACTGTGGAAATTAAACTAAGCATCTGGGAAGGAATACAGAGAGAAAAGGGTGGTGTAAATGATGATGCAGGTGCACAAGCATGCTGGAATTGGACCAGGATAGAACAGATTCTTCCAGGAGGTGAAAACAATCAGAGCCTGCACAGTGAAAGCACAACAATTGGGGATGGACTCCAGGAAGGTGCATGCTGCTATGCTGCTGATGTGGATGGTGCCAGTATGTCTTTATGAATCAGAACTGGGCTGGCCAGGTATGCACATGGGTGACCTGGACTCCCTCCCCTCAAGCACAATTTGGAACTGGGAATAAGACAGAAAATACATTACTAAACTGGAATTTTGGACCCCTCCCTTAGTCGTGCTCTTTGTCTTGTGCCTAGATTGCCTTTAATCAGGTCCTGCCCAAATCCACCAGGAAGGCACATGTAAGGGTACATCTGCAAATACAAGCCAAAGGATCAGATCAAATGGTAATCCTGCAGAACCCCTGTGTTGGTGGGGAAAACAACACCACTTGTCACTGTGGATCTATTGACCCCCAATTTTTCTTTTGAGCATTAGTACTATAAACGTATTGTAAAAAACAATACACTGGAGTGTGCCTGCTATTTCTCCCCATGTGTATGCATGCCCTAACTGGATATATCTGGATTCCTGTCTTCACCTATTTGACTGGGTTCTGTATCATCTTCCTGTGGCTTGGTGGAATCCAGTTGTAAGGATAGACATCAGTTCATAACTTGCTTAAATACCATGCAACAGCCAACAAAGGCAGTGCACATCTTCCTTGGTGGCAGCATCATTTGTACCCATATCATGTTCAGATTTCCTAGACCCCTCTTTTAACTGCCAGAAATCCTTGCAATTACTGACTGGGTTTACCCATAGATCTCATTGTATTGCTTGGACACCGGACTTCAAGGAGTAAAAGGATGGATATAATGCTATAGCACCATTGACCCCTAAAAGAAGAACAACTATGAATATGTGTTGATTTCCAGGCACCAACAGCATAGTTGTAAGGGTCTATTCTGGTCATATGTACTATTTTTTGCATTAAGTCAAGTTAAAGGTACATTCAGTGTGAGTGATTTGGCTGCATGATGTCATGGATGATGTCAGTGATAGGGTTTTTTGGTCTCTGCATAGCATTTCAGACCTGCAGAAGCCTGGGTACAATCCCCAGTGCAGAACATTTTTTTTTTCTCTCTCACTACAATTTATGTAGTATGACAGAAATTGTTAGATGTCATTGCTGATCTTAGTGATTTAGTTTCAGCAAGGTTTGAAGTTCTATATTGCTGATAACTTGAAAAGTTCCAGCTGAGACTTTGAAGTTTGAATGCAACTTGGGAAACATTACTTCATATTGACAGACTGTTCGTTATGAAAATCCACTGCAGCTGGGTGTGTGGGGTCTTTACCGAAATAGATGTAGATGCCTGGAACAGACTGGCAGAGGAAGTGATGGAAGGAAAACAGTAGGGGCTTCAAGCATGTGTAGGATAGACATAGGGGAATATTAACAGATAGACAGGGAGGAGGGAAGACTGCCAGATGCCAGTTAGGGTCTGTGGAGACAAACTAGGCAGGGGCCATATGGGTAGACTGGGTGGGCCAAGTTGCCATTTTCTACCAACATATTCTATGTGTAACCCTCCTAATACCTGAGGTTACAAGAATCCCAGTTAGATCTAGTGGCAGGTAGGGAAGGCAGCTTGTGAAACTTCAGTTAAATGGATTTCACACTGTTTCACTCTGTTCTCAGTCTCAGCTGAGCTAGAGGGATGACATCATATAGAATGTTCACAGCAGTATAAGCCACATTGGAATGTTGCAGCTGGGAGTCAGCTAGAACGTTGGGAGGTTTTGAATCAGTCTAGTGGGAGTCTCAGTGGAGGGAGGAGGTGCACTGCAGTGTGCAGTCCCTCAGAGCTCTCAGCTCTGACCAAAGCTACTGTTTGTAGGGTGTGTGTTCTCACCATAAGATGGACACAGAATAACTAGCATTGAAGTGGTAGAGACCGCTCCTCAGTTGGTTCGGGTCCCATCCCTGCGGGGATGGGGGAGCCAACAGCCAGCTTCCAGGGGCAATCCCCTGGCCCAGCTAGAGGGAGAGAGAAAGCCCGAGGGCACCTGAAATCAGGGGTGAGTCTGCTCTGCCAAGGACCTATGTTTCACCAGAGACAGTGTGTATTAAGTATCTGCTACTGTGGGCCAGGAAAGGACAGCTAAGTACAGTGCTTAAAGAGTGTGAGATTTGGACATCTTTAATCAGTGGGGGTCTACAGGGATGGACATAGCCACTTAACAAGTATGCCTCAAGTCAGTGCACTGGAGTTTCAGAGACTGTAGATTGAATGTGATATACATTTAAAGTGTTAATCTACAACCGTTAGAGTTTGCATAGAAGAGGTGTTTTAGAACAAAGGAATGGCTGGGTATGAATTATGGGAGCAAGAGGTGGGAGACCCCCACTTGGAGTAACCAGATTCACCTCTATGGTTCTCTTTGGGACACCTGTTGCTTTCTCTCAGGGTACTTGGCCAGTGCTCGAAGAAAGTACCCAGACATGGGATTGTTGAGAAGATTCCCTTAATGGAGCCTATATGTGTTCATGGGTGGTTTAGGGAGCCACCGAGAAATGTTCCATGCCATATGGAAAGAGGTGTGAGTGCTGGCCGGATGTGCCATGCAGAGAAGTAGTCCAAGGTTGGTTGGATGTGCCAGGCCAGGGAAATCCAGAGAAGAGTACAAGTTTGGGCTGAGTGCCCAGTGTGTTTCTAAACCTGAGGTTTAGTGTGTAGAAGATGTATTCTGGTCTCCGTATATCTGCATTACCAGGAGTGTAGCCCAGTGGGGGTCCATCTATGCTTTATTGTTCTGTTGTGTTGTGAATAAAAGCCACAATCTCACATCCCACTCCTGGTTTAGACATTACAGTTATTGCTTCCTGTGTCTGGAGTTACTTGGGTGCCCCTGACTAGAAGGCAAACCTAGCCAAAATGCCGAGCAACAGTTTTCTCCCTGAACCCAGGTCCCAGGTAGGGGGTTACATATGGAGGCACCGCACAGCGCTAAAAAAAAAAAATAACATCAACCTGGCCCCTGGGGTTACAAATTGGAGGCTACCACTGGGATTTGGCTTTCATTTTGGGAGAAAACGCAAGAAAGGTTGCTCGGATAGTGGCTAGTGTTTTGGCTGTCTGGCAGTAGGTAGCCCAAAAAGTAGAAGCATTGCCAACTGAATGTGCTGCTGTGTGCTGCGGTCTATGTGCTGCTGTAAGTGTGCCAACTGTTTACCAAGGAGCAGTAAAGCCCGAGTGTGTATGCCTTTGTCCTGCATCAAGTTACAACGTATGCCAGCTTTTTAAGTGTTTTCTGGCAGAAAAAAGTATGGAAAACTGTGGGAAACAAAGAAAGATTTGTGCCCTAGATGTTGGAAATGCTTGTGGTATGGACTAAGAGTAGTCACTGAGTAAAATGCCATGATAAATGGTTGAAATGGTGCTCCCACCGAGGAGCTACAGTTGAAAACAAAAAAGTGTGGTTTGCAGTTTAAATTTTGCCTGCTCGACGATTGCCATGGAGGAGAAGAGCTCGAGAGGAAAGAGGCTCATTTGCATGGCATCGAGTGATTGGTGAGACTGCAATCAGACCCACCCCCAAGCAAGCTCTAGAGCGACTGCACAGCATTTGAGAGGGACAGTGAGTGGAGTGTACGAGCAGGCTTGCTAGGAGGAGAGTCGCGGTGACTGAAAACACTGTAAAATAATTAAAATCAGACTTTTGCTGTTTAAATTCGGGCTTAACCCACATCTCTGTCATTTGGAATCAAAGCATGGTGTTCAGAAGGACAATTGGCAGGACTGCAAGCCCACTTCCTTCCAGAGGCTTCCAAGACTGGCAGCAGGCCGTTTTTCCATCGACAAAACAAGCTACTGATAACAGTGAGTACCAACCAAGCCAATAGCTCAAACTGTGTGATTTTAACTAAAGCCAGCTGAATCAGTGTGTAGCAGTGGCTCGTTTTGCAAAGAAGGACTGTGCAAGTTAATTAAGCTAAAGCAAGAATTCTAAGCAACAGACTGTGCGCATAATTATAGGTTCAGCAACAGTATAATTTTCAAAGCCATGTGAGAGACTGTGAGTTGTATGAGAGATGCAGCAAGAAATACAGGCAATCCTGTGCAATGAAATACTGTGGCTTTAGGGGACTGTAAGCTAGAGCAATGACTTCAGCAAGTGAAAAGTCCATAATAAATCATATAAGTGTGCTGAGAGAGAGAACAGTGCAAGTTTGTGCAGTTTGAGCAAATTTATCAGTAGAGTGTGTAAATCGGATGCGCAGTGGCTTGACTCATAAACAGAATGTTGATGCGCAGGAGTACTGCCGCCAACATTACAGGGTGGGGTAGTAATGTAAACACAGCAGCAAAGGAGCCATTTTGTAAAATGTTTTTCCAAAAGAGTGGGACTTGAAATAACAGTGAGCATTTGTTTGTTTTCTCTGCAGTCATGGCTTCAGGACCAGCCTGTTACCCAGATCATGCCCAGGCTATGATAGTAGAAGAAGTTAACAAATTGAGAGATATTGAAAGATATTACTAACGGGGACAACTGCCTCCTCATGTGGCAATTCCTGGATATCCAGTATGAGTATGTGCAATGTGCTTAAATGCTGGAAGGGACATCTTCATGATGCCTCACTGTTCTGGGTGCCTACAGAAATGTGGCTTGACTAAAGCACCCAAGATTCATTTGGCTCCCACATGGCTAAAGCTTCAAGAACCTGCAGCTGGCAACACACAGCACCAGGTGGAGCCTGATAGGGAAGGCATCTCAGAGTGTAGCATAAAGCTAGAGGGTGCAGATCGACAGACAGCACAGAGTACTGATGTGTCTGAGTCCGGGTCACTGAGAGACAGTGCAGAGAGAGCATCAGCAGATCCATGGGCAGAAGGGCCCAGTCCAAGTCTCATAGGAGAGGATGAGACAAGAGAGGCCATTGAGTGGGAGGTGTCTACCTCCGCACCTAGTGAGGAGTGGACAGTCTCAGGAGTGAGGATGACTGCCCACTCCTGGGCACAGATTCTTAGTGAAGACGAAGATGTGGGGGAACCTATGTGGCCTTATGAGGAAGGTGTGGGTTCACAGCCTCAAGTTCCTGGCTCAGAGGAACACTTAGAATAAAGCAGTGATTCCATGGCCCTGTCTCTACAAGGAGGAGTCAAGGATCCATTTTGTGTTTTATTGAGAATGCGTAGCTGGCAGAACCAGGACTGGCCACCCCCAAGCCAGGCCAGAAGTCTCAAGTTGACCAAGTGTAATAAAGAGGAAAGACTGGTTCATAGGAAACCAAATGAAATCTATTGGATACTCTTTCCTACCTTTCCTCGGAGAGTCTGGGAGGAGATTGAAAAAAGCAGGAAATCCTGGATAATAGAAGAGGCAATGAAACATGTGCATCCTGGTGCTAACAGACATGTCAAAAATAGAGTGTTACAATTAAAAATCAGCCAGTGGAAAAGGGGTAGGACACTGTTTATTGACACTGTTCAAATTATGGATGGAGAGGGACATGAAACCTTTCACAGTGTAGATTATGAGCACCCAGACGGGGTAATAATTCCAGCACCTGACCCATTGTGCTATTGGCCACAATGCAAAGACCTCCCTGCGAATGTCCTCATGCCTACCAAGTGGAGAGCAGAGCAGTGGTAGCCAGTGCTGCCATCCAGCCTTTGCCATACCTATGTTGTTCCGCCAGACTGGCGTTCCAGAAACCAGGTGCCCCACATTCATCCATCTTGCAGTGTACTGGCCTTCCAGATTCCATCGACTTGCCCACCAGATGACTTCATATCCAGAGAGGACACCAGCCCAGCTGTATCCAGATTCATCGCCTGGAATGCCGGATGACTTCAGACCAGCTGTTTTTCCTTTTTTCCTGTTCCAAGGTTTCATCTCCTAGATGACATCATCCCAGCAGTTTCCAGATGTGCCCTCCTGTCATTTTCCGGAAGATGTCCACCCAGCTGTATCAGAAGAATGCTGCCAGCGAGAGTCTTCAGCGGAGGACCAGGTGGTGTACCATTTTCATTCTACAAGGGACTGGTAAGTCTAAACTTTTCTATTCTTATGACATTGCAGTACACACCCTACACTAGCAGACTCCAATGTTTGAACTGTCCTCAAAGACTCTACCCTTCAGGATTTCAGCCTGCTAGAACTGTGCTTCACCGGGCTCCGGCCCAGGAGAGACTCTTTGTTGGACTTGCCTTTGGGCACTGTTGTCACTAGATAGGACTTTTAGGGCACTCCTTCCCCCAAATAATGTGTGCTGTAAATAATGTCATTGTTTTCTACTGTTTTTACTGTTTATAATGTTTTTCTACTTTTCTAAAAAAATATTTTTGGGATTCTCCAGTGTTTTGATGGTAAGGATTATATTGACTGAGTATGCAGATTAGGAGTGTGTGTTGTTTTTCTCTGTTTCTTGCAGGTGTTCTTGAAGAAGAGAAGACAAGTAGAGGAGGAGGGACTCAACAGAGTTCCTCGTAGTACTTTAGTGTGTAGTGTTTAATGTACAGGATGTTGTGGTTTTCTGTGTGTAACTTTTCCTTCCACAGGTGTGGTTGTGGGGGAGTGGGGAGTAATGTGTAGTGTATAGCATTAGCTCCTTGTGTTTGGTTGCAGGTGTCCCAGGTTGGAGGGAGGTTCCCCTGTTTGTTTTGTTTTGGGTATTTGGGTTAGAGGCAGATAGGTTTTCCCTAGAGGGCTAAGGGGGATAGACAGGCTGTGGTCCTGACCAGCCGGAGGGGCTGCGGTACTGATCTATCAGGGCTATGCTCTGGACAATTCTACCAGGGTCACTACATATCCATATTAAGATCTTAGAGTAGAGGCTGATGCATCAGCTGAAGGCCTCAGATCCCTTAGTGTTGTCTGCCTGTGCTGGTACATGGTAGGGGAGAAGGTAGCGCTACCTCCCCGTAGTCAACACATAGGGTGAGATGGCCTAGGCCGGGTAAGTAATGACTGTGGACAGTCATTTTCCTGGCCCCCCTAATACCCAGGGTTACAATAATCCCAGTTAGATCTAGTGGCAGGAAGGGAAGGCAGCTTGTGAAACTCCAGTTAAATGAATTTCACACTGTCTCACTCTGTTCTCAGTCTCAGCTGAGCTGGAGGGATGACATCACATAGAATTTTCACAGCAGCATAAGCCACATTGGAATGTTGCAGCTGGGAGTTAGACAGAACGTTAGGAGGTTTTGAATCAGTCAAGTGGGAGACTCAGTGGAGGGAGGAGGTGCACTGCAGTGTGCAGTCCCTCAGAGCCCTCAGCTCTGACCAGAGCTACTGTTTGTAGGGTGTGTGTTCTCACCCTAAGAAGGACACAGAAGAACTAGCATTAACATGGTAGAGATTGCACCCCAGTTGGTTCGGGGCCACATCCCTGTGAGAACGGGGGAAGCCAACAGCCAGCTTCCAGGGGCAATCCCCTGGCCCGGCTAGAGAGAGAGAGAGAGAGAGAAAGCTGCCTGAGGTTTGTGCTGTGGCACCATGAAGAGTTGTGTTGTTTTCCTGTGAGAGAAGCCTGAGGGTACCTGCAATCAGGGGTGAGTCTGCTCTGCTAAGGGCCTATGTTTCTCCAGAGACAGTGTGTATTAAGTATCTGCTACTGTGGGCCAGGAAAAGACAGCCAAGTACAGTGCTTAAAGAGTGTGAGATTTGGACATCTTTAATCAGTGGGGATGGACATAGCCACTTAACAAGTATGCCTCAAGTCAGCACACTGGAGTTTAAGATGCTGTAGATTGAATGTGATATACATTTAAAGTGTTAATCTACAATCGTTAGAGTTTTCATAGAAGAGGTGTTTTAGAACAAAGAAATGGCCGGGTATGAATTATGGGAGCAAGAGGTGGGAGACCCCCACTTGGAGTAACCAGATTCACCTCTACGGTTCTCTTTGGGACACCTGTTGCTTTCTCTCAGGGTACTTGGCTAGTGCTCGAAGAAAGTACCCAGACGTGGGATTGTTGAGAAGATTCCCTTAATGGAGCCTGTATGTGCTCATGGGTGGTTTAGGGAGCCACTGAGAAATGTTTCATGCCATATGGAAAGAGGTCTGAGTGCTGGCCAGATCTGCTATGCAGGGAAGTAGTCCAAGGCTGGTTGGATGTGCCAGGCCAGGGAAATCCAGAGAAGAGTACAAGTTCGGGCTGAGTGCCCAGTGTGTTTTTAAACCTGAGGGTTACAGTGTGTAGAAGATGTGCTCTGGTCTCCGTATATCTGCATTACCAGGAGTGTAGCCCAGTGGGGGTCCATCTATGCTTTATTGTTCTGTTGTGTTGTGAATAAAAGCCACACTCTAGAATCCCACTCCCGGTTTGGACATTACAGTTATTGCTTCCTGTGTCCGGAGTTACTTGGGTGCCCCTGACTAGAAGTCAAACCTAGCCAAAATGTGGAGCAACAGTTTTCTCCCGGAACCCAGGTCCCAGGTAGGGGGTTACATATGGAGGCACCACACAGCACTAAATTAAACAAAAAATAACATCAACCCTACCCCTGGGGTTACATATGTCTTTATGTCTCCACTCATTGTTTGATGTCCTTTGCCACAGCATGAATCTCCTGTCAAGGAACCCTAGTACAGTGGTAGAACTACAGACTACCAAGCAACAGTGGATGGAGGGCCTGGGGTTAGATCTCCAGTGTGAAACATTTCATTCTCTCTCACTACTATTTATGTAGCACAAGTGAACTTACTAGATGTCATTGTTGATGTTACTGGTCGAGTTTCAGCAAGGTTTGAAGTTCTATGTTGCTGACCACTGCAGCAGTGTGTGTGTGTTGGGGAGGGGTCTGCACTCACTGTTGGATGTCCTTTGCGACAGCATGCATCTCCTATTAAGGAACCTCAGTGCAGCATTAGCGCTACAAGCTACCAGGTAGTAGTGGGTAGGGGGACTGGGTTAGATTCCCAGTACAGAATATTTTTTTCTTTTCTCTGCTGCAGCTATGTGGGGAGGGGGGTCTGCACTCATTGCTGGATGTGCATTGCCACAGCTTATACCTACTGTCAAGAAACCTTAGTACAATGGTAGAGATGCAGGCTACCAAGCAGTAGGGGGATAGGGATCCTGGGTTTGATCCCTAATGTGGAACATTGTTTTCTTTCTCACTACAATGTTTGTAGTATGAGAGAAATTGTTACATGTCATTGCTGATATTGGTGATAGAGTTTCAGCAATGTTTGAAGTTCTGTACTGCTGTTAACTTAAAAAGTTCCAGCTGAGACTTTCAGGTTTGAGTGCAACTTGAAAATATTACTTCAAATTGACACACTGTTCATTACAAAAATCCAGTGCAGCTGAGTAGGGGTGTCAGTGCCCACTGCTTGATGTCCTTTGCCACAGCATGTATCTCCTGTTGAGATAGCTGAGTACAGCAGTAAAGATATGCACTACCAAGCAGTAGTGGGTAGGGAGCCTGGTTATGAACATATGAACATGCAAATTGCCAGAAGATACAGGCCATTCAGTCTATCTAGTCTGCTCGAGTGTGCAGCACTTCAGTCCATTAGACTGCAGCTGCCTCCCCTCTCTCATATGCTCTCCCTCATCTCCCACCCCTCCCAATTTGTACTCTCCTCTTGAATCTGTCCCACCCCCTCTTGAAGCCCCCAACACTCTGCAGCAATACAACTTCCTCTGGCATCACCCTTTCTGTGAAATAGTGCCTCTTCAGTTCCCTCTTGAACCTGCCCCCCTTCCAACTTCATAGAGTGTTCCCTGGTTTCTCTTCCACCCTTCAGATTGAACACACACCTGGTGTCTACTTTGTTCAAACCCTTCAGGTACTTGAAGGTCTCAATCATATCCCCTCTCTCCCTTCTTTCCTCCAGGGTGTACATATTGAGCTGTCTCAGTCTCTTCTCATGTGGTCTGTCCCCCAACCCCAGGATCATTTTTGTTGCCCTGTGCTGTACCCCCTCCAGTAGTTTGATGTTCCTTTTCAAGTAGGGGTGCCAGAATTGCACGCAATACTCTAGGTGCAGTCTCACCAGGGACCTGTACAAGGGCAAGATGACCTCCCCCACGCCTAGAAGTAATCCCCCTTGCTATGCACCCTAGCATCCTGTTTGCCTTCACTGCTACCTTCCTGCACCGAGCAGAGTGGTTCATCTCCCCAGTAACCAGCACTCCCAGATCCTTCTCCTCCTTGGATTTTAATGGGACACCCCAGACAATAATTGTATCCTAGGTTCTTGCCTCCTAAATGCATCACTTTGCACTTCTTGGCATTGAAACCAAACTGCCAAGTGTGAGACCATTCCTCCAGTTTTGCCAAATCCTCCTGAAGTACTTTTATTCCCCCCCTCCATCTACCTCGGCACAAATCTTTGTGTCATCTGCTAAGAGACTGATCTTGCTCTTAATCCCTACTGCAATGTCAGCTATGAAAATGTTAAACAGAACCAGTCCCAGCACCGAGCCCTTTGGTACACCACTTGTTACTGCCCTGGGTTCAGATGCCTCTCCCCCAGCTACTACCTTCTGCTGTCTACCCTGCAGCTAGTTCTCGACCCATCTGACCAGTTTCCTCCCTGCTCCCAGACTCTTCAACTTGCAGGTCAGCCTATTGTGTGGCACCTAGTCAAAGGCCTTGCTGAAATCTAGGTAGAGGACATCCACTGCATGTCCCCTGTCCAGTGCCCTCATAACCCAGTCGTAAAGATCAACCAAGTTCATCTGGCAGGATTTGTCTGAGACAAACCCATGCTGCCTGCTGTCCTGGAGATTGCTATCCTCAAGAAATTGCACCAGTCTTTCCTTGAGGATTGTCTCCATCAGTTTTCCAACAATTGCAGTAAGACTCACCAATCTGTAATTCCACGGTTCATCCTTGGGCTCTCTCTTATGGAGAGGTACGACATGTGCTTCCCTCCAGTCCCTGGGCACACACCCTGAGTTCAGAGGAGTATTGAACAGGTCCACCAATGGCCCTGCCAGGACCTCTGCCAACTCTCTCAGCATCCTGGGATGAACCCTGTCTAGGACAGGTACCTTGTCCACCTTCAGGGACTTAAGGCACTCCCTCGCCCTTTCCACCATGAATTTCCCATCCGTGGTTGCTTCTCCTCCACCCTTTCCCACCTCATCTTTCTTCTCAAGTATGGGCCCATCCCTCTCCTTGGTGAAGACTGAACAGAAATATTCATTAAGTACTTCTGCCTACTCAGCCCCCTTTTCTACCCACCCACTTCCTCTCCTAATCCTAACAATTTGATCATTGCTCTTCCTCTTCTCTCTCATATATCTGAAGAAATCCTTTTTTCCTTCTTTGATCCCCTGCACTAACCTCAGTTCCCTGTCCTTACCACTCTGCTCACTTCTCTAGATTTCTTCACATATTCTTCTTTGTCTTCTGCCCTGTTGGATCTCTTGTAGATACAAAATGCATTCTCTTTTCCCTCACCTTCTCCACAACCTTTCTACTCATCCAACTTGGTTTCTTGATCCTGGCTTTCTTGCTCTGGCTCTTGATACAAGTTTTAGTGGCTTCAACCAGTCCTGCCTTGATGACTGCCCATTTTTGTTCTGTGACCATTTCTGGGCAGATGCTTGCCATATGACTTTCCAGTATGTGTCCCATCCTGCCAAAGTCTGCCCATTTGAAGTCCAGGACCCTTGTTTTTGTAGTGACTACTTCCCTACCCAGATTGATTGAGAACCACACTGTGTGGTGATCACTGCCTGCTAGATGTTACTCCACCCTTACATCCCTGACCTGTTCACCATCTTCCAGTACCAGGTCTAGTATATTCCCCCCCATCATTGGCTCCATTACCCTCTGGATAAGGAAGCTATCCTGGAATACTTTCAGGAGGATCTGCACCTTGGCGCAAGTGGTTGCTGGGATGCTGCAATCCACCCCCTGGTAGATTAAAATCCACCACCACCACCGTGCTCTCTTTGCCACTATGCCTCCTTATCTGCTCCCCCAGTTCCCTGTTAATGTTCTCCTTCTGGGCAAGAGGTCTATAAACAACCCCCAGACAGATCTTGGTCCCTTTCTGGCTGTGTAGTTGCAGGCAGATTACTTCCAACTTGCCCTCCTCCTCCTCCTCCCCTTCCTCCCTATTACATCTGATCCCTTCCCTTATGTAAATGGCAACCCTCTCCCCAGCCTTCCCTTTATCTCTAACCCTCCAGAATAGTTTGTACCCTGAGATAGTTAGATCCTAGTCATGGTGCCTGTTTGCCCATGTCTCAGTAGTGGCAGCTATGTCCACCTCCCCCTCTGCCATCAATGCCTGTAACTCTTCTAACTTGTTCCTCATGATCCTAGCATTTAGTGAAACCATTCTCCATGCTGCTCCTATCCTTCCTGCTTCTTTACCCTTCACAACCCCTATTTTGCCTAAGGTCGTATCTATCCCTGTGGTGGGGGGAGGTCCATAGGTCCCACTCTCCTGGTGATTTCCAGCTCCAGTGCCTCTCTCCTACCTAGTTAAAATTATACCTCTCATTGATGAAATCCCCCAGCTTCTGCTTCAACACCTGTGACCTTGCCCTGCTGAGGTGTAACCTATCCCCTGCATAAAGATCTGTGTTATCCCATGTGCTACCCCAGTTCCCCACCAATCCATACCCCCTTGGTCCCACACCATTCCCTCAGCCACTTGTTTTCAACAGCCAGTGTGAAACCTTTTTTTTCCCTTCTCACTAAAATATATGTAGAATGAGAGAAATTGTTAGGTATCATTTCTGATGTTAGTGATAGAATTTCAGCAAGGTTTGAAGTTCTATATTGCTGATATTGTAAAATGTTTAAGCTGAAACATAGACGTTAATGGCAGATAAGGACAAGGCCCATCTAGTCTGCCCATTTATTCTACCTTATAAATGTGCCATAGGCCTTTACTCTGTCAATGGCCTATCTATTCATACTCATCTTTATTGGTCCCTTATGCCTATCCCATGCCTGTTTGAAGTCCTGCATTGTATTCATATCCACCACTTCCTGAGGTAAGCCGTTCCATGCATCCACCACCCTTTCTGTGAAAAAGAACTTCCTCACATTACCCCTTAATCAGTCTCCCTATAATCTCATGCTATGTCCTCTTGTCCTGCTATTTTTCTTATATTAAAACATGTTAGACTCTTTCATCTTGTTAATGCCCTTAAGATGTTTGAATGTTTCGATCATATCTCCTCTCTCCCTCTTTTGCTCTAGGATATACATATTGAGCTCTGTTAATCTGTCCTTATATGTTTTCTGATGCAGTCCCTGCACCATTTTGGTTGCTCTTCTCTGGACTGCCTCCATTTTGTTAATGTCCTTGTGCAGGTGCGGCCTCCAGTACTACACGCAGTACTCCAGATGTGGCCTAACCAGTGTCTTGTAAAGAGGGATTATTACCTCACTCTTACAACTTGTGATACCTCTACTAATACACCCCAACATCCTTCTAGCCTTACCTACTGCCTTAGTGATCTGCTTGGATGATTTAAGGTCATCTGTGAAGATGATGCCCAAGACTGAGACTCTGAGGTTTGAATACAACTTGAGAAAGATTACTTCAGAGTCACAGACTGTTCATTATTAAAATCCACTGCAGCTGTGTAGGGGTCTGCACTCACTGCTGAATGTTCTTTGCCACATCATCCATCTCCTGCCAAGGAACTTTGATACAATGGTAGAGCTACAGTCTACTAAGCCATATTGGGTAAGGAGCATGGGTTCAATCCTCAGCGTAGAATTTTTTTTTTTTTTTGAAGGGTGTTCAGTCCTACCAATGGTACCCGTCTTCTGCCTGACCCAGCTTCCAACCCCTCCCCTCCCACACTTGCAGTCCAACACTGGGGTGCCCACTCCTGGAGCTGGCTAACCCCCTCAAGCAGGATGCAACACAAGGGTGTGCACAACCTGTGCCACCAAACATTCCTGAAATTCTTTCCTTCTTTTCTATACACTTTAAATAAAATCACTGTGGTATAGTTATTAAATAGAGCAGAGAGGCCAATGGTTTTGGTGCCTGCTACAGCCACTGACCCATGATCAGAAGGTTATGTTTTCTAGTCCCACACCAGAAACTTGGGCTAATATGCACCACTGACAATAAACAAGCATTTGTCAATGTCAAATATTGATTGCGTTGGTCTGTTGAGCTCGCTCACTGCCCCTCTATCACTCACTCAATCTGTTTCTCCCAGAGCTTCAGGCTGCTCTTTTGTAGTGGGCTCCTGCCTGCATTGACAGCTTTTTCTGTCCACTAAGAAATCTGCAGCTGTCCCGACAGAGCTCCATTGAGGTGGCTCACACCCCCTCTCTCACTCACTTATTCTGTTTCTCTTGGTGCTGCAGGCTGCCCTTTTGTACTGGGCTCCTGCCTCTGTTGGTGGCTTTTTCTGCCCACAAAGAAATCTGCAGCAGCCCTGACACAGGTCTGTCGAGCCTGCTCACTCCCACTCTCTCACTCACTTGTTCCATTTCTGCCGGTGCTGCAGGCTGGCCTTTGGTACTGGTTCCTGCCTGCATTGCAGCCTTTTTCTGCAAACAAAGAAATCTGCAGCAGTCATGATAGAACTCCGTCGAGCTTGCTCACTCCCCATCTCACTCGCTCACTGTGTTTCTCCCAGTGCTGCTGGCTGCCCTTTTGTACTGGGCTCCTGCCTGCGTTGGCACCTTTTCCTGCCCACAAAGAAATCCGCAGCTGTCCCGACAAAGCTCCGTTGAGGTCACTCATTGCCCATTTCACTCACTCATTCTGTTTCTCCTGGTGCTGCAGGCTGCCCTTTTGTACTGGGCCCCTGCATGCATTACTGCCCTTTTCTGCCCACAAACAAATCTGCAGCAGTCCCAATAGAGCTCCGTCGAGCTCACTCACTCCCCTTCCCTCACTCGCTCATTCTGTGTCTCCTACCACTGCAGGCTGCCGTTTTGTACTGGGCTCCTGCCTGAGTTGGCGGCTTTTTCTGGCCACAAAGAAATCTGAAGCAGTCCTGACATAGCTCCATTGAGCTAGCTCACTCCCTCCCCCTCTCTCACTCACTCATTCCATTTCTGCCGGTGCTGCAAGCTGGCCTTTTGTACTGGGCTTCTGCCTGCATTGTCGCCTTTTTCTGCTCACAAAGAAATCCGCAGCAGTTACAATAGAGTTCCGTTGAGCTCGCTCACTACCGCTCTGTCACTCACTCATTCTGTTTCTCTTGGCGCTGCAGGCTGCGCTTTTGTACAGGGCTCCTGGCTGCGTTGGCACCTTTGTCTGTCTACAAAGAAATCCGCAGCTGTCCTGGCAGAGCTCCATTGAGGTCGCTCAGTCTCCCTCTCTCATGCGCTCATTCTGTTTGTGCTGGCACTGCAAGCTGCCCTTTTCTACGTGGTTCCTGCCTGCATTGGCGCCGTTTTCTGCCCACAGAGAAATCCGCAGCAGTCCTGATAGAGCTCCGTTGAGCTCACTCAGGCCCCCCTGTCTCACTCACTCATACTGTTTCTCCCACCGCTGCAGGCTGACCTTTTGTACTGGGACCCTGCCTGCATTGATGCCTTTTTCTGCTACAAAGAAATCCGCAGCACTTCTGACAGCACTCCGGTGAGTTTGCTCACCCCCCCTCACCTGCTCTCTCATTCTGTTTCTCCCAGTGCTGCAGGCTGCCCTTTTGTACTGGGCTCTTGGGTTGGGGCCTTTTTCTGCCCACAAACAAATCTGCAGCAGTCCCGACAGAGCTCAGTTGAACTTGGTCACTCCCCCCTCTCACTTGCTCGATCTTAATCTGTCCCAAACACTGATTTCCCACAGTGACCGTGCTATTCTCTGGAAGGAGTGAAAACACATATTTTAGCCAGGATGTGAAGAATGACAGCTGTACTGTTCATAAGGAGGTGTGAAAAAATGCCACTGTTGAAAATGCGGCGTGAAAATATTACAAATTTTGGAAGTTACAAGGGTGCGTGGAAACAGTTCAACGCACACTTGTAACACAGTCATGTTATGGAGTTTCATCACCAAATTTTCAACATAGGGCTTTTAGAACCTCTGCTCATGAACAGTGCCACTGTCATTTTCTTAATCTATCCCGAACACTGATTACCCACAGCAACCGTGTTATTCTGCGCTGAAACTGTGAAAACACATTTCGGTCAGGATGTGAAAAATGACAGCTGTACTGTTCTCAAGGAGGTGTGAAAAAATGGCAATGTTGAAAATCTGGCACAAAAATATTGCAGATTCGCGAAGTTACGAGCGTGCATAGCAACTGTGCAACACACGCTCGTAAAACAGTAATTTTTTTTATTTTTTCCACCAAATTTGCAACATAGGCTTTTTGAGAGTCCAGCTCATAAACACTGGCACTGTTGTTTCATTAATCGGCCCTGAAAGGTGATTCCATGCAGTGACCGCAAAATCACCTTTCGGGGCCGATTAACACCATGACACTTCCAGAATTCATGAGGAGGGGTCCCAAAAACCCCCATGTTGAAAATGTGGTGCCTAAATTCCAAAAAATGACTGAGATATGCATTAAAGTTGGAAAAAAAACATTTATTCCATTATACAACTTACCAGCATTTCCTCAGCTCACGGTCAGCTTTGAAGAGTGCAGACGTGTTCCCGGTCCACCAAAGATCGTCGTGCCGAGCTCGGAGGTAAGTATGGTGAGGGAGAGGGAGGTGCACGAGTGGGTGGGTGCAGGTTATGAGGGCAGGAGACTGCCGAGGGACAGTTTTTACAGGTAAAAAAAAAGATATTGTGGGACTGTTTTTATTTTATAGGGCATGTGGCATGCTGGGGTGGGCTCCCAGCATACCACCAGAGTCTTTCTTTTGGGAGGGGGAGCTGTTACCATCGGGGGATTGGGTACCCCCGCCGGACACAACAAAAAGGGGGTGGGTGACATTATGCCGACGGGGATTGGGCACCCCGTCGGCAAACAATATAAGCAGGGGGGAGATTTACATAATCCCGTCAGCAACATAAACATTGTGGCACTGAAGCCGATGGAGATTGGGGCCACTGTCGGCGAAAATAAACATGGTGGGAGGATGTATAGGAACATGGCGCCAAACTGCCGCCATGTTCACAAACAATATCAGTGTGTCACGATCCCGCCCTGCAATGATGGGTCGCTCCCTCATTGCAGCGAATGGCTTATGCTGCAATGATGAGGTGGCTCCTGATTGCAGTGGCAAAATTTTTACAAGTTGGTGGCATACTGGCTGAGCTAGTATCAGCAGCAGTGTGCCACGGCATTGGGAGACACTAGACAAGCCTTTTAAGGCTGTGGGGCATTGGCCACAACAGTGCCATGCCTCCACAACCTGCTTGTGGAGAAAGCTGCCGCAATATGTTTCTTGCGCATGCACGCAATCAACATAAAAAGGTTCTTGTTATCTTCCCCCCCATGGACTTAGAAAGTAACTATCACAGCCAGCCCAGTGGCACTGAGGGTTGAGGCGCTGGACGCCACACCTCGTGCCACACCGGCGATCTATGTTTGGGAACAAGCCTGAGTCATCAGGAAGGGAAAGGATTAAGCGTCTGATTGACAGGTCTCCTCTCCTTGGGGAGGTTTTGGGGCTTGACCACTCTGCAGTGGCCCCCGATGGTGATTTGGGGGCACCACAGGTGCAGTGCACCTAAGGGGTTTGGAGTATGGTGGATGTCAGCATGCAGTGCCTTGACGTGACTGCATGTCCATACTCCAGAGGGAGTAAAAATAGAGGAAAAAAGTGGTTGGTCATTGCAGCTTGATGGCCATACCTGCACGCCCACAGACCGGAGGATCCGTGCCCGGGTATTAGATCCGGACCCGGTGAGGGAGGTAGGGGGGCCCCTCATGGGCACCATGTGCTAGCCCAAGTAGCATGTGGCCTGACAGGGGTTCATTTGGGATGCAGGAGGATGGCAGCTGGAGGATTGCCGACCAAGCTGCGGGGGGTAGAAACTGTGATATAAAAAAAAAAAGAAAGTAACTATCACAGTTACAAGCAGGGGGCTGTGACTTCAACTCCAGGCACCACCTAAGCTGTATGTGAACTGTAAGGTGCAGAGATTTAGCTTTTTAGGGAGATTTCCTTAGACATAGCGAACAGAAGGGTGCCAAATTTAACAGTTTATGGAATGTTTTGTAATCGAGTTCTGCTGATGCTAATTGTCATTGTGTGCTGCAATCGGTAACTGCAGCCTCTCCATAACTGTTGCTGTCACTGACATGTGCTGCTTTGGATTATAAGTAGAGATATGATTTGTATCGCCCCTCATGTAGCACCATCTTCATTGTATTATAAATAGAGACAAATTAACACCAAAGTGTGAACAAGCTGGTTCAAACACCTACTGGGTGCTGTGGCATGCCTGGGTATGAATGCAAAGCTCTTGGGGCTTATGGATGTCACATTACCCATGAGGTGTGTGAACCAGCAAGTTATGCACACTTGGGTGAAACATAGAAACACAGAATGTGATGGCAGATAAGGACTGCTTGGCCCACCTAGTCTGCCCATTTTCCTACTTAACGGATAAGCTGTTTTTTTATTATTATTTTTTATAATATGCTGGACTAACATGGTGGAAAAGTGTAGTCAAGTCGCTTGTTTTTCCTGCAGTGATTTTCACGGAACAGAGTCTAGGCGATGGACTGTTTTTCTATTTTATTTTTTAAATGATGAATCACTTTGTCTGACTGGGTGCTTGTTATAAGCACAGCTGTGATTGCAGCTGTGCTCGAGGTGAACATTTTAACTTTTTCCTTAACATTCTGTGAGACGTTGCGCTTGCATGTTAAGGACGATTTTTAGAAACCACAGCAAAAACATGCTAGCTATGTATTATACTGTATATCCATGTATGTATTTATTTAGTTAATTATTTTCAAGAGTTTTACCAGGAGAGACCTACTGAACTGGAAACAGCTAATTTCCAGATGCGTCCTGGGGGAATGGGAAGGGGAGTAAACAATATAGGATGAGCTAGTGAAAATAACAAACTGTAAGGTGCAATAGTTATTAATAATAAAATCCAATACAATTAAACAATCCACTACAATAAACATAAAACTACATTGCAGTTGTGCAGACACTATACAGGCTGTCAGGCAACACACAATAAAGATGTACAACATTGTAAATTAAGATACAAGTGCGATATAGCACTGGGAGCAGTGCCAGATGAGGAGCCGATTACTGCCACCCAGACTGTGAAGGTGCAAGAGTTCTCAATGCCAGTGCAGTTAGGTAGCTACAGGAACAAAAATATTACCAGATGTGACAACTGAATTAGGGGCAGTTTATTCTAAGGTGGGAAGGACAAATTTCTCACAGCCAAGGGGGGAGGGGTATAGGGAAGCATCAACAAAACAGGAAGGATGGCACATAATGGTCAGGAACAGTCGCAGGATGGGGTAGAAAAGTCACGAAGAAGAGACTTGAGGGTGGAAAAAGATGAGGCAGAGCAGATAGATGGGGGACTAGAAGACCAGATCTTAGGAAAGTGATATGAGAAGGCAATTTGTCCCACACAGATTTCCCTGGAGGAGAGAGAGAGGGAATGGAATGGGAAGCAGTGTTACAGAGGGGGTAGAAGGAAGGCAGGGGGAAGAACAGGAGGGTGGAAATGCAGGGAGAAAGAGAGCCAAGACAGAATTTGAAAAATGAGGGTGGCACAGTGAGTGAGGTTTCTGGCATCAAGGGAACTGAGGGAAAGTGATGAGTTGAGAGGGTAGTGGTATGTATGAAGAGGGCAGTCCAAGGCAAAATGACAGAAAGAGTGAAACAGGGGGTCCGGTCTGGAAAGGATGGACTTGGAAACTATACTGTTGACAATGTCACTAAAGATAGAGAGGATCATCTTCTTGACTAGGTCTCTGCAGGCAGGGAGTGAGACACTGGCTTTGTTTCTACAGAATGCAGTTTTTGGTGGAGCTTGAGGTGGATGGCATCAGTATATACCGAGGAGTCAAGGTGATGGTCTAGCTAGACCCGAAGGTACTTAAAGGAGGAGACATGCTCAAGCATAGTACCATCAAGGAGGTATGGAAGGAAGCAGGAGAGCTGGGAGCCAATGATCATGGAGACTGTTCTCTTGGCATTGAGGGACAGAAAGTCAGAACAGAGTTAGCGCTGAACACTACTGAAATCCTGTTGGAGACAGACAGCAAAGTTAGCCACAGAGGGGCCAGAGGCAAATAACACAGTGTCATTAGCGTACATGTTGACGGATGCAGAGGAACATGCTGACAGGAGTTCATTTAGGAAAATCAAAAGGAGTATGGCGCCCAGGACAGAACATTGGTGGAGATACCCAAGCAGACAGGGAGATGGGGGAAAGGATGTCTCTGAAACAAACAACTTGTGTAATCTGCTCTCTAGCTAAGAGTGTAACCAGCTGACTGAAGAATCAGAGATTCTGGTTGCCTTAAGCTTGTCCAGAAGAAGAGAATGTGACCTAGTGTCAAAAGACTTATCCACAAACCATACCACTACATGGAAGGGGAGAGGAGGCTCTGATTCTTCTATCAAGCCACCACTCAGAGGCCTTCCACTGTTAGCCCTTATCCCCTGACAGCTACCAACACCCACTTTAAGAGGTATCTGAATAAACATGATGCTGCTCAGCAATGCCAAGATGTCTTTCATTGTTCTGCATTGTGATAGCTTGATGCTTCCCCCTCTTTGACAATTTGTGCTGACTACTGCCAAAAGCACTGTCTGGTGTCATCATTGCTGCTGTCCTCTCTGTCATTTCATAATGAAGGTCACTAAGTTTTAAAACATAGAAACATAGAATTTGATGGCAGATAAGGACCGCTTGGCCGACCTAGTCTGACCATTTCCCTACCTAATGGATAAGCTGCAGATCCTAGTTAACCAACAGCCTACTTCCTCCTACCCCCCACTAGAATTGCCTTATGTCTATCCCATGCATTCTTGAATTCTCCCACTGTTTTTGACTCCACGACCTCTTCAGAAAGGCTGTTTCACATATCCACAACCCTTTCTGTGAAAAAATACTTCCTCACATTACCTCTAAGCCATCCCAACTCTATCTTCAAATTGTGCCCCCTTGTTCTTGCACATCTCTTTTTCTGAAAGATGCTACCCTCTTGGACTTTGTAGATTCCCTTGAGGTACTTGAAAGTACTTGAAACATTTTAAGTGTGGCATTAATAACAGCAGGCAAGGACTTAAAGGGACACTGTCAGCTTTAAAAAGTTATTTTGGCTGTCATCTTATGTTACCTTTTGCCATCATCATCTGTCAGATCTTTAATTTGTCCTCCACTAGTTAGAAAATGATGCTTTATTAGAAACATTGCAAAAACATTATCTAAAGAAATATGAGCAACTCGTTTGTTCAGCCACCCGTGCATTCGCATTTCCAGTATGGCACAGACTGGTGCCGGCAAACTCGTGCATGCATGAGATGATTATTTTTCAAAGTATTTCACTTAAGACTACTGCATGTTACAAAATCATCTTCCAAGTTCTGAAAGTGTTTCTTTATCCAAAACGAGATCTGGCACTGTTTATTTTACATCTGAAATGTACTGCCTCTGGGAATGCACAGTCACTACCATACTTCTTCCACTTTAATGTCTTTATAAGTGACATTCAGGAAGAGCTAGACTGAAAGGTCCGCCTCCTTGCAAATGACACCAAAATCTGCAACAGGGTGGACATTCTGTGGGGTGGAAAAGATGAACAGAGACCTGAGAAAAACAGAGGATTGGTCATGGGTATGGCAGCAGAGTTTCAATGAGAAAAAGTGCAAAATAATGCACTTAGGGCACAGAAGCCCAGTGGCAGAGTACAAAATGGGTGGAGTGGTGCTGACAACCACCAAGCAGGAAAGAGACCTGGAGGTAATGATATCGGTTGACCTAAAGGTGGACACGCAGTGCTACAATGCAGTTAGGAGGGCTAATTGGATGTTGGGGTTGCAATGCGAGAATTATCACCAGCAGAAAGAGGGAGGTGCTGTTGCCTTTGTGTAACTCACTGGTAAGACCCCATTAGAGTACTGTGTCCAGTTATGGAGACCACAGTGGTGGCAATCCAGAGGAGGGCAACTGAAATGCCACAGGGTTTGCACCAAAAGCCATATGAAGAGAGACTAAAGGATCTCGATATGTACCCTCTGTAACAGAGGAGGGAGAGGAGGGATATGATGTGGTAAATAAGGTACAGCAGGGAAGTGTTTTTCAGAAACAATGGAGTCCAAGAACAAGGGGACATGCTATGAAGTTGGGGGAGGGGTGAAATTCAGGAGAGATGTGAGGAAGTACTTCTTCACAGAAACAGTGGTGGATTCCTGGAAAAGCCTTCCAGTGGAGGTGGCAGGAGTAAGAATGGTGGTGAGGTTCAAGAAAGCATGGGATAGGCATAAGGGAATCTTAGTAGGGGAGGGAAGGGGAGGAAAGAGCCAGAGATCAACTAGTGCCTGTGGTTATGCTGTAGGTAGGGAAAAATGGGCAGATTGGATGGACCAGGTGATCCTTATCTGCCATCAAATTCTATGTTTCTGTGCTTCCGTGTTTCTGTTGACAGCCAACAACCTGACAATTTATAGGAATGGGTAAGAAGAAGAACGAAGACAGGAATGGAAGACAAAAGGTATCTTAGGTTAGGCTACAGAATGTTAAGGTATCTCAGGGGCATAGAGTGGGTAACAGCAGATGGAAGGTCAGGAAGGCAGTGCAGTCTAGTTGTTCAAACAGTATAGGTGTGCAACAGTAGATCATAGGTGTGAGTCTCACTATGGACACTAACTCACAGTGTGACCCTGAGCAAGTCACTTGACTGCCTGTCCCTATGCTTCTGTGTTTCTAGCTATAAAAATGGACAGAAGCAGGACCTCACTGAAAGTCAGATGTCTTTCAGTTGGACTATCCAGGAAAAAGTGTTTTTTTTATTATTAAAAGATGTCAGGGTGACCCGGAATGGATCATCGGGGAAGGGGGGTTGAAGGTTTAGAACCCCCTGAAAGATAAGGAGCAAAAAAGAAAGAGCAATGCTGTTCTGTCCTGATTAGTGGGGCTTTTAAAATTTGCTGGGGCCACAGTTTGCCTAGAACAGTATCGCTATATACATACTTTAAAAAAAAACTGTGCAAATACACCAGTCAGGGTTCGACTTAACACCACAAAAGTAGTGAAATGTGGTGTTAAGGTTTCTAATCATAACTCCCCACACTCCCAAGCATCAAAAGGACAAGAACGCATAACCAACCACAGGCAGCCATCATCAGGTAAGACAAACAGCATACAGCTGTTTCCAGATGACACAAATGCAGTAGCACTGGTGTGCCACCTTCATGGATTTGTATATGCGGCATGCATACTGTAAGACATATACGCTCACTTCACACTGCAGATAGAAATCCACAATACCCAAACCACAACACTGCTTCTGTGTGCAGAAGCACAGACCCCTGCAGCCACATCTACAATGCCCACATTACACAAGTTCTTTTGTGTACAACGTGCAGGCCTCTATGGGTCCAGAGCTTGTGTAGCCTCCAGTACTCATGCTCACTATAAGAAATACACACACTTGGCTGTCCTGCACTTCTGTAGTCACATGTTGAGACATACACACCAACCTTTGGCTGCAGAAATGCAAGTGCCACAAAATCCATTGTACCAAATTTTCAACAGTTCTTTAGTCTACAAGAGGCCTGCACCTCTCCAGTCATATGTGTAAGATATACACACTAACCTCTCGCTCCAGAAAGGCAGGCCTGTAGTTAAGCGGACAGAACTACTGTTATAATGTGGGTATCATAGTTTCAGCAGCAGATATAGAAACTGCTCAAAGGGGTAGCAGTTTTTCAGTTAAGTAGCTATATATGGAAAACGATGCACTAGCATATCATGTTATCCAGTGAGGTACCTCGTACAGCATGCATTAGGACCTCTAGCTGCTGAGGTGCAGGTCACATGGGGCCTTCTGTCTGCAGAAGTGCAGTCTCCCATGGGGCTTGTGCTTCTGCAGTCACACGTACTTATGTAGACTGTACAACATACACACACAGATTTGGCTGCATTACAGCAGGCCCCTGTGGGATCTGTGCTATGCAGCTGCAGATACAATGTAGCACATCAGTGCTACTGCATTTTTGTCATCTAGAAACAGTTACATGATGTTTGTCTTACCTGACGATGGCTGTCTGTGGTTACTTGTGAGGTCTTGTCCTTGTGATGCTTGAGGGGTGTGAAGTTAGGGCTAGAAATCCTAATGCCTTATTTCCCTACTTCATGGCATTAAGTCGATTCTTAACTGGTGCATTAATGCAGTTTTTGGAAAAAAAATTCCTTTCTTTTTGAGATGGTGGAATCATATCCACATTTACATAGGTCCTCAAGGGACCTGCATAAACAAATGGAGACATGCAGGGCTCTCTGGGGCTGCGCCAAAGGAAGAGTCTGTCTACCTTTGTAAGTGCAGCAATAGATGTCAAGAATTCATGAAGCTGTCTGATGGGCTGCAGAAGAGCAGGGCTCTCTGGGCCCTGCACTTCCATGTGGCCACAGATACAGATGTACACGCAAAGAGTCCCTCTATCAGCTAAAACACAGGGTCATCTGACACCCATGGGTGCAGAGATGTAGGGCCCTAGGCCAAAAGAAGAGTTCTCTTCACTATATGGTACTTGGGCCTGTGTGGGGAATGCTGCACCTTCCCATACCAGGCTAGAGGGTGATGTCACATGACAGCATCATTCCACCAACCTCAGCACATCCAGCTGGCTCACTGAGCTCACCCATGAACTCAGCTCACTAGCATGGGATCACAAAGCACTACTCACTGGGGTAAAGGCTAGCACTACACACAATGTTTCTTAATAATTATTATTTTTTTTGAATTTTCACCCCAAATTTTCAAGATAGTCATTTTTTTAGCCCCCCTTATAAACACAACACATGACATTTATAGAATACTGGTTGAAACATCATTTCATGCCACAAGTGAGAAAACATGTCTTGTCCATGATTTCAAAAATTAAACCCGACACATTTATGAAGTGGTGTGAAAAAATGACTGTGTTGAAAGATTGGGGTCAAAATATTGTAAATTAGCAAAGTTATGAGTGAACATTGAATTATTTCAATGCCCACTCATAACTTGGTCATTTTACCATATTTTTATAACAAATTTTCAGTATGGTCTTCTAATGACACCACCTCATGAACCTGGTTGGTGAAAATGTTCAAATCCCACCTGAAATGTTATTTCGCACAGAGACTGAGAAATCACATTTTGGCACTTATCTGAAAAATTTCAACTGCCTTATTCATAAGGTGGCATCCCAAAAAGGCTATGTTGAACGTCTGGTATAAAAATATTTAAAATTAGCAAAGTTATGATTGAACATTGAAATAGTTCATTGTTCATTCATTACTTGGTCAATTTACTATATTTTTACATCAAATGTTCAGCACAACCTTCTTATGACCCCACCTCATGAATCCAGTTAGTGAATACTTTCAAATCCTACCCAAAAGGTAATTTTGTAGAATGACAGTGAAATCACTTATCGGGATGGATTTGCAAAATGTCACTTACCTTGTTCATGAGGTGGGATCCTAAAAAGGACATGTTGAAAATTTGGTGTAAAAAATATTAAAACGTGACAAAGTTATGAGTAAAATTTCAAATCTCATTGAAATACATTAAAATGGACTTACCCTGTTTTCTCATATCACAGTCGCCGGTTCTAGCAGCAAGACATCTTTTCAATTGCAGACTGGACCAATGCCATGAGATGCTTTCAGGTGAGTGAGGGTGTGTAGGGGTATGTAGGGTGATGGGTGCTGAGTGGGGGTGGGTTAGGGTGTGAGGATCAGATCAGCAATGGACCATTTTCTTATTTACATAGAAACATAGAATCTGTTGGCAGATAAGGACCATACAGCCCACCTAGTCTGCCAATTTCCCTACTTGATTTGGCAATCCCTACTATTATCTGGACTGCCTTTCCCCCACTTAGGGTTAGTAAAACTATGGAGGGACTGTTTTCTTTTTTTAGGTTTATAAAAGTGCATTGAATCTGACACTGGGGATTGGGCACCCCAGTGTCAGCTTTTAATTTATGGTGGCACCAGGAATGAGCACCCCAGTGTCATCTCCTATGAATTGGGGGGCTATGGGTAACCTGGAAGGGAGGGGTTGGCAAGTGGTTCCAGGGGTGGGCACCCCAGTCCACTTTTCTTTTCAATCACAGTTGAGAAACATGAGGAAGGGTTGACTAAGTTGGGAGGGGAAGGGAATAAAAAAATAGATAGATAGATAGATAGATAGATAGATAGATAGATAGATAGATAGATAGATAGATAGGTTGATTGCTGGCACACAAACCAGCAGCACATCTTCATCTGTGGCTGCTGATGTCAAGAAAGTCCCACTGTTCTCATACTGAGAATGTAGGTTAATGGCTCCTCTCACTAATCTGGGCTCTCTGGATTTTTGGGTGCCTATAAAAGGTATTTCTGACCATTTAAAAAAAACACCATGTATTTTACATGTTTTTCAGTCTGAAAAAACAAAACAAAATGATGGCCATCATGGCCCAAAAAATCTTTTTTCTCAGGTTGTGAGAAGTAAGTGGTGCAAAACCAAAAAAACTTTCATGACAGGAAATTTTTCAGGCTGTATCATGCAGTTATACAAAAACCCTACTGAGCATGCTCAGAAAACAACAGTTAAATTCTTACAACTCTGGAACTGTTTAATATTTTTTTTCACAAAACCTTCGAAAGACACTACCTTGGCATAGGCCACTTCTACCCTAAAAGCTTCAGAAAAAAGTTATGTTCCATCTGGAAAACATGGAATTAAATCTGGCTCCCAAGATTCAGGATAACTACAAACAATTTTATAGTTATATAGGTTCCTTAAAAGGTAATAATCATACAATAGGGCCTTTAAAAACAGATGCAGGTACAGTAACTGAAGATGAGGACATAGCTGAAACATTAAACAATTATTTCCTCAGTGTTTTCGAACAAACTGATTCTGAGTCATTACAGTTGGATTTGACTAAATCTCATTACTCTCCATTCAGTACTTCAGAAGTCATGGATACAATTAACTCACAAAAAACTAACAGTTCACCAGGTCCTGATGGAATTACACTGAGACTTATTCAGGAATTGTCTTTAGTATTAATAAATCCACTAACCTATCTTTATAACAAATCACTACAAGATGGTGTGGCACTAAAATCCTTGCATTTAGCAGTTGTAACTCCTATTCATAAAGGAGGAAAGAGAGATGATGTCAAGAATTATAGACTGATTAGTCTTACATCTGTTATAGGAAAAATAATGGAGAAATTACTACAAAAACATATTAACGATCATTTGAAATCTAAGGGTTTAATTGATATAAGCCGACATGGATTTGTTACTGGGCGATCATGCTTATCCAATCAATTAAATTTCTTTGAACCCATTAGTCAAGCATTGGATATAGGAATTCCTAGTGATGTAATATTTCTTGACTTCGCTAAGGCCTTCGATAAAGTTTCGCATTCCATTTTAATAAAGGAACTTTTAAAAATCAAATTATTGCCTAACATGATATGTTGGATTAGTTCCTGGTTGGAGAATAGACAACAAATGGTTGCAGTAAAAGGTAATTATTCATCCTGGGGTTGTGAACTAGTGGTGTGCCCCAGGGCTCAGTATTGGGCCCCACCCTATTTAATGTTTTAGTAGCATCAATGCCTATTAGAGACAAAGTTTGGCTTGCAAAGTATGCTGATGATTGCAAGCTGGGGAGTCATATAACATCTATAAGTGATAAAATTAATATACAGGAACAATCAGATCAATTATCGAAGTGGGGGCATAAGATGCAGATGCAATTTAACCTGAAAAATGCAAAGTAATGCACATTGGAAGGAACAATCCGAGTTACAATTACGAATTAGGATATACATTTTTACAGGTTGTTACAGAAGAAAAAGATCTCGGAACCATAATAACAAACAATTTTAAATTTGATAGAAATACTATCCTAAAGGTTAAAAAATGTCACAAAATAACAAACTGCATATTGGCAAATATAAAAAGTAGGGATCAGAGAGTATTAATGCCATTATATTCCAGTCTTGTACGCCCACATCTTGAATATAATTCACAATTTAGCACACTGTATTCTATAAGAAGTTGTAAACTTATTGAATGTGTCCAAAGAAGATACACCAAAAGGTTAAAATCTTGTGAGGCCCAGGATTACTGTACACAATTAAAACAATTACAGATATTCAGTACAGGGTACAGGCAAATACGAGGAGACTTGTGTTTAACATACAAGGCACTAAAGGATGGATATTTGGGTGCTACTATAGGCATTACCTTGAAGAATAATAATATTATCAACACTAGGAATAACGGTACTAGTCTTATTGGGGATTCCATAAAAACTACTAAGAGAAGTAAATACTTCACTCAAAGGATAACTGAATTATGGACTAGTCTACCAAAATAGGTTGTTACTAGTCCAACACTGGACACTTTTAAAAAGTGTTTAGATGCTTATATGGGGAATAAAAAATATATTTACCACCATTAAATCAGGTGGCGAGTTCTTAAGAGGGCCTTCGGCCTACTGAACTTGTACCTTTTCTATGTATCTAAGAATCTAGGCTGTGCGTGAGAGCAAGTAAACGTGTATTAAGCATAGAAAAAATAATTATTTTCAGGAATCGACATCCCAGATCTCAGAAGGCGCACAAGATGACATCATGAAACTTTTCACATTTTGAGACTCAACCAGCCAGACCGTGCATTCCAAATTTTGGGCTATTCTGTTAAACACCATAAGAGTTATTAAGGTGAAAAAATTGAGTTTATCATTGAACACCTTACTCAACCCTAACTGGTGCTGCCATGCCAGTATAATTATATATATATATATATATATATATATATATATATATATATACATACACACATATATGTTTTCTTTTTACAGTTTATTTACCCAGGATAGCCTAGCCGAGAAGCAACAACTCATTTTCAGTGGAGTTATGTGTTACCCATTTTTAATGCTGGGTAGACTGAAGCCCTTAAAGGTTAAGTGACTTGTTTAATGTCACACAGTGTGTAAGTGGCACAACAGGGATTTGAATCTGGGTCTCCTGGTACTTAAGCCAGTAATCTAGCCTCTTGGTGCTGCCCTCCATAGTCACTATAATATACAATAGTTAAACTTTTTCAATATGGTGTTCATACATAGTAGCATATCTTTAGACATGCACCAGTATAGGCTTTGTCTTGTAGGTTTTTTTTTAGCATGAATAGTACTGCACCTGTGCATAAGAGGATTTATAAACCCCAGTCTCCCAAACAACACTCCCATTTTCCTTTTATACCATAGACTAAATACCCTTAACTGTTGATATTTTTGTAATTTGATGATTTAGGGACTAGAACCCTTGGGGGTAGACAGGTATAAAAATAAATAAAACACTACAGTGCCTGTCTAAACATCCATGCAGTAATAAGAGTCAGGCATGGCTTCTTCATTCCTGCCACCCCACCCACCCTAATCGGAAGAACTGTCTATTGTTTTGCCATTAGAGGAAAATGGCAGCAAAAGTAGTTTTTTAAGACCGGAACTGTGAAGTAAGAGGTCCACAAGCTGCAGTCCCTCCTCCGCCATAGGCTCAGTCTGGTCTCTTCAACCTTCACTTAAACTTACTGTACCTTCTCAGCTGTAAAACTGGGTAAAAGCTGGTCACCACTGAAAATAAGATGCCAAATGAATGCATATGAATGCATGTATTGCATACAAAGTCCACCACCATTGGATATGGTATAGACCTTTGACTTCACCATATATGGTCACACCCATCATGCTATGGGTTGCTGATATGGGCAATCATGTGAGAATAACTCTTTATAAGGGGCATTACTGTTCACCTATCCCATGGCTATAGGCAACATGTCTAAGGAGCAAGTGATGCATAGTCCCCTAATTGAAATAATAGATGGCTATGAGTGGAATTCTTCTGGCAATAACTGGAATTAGTGCTTTAAGTGAACAAGGCAAGGGAAGTAAGACTGGTCATCAGAGAAAGCCCATCATCACCCATATGGAAACTGAGGCCCTCAACCAGGGCATCATATGCCACTGTCACATTTTGCTTGGGGATGGTGCCCTAATGGGTCAGTTGATGAGCAAAACCAAGCTCTGAGACGAGATTTGGACCACTGCTCTCAGTAGGACAATGCATGTGTGAAACTGGTAAGATTACAAAAAAGTGGCATGACATGCAGATAACAGTGAAGAAGAGGAGGAATCTGTGGTATGCCTGTGCTGATGCCATTGGAATATCTGATAATGACTAGTCTACCCAGTCACAGGTGGTTCTTAAGGGGGAAACTGTGCAGCAGAAACCACTGATGGCAAGACAATGACTAGGAAACTATGTACCCACGCAGATCACAAGGTAGGCACTCAAAGCAGTACGCCACCCTGGAAATGGAAAATGTCCTCCTTGTAGACACATCAGACACCACCTGTAAGGATGGTGGGGGGGCTAAATGTTATTGCATTAACAGAACCATTGCACAGGTATGGAGCATTGGTGGGAAGAGGAGCAATGTTTTATTTTCTTTCTGTTGGTCAGACTTTCAAGGAGACCCAGCTAGGAATCAAACCTGGGACCTTGCCGGCCTAGTGGAGGAGTGGTTATGCTTCCACACCCCCATGTCAGTGACCTAGGTTCAGGAACAGACAACAGTTGCTCAGTGGGCTATCAGGATGAGGGAGGCTCGAATGCCCAACAGCAGCTCTTCTTTCTCAGGAAGGGGAGATACCAGTTCCTGCTGCAGGGACTACCACATGGCAGAGGCCAGGCAGCAGTGCAGCTGGAGTGCATGCAAGTAAGGGGCAGGGCTGGAGCATGACATCCCGATGCTACAGTACAGGGGAGAAAAGTGCAGGAAAAATATGCCAGGCTGCTCCTAGCTGGCACCTTCCTCCACAGGCTCTCACACAACCAACTCAGATTGGTTGTGTGCAAATGGTGGATAACTGGTTAAGTCGGTCAGAAGATTGGTGGTAGAACTGGGGGGGGGGGATGCCATCAGGCAGACTCAGGTGGGAGTGCAAAATACTGAGAGAATAAAAACTAGGACCTTGAGTCACAGTTGCAGCAGCTCTAATCATTCAGCTAAGTGGAAAGCCTTATTAGTTGTGAGTTTAGACTGTTCTTTTGAACATGCCATTATCGACATTTCAATAGATGCAATGTGATCTAGTGGTTAGAGCACCAGCTTGGGATCTGGAAGATCCCATTTTTAAACCCCACTACAGCCAAATGCTCACTTTGTGACCTTGGGCAAGTCAGTTCACCCCTCCGTGCTCCAGTAAATCCAGCTGCGGAAATGGGTAGAGGTAGGATCCCACTCACCAGCTACCTCACTGCCCATGACATACTTTCTCCAGTGCAGAAGGTTTTCACAAGGAACATGGCACCACCACTGTATTGCTCACACTTACCAACCATATTGCCTCAGAAATGGATATGGGCTGGCTGTCTTACAGGTGCAGTCTTTACTGACTTAGCAAAAAACTTCAACCTTGTTGACCACTCACTATTAAGTAGCAAACTTGCCAGCCTGGGTATTTCCTCCTCTGCTCTGCATTGGTTCAGAAATTACTTACAAAATGGACCTCAGAGAGTTAAGTATGGATCCTCCCTGTCTGAGCCTGCTCCCACAGTGGTGGGTGTTCCCCACGGGTCTATATTAGGCCCCCTTCTATTTGCACTACATGTTAACTCCATCAACAGTTATTTGTTCCACTACTCTGCCATTCTCTTTGAAAATTGCTTCATTCTGTACACAAGCTCTAAGGATATTACCATATCTCATATTACCAGCATAAATCAGCACCTTACCTCTGACCTCCGGTCTGTGCACAGTTGGTTGTGTCATAACGAACTGCTTCTTAACGTGACAAAAATGCAATCTATGCTTTTTGGAACATCCCAAAGATTGCAGCTCTGCCCTGCCCTTTTATCAATTACATGCCATGATGGTACTCCAGTTCCTTTAGTCAGCTCCCTCACTTGTCTTGGAGTCAGCCTTGATCCCTCCCCTGACTACTCTTTGCATGTTATGAGCATCTGCAAATCTGTAAATTCAATGCTTGGTGTCTCTTATAAAATTTGCCATAATCTGATCTCCTAATCTCATCTTTTTTTTTTTTTCAAACTCTATTTTTCTAATTTTATTTTTTTCTCCCAGCTTGTGGAACTCTCTCAGGCATCCTGCAGTACCCCCGACTCTACCTCTGTGCCTGAGAGGCCTCCTAAATCCTGGCACCAGCCCAGCTATCCCCCCGGCTCTGAGCCCCCTGAGGTAGGGCCACCCTATCCACCCAGGGCACTCTAGCTATAATTCGGGCTGGGCTGGGCTCGGCCCAGGTAAGGCATGCAACTGGCAGTGGAGTGTTGTCGGGTGGATGCAAGTGCCGTCACCTATCCACAAGCTGTTTTTTTTTTTCTTCCTCATCCTCCCGGAGCTTGGTCATGCAATGATGTCACGATCGTCGCGCTAACTCTGCTCCTCTATTCAACGCCATCGCATGATATCCACGGTCTCCACCGGTGGTGATGATGCTGCACCAGGCATTCCTGGATCCCTCCCAGAGAGGAGAGCTATCCACCCGGACATAATCTTCTCTCTTCCCTGCTGACCCCTGACTCTTCGGGCTCTTTCCCAAACCCGGGTCGCCGGCGTGACACGAGGTGTGGCGTCCAGTGCCTCAGCCCTCAGCGCCACCAGGCCGGCCCTCCTAATCTCATCTTTATACTGCTCATTGAATGCTCTTGCCTAAACCCCTTTAAGGAACTCCTGTATTTTACAACAACTTCAAAAAACATTCTCACTAGCTGGGATGTAGTCAGTAATAATATATGCCATTTTGCACTGGCATCCCATCGCTTTACCCATCACTGCTCCCTCTATGATAGGTTTGGCTCGCTTTCACCATCCCTGGTTTGTGACCACACCATTGGAGGTGTAATTTTTAATATCCTTCAAGATCATCTGCCCCAATCCCTACTAACGCACCTGCAACCTGTGCACAGCGTCTACCCCTTGAGGTCTGGGGAAAATGCCTCTTTGAATGTCCCTAAACTTAAAACTAGGGCTGGGGACTCTTCCTTTGCCTTTTTGGTCCACTACTTTGGAACTCCATTCCCCCTGAGATTCATCTCAGTTCTCAGCAGCTGCCTTCTGTAGCAGGTATTATAATTTTCTCTCAAACTATCAAATTGTTCCTGCCCTTGAATTGTACTGCTTTAGCTAGAATTCCTTTTTTTGCTATACTGGCTCTTTATCCACCTCATCCAGGAGAGGACTGATCATCCTTGTTCCCATTGCCCAGAACTGGCCATGGTCTCCCCTGGGACCTACCTTAGTCAGGAGTCCTCCCACAAATGTCACCTCATAGCGAGCTGGAGGGAGAAGGGCTGCCCCCCCCCCCCAGTGCACATACATATCCAGGGCAGACCAAGACTTGGTCCCAGGTGATGGCACTGGCCCAGAAAGATTGGGCAGATCTTCATTAAAGCAGCAGTACTAGATAAGTGAAACTGGATCTTTTGCAACAGTTTGTTTCCTGTGCTCTGTTGGGCACTTACATAGTAATTGTTCTTGTTTTCACTGTACTATCTCCCCATAATTTGCTCCATTTTTCTTTGTTTGTGCTTGCATTTCTCCCATCCGCCATGCTGAATTGGAACCCACTGCTGCCAACAATGAATGCGCATGACTCGCAGTACCACACAGGGACAGCGGGAACATGCAGCACAGGGTCCCATGGAAGTAAACAAAAGGTGTGATGCAACATAAGGGGGGACTCAGGAGCTTGGCTGCAAATTAGGCACCAGCCATATTTGATGTGGATCCACAACAATGGAAATACATTATAAGTATCTAAAAAATTAAAGATTGCTAGAAAAAAATATTTACAAATATGGAAACCGGAACTATGGCTGCATGCTTCCAGCCGAAAAGCAGAATTATCCTGATTATCCAGTACTGCTGCTTTAAGCCTTTGACTCTTTTCCACTTTTCCTCCCCACCCCTGCCATAGGACATTCAGCATGTGCGTGGAGGCACTCATGCAGAACATTCCTCGGCTCACTCCTGTCATGCCGCCTGTGCTGCACTATCAGCAGGCCTCCACCTAGTGACAGTCATAGACCAGGCTGACATCCTGCCCCTTCCCAGGAGAAGAAAGCAGTCCTTCAGATGCTTGATCCACGCTCACCCTGGTTGACTCCTAGCAACCCGAGCTCGTTCCTGAACTTGGGTCGCTGACGTGTGGGAAAAGGTAATGCACAAGCAGCACTTCAGCCCTTTATGCCACCAAGGTGGTCTTTGCCTAGAATTCTTAATTATATTATCTTGTCTGTTTCTAAATCTCAGTGCTGCATGATTATAACCTTTCAACCAAAACTTAACTCTCCTTTTCCTCAGACTTTTTCACACTATGTTCAGCTCCATTATGCTGGCTGCTCTTGACTGATACACCATTTCTACTCTTTGTTACATTGTATGCTGCACTGTTTTGTTTTAATGCCATCTTATGTTCTTTTGTTTTTGCTTTGAAAATATTCTCCTTGTAAAACATGTTTGTACGTAACATCCCAGGTTGTGCCTGAAAATAGGCATTTTATTGCCTAGTGCTCCTTCCTGGTTGGTTAATTAATGATTAGTGTATCAAAAATGATGGTTATGCTATTTGCGCAGAAAGATAAATGTCCTATGGATCCCTCTGATTTCTTTATTTCCCCTATGATAGGTGACAAACTTGGAATTAGTCCCTGTATACTCTGGGCTGTGGATTCATAGTTGGCTATCATTTGCCAAACACATAGATATCCTTTACAAAAAAACCTAGATCGAGACTAGGGGCTTGATTTCCAAAGAGCCCTTAGAGTGATACAACTTGCTTCGCTCTAGGGCTGCTGCAAACTCCGGGTGCATCAGGGACCCTGTGCCCAATTTTATTAAAGAGGGAGTCACCGCTGCCACAGGCTAGCACCAAACATTTGGTGCACCTGTAGAATTTGCCACAAGGATCAAGGCCCCCCTCCCTTGGTGCAACACTAGAGGGTCCACGAAGGGTGCGTGTGTGTGTGTGACTGTGCATGTCAGTAGGGTCTGGGGGAAGAAGTAGTGAGGGAGGTGCCCTGGGGGCATGGGGGAGATGGCGGAAGACCAGTGTGGTGATGTGGCACCCAGTCAGGGTGCATGTTGCAATGACTGGTATTCGATCAGCTGGCAGTCCTGGGAGGGTTGGCAGGGAGGAAAACTGATATGGCCCCAGGTGGGCACAGCTGTGGTACCTGCCCCAGAATTGCCACTAGCCAGAAGCCTGTATGTGGGAGGCAGCCTGCCACAATGCGGGGGGAGGGCTGGATGCCAGGAGACTGCTGCAGTGCACGGAGAAGGATCCCCTCCACCACTGGCAGCTCTCATCCTGTACCCAGTGCATCCTGCATTCATGCTACTGGCTCCTGGCACCTGTGGGGTAGGTGCCATGGCTGTGCCCACCTGGGGCCAGGTCAATTTCCCTTCCTGCTAACCTTCCCCGACCACCAGCCGATCGACTGCCAGTCATTGCAACATGCATCCTGTCTGGGTGCCATATCACCACACTGGTCTTTTGCTGTCTCCCCCCCGCCCCCAGGGTAACCCCTGCTCCTTCTTGGCCCGGCTCTCTCCTGGCAGGTTCTCCCCCCAATTGCCACATTGTCATGCAATGCCCCACCATGGCACAAGCTCCCTTGCGACCTGGCATGCTCCGATTTCAGTCACAAGGCTGGCACAGTGTTAGTATGGCACAACGGCTCCCCTTTTCAATGCAGACTGTGTTTGAAAATCGGGATTGCCATATCTTTTGACACAAGGTGCCACTTGAATCAATTATGTTTGATGAAGGTACCTGCATCATACTTGGGGCTTTGAAAATTGAGCCCTAGGTTTTTATGTTGGCTTGCACACAAGTCAACATCTTGGGAGAGGGAGAGTACAGATTTGGGGGCGTGGCTACTGTTGGGTGAATGCAGGGCACGCATCAGTAAGTGCGTCCTTCATTCCCCAATCAGTCTGCATGCGGTGCCACACACGCTGTGCTAATGTAGCAGCAATCTGAGGAAAGGTCCGCTGCAATCCGAGCAAAGCTCGCTCAGACACAGCAGACCCTTCCTGTGTGCTGCCACATTAGCAGCATGGCGGCGGCCACCCAACTGCCGACTTGGGGTGCCCAATCCCCAGCCGCTTTCTGTGCACACAGATTCGCTTTGACAGAGCCCACTCCCTGTCAGCATAATCAGCCCCTTCCTCACTTTATATGCTGAAGGGGGTGCCCAATCTCCCTCGGCTCTTGTCTCCCCCACCCCGTTGTCATTGTGTGCCGATGGGGGTGCCCAATGCCCGTCGGCATACATTTGCCCCCCCATTGTCTGCCAATGAGGGTGCCCAATCCCCCGTCGGCTGCAGCACCCCCAACACAATTAGGTGACACGCTGAGAGCCCACCCCAGCATGCCAAGTTCCCTGAAAAACAAAAACTGTCCCGCAATGTAATTTTTTTTTTTACTTCCCTGTAACGAAAAAATGGTCCCTCATAGTCTTCTGCCCCACCCACACCCACACACTGCACACCCTGCATCCCCACACCCTCTCACCCCCTCACCCCATACTTACCTCCGAGTCAAGCGCGATGATCTTTGGTGGACGGAACACATCTGCACTCTTCAAAGCCGACGCGAACTGAGGAAATGCCGTAAGCTGTATAATGGAATGAATATTTTTTTCAACTTTGCTTCAAATCTCAGGCATTTCTTGGAATTTTGGCACCAAATTTTCAACATGGGGTTTTTGGGGCCTCTCATGAATTCTATCACTGTCATGGCATTAATCTGCCTCGAAGGTGATTTAGCAGTCACTGCGTGAAATCACCTTTGGGACCCTTATTAAGAAATGACAGTGCCAGTGTTCATGAGGTGGCCTTCCAAAAGCCTATGTTCAAATTTGGTGGAAAAATTCAACAATGCCTGTTTTACGAAAGCATGCATTGCGAAAGTTGCTACGCAGGCTCGTAATTTTGTGCATTCACAATATTTTAATGCTGGATTTTCAGCATTGTCATTTTTGTACACCTCCTTGTGAACAGTACAGCTGTCATTTTCCACATCCTGCCTGAAATGTGTTTCCCACTTTCGGCGCATAATAGCATCGCTGTGAGAAATCAGTGTTTGGGCCAGATTATGAAAATGACAGTGACACAGTTCATGAGCAGAGGTCCTAAAATGCCTATGTTGAAAATTTGGTGATGATACTCCATGAAATAACTTGTGTTACAAGCGTGTGTTGGCAGATTGCATGCATGCTCGTACTGTCGTGCATTTGTGATATTTTCACTGTGGATTTTCACCATTGCCATTTTTCCACACCTTTTGATGAACAGTACAGCCATCATTTCACATATCCTGCCCAAAATGTGTTTTCGCACTTCCGGCGCAGAATAGCGTGTTCGCTGTGCAAAATCACTTTTTTGGACACTTTGAGGAAATAACAGTGACACTGTACATGAGCAGAGGTGCTAAAATGCCTATGTTGAAAAGTTGGTGCCAAATACCCATAAAATGGCAGTGTTGCAAGCGTGCGTTGCATATTTCCCATGCACCCTTGTAACTTCACACATTTGCTATATTTACATGCCACATTTTCAACACTGGCATTTTTTTACACCTCCTTATGAACTGTACAGCTGTCATTTTTCACATTCTGCCCAAAATGTTTTCCCGCACTGCACCACCAAGCACCCAAAGGGACACCCCAATGCCTGTCAGTCTCTGCAGGGTGGCGGTGGGTTGGCATCAGTTCAATACTTCACTGCCATTCCTAGTATGCATCTCTGTAACTCCTGCACTACCAATGCCAATGCCAGCAAGCCAACATTCAGCATTGACAAATGCTTGTTATTTTAGGAACAAGACCTGCTTTGCAGCTGATGACTAAAAAAAGCTGGAACAATTTACATTTTTGCCCTGTTGGACTAGGGAGACCTAATATACAGGATGGGCCCTTGTGGGCATCTTGTTAAGTTAGATATGTTATATCACAGGGCTCTTTGATTTATAACTGGCCCATACCCTAGAATGCATCATTGCACCCTCTGTTCTGCCCTATTCTGGTCCTCTCTGAGTAAAATGAGATGATAAATATCTCATCTGTGGACCTACAAAGCCCTGCTGAATAATTTGCCATCATATATCATGGAATTCTTTCAAAGAACGACATGCTCATATGACCTGAGGAGTAATGCTGTGATCTGTGTAGAAGGCCTAGGATACCACTCCTCTTATGGGTAAGTCTACATTCCATTTTCTTGCCCCTACATTGTGGAATAAGCTGCATAGTGCCCATAGACTAGCAAACCTAGGTAGTTTCAGCATTTTTAAATCAATGATTGAAAAATATTGAAAAGAGAGCTGCAGCTGCTTGATTTATTCATATTCTTAGCATGTCACTGCCTCCCCAAGCACATTTACTCCTCCCATTGAAGAATGATTTATTTGCAACCACAATGTGTCATGTAATGGCACTGCATATCTATTACCGACATGAATCTGCACACTGGCGGCTTTGCTGAACTTGGATTATTTGTAATTGCCTTGATATAATTTTACAACGTTGCCATGTATTTAGCTATTCCATCACTGCTGACTTTGAATTACATTGTGACTGCTGGAGAAACACAGAATTTGACAGCAGATAAGGACTGCTTGGCCCACCCAGTCTGCCCATTTGTCCCTATGCACAGTATCACTGCAGTCACTACTTGATCTCAGGCTCTTTCTCCCCCCCCCTTCCTTTCCACTAAGATTCCATTATGCCTATCCCATAAATTAATCAACCCTACCATGGTTTTCATCCCTACCACTTCCACTGGAAGGCTGTTCCAGGAATCCACCACTCTTTCTGTGAAGAAGTACTTCCTCACATCTCTCCTAAATCTACTCCCCTACAACTTCATAGAATGTCCCCTTGCACTTGAACACCTTTTTTTTCTGAAAAATACACCCCTCCTGTAATTATGTACCTGTGAGATATTTAAAAGTGTCTATCATATTCCCCACTCCACCCCTCTTCCAGGGTGTACATACTGAAACATTTTAGTCTTTCTTCATAGGGCTTTTGATGCAGACTCTGCAACATTTTAGTTTCCCTCCTCTAAGCCACCTCCACTCTGTCTATGTCCTTCCAGAGATGAGGTCTCCAGAACTGGCAACACTGCCTCCCACTTTCTGCTGGTGATATCCCTCACTATGCATCCCAGCATCCCACTTGCCCTCCTGACTGCCTTGTTGCTACCTCTAGGTCATCAGATATGATTACTTCCAGGTCTCTTTCCTGCTTGGTAGTTGTCAGTACCACTCCACCCATTTAGCACTATCCCTCTGGGTTTCTGTGCCCTAAGTGCATTATTTTGCACTTTTTTCACATTGAAACCCAGCTGCCATACTCTTGACCACTCCTTCAGTTTTCTCAGCTCTGTGCTCATCCTTTCCATACACACCCCAGAGTGTCCACGCTGTTACAGATCTTGGTATCATCCGCAAAGAGGAATACCTTCCCTTTCAGCTTCTCAGCAATGTCACTTATAAAGACATTAAAGAGGACTAATCATACCACTGATCCATGAGACACCAAGCTGGTGGTCACCCTCACTTCCTTGAAGTGAATTCTGTTTACCACGGATCCATGACAGTCGGTCGACAATTTAGTTGTCAACCGACATTACAGCAACTCCTTTATGTTGACCGCATTTGCGGTTGGCATAAAGGGAGTCACAAAACACATTGTTTTTCAGGGGGTTTCTTCCTCCCACCCACCCCCACTACTAAAATAATCAACTCTAAATTGGAGTTGTTTTGGGAAGGGGGTGCAACACTCCCAGAAAGCAGTGCTAGGGTCCCACGCTGACACTACAGTGACCTGCCAGTGTTGTCGCTGTAGTGTCGGGTGATCTAAAATTGTCACGGTAGCATCGGTATACCATTTACCACTACCCTCTGTTGTCTATCCCCTAACCAATTTCTTATCCAGAGACCCACTCTTTACCCAGCTTGCTTACTAGTCTCCTAAGTGGAATGGTGTTGAAAGCCTTACTAAAATCTAGGTAGGTTACATCCACCACTCCACCATGATCTAATTCCTATATCACCCAGTCAAATAAATCTATCAGATTAATTTGACAAGACCTACACCCTGTGAATACATGCTGCCTCGGGTCTTGTAACCCATCGGATTCAAGATATTCCAGAATCCTTTCCTTCAGCAGTTACTCCATCAACTTTTCCACTACCAATGTCAGGCTGACTTTCCTATAATTGCCAGCCTCCTCTATGCTACTACTTTTATGAAGTGGGACTACATCTTCCCTCTTTCAGTCCTCCAGAACCACTCCTGTTTCCAGTAAGCTGTTAAATAGAACTGTCAGAGGTGCAGCCAGTACCTCCCTAAGCTCCCACAGTACCCTGGGATGCACCCCGACTGGCCCCATTGCTTCAGATTAGCAAGTTCTTTCAGGACTCTCTCCTCCGGAAAAGGACTAGTGTCTACCATCCCTCTTCCAAAGCTTCTGTTTTTGTGTCCTCTCCCCTTCACCTTCATCTGTGAACACTGAACAAGTCAGGATGTCTGCCTTTTCCTGGTCCCCCTCTGTGTGGTCCCGCCTTCCCTTTTTAACTTTACAATTCTACCCCAGTCTTTTGCTTTTCACTCACATTCCTAAAAAATTTCCCCGTCCATTGCCTCATGGGCTATTCTCTCTTCAGTTTGCACTTTTGCACTCATTACTACTTTGTTTGCTTCACTCTGTTTCCCCTGATGCACCTCGCTATCCTCCTCCCTTTGCATCTTCTTATATCTTCTGAATGCTGCCCTTTTAGCCTTTACCTTTTCATCCACCTCTTTTGAGAACCATAGCAGTCTCTTTTTCCTCTTGCTCTTGCTCACTTGTTTGACACAGAGGTTTGTTGCCTTTACAATGCTCTCTTTTAATTTTGCTCACTGTTCCTCCACCCCACCCAAGCCATCCCTCTCTGCCATTGTCATCCCTGAGTCATCCACCCATCTTTATACATCTGCCTTCTTGAAGTCCAGGACTCTTGCCCTTGTGTGGTTCGATTCTGTAGCCATCTTACACTAAAAGATTGGCATGTAGCTAAATATGACAGCTCTATTCTAAATTTGTATTCAGTTTATTTCTGTATTGTTTGTCCTATCCAAGATCTCTTTGTAAATGAGCATTTCCCAGTGGAGCTTCAGACTTACTGGTACTGCCCAAGGATTAATAAGGGACCCCTGGGAAAATCAGAAGGAGAATCTATAATAAAGGAGGAAAGAGAGGGTCTGGTGGGGTTGCCGGGGACAATTGCAGTTGAAAAAACCCTCCCGTCTCGGTCATGACCCTGGCCCCATGTTCAGATGGGTGAGTGAAGGAAACAAGTAACCAAAAATTACCCTAACTCTCAGGAGCGTGGGGTTGAGCAAGATATACTGGGAGGATGACTTACTCAAAAGGGTGTGGGTGCTTTACAGAGGTATGGAGGAATGGAAGGTAGTGCAACCAACTTGTAGTTCCAAGGAAATATATGATGCAGCTGCAAAGCATATCACATGACATTCCATGTGGGGAACACATAGGGGTAAAATGAATCAAGCAGAGGTTACTCCAAAACGTCTACTGACCCAGCAGTTATAAGGGCCAAATGTCATAGGGTAGAGAAAAATGTATGAGAAAAAAATAGCTTTGATTCACTTTCCCATAATGGAGATTACCTCCCAGTTTGGAGAGCTAGATTTTGGAGGACCGCTAGATTTTGTGCAGGATAAGAGGGAAGGCAAGCTTGCCAGTCCAGTAAAACCAATGATGGATTTGGACTGGACTTCAGGGAAAGACAAAAGAAATTCATTGGCTTAGCCTGGGATAAGTGGACCACTGCAAAACAGATACAGAAAAACTGGTATGACAGTATAGCCAGAGATAGGCTATACAAGGTCACACAGAAGGTGAGGGTACTCCTCCCCATCAAGGAGAGTAAGCTGCAAATAGCAGGGGACAGTCATCTATGGTAAAAGATAGATGGATGAGGTGAACCCCATTATAGAATTTCACAAAAGGTGGAGCAAACGTGTGTCGCATCAACAAGTTGAAACCTTATTGTGACTGGGCAGAGACAGTCATGATGTTTTGCAGTCAGATAGATGAAAGGGGCAGGAGCCGCCGATAGACCTATTAGAGGAGAACAGGGTGGAACATCAGGGGAGTCAGTCATACTCCTGAAGCAGCTGACACAAACAAAGGTTGCACTGCATTCTACCAACACCTGATTCTCAGCAAGACTGGCATACACCCAACTTGCAGACCAGGTGGACATGGAAACTTAGGCACCAGTAAAGCAGCATGCCTATTTATTTATTTATTTGAGGTTTGGTAACCGGGTAAGTCCACTGAGACAATTGCAGTCCCTTTTTCAGGGTCGACCCAGAAGTGCAGTATGTATACAGTATAGTGCTTTAACATAGCAATGACAGTTACAATGGAAAAATTGATATACAGCGTCCAATGATCCACAGGATTATGATACAGACAGATACAACCACAGGTTTATGAAACAACAAGCAGGTAGTTTACACAGTAGTGTGACAAATACATGAAACATTCAAGAAAGTGCGCTACAATACATACTTGTTAGCTAATGATATCAGATACAAGAGGGCTAACCAATAGCAGTTATGTTTAAAGGTGAGGCACAGAGGGCAAGGTAAGAGGCCAGGGTTAAGGGAAGAGCAAGGATGAGAAACAGACAGAGCTGTTGGGGTTGGGGTTTAATATCACCGGTAGCAGGAGCAAGGTGTACAGGCAGAGAGAAAAGAAAGCAAGTTGGATTGGAACTCAGGGAGGGTGGAGCATGACAGAATGGAGGGAGGAAGGGAAGAGTCCCTAAGATCATCAAGCACCATGTGAGAGAGAGAGAGAGAGAGATACTCAAAAGACTGCAGCTGCAAAGCTGCTAATCAAAGCAGTAAAGTGCCATGGGCATGGCAGAAATGCCCTACTTAGGACATCAGGTTTTTCTGGGTCACCCCTGAAAAGGGACTGTTATGTCTCATTGGGCTAACACAGTCATCAACATTCAAATAAGTAAATAAATAAATAAATAAAGTGGATAAAAGACACATTACTCATGAGACTGTGAAGGTGGAAGTTATACAGGGATGGCTCAAGCCCACAACCAGAAAAATGGTGCAAGCATTTTTGGGGGACTGTAGTGTAGTGCAGGAGGTTTGTTGCTAGTTTTAGCACCATTGCAGCTCTCCTCACCGATCTAACAGAAAAAGAATGCCTGAAAATGTGTGCTGACCAGAAATCTGTGAGAAGGTCTTCTGTCAACTGAAGCAGGTCCTGTGCCCGGCTTGGTACCAGGTCAGTTTGTCATTGCAAGAACCACGCAGGATGAACCGTGCAGTCAAAACAGCTAGGGGCATAATAGCTACAGGGACAGTGTAGTGAAGGTAAAGTACCAATATCCCTGTAGCTGTATTGCCTTTGAGGAAGAAGTGAAAGGCTCTGGCTGGTGGTGTGCTGGCTGAGCAGTTGCTGGGGCTCAGTGGTTAGGGACACAGGCAGTGGAGGGTGGTGGAGCAGTGATGGACAGGGGCTTTAATCCTGGTCTTAGGGGAAATTTTATTTATTTATTTAGGTTGTCTATCTCCTCCCGAATTTTCTCTCCATTTCCCTGAGTTTAGCCCCCCCCCCAAGAATTAGTAATTTTTTAGAAGGTGGGTTCAGGAGGCACAGCCCCCCATAATGGGGGAAGCAGAGGGTGTAGTCCCCTGCAAACATGTAGTTTTTGTTCGTGGAAGGTAGCGCTCACTGTTTTGCTGAGCACTACCTCCATTTTCGGTGATATGCCTGCATGGTTGTTTACCACACTATTAGTGTTCGTGGCTTACTGACCCTGTGCCCCAGGCTTCAGTACTAGCCAGTCCTGACTTTGCTCTAGAATTCATATGGCACACAGATACACTAAATTTCGGAGTGGCGATAATACTGAGCCAGGTCAGTTCCAAAGGTGAAGAACACCCAATAGTCTAGAAATATTTGCCATGGGGAAATGGCAATGTCTTTGTTGAAAATGAGTGTGTAACTGTTGTTTGAACTTTGCAGAAATTGCAGCCATACTTGTATGGCAGAGAATTTACCGTGCTCCCATACCATATCCCACTGACATGGCTACAGCGTTGGAGTGGTGAGAACACTAAGGTTTTGCATTGGTGTCTAGCTATGCAGGTATACACTAGCAGCATCCAGTATTGCAAGGGTACATAGAATGCTCACTGTGTGACCTTATGCATGACCTCAAAAGAGGTGGCGGGGAAAGTTAGGGAGAAAAAGATAGCATTTAGGAAGTATAAGGAAACACAGAAGGAGCAGGACAGAGAACTGTACCAGTTAAGGCAGAAGGAAGCAGGGAGGGAAATCAGAATAGCAAAGGCCCAAACTGAGGAAAAGATAACCACCTCAGTTAAAAAGGGGATAAAACCTTTTTATAGGTACATCAGGGAGTGTAGAAAGACAAAGGGAGGGACAGTGAGGTTGAATAGAATGGACGGTGGGTGGGCAGAGAGGGACAATGAAAAAGCAGGGATACTGAACAAATACTTCTGTTCAGTATTCACAAAACAGGAGGAGGGGGAGGTACCTAATCCAATTAACAGAAGCACTCTGGATAGGGGGGTCAATCCCAGTCCTTTCACAGAAGAAAGGGTTCTGAAAGAACTCCTAAAACTGAAGATGGACAAAGCAATGGAGCCTGACAGAATTCACCCCAGAATTCTAAAAGAATTAAGGGAAGAACTAGTGACACCACTGACTACCCTTTTTAACAAATCATGGGAGGATGGTGTCATACCTGAGGACTGAAGGAAGGTGGATGTGATTCCCCTTCACAGAACTGGGAGCAAGACAGAGGCAGGAAACTATAGACCTGTCAGTTTGACCTCTGTGGTAGGGAAAGTGATGGATTCACTTCTGAAGGAAAGAATTGTTGAGTACCTAGAGGCCAGTGGGGCACAGGCCCCAAGGCAGCATGGGTTCACAGTGGTCATGCATTAATCTAATTGATTTCTTTGACTGGGTGACCAAAGTAGTAGACCAGGGAGGGGCTGTGGACATGGCCTACCTAGACTTTAGCAAGGCATTTGACACAGTCCCACACAAAAGATTAATAATCAAATTAACCAGTCTGGGAGTGGGTCTCAGGATGGTAGCCTGGGTAAAACATTGGCTGGACAACAGGACACAGAAGGTAACTGTAAATGGAGTCCACTCTGAAGAAAGAGGGGTTACTAGTGGGGTACCGCAGGGTTCAGTACTGGGTCCAGTCCTTTTTAATGTCTTTATAAGTGACATTGCGGGGGGATTGGAAGGAAAAGTATGCCTCTTTGCAGATGACACAAAGATCTGCAACTGGGTTGATACATAAGAAGACGTGGAAAGGATGAGAAGGGACTTGGCAAGGTTGGAGGAATGGTCAGAAGTATGGCAGCTTGGAGTCAATGCAAAAAAGTGCAAAATAATGCACCTGGGAAATAAAAGCCAGGGGAAGATTACACAACGGGGGGGGGGAGACAGTAACAACAACAAAAATGGAAAGGGACCTGGGGGTAATCATATCAGATGACCTTAAGGTTGGCAAGCAATGCGAGAAGGCAGTAGGGAGGGCTGGGGGGATACTGGGATGTATAGGGAGAGGCATCACCAGCAGAAAACAGGAAGTTGTTATCCATCTGTACAGACAGTTTGCGAGACTCCATCTGGAGTACTGCGTCCAGTTCTGGAGACCCCATCTCCACAAGGACATAGACAGCATGGAGGCAGTCCAGAGGAGGGCAACTAAAATGGTGCAGGGTCTGCAAGAGAGGCCATACGAGGAGAGACTAAAGGAGCTTAATATGTATACCCTTGAGGAAAGGAGGGAGAGGGGGGACATGATAAAACCTTTTAAGTACCTCAGTGGAATCAACAAAGTCCAAGAGAGTAGCATCTTTCAGAAAAAGAGATGTGCAAGAACAAGGGGACACAATTTGAAGATAGCGGGGGATGGCTCAGGGGCAATGTGAAGAAGTATTTTTTCACAGAGAGGGTGGCCAACGCATGGAACAGCCTTTCTGAGGAAGTTGTGGGGTCTAAAACTGTGGGAGAATTCAAGAATGCTTGAGACAGACATAAGGCAATTCTTGTGGGGGTAGGAGGAAATAGGCTGTTGGTTAACTAGGATCTGCAGCTTATCCTATAGGTAGGGAAATGGGCAGACTAGGTGGGCAAAGTGGTCTTTATCTGCCATGAATGTCTATGTTTCTATATATGCAAGTTGCTTAACCTTCCAGTGCCACAGTCCACCCAGCTGCAGAAATTGGTAATAGAAGGACCTCACTTGAATCAAGATGTTACATCTCAGCTGGGCTATCAGGGGAAAAATAAATTGCAATATCAAACATAGCCGAAAGAGAATCTATTTTTAAAATTTTTTATATACAATTTAGACAACAAACATTTGTTCAAATCTCACATGAACTGCACACAGTGAGATCCACTGCAATCAGCCATGGTGGCAATCTGATGTTTTGCACATAGACAGCGCTTCATCAGAGTTGTAACCTTGTTGTTTTCTTAGACTGTATTTTGTTAAAAAGCTGGGTGGGTGGATGTTGACATATTGGCCACAGACAGGCAAAAACTGTGGCAATTGTGTAACATCTCTGCTATCCCCAAGAAAGCAGAGCAACGCATCACTGGACAGCACCAGTGAAGCAGAACAAACTGCACAGGAAACAATGGTGATAGGAAGTATGAGATGCACAGGAGAACCCACTTTCCCCTTGCATTTTTGTGCCTTGTGATTAGCCCAGTACAACTACCTGAATCTGTTGAGCTGATCAGCAAATCAGAAGCAGTAAGTCTGCTAGAATCAGCTGAAGATGACAACAAGCCAGCTGAACTTGACAGTGTCTCCGAATTGGCAGAATTAGTAGACAAGCTGTCAATCTTTGCCAGTGCTGCAAAGTTAGATGAATGGGTAAACTGCAGTCAAGAGAAGGAGGGTCATGAGCACATGGCCAGTGACCCCATCATCGAAGCTATGAAAGTGATCAGCAATAACTAAGGCTGTAACTAATTCACGGCACACACGGAATTCAAGGATTCCGTGAAAATTGGCTGGTGCCGTGAATTTCACCAAAGTGGGTATAACTAAGTTCCTTTTATCTCCCGATAACCTCTAGTTCACCTTGCATTAAGAACAACTAATCCCTTAATCACTTAAACTGCCAGTAATTCACTCATTTAGTGTCTGCAAACTGAGAGTTCCTGCTTAATTGCATTATTCTGTGACTGGTATATGAATTGATGCATAGGGAGAGGCATCACCAGCAGAAAACAAGAAGTTGTTATCCCTCTGTACAGACAGTTGGTGAGACCCCATCTGGAGTACTGCATCCAGCTCTGGAGACCCCATCTCCACAAGGACATAGACAGGATAGAGGCAGTCCAGAGGAGGGCAACTAAAATTGTGCAGGGTCTGCAAGAGAAGCCATACAAGGAGACACTAAAGGAGCTTAATATGTATACCCTTAAGGAAAGGAGGGAGAGGGGGGACATGATAGAAACTTTTAAGTACCTCAGTGGAATCAACAAAGTCCAAGAGGGTAGCATCTTTCAGAAAAAGAGACTTGCAAGAACAAGGGGACACAATTTGAAGATAGCGGGATGGCTCTAGGGGCAATGTGAGGAAGTATTTTTTCAGAGAGAGGTGGTCGACACATGGAACAGCCTTCCTGAGGAGGTTGTGGGGTCTAAAATGGGGGGAGAATTCAAGAATACATGGGACAGACATAAGGCAATACTTGTTGGGGGTAAGAAGAAATAGGCTGTTGGTTAACTAGGATCTGCAGCTTATCCTATAGGTAGGGAAATGGGCAGACTAGGTGGGCCAAGCGGTCCTTATCTGCCATCAAATTCTATGTTCTATGATTAATTAGTGAGTGCGTTTAAGAAACAAGACTAGCTGTATCAGATTGTAACATCAGTAAGCAAGTAAGCCAGTAAGCTACAGAATGTCGCAGCCGCAAAAGCCAACCTCTTCTTCCAGACTCGGTAATGTGTATGCCAAACATCTGTGAGCCCAATATGATAAAGGCACCTTTCATGTTTCAGGAGATATTTGATTTTGCTCCACCTGCAATATCCCTGTCGACCATAAACGAAAAGCCTCCTATGATCGGCACCTCGAAGCATCCTCACATGTTGCTAACAAAAGGAAACTTGATGACAGCAACAATGCTGTAGCCAAGAAGCAGATAACTGTGCAAGAGCTGTTTAACACCAAAGCTGCCCACCAGGAAAGCAGGAAAATTGCACTATTCAATCTTGTTGAAGCATTTACTTCTGCTAATATTCCTTTAAATGCATTAGATAACCAGAGCCTGCACTGTTACTTATTTATTGAAATGTTTCACCAGGAAGGCATGCTGAGCAACAAGTTGCTCGTCTCCTGGTGCAACCTAGGGAGTAGGGGGACATGAAGATAGTTTACAGATATTTGGTACACAATATAAATTTACAGTAGATTACATTCAAATAATTTGAGCAGACTGTACAGCAATAATGAAATACAGTAGTGGGATGCTAACAGTCTTGAACTACTGCAGAGAGATACTACGCCAGCACTTTTGGATTAGATAGATGCAACAACACAAAACAACATTTAGGCATATACTAAATGACACATAACCGTGGTTGCTAGAAAATGGCTGAATAGAATTGTTGTAGTTTGATCTTGGGAAGTTAGTGTGGAGTAAACACAGGCAGAACAGGTTGGCTAAGGTATAACAGTAGTGCAAGTTAACTACAAGTGCAGTAGAGATTGGGGGTCAGCCATAACAGAAGTGCACATTAACTACAAGTGCATTAGAGATTAGGGGTCAGCAGTAGCTAAGGGCTACGTAAGGATGAGAAGGGAAGGTGAGAGCGAGGTAGGAATGTCGGTAGGTGGAAGGGGGTGGAATGAGGAGGCGAAGGAAGAGGTAGGAGGAGAAAGGTCTGCTGGGGCCTGACCCCTCCAGTATGCTGAGGACCCTGCCTGCACAAGGCAGGGGCCAAGCACAACAGGAAGGGAGCAGGTTGTGGCAGCGAGAGGTAGAGTACTATAGGAGGGAACTAGGTTGTAGGCAGCCAGGAGGAATAGGCTTCAGAAGAATAGAAGAGAGGGTGAAGGTGAGAGAGAAGAGAAGCAGAATCCCAGCCCTTCAGGATGTGGAGAAGTGGAGGGAAGAGTTGGGTTAATGGTGTAAGGATAGCGTAGGGACTGGCCCTTGGTACAACTTTGGATGACTGAGAAATCGCAGTAAGAGAACAATGGAAGGTCTGAAGGGAAGGAATTGGAGGAAGGGAAGGAATGCTGTTTTTTTAGGTGGGTGGGGGGGTGGAGCTATAGCAGGAGCATTGTATTGGTACTGAAGAGGAGTGGGGTTTGTCAGGGGCTTAGAGGGCGAGTTAGGGAGGGTTGTAGCAGGAATAGAAGAGCAGGGCTGATGGAGTAGTAGGAGGATTAGTGACGAATTTGAGGTGGAGGGAATTCCACATTTTTGGGAGGTGGTGAGAGTAACCGGATTGGCCGATGAGGGTGGCTCTTCGGGGGACCGCCAAAGTGTGGGAGTCAGATGCTCTAAGGGAGTGGGGGTGTTATAAATGAGGGGGAGAGGTAGGAAGGGAGTTCGCCCAGCCAGTGCTTGGAGGTGAATTTAGTGCAGTGGGAGAGTCGTCTCTTTGTAAGAGAGGGGAAGGATAGGGCACGATAAAGATCACAGTGGAGGGTGCAAGCGGGAGCATCAAGGGCAAAACGGCAGAAGGAATTGAAGAGGATATACAGTCTGGCCAGGGAGGACTTGGGAGCAGCACCCTAGACTACATCACTGTAGTCGAAGTTGGGCAGGCTTATCTTCTGAACAAGTTCATGCCTAACCATAGTGGAGATACAACTACAGTTCCTGAGCAGGGCATCAAGCTTGGGGTGCAATTTTTTTTGGATGGCGTCAATATGTCTGGAGAAGTTTAGGTGTTGATCCAGCCAAACTCCTAGGTACCTGAAGGAGGATGTGTCCTCAAGTAAAGTCCTATCAAGGGTGTGGAAAGTGGGCAGGGAGAGAAGTCTAGAGAGTCTCTGCCTTTTGCCAGAGGTCATGGAGACAGTCTTCTTGGTGTTGAGAAAAAGTTGATGGTTAGCAAACCAGAGCTGAGCCAAGTCTTGTTGCAAGTTGGATGTAACCACAGCTGGGCAAGAGCCAGATGCATACAGGACTGTATCACTGGCATACATGTGTATGGCAGTGACAGAGGAACAGGCAGATGGAAGGTCGTTTAGGAAGATGGAGAATAATAGGGGCCCTAGCAGTGAGCCCTGAGGGACTCCAGTATTAATCAGAGGGAAGGGGAAATGACATCAGAGATCCTGACTGATTGGGTTCTGCCAGTGAGGTAGGTCTTGAACCAGCTAGTGGCTGAAGGAGATAGGCCAGCTGTTGAGAGGGCATCAAGGAGGAGGAGTGGGAAACAGTGTCAAAAGCCTTGGCAAGGTCGACAAAGATGGCTGAGGTGATTTGGCCATTGTCCATCCCGGTAAGGATAGAGTCAGTGAACCGAAGTAGTGAGGTAGTGGTGGAGTGATTTTTCTTGAAGCCAGATTGGAAACAGGTGAAGTAGGAGGTGTCAGTTAGAAATGAGGTAAGCTGGAAGAGGGCAAGGTGTTCTTGTAATTTAGCTAGGGTAGGGAGAAGAGAGATAGGGTGGTGATTTCCGAGGGAAGATGGGTCACCGCCTTTAGAAAGAGGGAGGACCACAGCATGTTTCCATAGGGCAGGGACTGAGGCAGTAGAAAATGAGAGGTTTAGAATTAGAAAAAGAGGGTAGACAATGGCTGAGGCAGAGAGAGAGGAGTTTGGGGTCTAGGCCATCTGGGGAGGAGCTCTTGAGGGGTTAATAGCGAGGAGGGCTTATAGCTTGTCATTTGGGGAGACTGTATCGAAGGAGAAGAGGGGGTGGGAGGAGGAGGGAGGAGAGGTATCATTGGAGAGAGGAGAGGAGTGAGGTTAGGAAGGGAGGGATTTCAGTAGCTCAGTGGCACAGGTAGTATAGTAGGAGTTAAATTCAGCAGCTATGGCACCTGAGTTAGCCACAAGGGTGTCATTTTATTTTAAGCATTGGGGGGGTGGGACATGGGGGAGAAAAAAGGGCATGAACCACCTTCCAGAACGTGGAAGGTGAATTTATGTTTGTGAGGAAGGCAGTGTTAAAGTATTCAGACTTTGCTAGCCTTGTGGCCCTGGTACAGGCATTTTGAAGCTTGTGGTAAGTCATGAGATCACTAGGAAGCTGGGTTGCTTTATGATGTTTCCAGGCGCGATCTCTAGCTCTGAGACAGGTCAATAGTTCTGGAGTAATCCAAGGTAAGTGGTTTCCCCTAACCCTGGTTTGTTTGAATGGGGCAAAGCTATTCCAATTCAATAGGAATATATCTGTAAAATAAGCAATGGCCTTATTAACTGATGGGATGTTGGCTAAGGCAGACAAGTCAGAGAGGGCTAGGTTGCGCAAGAGAGGTTCTAATTCTAAGGATTTAAAACAGCATAGTTGCAAGGTTTTATGTGGGGATTTGTGTCTGTGAACTTTCCTGACTATGAATACTGGATTATGGTAGCTGAGTGCATCGGGAAGGATACCAGAGAGATGATGACTCTGTGGGGGTGGGAGGTAAGAGCCCAGTCAAGTAGGGAGTGAGTTTGTGTCTTGTGGTTGGGAAGGGTGGGTTCCAATATTAGCCGTGTGAAGTTATAGGCACAGATTTCATTGCGTATTTTGGTTGTCTTTGGTGACAGCCAGTTTAAATTGAAGTCACCTAGGATGTACAGCTCCCCAGAGTGGGAGAGGGCAGTGATGGAAGTTAGGATGTCAAGAGTGGTAGAGGGCTGGACGTTTGGGCAGCAATAGATACCAGCTGTAAAGACAGGAAGAGTAAAGGGAAGGGTAACATGAATAGCTAGAGCATCATGGGTCATTGGATTGGAGGATGAGTAAATTATGGAGAACTGGAGGGAGGTAAGGACGTGCATGGTGACACCGACACCTCTGTCAGCTCGGTCTTGCCTTAGGAGGGAGTAGCCAGAAATGGAGACCGAGTGATCAGGGATCATGCTCTTTAGTCATGTTTCTGTAATGATTAGGATGTCTGGTTTTAGAGAGGCCACCGTGGTTTGTAGGAGTCAGTTTTTAGTACTAGGCTACGGATATTTAGATGTAGGATCTTGAAGCCTATTGGGAGGGCTGTGGGAGCAGAGGAGGGGGCAGCAGCTGTGGGAGCACCAGAAGTGTTGGAGGCAACAGAGCCAGGGTTGTGATGGATGTCCCCAGAAGAGAGCAGGAGTAGAGTGAGGATGAGGAAGTGGAGCTTTGGGCATTTGTAAGGAGAATCCGAGGAGGACAGGTGTTTGGAGGGGAATGGAGGGGTAGAGTAAGGGAGCAGTAGATGAAGAACAGCAAGGATAGACAGCACAGATAGTAGAGACACATGTGGAATCATAGAGAAGTGAGACCATAGTTCAGAGTTGGGGAGAGGGAGTAATAGTGAGGATATAAGTGGGGGATTTGAGGAGGGGGGTGTAGGGGGTTGTTGAATTATTTTGCATTGGTGTGTTGTGAGCAAGAGGGGTTGGTAGAGAGAGGGATAGAAATAGAAAAAGGGGGAGAGAGGAAAGAGGGATCTGCATTGCAACAGAGAAATATCTTCTTACTTCACTCACATTACAAAAAAGAACTAAGGGCCCACTAGTGGCATAACTTTATAATCTGCTAATGGGAAACAGGATGCTTGGGGGAAAAAAATTGAACTGAGCAGCCTTTCCCATTAAAATAAACTCACAGAAAAAGGTACATTTGTGGCAAGCTACAGAGTACAGGGCATAGAGAGAAAGTGGCAATCATGCCATCAGATTTAAGCCTCAGAAGTGCCCTTAATTCAAAGTAAGGAACGCTCTACTGGTGTTCTGAGGTGGCTTCTGCCATAGCAGAGGAGCTTAGATGTACCTGGGGTCCAGAGGATGCAGCTGAAGGTCCTGGGGGTGGGTGGCAGCTGAAATGCTGGAAGTGCCACATGAGAGAGGCACCCTTTCAACCTGGTCAAAGAGAGGGCTTGAGAGAAAGAGAATGAAACAGGGGTTTTAGTAAATACTAGGGTCCAGAGCAGAGATAAGAAGGTGGCAGGAGACAGTATGAGGAAACAGATAACCAGCATGAGCCTGGGCAGGAGGTAATAAAAGAAAAATTAGGGGTGTTAGCAAGGGGATGGAATGAGAGGAAAGAGAAGCAGCTGGGGGGGGGTGTCAGTTCTGCCAGGGGCTAGAAGGTAGTTATCTCAGAATTAGGGAAAAGACAAACAAGGCAAAAGAAAAGAAATCAATAAAATGGCCAAGAAAGAAAAATAGTTAAGGCTGCAGTTTTAAACATACATTACATTCAGTGACCCAGTCCAACACAGATAGCAGCCCAAGAGTTATACATTTAGCTACATATTTAAAATAGCCCAACAATTTAAGCAGTAAACATTACAACAGTCTTAGCAAAAATAGAATTGAGCAGCCTTTCCCATTAAAATAAGCTCACAGAAAAAGGTAAATTTGTGGCAAGCTACAGAGTACAGGGCATAGAGAGAAAGTGCCAATCAAGCCATCAGATTTAAGCTTCAGAAGTGCCCTTAATTCATAGAAACATAGAAACATAGAAGTTGACAGCAGATAAGGACTGCAAGGCCCATCCAGTCTGCCCATTTCTTTTTCTACCTTATAAATGTGCCATCGGCCTTTTCAAAGTAAGGAAAGTGCTACTGGTGTTTCGAGGTGGCTTCTACCATAGTGGAAGAGCTTAGATGTACCTGGAGTCCAGAGGACACGGCTGAAGGTCCTGGGGGGTGGGCAGCAGCTGAAATGCTGGAAGTGCCACAGGAGAGAGGCAGTACCCTTTCAACCTGGTCAAAGGGAGGGCTGCGGTCCAGAGGATGCGGCTGAAGGTCCTGGGCGGTGGATGGCAGCTGAAATGCTGTAAGGTTCCTGGTGGGCATTTCAGGCCTTCAGAGAGGGGCAAGCTTTCTATATGTTACCTTGAGACAAGTTTAAAATCAGTTGGACTGATACCAACATAACACAATCAGAATACTTGCAAAAGTTTATTCTTTTCACTTTGCTGAGGTAAAAAGAAAGGTGTTGGAAGCTATGTCCATGAATGATTTTAATGCTCTTTCTCTGTGTTTGTGGCCTTGTCAGCTTATCCCTTGCATCCATCTGTCCTTTTGTTATAGGCTATGTTTCATGTGAGTGTGTTATCCGTGAAAACTTTCATTTTTGCCATGCATAAGCCGTGAAATCATGTACTTTTTACCATGAAAAAAAAGCCTTAGCAATAACAAATACAAAAGTTCAAGTGAGGGCGAAATTGAACCGGTGTCAAAACACTTTGGGGCCACTGCCTGCACTGAAAAATATTTGATGTACATGGAGAGCCAGCTGGACACAGACCTCCTTCACCTGATTCTCCATCACAGCCTAATATTGAAAGCATCAAGAAAGCACTTGGCATCCAAAAAAAGCATCAAGGACTTTTCCTCCATAAGTAAAGGTACAGTGCAGTGCAGTCCAGTACATTACCATACAGCACTACTGGCACTTGGACACTTTATTTTCTGTGGTGCAGTATATGCTAAACAAGCATTTGTCAATGCCGAATGTTGCTTGCTTCTATGTGCTGTTTAGGAATTTGGAAGTCATTGCAGTGCAAATATTGAAAATTCGTGAACTTACGAGCGTGCGTAGGAACTGCGCAATGCACGCTCGTAAAACAGTCACTTTTAGGAATTTTTTCACCAAATTTTCAACATAGCCATTGTAAGACCTCTGCTCATGAACAGTGTCACTGTGATTTTCTTAATGTGTCCCGTACATTGATTTCACACACCAACTGCGCCATTGTGCGCTACATGGGTGGAAACACATTTTGGGTGAGATGTGAAAAATGACAGCTGTACTGCTCATAAGAAGTGTGGTAAAATGTCAATGTTGAAAATCTGGAGGAAAATATTGAAATTTAGAAACTTCTGGCGTGCATAGGAACTGCCAACACACGCACAAAAAACAGTCATTTTTCGGAATTTTTCCACCAAATTTTCAAAATAGGCTTTTTGAGAGCCCACCTTATGAACACTGGCAGTGTCGTTTTATTAATCATTCTGGAAAGGTGATTTGCTAAGTGGCTGCGAAATCACCCTTCGGGCCTGAGTAACGCCATGACAGTGCAAGAATTCATGAGGAGGGGTCCCAAAAACCCCATGTTGAAAATTTGGTGCAAAAATTCCAAAAAATGCCTGAGATATGCAACAAAGTTGAAAAAACCCTATCTATCCCATTATACAGCTTACTGGCATTTCTTCAGTTCGCGGTCGGCTTTGAAGAGTGCAGATGTGTTCCGGTCCACTGAAGATCATCGCTTGCCGGACTCTGGAGGTAAGTATGGGGTGAGGGGAGGTGGGGAGGCGGGCACGCAGTGGGTGGGTGCGGGTTGTGGGGGCTGGAGACTCGTGGGACCATTTTTTCTTTACAGGTTTTTTAAATGACGATGCATGGGGACGTTTGCCATGCTGGGGTGGGCTCCCAGCGTGGCAGAAGGATAGCTGGGGCAGTGGAGCAGATGGGGGATTGGGAACCCCCGTCGGCCATGGCATCTGTTGCCACGCTGGGGTGGGCTCCCAGCGTGGCACCCTGTACTGGGGGGGGAGGCAGTGGAGCCGATGGGGGATTGGGCACCCCCATCGGTGACAGCATTGGGGGGAGAGACAGTGGAGCCATCGGGGATGGGCACCCCGTCGACCATAACATGATTTTGCCACTCTGGGGTGGGCTCCCAGCATGGCACCTGGATGCTTGGGGGGCATGGAGCCGACGGGGATTGGGCACCCGTCGGCCGATACAGTGAGGGAAGGCTGCATGAGCATGCAGTGTGCATGCATGCCAAAGCACGCAGTGTGTGTGGGGGGGAGAGCTCTGATCACTCAAGCAGAGCTCTCCCTTTCAACTGTATGCCACTACATTTTCAGCTTGTCATAGACAGCTGCAGCAGTGATTGGGGAACTGGGGCGGCACCTGCAAACACACTGACTGCATTGGAAGATGGGCTGACACACCTCCGAAAACTCGGATGATGGCACTATGTTTCTTGCACATGCGTGCAAGCAACACAAAAAGCACAAGCATTCATTTTTTGAGTCTTTGAGAGTTTTTTGTGCATCTTTCATTTGAATCAGTGAAGTCCCAATGTAACAAACTCCCATGTATCCAAACATTTCAGATGTTACCGATGCATTTTGGATAATCAGGAGGCTACTGTACTTCAAAGGAAAAAGCAGCAGAAAGACAGAGAGTGGATGGAACTGGAAAGCAGAGTGGGTATTCTAAACCTGTGATAGGTGGAGAATTGGCAAGCCACTAAAAGCCCTCTCACAGCTCAGACCTATTGCAGTATGTTTGGTAGCTTTTGGTAAGCAAATGTAACAAAGTAAAACACACACACACACACACACACACACACACAGTTATCCTAAGATTATTTCATACACACGTCATGTCCTTATTTGGAAAGAAGGAGCTTGTGGAGTTATTACATATTTAGGGCAAATATAAACCAGCAGCAGTAATCATTGCAGAAAATCCAGAGTAAAACAAATATCACCACCCACACATGTGCACACATGGGCTGCACACATAAAATAAACAAAGCTTGTCCCATAAATCATGTCATTTCTTCGAGTGGGTAGATGAGGGGACAAAGCAGAGTTTTAGTTGAACTACACATTGCACAACTGATTACCACAAAGGAAATCCTTTTCAAGTAAAAATACAGCACAGACTACATATGAAATAATGTTTGCCTTGCCAAAACATGAACAAAGCAACTATTTAATAAAATTGAAAGTGTAATGTATTAGTGTTGTTTTATTTTTCCAGTCAAAAGAATAACTGCTAACCATTTCTATAGGGAAAAAGTCCCACCCATGTATTATAGAAGGAATAATGTATGGGCAACCATACACAACAAGCCTGTGTTTCCATTGAGAGGTTGAGATGCCAGCATAAGGTCCTTGAGAGAGAAGCTTCGGAGATCCATGCTGGTATCTCAACCTTGAGATGGAAACACGAGGTGAGTTATGTATGGTCCCCCATGTTTTATTTGTTACTGTGCATGGTTTAAAAAGAAATAGTAATGAGAGAACAAATACTGACTTTGTAGTTACAATACTTGAAGAAATGTCAGCAAACATAGTAGAACAGGTTAAATTGTTCTCGTATTCCATGTTATCAGTGAGTCAAATTTTGTATATGAACTCAGCTGGTAGGGGATCAAGTTCTGTGACTGGAATTTGTGACATTTCTCAAGACTAACCTTGTCTAGGAGAAATGAAGTTTTGAGCCGCATGTCAGACACAGTCTTTTGGACTATGCATTTATTCTCCTGTTCCTGAATGAATTTCTCTCTCTCTCTCTCTCTCTCTCTCTCTCTCTCTCTCTCAGATAGTGTTTTGGAAAAACAGCAGCTGATATTTTTTTTTCTGTGTTTAAACAATGTTGTTTCACCATGGTAAGATACTAAAACTTCGACAGCGTGGGACCATGCAGAGGGGTTGAGAGATGGAAATCAGTGGGAGACAGTGCAAAGGAAAACACAGCTGAAACTGGCAATTGTAGAACATGCGCAACTTTTAGAATGTGCATCACAAAATTTAGAATGTGTACAACATAGTTTGGGAGGTACTTGATTTCTATAAAGAATAAGGGCAAATATATATGTGTGTGTGTGTGTGTGTGTGTGTGTGTGTGTGTGTGTGTGTGAGACGGGATATGTGGCCAGATGCATTTGTTCTTTTCCTATAAGTGTTAGTTTAAATATCCTTCTGTTATAGGTTCTGTTTGCGATGGAAACAAAGATGGCTGCCTGGTCACATATACAAGCAACTCATGGAAGTTGTTTATTTACCATGAAGGTGCCAACTCCCCTGTGGGAAGTTTAACAAGACTTGCTGACTTGCTGGCAGGAGACAATTAAGTCATAAAGCCATTGGGATATGTTCCCATTGCAGACAATAGTGCAGGTGGATGTCATAAAACCTCAGAGATACTGAAGAAGTACAAAGGAGATGATGTCACCCACACTCACACTCACCACACACATGCACGCATTACGTACACACACATATGGCACACGCACACGCACTCAATGCAGGTGGGGACTGTGAGAACTGTCACCAAAGGGTGCGGCCACCCCTCACAGCCAGAAGGGTATAAATGAGGGAACTGGACTGGACTGACTCTCTCTCTCTCTCTCTCTCTCTGACATTCAACGTCTAAAGAAGGGGGCCTTGCCATATGGAGCTAGCTGAAGGTTGAGTATAGCATAGACCAGGGAAAGTGTCTCTCAAAGTAGTGGCAGGTAAAGAGTTTTTTAGGTTAGGAAATCTCAGATTTTTTGAACCATCAACTGTCTGTTTAACTTGCTTTATTTTCTATTTCTCAGTAAAAGTATACACCTTTTGTTTGACTGTAAATATATCCTGTTTGTAAATAACTGTAGTATCGTCTAGTAAAGAACCTATTTTTGGTAGAACCAGCTACTGCTTCATTATTAAAAAGGTAATGTTATTATTTCTGCTGGAAACTCTGTCTACAGTCTGTCTCCAAAGTGCACTCTATCTATAGTTATTGTGTTGACCTGCCTGATCCTGACTAGAGGACAAAAAGCGGTTTCCTGATTATTCATAAAAATCAGGTGGTGGCAGAGAATTAGAAGTCCCCCAACAAAACTGCCTTATAAGCTGGGACAGCGCAATGGGTGGTTTTTGTCACTATATATATATATATATATCTATACGGTATATATCAAAGGCATTGGGTAAAATTCTAATATTATTGCTTAATCTTTGACAGGACTGTAAAGCCAGATAAGAGTTTTACTTTATGTTTTACATAATGAACTTTGAAACTACTGGTAGTTGCTCTTATATGCTTACTAAATCCTATATAGATATTAACTTTCATGATATTCTAATAGGCCTTAACTTTGTCTTTTACATCCATAATAAAATATGTATAAATAGAGTATTTTGTTTTGTAAGCTCCATAATAAGAGAATTTAAAAAAATGAATAAGTTGGTGACTTTATTTGGACTGGAATAATATTAAAGAATTGTTGGTACATACTAGCTGTGAGCAGTGGTAAGATATTCAGTGCAAGGCTGAACACAACTTGATTAAAAGAGAGCAACTGTCTTAGCAAAAAAACACAAAAGTTTGGCTGAACGAATTTTAAGTCTGTGCATGCATTATTTTGCAGATGCATATACTACACCACCAAACCTTTTATAAATGTTCCATCTCATGAGACAATCTTACAGGGCAAAATTTCAATAAAACAAATAAATCATGACTTTATTGAGTTGAGATAATATTACAGAATTTCAGAAACTACCAGCTCGAGCAGTGATTGGACAGTCATTGCAGGCCTGCACACAACTTGATTTAAGGGGAGCAACTGATCTGAAGCAAAATGATTGCAAGATTTACTGCCTTATTTTAAGTCTGTGCATGCATTATTTTGCAAATGTGCATACCACCAAACATGTTATTAAAGCAGCATCCTATGAGACGAACCCATAGGGCATAACCGTCAATAAAACAAAGAAACTGTGACTTTATTTGGTTGAAAAATACAAAAGAATTTTAGAACACACCAGTTTAGAGAAGTGATAAGATCAGTATCTGGTTGACTACAACTTGCTTGGAAGGGAGCAGCTGCATTGGAGCAAAAATGATTTTAAGATTTACTAAACTTATCTGTAAGTCTGTGCATGCATTATTGCAAGTTACCCTACGCCCAGTGATACAGTCCACTTGGATGAGTCACAGTGTATGAAAAAAGCAAGTTGCCCCTCGCAGTAAGTGTCCATTGCAAATGAACAAGCTAGGCCCATCCAGGAAAGAGAAGTGGGGAAAGGGAAACTGACACTCAAGGTAACAGTGACAATCTATCCAGTGCCAGGGGATGTGGATGCACATGGTGCAGGATGTGGGGAGAAGGGACACATGCTCACGCATACAGAGGCATTTAGCGCAATTGAAACGGCAGATCTCAGTGAACACGTGTATTCACTAAATCCTGCTGTTGGAGGCATACAGTTATAACCCAAGCCACCAGTGAGCTTCTTAGGTTTACCACTCACTCATGTGTGTCTCACGAACTGCTCTCCTTGCAACTATTGCACAGATCACAAACTGGGAAGGACAGCAGTAACCAGTAACGCAAAAGCAGACTCATTTCAGCAAATATGTTCCCCCCATGCTGTTCATAGAATGCTACAAAACACTTCCTGACTTTGATTGCAAGAGGAAATGATCTGCTATGCAGATCAGCTCTAAAAATGCTGTGTAAGAAGATCATTCCCCTGATGACTGATCTGGGACCAGTCTGGTCTGAGACCAGTTTCAGAGCTGCCTGGTCTTAGACCAGTTTTTGTGCCACCTGGTCTGAGACCAGTTTTTCCCTCCAGTTGAACTGGTCTGGGATCAGTTATTGTCACATATGTGTATAACCACAGGCTTGCTAGGCAGCAGCCAGCATAGCATAGTGGTTAGTGTACCAAGCTATGATCCTGAAAGTCTGGGTTTGAATCTCACTTTCTCCTAAAATTCTTTTGACCCCAAATTTCACTGGTGTGGTGATCCATGGTGGTGCGGAGTTGATAAAGGTAAATCTACACTAAAGGGAGTTGGTGCAGGAAAAAAACTAAGTACAACACAGAAATCTCCTGTACAGTGGTGAAACTGGCCCCAGACCATGCAGCTTGGAAACTGGTCTCAGACCAGCCTCAACTCAGACCAGGTTGCATAGAAACTGGTCTCTGACCAGTCATCAGGGGAACAAACTTTCTGCAATTAAAAATACTTAACAAACATATTGTCAATGAGGAATGTTTGTTTGCTTGTATTTGCTTTGTATATGTTTGCATAGTACAGTGTTTATGCAACACCTCAAAGCTATGGAGCCATGGAAGAGCATTTAAAACATTTTGAATACATTTCCATGCACCTTAGCCCTTGCAGTGGTTCAATCGAAGCACAGATGACACTCCAGCCAAAGAAAGCACCACAAACATCAGCGACGAGAATGACTAAACAGCATAACAAATTAAAAATAGCGTATTATGGCACTTATGCAACAACACCAGAGCTGTAGAGCAATGGAAGAGCATTTAAAACTCACTGGTGCATTTGTAAACAGTTTCTGACTTTTTAAATCCTACATCCTGTTCTCTGATTGAACAAAAAGAGACAATCCACCACTTCCCACTCCCCAATCTGGTGCTCTCACAATGTGTATTCATAGCACGTCGGCAGGGTTTTCAGATCTATCCACTGGCTTGTTCTGTGCTGCAGATTGGAAGGCCAGGAGAAGAGTTGTAGTTAGATGGAGGTGCCGGTGCAGGTGACTGAGCCAGGCAGCAGTGGAAACAGCAAATGAGCAGCCTTGCTAGAACAGCGCCAAGTTCCCTAGTAGCTCCATGCCCCCCATACCTAGACATTGCTTGTGACTATGTGAGGCAAGTAGGAGGGTTCAGGATGGCTGGTTCAGCGAATCTCAATGATACACCAGTCAGAGGTGGAGCAGCTGCGATCGAACTCAGGACTGAGCCAGTCTGCCAGAGCTAATCATTCAGCAGCAATCTGGGACAGAGGGCAGTGGCAGATGTTCCAGACAGATGAAGCAATACCAGTTTTAGACCTAAAAGCCACCTTCATGCTAAGCACATAAAGAAGGTGTGCAATGGATAGGTCAGGAAATAAGGAGTTTAAGACATCAAAGACTCCTATTCCAAAAAATGTATTCACAGCAAACAATACAACATTTGTGCAAACTGTGCAAATTTGTGCAGCTCATATAACAAATACACAACACAAATAACTCTGACCTTACCCCAGCCCAAAAGCCAGCCAGCATTAACCCTAGTGCTTTGCCAACAGGCTTCCTCCTACCAATTGCACACCTTCTTTATGTGCTCGGCACAAAGGTGACTTTGATCTAAATTTGGGCAAGTCATAACTGGGCTTCCCATAGATGTAGCACCCCATAGATAGAGCAGAACACAGGTTTCTTGATACTTGTGGATGTATTGTAACCAGTTTTATACCTAATGGCATCCCAAGCAGAAATACTTATGGTGCCCACTTTATCTCCCACCACCACCCTTCTCTTCCTTTCTGCCCCACCCCACATCCAAAAAAGTGGTAACAAGTCTATGAATACAAGGGTGACAACCATAGTTCTGCTTTTTATGTTAACATTTTTTGCATTTCAAGTTGATCTCTGTTATACCTTCTACTTTAGTGCACTCCTTCAGTGCTGGCACCCCAAGCGGATGCGCTTAGTTCACTTGTGCCTAACACCACCTCTGAGACCAAGAGAGATGAAGGCAATGCAGCATCAGGGTAAAAGTCAAGAGAGGGCGTGAGAATGAGCACTCAGCACCAGAGGTGTAGCCAGAAATGTAAAACTTGTATTCGAGAGTTGATGGGCTGTGGCTCTCCTACAACCTATAAATCAAAAGCTGTGCAACCCCTCCACACAAACATAGCCCCCCCATTTCAATCAACAATATGTAGTAAGACAACAATCCCAATATATTCAAAAATTCTGCTTTATGTAACACACATACACACATTGGGGCGGGTGAATACCTTATTTTGAATATTTGGCTGAATATTCATTTTTGGCACTCAAATACTCAGAAATTTTGTATTTATTTTATTTATTTATTTAGTTTTTGTTGACTGGGTAAGTGCACTAGACAAATCCTGCCTATTTTCAGGCACAACCCAGGGGAGGGGGATACAGATGAATTCCAACTGACCTTGAACCATATTAAGCTGTTGTGTATTCATTGTTCATGTACCTGTGGGGGGGGCAGTGAAACAAAAGCCCCTCTCTATCCTCCCCAGCCCAATGACGTTTAAAACAACCCCCAGTCTCCACACTCTCTGCAACAACAACACTCCTACCCTCCCCTCCAGCATCCAATAAAGAAAACCGGCACCCCCCCATGGCCAGTTGCCATCTCCTTGTGCCATTTTTTTATTTCATAAATCAGCCCCAGTCCCCCCACCAACAGCACCAAAGTCCTGCCTTCCCCCCAGCGCCCAAATTTCATAAAATATAACTGGTCCCCAGGCATAAGAAGATGATTGACATGTGATTAGCTGTTTTACTATTCAGGCAAGTGCAGGTGCACCACTCTCAAGAAGGAGATCTGCCATGGCGGAGGGTGAGTTGTGTCAGTCACCATCTCGTGCCTGGGAGACAGTTACATTTTATGAAATTTGGGTGCTGGGGGGAGGAGGGTGGGACTTGGAGGGATGATTTATGAAGCTAAAAAATGGCACAAAGAGACAGCATCCAGCCATGGAGGCAGGCAGTTTGTGCTGGTAGGCCATAGTGGGAATTTTCTTTAATGACAGCTAAAATTTTAGGTGCTGGGGGGGTAAGAGTGGGCTTGTTCCAGAGGGCTGGGGGGTGAGGGGGTTGTTTTTTAATGTGATTGGGCTGAGCCGGAGGGTGGGGGCTGTTTTTTCTTTTCTTTTTGCTGATAGTATTTTCTGGATACAAATAGGTATGAATAGTGCCACTGTTCAGTACTCAGATCTGAATAATGATTACTGCATTATTGGTGCTATTCAGGAAATACTATTCATAACTCGTACACCCCTAACATGCACGCACTACCTAGCAGATAGACGTTGACTGGCTTTTAGTTACTGTGTTTAAGATACATTGTGATAAGCCTCTGTACCACATCAAGGTAGCCAGCCTTACAGATGTACATTCACACCAGCACTCATGCATGCATGCTCAGTTGGGTCACTTAGAGAAGCACAGCCTCTAATTTAGAACCCACACATCTTCCAAAGGTTATTCACATACTCAGAAAAAAGGGAAGACATCTTCTGCAGCAGAGGGACTCTGATTAAACTCACTACCAGCTTGGTTTGTGTATAGTCAATTGCTGAAGTAATTGGGCCTTACTACAGTAATACAAACTTGTGTAATCTGCAGAGAGCACTGTGAGAATTTGAAGACCTACGCCAGCCTGTATGACACTGCTATAGAAATGTGCCCTAATTCCTAGCCAAACTAGGGATTTTAAAATGGGTGCCGGTGTCGATTAAGAGCCTGAGGATTTAATAGGAACATTAATGAGGCCGAGGGTATAATGATAATTAAAGAAGTTGCAAGAGAGAAAATGAGTTGCAAATGGGAAAAAAATATCAGTAACACAATATGTATTCCCTGTGGGGCTGACCTGATGACAAGACCCTCCAGAAGCTCGCTGTGGGGAAATTTAAAAGTTGAGGTTGTGGCCGGAAGGAGGCCAGCAGTCCTGGGGGGGGGTGAGGGGAATCGGATCAGCTAGGGAAAGAGACTTTTTGATGTAGTGTGCAGGGTCGGAGGGAGAAAACAGAAGTGAATCTAGGGTAGGGGCAAGGAAGAGAAACCAAAAGAGCGGCTCTGTTGCTGGGGGAAGGGTAGCGAGAGCAAGAGAGAGCACACTGATTCATGCATACTCAGTATTATGTGATTCAACTCCACTCTCTGCAGAGCAAACATTTGTGATGTGTTTGTTATCCAGTCACGCCCCCAGAGACCCATTTTCTTTCTCATTCAATATCAGAATAGTTCTCGCTATGGAGCCGTAAAAAAGATAAGAGGCACCAGTATTGATACAATAGTTCAAGTGTATTGAAAACTCAGTATACACAACTCCTTCTCAGATGAAATATTAACAGATCCCACAGTATCCAACACTCTTAACTCGATATACAACATTGAACTGCAGTACACGGCATCAGCTGGACTGATAACTTGTTGGAGTCTCTTATATAAGTTCAGACAACCCAGCTATTTTTACTTGTGGGGCAGAGTGTAATAAAAAAATATATATATTCTGTATACCCATGATAACCTGTATATGCATATGTTTCAACTGCTTATAATATCATGTACTGTTATTCCCAGGTCGCCCCTGAAAAAGGGACCTTCGGGGCCCAGTGGGCCTACCCGGTCATCAAAATTCAATCAATAAATAAATAAATATATTCTGCTGAGTCAGTATACTACTCTTTGTCTAGTGCTAGTCCTAGACCTGTGTAACAGAGCAAGGCAAATGTTCCTAAAGTTCAACACTTAACAGTGGTTTAAATACTATCCTAAAATGTTTCAGTTTCCTTGTGAAGTTCAAATAGCCAGAAACAGCTTAAGGAGTGAAGTGCTGTAGCAGTTTGTGCAAACAAGCAGTAGGTGCAAAGAACTGATGGTGCAAATGTAGCAACATCTTAGCAATAAACTGCTTAGCTGTGCAGTTCAAAAAGTAAGAATAAATAGCAGCATTACATTCCAGTTCAATTGTATATGACTTCTGATTCAAACCTGTGAGAGACAGAGTAGCTAGAGATTTGGAGCACCAAGACCTGCTGACACCAAAGGTTCCTCCATCAGAAAAGAACTCCACTGACTGTTGGAAAAGTGGTTCCCTGCCTCACAGAATATGGACAGCAGTAAATTAGCCAGTGGGCTGGAGTTTCTTTCAGGTTGAGAACCACAGCTATAATGCTGTACAGCAAAGACCAAACATCGTGCTACCAAACAAACTTATACCAATGCTTATAATTAATGAAGCTCTAAGAGAGGAAAAAATCTCATTAAAAAATATGTTTTCTCTGTGGAACTGACCTGATGCTATGGCTTCTGTTCTATAGTTTGAGACACATTGAAACCCAAGGGGGGGGGGGGCAAAAGACTTGGCAATCAGCCAGGGGAGACCATGCAGGAGCTCTCACCCCAGACCCACTCACCTGCTGTGGAGAAGCCAAAGACTCACCTGATCATTGGACTGAAGTCAGAAAGAGGGACAAGAGAAGTGATGAGGTGCCCCCATAGGCAGAATCACCACCATGGTGTACACGTGAGATGATGAGACCCTTCAAGACACTCCTTCAGGTCTTCTATTTTCCTCCTCTCTCCTCAGCACTATGTGATGCATAAGAGAGAGAGAGTAGTGCATGAAACTGAAAGTCCTCTGAATCTGTAAACTTTGCTCTGCTCACCAAAATCAAGACTTTTTGCATCCCACTGTTGCAGACATGGGTGCTGGGACCAAGGGGCAAAAATGGGACTGTCCCGCAGAAAATGGGTTAGGTAGCAATAAATGGGCTTTTGTTAACCTTCCAGCCTAGAAGGCACTGGGTGGATTTATTTGGATTAAAGAAGCCAGCCACTCTGTGAATGGAGTGGTTGGCCCCTTTAAACAGACATTTACACCCTGCAAACAGAAAAACGCATCACAATCTGCCTTGCTGATCACCGAGCTATCACTGCTGAGCCCATTGCAGCCTGAGCTACATGGGATCTGAGAGTGACACACCTCTGAAATGGCTTTATTGTAACAAGAAGTTTGCTTTGCACTGTGTGCACAAGCAAACATAAAAATACTGTCAAAGAAAACCTGCTGTGCATCTTCAGGGACTTTGTTTTTCCAAAGCAAAAACCTTGAATTTGATGTCCCCAAAATTGTATTTTGGAGCCAGATTCAGGCACCGCACTTATGTAGTTGTGAGGGAGGCTGTAAAGCACCCCACACTCGAATCTGGTTTAAAAAAATTGAAAAAATAAAAGTTATGGGTGCTTGAAAAAATCACCCTAGCGAAATGGAAGTCCATAAAAACATGCAGTGCACATGCACAGGGACTTAAGCTTTTTTTCCCTTATTCTTTTTTCTGTCACCCATGACTTTAACATTTGTTTACATTTTAAGCTCAAATTTTGGAGATGGGCTACTTACCAACCTCACTCAGGACCATCTAAGTGGCAACTTGCAGACCTACTCAATGGGTTTTTCACTTTGCTTATGGCCTGTGCCCTGAATGTAGCATCCTACAGGTTTGGTGTTGTGCCCACAGGGTCTGCTATGTCACTTAGGACCCACAGTTCACTGCTCGGAACAGGCTACAGGTCTTGTGCTTTGCTCCATGGGTCTGCTTCTTTGCTCTAAATCTCTGGCCCTGATCCTCATTGCATCATGAAGTAACCACCCTCTCCAACCCACTTACTCATCACCCACCACCCTCACCCCCTCCCCAATCTGGCACCCAACCAGAGGTGTCATGCAGTCAGAAATTCTGGAGGGGCACAAAATCTCAACTTCTCTAAGAGGGTCCAGGGGCATGCCCAACTGGGAACATTTTGAAAAGTGAAGTCAAATGGTGCATTTTGGTGACTTTCAGCAGTCCAGAAAGCTGTTCCCCAACAAGCTAAATGGCATAGTACTGATATAGATTAGAGGAATGATACATTGTTTTGGCCCTTTGTTCATTCTACTTACAGTGTTACTTCTGTATTTCAATTTTTTATGAATTTGTCAGAACTTGTGCATTTTTGTGAGTCTTTTATCATTGACATGCAGGCTTGCCTTCCATGTGTTTTTCACTTTTTTACAAAATGAAAAACACACACATGCCTTACAAACACAGAATCAGTTTGCCCCAGTAACAGAATTAAGGAAGTAGCCAGCCCAGCACCAGGTCCAGCCATAGTCCACACCCTCTGAGTTGGCTCACCTCCCACAAGAAAGAATGCTGTTGTTGAACTTGTGTGTCTACTGATTTCTCTGTTATGTTTTCCTTCTCAGGAGAATGGCAGTCAACCCACAGGGGCAGAGTCCAAAAATCTGTTTTTACTACAGGTGAACATTTATCCCCTCCATAGGATAATTTAACAGAGAACACAACGGCACGGGGTCAATATGTTGCACGGCAGAATGTCGTGCGGCACAATCACATTACACGATTTCTCATTATTTATTGTTCTGTGGGGGGCTCCACCCCCACACCCCCCCCCGTTATGGGGTGCTGCACCCCGAACCCCCCACTAAAGATTCCAACTCTGGGGGGGGTCCAACTTGGAGAGCGCACAGGCCCAGGTTTTGTCATAATGCCGTACGCAATTAAGTGTATGACATTATGACCCAGTGCGGAACACAACACAGTCTCAAATTGTGCAGGATGAACTACAGAACTTAACCCTTAGGCTGACAAAATAATTAGAACATTTAGGAATTTGGGACTGATATATCAGTCCGTGGCTCTGCAAAGGTTACCTTAGAGGCACTACTTTACATTTTTAGCACTTTGACAGTCCTCAGCAGTGGTAAAATTCCTCTGTGTCCCCTAAGGTGCATTGTTGTCATTTTAGACATTCCATAAAGCTTCCCACACAGACAGAACACCCCCCTCACAGATACTTCTGGATAGCACTTGCAAAAGAACTATTAGGTCCAGCCCTTGCCTTAGCCGACAGGTGCTCACAGACTGGGGCTACTAGCGCCTTCTGATGCCACTCACCCCATAGAAGCCTGAAGCTGGGGGCCAATTACCTGAGCACACTGGCATTGGAGGCTAACGGTCAATTCACATTACCTCCCTGTGGCTGTTACCTGGGGGCTATGCATTCTAGAAATGTTTTTTTTCCATTAAGATTTTATTGCAAGTATTTATTACAGAGAATACATCCAAGTAAACATACATATCCCATTAAATAAACATACAAACGAAACACAGATAACAGTTGGATCCATCCTCTGCTATATTCTCAAAACTCCCCACCCTCCCTCCCCTCCGTCCTCCTCCCACCCCAGCACAAGACATCTTATTATGCCCATTTATTCATTTATTCATTTATTTATTCATGGGGGAACCCTTTCTAAACTATAATGAATAAATAGTATAAAGGGGGCCCAAAATCTTATTAAACCTAGGAAGTTTATTCTGGAGGATAGCAATCATCCTCTCAACTCTAAGATTGGCAAGTAGTTCTTCTAGCCATTCGGTATAATTGATCACAACAGAATCCTTCCAATGTCTGAGGACCACTTTTTTGAGAGATGCCGAGATTAAAGAAATATGGAACTTCCTGTTCCTGCCTGGAATATGATCTACTTCTCCCATTATAGTATATTTCGGTGTAAAGAGACCTCCAATCCTAATAATGGATCTATTCCATTTTAATAGCTGTCCACAGAGGTACTATCTTTGGACAACTCCAAAAATATGTAACAGGTCTCCTTCTCCTTGATGACACCTTGTACAAGATGAAACCGCCACCCCTTTAAGCGCTAACTTTGGGGAGAATAATAGATATTATGCAGTATTTTGAATTGCATCAGTCTCAGCCGGTCTTGAAGAATAAACTTGTGACAGCTATGCCACAGAACTGTCCAATTAAGTTCCTCATTGGTAAAAACAGAGGCCCAGTAAGAGCTTGGGGCCAAGTTCTGAGAATAAGCCCAATTAAATAGAATATTATATAAGTTGGAAACCGCATGAGGTAAACCTACCAAAGGCTTCAGAGTCCCCAGAAATTCTACTTTCGAGTCTGAATTAGTGTATTGCTCAATTTGCTGAGGAATAGATGACTAAGCTGATATACCTTGAAAATCGTAAAAGTTGGCAGTTTAAACTTGTTTAGAATCTCTAGTGAGGAAAGCACCTTTCCATCAAAAGAGAGAAAGTCTTTGCTGCAACGCATTGTGCTGGGCAAGCCAGGCAACACTGAGGGGCTTACCTCGATAAGAAAACGCTGGTTGCCCCTTATGGTTGTGACAGGTCATTTAGATGATTGTATTTTGGAAAACCATTAAGCTGTGATTGGCTCTCACTGAGACCCCAATCGGAGAATTCTAAAAGCAGGGCAAAGTTTAGGGTTAAGATACAACAAGGCCTCGTGTAAACCCGTATTTCCTGATGAGGGATAACTCAATTTATAACCATAAGGGAGTATACGATACTTGAGCTGAAGGGTCCATGTCCTGCACCCATCTAATATATTTATTAACATGACTCGCCCAAAAATAGAGAGCAAAGTGTGGTAGCCTTAACCCCCCTAATGGTTTAGGAGCAGCTAACTTGTGATAAGCCATCCATGCTTTTTTATAACTCCATGCATTCTAGAAATGTGGGATGCCCTCCCTAAATCCCCAGGGGAGGTGGGAAGCTTAGATTAAAACAAGCTGTCAAACACCTACACTTTTCCCTCCCGTAGTTAAGTACTTTCCTTTTTTTGTCACATAAAGTTGTTCTTTTTCTCTTAAGAAAAATCTTCAGTTGAAAGAAGGCAAATCCAAAAATCCAAATTAACTTTTCCCAGGCTTAAAAACCTTTAAGCGCTGGTGAGCTCTTCACACACACAACAGTTTAGGGTGAAACTGTCTCTTTTTCTTTCACTATAGATTGAAGTGGCTCTATGAATTACGGCATTATTTATAATTGGGATTAAAAATGGATCCTTTTGAATTAAAACAAGCTTCCCATGTTTCTTAGCTCATTTTCAGACTGGTGTATTACTGAGATTACTAACCACAGATGGAACTGCCTATAAGCCACCAATCAACTTGTCGGATTTCTTCTGTCTTTTGACAAACAGGCCAGTCAACAGATTACATCAATCACATAATTTTTATGAGAGGGAAATCGGAAAGTAGACTAAACAGAATACACTCTGTGTACCACAAGTAATATATGTAAAATAAATAAATAACTAGTGATTATGTCAGCCACACTAGTCCACTAATACCAGGAACCATAAGTTAATCAAGTGTTGGCTCCTGCAACAAAACCTGTTAACTACTTAAGGGAAAATCACTGGACTTGACCATCTGGCCAAGAGTGCTAACTCACTTGGTTTGGGAGTCTTACTTTGTGAAGGCATTGCTAACTTTATTTCTTTTAAGTGCACCACCGCTGGCCAGTCATGTGCAACAAAAACAGACCTACTCTGATTCCATGACTCGGTATCCAGTAACATTCCAGGAGCTACTGTTAATTTTTAAAGTGTAAGTCACTGGATGGAGGGTAGTGCCCCCCATACAGAAAGACATACATCAGAACTGTACTACGCTTGTGTGGTTTGTGGGCAGGCAGAGTTTGAGGGCTGAGCCAGAGACTGTACCTTACACCAGCCTCAGGTAAGTATCATTTTTGCTGCACCTTCTGACACATCAGAAGAACTGTCCCGTTGTTTAAACCAGATGGACCTAGGAGGACAAAGAAGACCAGCCAACTGTACACTCCCTTTCTCCATTTAGCATGACGTTCCCTAAATAAATATTGTTTTTTTCTCTTTAAATTCATTGTCTTGCTATTTATTTTAGAACTGTTAAGTACATGATATGTGTAATTTGCTATTGAGGCAATGGTTACCTCAAAGGGCATTTGGCTGGGAAGCCAAGTTTCAAAGAAATACAAAATCACACATGCCCCCACAATACAAAGCATCATGGGCTACATATGCAAATCACCACAGAACACTATGCTGGTTCAACTTTAAGCAGAAATGCATGGTGCCGAAAGGCCTCTCACACAGTTTGCAAAGGGTGCCAACAGAAAACATAGACACATGTTTCATTCTACCAGGACTCATTAGTATGTCTCGTCTGTTTGACACCCCACTGTAATGAACCAGCTACCCTAAGATGGTCTATCTGGGTTATATTGTGGTGAACCCAATTAAAACAAAAAACTATTTAAAAGACAAAAAACCTCTTTGTGCAAGCACTGAGGCAATGGTACAGATGAGGCATACTGAAGAGTCCTGATAGGACAAAACACGTGTCTATGTCTTCTGTTGACACCCTTTGCAAACTGTGTGAGAGGCCTTTTGGCACCATGCATTTCTGCTTAAAGTTGAACCAGCATAGTGTTCTGTGGTGATTTGCATATGCGGCCCATGATGCTTTGCATTGTGGGGGCATGTGTGATTTTGTATTTCTTTGAAACTTGGCTTCCCAGCCAAATGCCCTCTGGGGTAACCATTGCCTCAGTGCTTGCACAAAGAGGTTCTTTGTCTTTTAAATAGTTTTTTGTTTTAATTGGGTTCACCACAATATAACCCAGATAGACCATCTTAGGGTAGCTGGTTCATTACACTGGGGTGTCAAACAGACAAGGCATACTGATGAGTCCTGGTAAGATGAAACACATGTCTATGTGTTTTGTTGGCACACTTACAAACTGTGTGAGAGGCCTTTTAGCACCATGCATTTCTGCTTAAAGTTGAACCAGCATAGTGTTCTGTGGTGATTTGCATATGCAGCCCATGATGCTTTGCATTGCAGGGGCATGTGTGATTTTGTATTTCTTTGAAACTTGGCTTCCCAGCCAAATGCCCTTTGAGGTAACAATTGCCTCAGTGCTTGCACAAAGAAGTTCTTTGTCTTTTAAATAGTTTTTTGTTTTAATTGGGTTCACCACAATATAACCCAGATAGACCATCTTAGGGTAACTGGTTCATTACACTGGGGTGTCAAATAGACGAGGCATACTGATGAGTCCTGGTAGGACAAAACACGTGTCTATGTCTTCTGTTGGCACCCTTTGCAAACTGTGTGAGAAGCCTTTCGGCACCATGCATTTCTGCTTAAAGTTGAACCAGCATAGTGTTCTGCAGTGATTTGCATATGCAGCCCATGATGCTTTGCATTGTGGGGGCATGTGTGATTTTGTATTAATTTGCTATTGCATTGATTGGGAAGGTCCATGGAAGGAGTGCCCTGGGGGGAGAGGGGAGGTACTACGTCCCAGGGTATTGTACTGTCTCCAGACCCACTAAAACCTTTTTCTCTAGCTGGAGGCAACTGTGTTAACTTTCTGTCTTAAACCGCTGGATATAAACCCCGTAACTAGGAGTGTAATGACACAGGCCCCTCAGTCTTGTGCAATCATAAGACAGGGGTAGTGACTGTGCATTAATGCTGACACAGTGACATTTTAATCTTTTGTGTGCTGCTTAGTGATTCAGTGCAGATTCCTGCAGCTCTTATTTATGCCCCCAGAGCTACAATCCATCTATTTTGTCCCTGCTGCCTGTTGGGATATGGTTAAAAACTGGACTTCCAGACCTGGACCAGACCAGATTGGTAAAATCTGGACTGGTCAGTCTGGCTGAAGCAGCTTGACTGGGCACAGGTTGTGCTAATATTGCTTGTCCAGCCACTCAGAATGGATGATCCAGTTTTTGCCTATGTGGCTCAGTCCTGTCCCGGTGGTCTAGGTTTCATACATCAATCTGGTCTGGTCCAGTCCTGATAATCTGGGTTCCATCCTGAAATAGAATGGGTTGATGAAAGAAAATCAAAACATCAGGATCCAACTGGACCAGATAGGTGGTTAAAACCCAGACCGCCTGGACCGGACCAGACCACATAGTTAAAAGAAGGATCAGTCCATCCATCCATCCATCCATCCAGAGGCGCAACTTGTGTCTGTTCCAACTAAACCTGTCTATTCAGGTTTTATCAATCTGGTCCAGTATGGGGGTCCAGTTTTTACCAAGTCCCATGAGGTTGGTACTGGTGCTGGCACAGCAGCTACTCTGCCCGATTTATAACTGGAGCACTTAGCTCTGGTTTAGGGGCTCCTGTACATGTGTTGATGACAAAATGGTGTTCAGCACTGAGTTCTCTCTGCTCTCAGCTCCACTGCCTGTCTTGGGGCAAGGAAGCATTTAATTTATCCCATTGCTCAGTGGTGCTCTGCGATGTCTGGTATTGGCTGTGCTGCCTACTGTGGAGCCTGGGACCCAGTAATATTGCAGACTGCCAGACTTCACTTCATACTGGAGTTCCATGCTGCTCTCCGCATGCATGGTGTAGCAATGGCACTGGTGTCCATGACTTTTCCTTTCTTGGCCCTGCTGCCAGCTCTCAGGGATCTGGAAGATCCAATCCAGGCTTTTTGCCTTTTCCTGACCATCTTGGCCGACTCGATCCCATCTGGGGTAGGGAGTGGGGTCACTCATGATGCCCTGCCCTCTGGCCTGGGAGGCTCTGTGTTAACTTTCTGTCTTAAACTGTTGGATATAAACCCCGTGTGGGCCTCCAATGTTGGGTAGAGGAGCATACACGGGGTTGTAAACTGCAATCCAGTTTGCAAAAGACATACTGTATATTACAGGTTGCAAAGAAATCATGACGATCTTAACTGACATCCCTGGTTATAGCTAAATGATGCCCCTGGGCCTGTCCAAAACACCTAGACATCTCAATCTCTCAGCATTAAGTCATAGCACTGGCCTTCAAACTTCATTGCAAATGGCCAGAATGTGTAGCACTTTATTATTTTAAAGAATATATATCTACAACAAGTGGGCCCCATATATTAGTGCTAAGGAATGTTTCTATCAAGATAGTTCAATTATTTACTAGTTTGTGTGTTTAGAATAGCTCTAACATCATTAATAACATTCATACCTATCAACTGTCCCTGATTACGAGGGCCATCCCTCATTTTACCTCTTAAAATTGTTCTGTCCCTCAGAATATGTGCTGTCCATAAAGAGAATGTGCTGTAAATTCAGGCTTTAAAGCAGAAATTCATAATGTTCTAAGATGATAAATCAAAAATAACCTTTTTTTTTTACAAGTAAACATAATGGTTTCCACAAAGTTCTGAGCTTGTATCTTCATGTTTGGGGATGTGTCCCTTATTCTAAGAGTGTGTGTGTCCCTAGGAAGCAAAAACCCAGGGGAAGAGTACACAATGGAGGGTGAGATACTAACAACAATAAAAATGGAAAGGGACCTGGGGGTAGTCATATCAGATGACTTAAAGGTGGGCAAGCAATGTGAGAGGGCAGTAAGGCGGGCTGGGGGATACTGGGATGCATAGGGAGAGGCATCACCAGTAGAAAACAGGAAGTTGTTATCCCTCTGTACAGACAGCTGGTGAGACCCCATCTGGAGTACTGTGTGCAGTTCTGGAGACCCAATCTCCACAAGGACGTAGACAAGATGGAAGCTGTCCAGAGGAGGGCAATTAAAATGGTGCAGGGTCTGCACCAGAAGACATATGAAGAGAGACTAAAGGAGCTTAATATGTATAGCCTCGAGGAAAGGAGGGAGAGGAGGAACATGATAGGGGGGTAGGAAGAAATAGGCTGTTGGTTAACTAGGATCTGCGGCCTATCCTGTAGGTAGGGAAATGGGCAGACTAGATGGGCCTAGCGGTCCTTATCTGCCATCAAAGTCTATATGATAGAAACTTTCAAGTACCTCAAGGGAATCAACAAAGTCCAAGAGGGTAGCATCTTTCAAAAATAGAGGTGTGCAAGAACAAGGGGGCATAATTTGAAGATAGAGGAGGGGTGGCTCAGAGGTAATGTGAGGAAGTATTTTTTCACAGAGAGAGTTGTGGATGCATGGAACGGCCTTCCGGAGGAGGTTGTGGAGTCAAAAACAGTGGTTGAATTCAAGCATGCATGGGACAGTCATAAGGCAATTCTAGGGGTTGGGGGTAGAAAGAAGTAGGCTGCTGGTTAACTAGGATCTGCAGCTTATCCAGTAGGTAGGGAAATGGGCAGACTGGGTGGGCCAAGCGGTCCTTATCTGCCATCAAATTCTGTGTTTCTATGTTTTTTATGTTTCTATTGTCCATCATGTTGAGCATCCCAAAATATCCATGTCCCTCATTACAGTGACAAGAGGTTGAGAGATACATGATGGCATTATTAAGCCTTTGTGAGGCAAGGGTAAATTTGAGTGTTAAAAATATTCGCGCTATTGAAATTCATAGAGATTGAGAGGTATGAAAACACCACAGCACTGTATAAAAAAGAATTGTGTAACTACAGAAAAAGCAGTGCATTACTTTGTATGCTCATTTGAACTTTTATGCAAAACTTAGTTGGCTTACCTCCTGCCATCTCAAAAAATTTTTATGATATACTAACCTGCAGGGGCGCTTTATGACAAGTCGTTCTCTGCCTTCATTACTGGGGTTGTTGCATGCTGTTCTCATACGGGGAGGTGGGGGGGACGGGGTGGCATGGCAATGCTAATGGTGAAAATTAAAACTGCTTCCTAGCCTTGCTTCCTTCCCCAGCTGCTGCTCAGCCTCGGCGGTATACTGACGTTTTTTTTTCTTAAACCAGGAAGCAGCCATGCCAGGAACTAACTTGTTATTTGTCTTCTTCTTGTGTTCTGCAGGAACACACCATTCTGTGTCAGTGCCGACTAAGAAACAGAATGAATGACCGGATTGTCAGGTCCGGTGAGAATGGTAAATAAATGATGTCAACGACGATGAATGAACCACTTTGCCACGTGAGCTATTTCTTTGTGCCTCAGCTGTGATTGGCTGTTGGCTGCCTGGCAGTTACCACCAATCAACTGTTGTGTGTCTGTCTCTGTTTGTTCTTACAGGCACTCAGCTCAGCCAGTGCCGAAGCCAGTCACCAACTCAGTGGGAGCAAGTACATTTTTTTAAAACTGTTGGCGGCTCTCAGCCATCTCACCACACACCAATAGATTTGGACACCCCACCAAAAAGACATTGAAAAAATAACATTTTTTTCCAACCATCCAGATAATAAAAAATAAAATAGTAAATACATCTATTTCAATAGCATGCACAACAATATTGGGGGGGGGCACATGCCCCCTTGGGCCCTATGGGCATGATGCCACTGCACCCAACTTACCCTAGGAAGCTGCAGGTGAGAGGAGTTTGGTGACTGGCACCGGCCCTTCTCTCACCACCTCTGCTGTCAGCAGCCTGAATGACAGGTACTGAGCATGGCATACAGTACAGCCAGCTGTTTGTACTGTACGTGCACACTCAATCCAGACATTCAGATGGCAGCCAGCTGTGGTATTAAGTACAGGTTCTGTGCCAGTCATTGTCCATCTCTTGCCCACAGATGACAAGCTTTTTGGGGGTGAGTTGGAGTGCCAGACCAGGGGTGTAGGGTAGTGGGTGCTGATTGGGTGGGCTGGGGGAGCTACTTAGTTACATTTTTATTTTTATTTTACAATTTTTGGCCAGAAAAGACACACTAAGCAGTTAAAGCAGAGACTTGTTTTCATGTGTGTCCTTGGAACACAGGAAAGTTAACTGACTTGCATATGGTCACAAAGTATGCAGGTGGTGGCTGTGGGATTCAAACCTGGTTCTCTGGGTTTGCAGCTCAGTGTTCTTAACCACTATGCTATACTGCTGCCCATGTACAGTATAATGGGGATCATGGTGGGAGCAGGGTACCACTGGACTACCAGGGGAGTGTAAATAATTATACTGGGGATAGGGACAGGAGGGACATATCACTGGACTAATAGGGATATAAACAATTACACTGGGGATCTTGGTGGAAAGCGGGGTACCACTAGCACCAAGGATTTACATCTACACAGCTTTGGGTGAAGTAGTGGGTGATGTCTGTTGCTGTGTTCAGTGTCTCCATGCATACAAAGTCACAGAGGCATTGAGCAGCTGATGGGCACATAATGGCATGCAAATGACCTCCGAGCAGCTTGCATACCTTGTGTGATCATTGGCTTACTGGCATTAGAAAAAATTGCACCCTGGCGTAAAAGTGCTGTCCCGTTTGGGATGTGCTGTCCCTCTTTGTTCTTGGGTGTCTGTTGCCAGCAGGGGGCCATGGTGCACAGCACCTCTGAACTTTGCATGGCTCTGTCACACGCAGATATTCATACAAGCAGTGCTCACTGGACTGGGTCAGCTGCTTGTATGAATATGCCTCCCTAATGACCATGTGCTATTTTTTTATGATTTGCACAGCACACTCAGTAGCCCCTGAATATGGGTGACCAACTTTAAAAAGGAAAAAATAATGGCAATTCAAGAGCCACTGTTTCTGACATGCTCAGAGCTATCAGAGGCAAGTGAATTGCCCATATCTGGGCTCCGGAGCCAAGTATGAAGGTACAGCTGTTCCACTTGCCTGACAAGCAGTTGGAGCCCTTTCTGCCACTGGTACTGTCACCGGAGGATGTCTCTCTCCCTCCTACCTCCCCCATTAAAGAGTAAAAAAAATGTAAAATTAAAAAAAAGGAGTAAAAGAAAATCGAGGTGGGAAAAAATTAAACCTGTAAATATGCGCAGTTCATGCTTTTACAGACTTTTGTTTTGGGCCTTTTCAGGGAAACGACAAAGAAACCAATGTCTAAACAATACAAACTGTGCATGCAGACTTAGGGTGTTTTTAGCTAAGTTTCTTTTACTGCTGTCACAAATATCTTTAAAATATTTGTTCACCAAGTTTTCATTAATTGCCATTTTATCACCTTATCCTCCCATGCTACCAAACAAGAGATAACTTTAAATCCCACATGAAATGAGTCTTCAGGGACCAACCTCAAAACCACATTTTGGGTGAGAATTTTGAAAAGAGCCATTTTATGTGGTTGTGAAGGGCAGTGGTATCTTGCCTCTTAGTGAAATTCTGTGAAAAAATATGAAGTATAAAAAAAATGGAGGTGGGAAAAGAGCTTAGTCCATGCGAACGCACAGTTTGCATTTGTTCAGACTTTTGTAGGCTTTGTCCTGCAACCCTAACTTCTGAATTAACACATTTTTTTTTTGTTTATTTGTTTTTTTGTTAATGAACATTAAACTAATGTGGAGCCTGGACCTAACTCCAAAATTAATGCTCAAGCATCAGAAGCAGAGAGGGTGTTTCCCTGAGCTAGAACTGGTTCCCTGACTCCAGTTAGTTCACCTCGTTCCTTCTCCATGCAGCTTGTAAACAGAATATTTGGGACAGGGCAGGGAACCCTTGCAGCCAGCCCTGTTACTGAAGAGACAGGTGTCTGAAAACTGCTACCTCAGCCAGTCCTGAACAATGAATACAAACTATGAAAACTTAATTGGAGCTATAAGCGCCACATCAAACTAGCACCAGCAGCAGGTTGTCTAGATAGCCATGACAGGGCTTTCCTGGGGTGGCAGTCTCCCTATAACTCCATGACTGGCCCTTTTAATGGTCACATCAGGAAGGCAAGTGTTTTTTATGCATTGCTCTGTACGTTCAAATTCTGGCCTAGTCTGGGGACATTGGTAATGTATTCAAACTAGCAACCACCAACGACGACTCTTCCCCCTCAACCTTCATGTAGAGTGTTCAGTCTGCTACCATCCTAACCTGCTGATACACTAATCACTGCTGTGGGCTGTGACGGGATATTATGTAACTGATCAATTATTGCGCCTCTTGGCCTCTACATCAAACTACAAGGTAAAGGTTGTGCTGAGTCTACCGCTCAGTTGACTTCACTCATGAATATAGGATTGCAGTGTGTTGAGTCACGTGGCTGGCAGTATTTCAGGTTGTTTTCAAGTGCATTAAAGCCCCAGGAGACATCAACGGCACGGATATGAGCCATACCTGCTTCCCATTCAGAACCAAGTGTTGACAGATGACATGTGCATATATATATATAGAACAGACTCCTGGGAAGCATCAATCTGGCTCTAGCAAGGCATTTGAAGAAATCCTACTCTGAACAAACTGAATCAGCTTATTAGGCAACCAGAGCCCTTTGCTAAAGATGCAGCATCTCTTTCCAATTCCTTTCCTGTAATGTGGTTCCACACTGAGAAGTAGTTGCCCCAGAGACCTATCATTAGACTGTTTAAAACTTATTATAAACCAACAGTATACACTAATTGAAAATTAATTACTCAGGACAAAGATATTTCCATGTAAAAAAATTGTTTTGTTAAAAAAAGGTTAAGAATATGACCTTGCCATATGATAAGCACTCTTAAATTCAGGTTAGAATCTTCATATATTATTATTAGTATATTCTGGATAAGTAGTGCTGAGAACTTCCTGGAGGTGACAGGGGAGGTGGGGTAGCTGCAATCTAGGGGTGCTAGCTGCACACTCGAGCAGACTTGATAGACCACAAGATCTGTTTCTGCTGGCAGATTCGTATTTCCATATGTATGTTCATCTATGTGGACCCATTAACTATCTCGTCAGGTATTCCAACAAAAAAAAATCAGGCCTCATTAAAGCAGTAGTACAATTTAGCATGTGTAAGCAAAATTAAGGCAGTATAGCACAATGGTTTAAGGTTCTGAGTGGCAAACCTGGAGAGCTGGGTTTGAATCCCACAGCCCCCACTTGCATACTGTGTGACCCTGAGCAAGTAACTTAACTTCCCTCTGCTCCCAGGTTGCACTTGTAAACAAGCTTTCAGCTTAGTGTGTCTCTCCTGGTTAAACAAGTGGGAAAAAAATCCAAATTAACTTTGGGTTTTATTGAAAAGGAATTATGGCATCTTACAATTTCATTTACTTGCACGATCATCCAGTTTTAACAGTGTCTTGCTAATCTTTATTAAAATGCTTTAAAATGTTTTGTTCAATGCCAGCCTGTTGGTGCAGTGGTTGGAATTCCGCTTGCGGCGCCGGTGACCCGGGTTCAGGAATGGACCTGGGTCATCGGAGGGCCAGCTGAGGGGGAGAAGGATAGAGCACCCCATGGGTGGCTCTCCTTCTCCGGGAGGAGGGTGGGGCAGTGTCTGGTGCAATGAGGACTCCTGGCAGAGGCTGGGAGTCACTCACGCTACCGGCTCTCGGCATCAGGGAGGCGGGACGGATGCAGACATCATTGCACGTCCCCGCCTCCCTGAGAAAAAACAGGAAAAAGGTGGTGGGCAGGTCCACTGTCTATGTCAAGCCCTCCCTGGGGCTTCAATTAGCTGCGATAGCCACATCCCCAACCAGATACCAGTTCCACGGCATGGATAAAGGGGACTGATGCCACGGCCCTGCTCTCTGGGGGTAAGCTGGGGATAACTGTGGATGGCAGCAGTAGATGTCGGTGGAAGTCCCAGGGGCCATGACCTGGGCTGATGGTGACAGCGGACTAGCCAGGATAAAGAAGAAAAAAAAATAAAATAAATTATTTTGTTCTCAGTAAGGTAAATAGGTTACTCCGTGCCTTGTTTATGTTCCTCTGGCCCAATACTCTCTCAAATGATTGATGTCAGCATCCACATGCAGTACTCCTTGTAGCAGGGGTGTCGGCAGGCATACACACTGTACTCAACAGAGTACAGTAAAAAAAGCAGGCAGGGGCAACAAACAGGAAAGCAAGGATATTGCATGTCACATTGTGTCGGTCATGCTGAGCCCTTTTGCCTTTGTTGTTCACAATGGGGCACTGATGCCACCGTCAAATACACAAACAGGAACTTACCTGGCAAGCAGAAACAAAGAAAGGAGGATTACAGGAAGAAACTGATTAATTGAACTCAGACATGGCAAACGGGGGCTATTGTTGGTGTGGTGTGGCAGTGCATATTTTGGTTTATATTTACATAATGGGGGCAACAGTGCATCAGTTTTGAGTACAAGTTTAAAATTCCTGGCTACACCCCTGCCTTGTAGTGACCACAACAGGGTGATGTCATTTAAGAAACCCAGCAGTCATGCACCAGCCCTAGTGAGAGAGAGACAAAGCAATAGGAATAGAGAACTGTAAAAACAAATGTGATTCTCCTTGATGGACTGCCACTCGTATTTTCCAATGAAATGGGTAATATCATTTTAGGTGTACTGATCATTTAAAAGTTGTGGTTAAAAGTGTACTGATGTATATTGATATGTACTGACCCATGGACACTGCACTGCCAGGATACAGCCATGTGAAGCTTTGATTAAAAAAATCCAGCTCCAAGTCCTAACAGTTCCAAAGTTCACCTTTTTCAAACGAACATGTCTTTAGAATGGGATCATTTGGGAATGTTTGGACAAACAATGTTTTAAAAGAAAGCTTTGAGTAAGGTTGACATGGATAAGTCCTTTTGTACAGTTTCTATGCATTGATACACATCAATATAAAACATAACGTTATGTTTAAAAGTGTTTGTATAAAAGTACATTGATGTGAAACTATCAGTGTGTCGATACAATGAAATTGTATGAGCAGAACACAGCCATATTGCTCTATCTCCAAGCAACTCATTCCGTTTGAGGTGGTCATTTTGAATAAGGTTTAATACAGAACATTTAAACTCGTGTGTGTGTGTGTGTGTGTGTGTGTGTGTGTATAATATATATATATATATATACATACAGTATTGAGAGCAAAAACTCCATTTAATGCATTAGTTAGGGTTGTTCCACAGCGACAAAGTGGAAACTCGGTGTTAGTTGAAAGCCCCCTAGGATCCCCACCCACACCCCAACCGCATCGGGGGCGATTGGGGTTGCTGGGCCCTAACTCTCACCCCATCAGATGTGTGAAGAAGCAGAGGTATAGGAGAATGAGGTGAGAGTTAGGACCGACAACCCCAATGTGCACCCCGATGCCGGTTGGTGGTGTGGGCGGGTGGGTCCTAGGGAGGCTTTCAACCCTAACACCGAATTCCCTCGCTTTTGACACTGTGGAACAACCCTAACTAATGCATTAAACAGAGTGTTTTGCCCCTAATTTCCCTTCTTTTTGAGAATGATAACGAGAAATAGTGAATGTAATGCATGGTAATGCGCATGGTGAAGCAAAGCAAAACAGAAAGAGAAACAGTACTGTAGACAGAAATGGTAAAAATAATGCAAACGCAAGTGCAAATGAAAACGCAAAGGGTAACGCACATGGTGGCATAGACGTGAAGGGTAAGTGAAACGAGTACGGAACTTCAAGCGGAAATGGTAACAGTAACAGTAATGTAAGCGTACAGGCAGGTTTTCCCCAAAAGCTGCATAGAGAAAGACAGTGAGTACAAAGAATGTATGCATAATAATGGGTGTCGGAGCAGAAAATGAGGAGTTGGAATACTAAATTGCTTATATCTCAGGAACCATACGATGTAGAAAAATAATTTAAAAGGCATATGATTTATGACTTTCCTGGCTAGTTCTGTCCTTAGCCCCTATAGGTGGCTAAGTGTTTTCTGATGAAAAGTCTGTATCTCACACCGTTTCCGAGATACGGGCCCTGAAAGGCGCGGTGAACGTCATAATGTTATCCTATGGGAAAAAGAGAAGTTCAGAGTGCCATAACTTTGGCTCCCTGTAATATTTTTTATCAAACCACTGAAAGGCACATCTGCGGGATGTTGACTTTCTTCCTTCCAAATTTCAACCCAAAAGACCAAACCGTTATTTTGCAGCAGGGCGCCAAAGTATTCCTGTAATGCGGCGGATGCCGTAATGTTATCCTATGGGAAAAAGTGTCAACTTTGGAGTGCCGTAACTTTTCTACCCTGTAATATTTTTTCACCAAAACACTGAAAGGCACATCTGTGAGATGTTGGCTGCGTTCCCTTCAAATTTCTTCCCAAAAGACCAAACCGTTCTTTTGCAGCAGGATGGCAAAGAATCGCTGTCATTTCCCCACAGCATGGAAAAGTACTGTCGAACTTTGCGAAAGCTTTCGCAAAAATTTGCGACACTTTCGTGAGTGCAACAGTACTTTGTGAAAGTACTTTTTCTAGAAACTAGAAAAACATATTTCTAGGGTGTTTAACCTCAAAATAAAGACATGCCTAGCATCCTCAGGGTCCGACTAGGTAAACACAAAAATAATTAGGTTGCTAGAGGGTCCCAAATTTAAATGCCAAGCATTTTTCTGATGACCAACTGAAAACAAAATGGTGGATTTGTGACAGTAAAAGGGCCATTTGCAAAAGTAAAAAGTGCATTTGCGACACTGTCGAACTTTTTAACTTTTCCCATTGACTTATAATGGGAAGTTGTTTTTTGAATAACTTTTGAACTGTGCAATATTTTTTCATGAAATCTTCAAAAGGCACATCAGGGACCCTGACTGCACATTCCCTGAAGATTTCGTACCGGTCGCGCAAACCGTGCGACCTGTAGAGACGAGCAAAGAATTGCAAAAAAGCGCAAACATGCGCGCAGATCACGCTTAATAACTCCACAGCCGTATATCCAAACAGTACAAAAGTTGGCAGATCCCAAGATGTATGGTTCTTCATCATATATGCCAAATCTCAAGTAAATCCATTGAACAGTTGCAAAGTTATTAAGGTGCAAAATTTTAGGTTTAACATGTAAACAGCTCCTCTACCATTATATATATATGTGTATATATATATATATATATATATATATATATATATGTGTGTATGTATGTGTATATATATATATATATATATATCTATATATATATGATATATATATATATATATATATATATACACACACATATATCTATAGGATACATGATGGGCAAGAGTGTGATATGGTAAATATTGTCACTCCTGCAGAGTGAGATATCCAGAGCTCACAATGCAGGAGTGACAATATTTGCCATAGCACACGATCTGCACATCATGTATTCAATATATACAATAGGGCCAGGAGTTTCAGAAGTATTGTTATGCTGTCTTGTGTTCTGTTCCTGTTTATGTGTTTGCTCATTCTGTGTGTGAGTTTTTCTGAATGGGCTGGCAGTGTTACAAATCTGGGAGACAGATGAGTGTGTTTTGCAATGCTAAATAAGTTCGTTTTAGGTAGGAGCGAGAAACAGGGCTGAGAGGCAGAGTGTCAGAACAGGTGAGTGTTTTTAGTGGTAACTGAGTTAGCTGTAGGCAGCAGTGAGGAACAGTGAGTTCTATGAAACTGTGCTCTTTAGGATTCTGGCCACAGTCAAGCTGAGAGTATCACAGTAATTGTAATGGGCTGAAAGTCAGAGTTTGAGGAACAAGTGAGAGTGTGTTTCAGTGGTAATTGAGTTAGCTGCAGGCAGCAGTGAGGAACAGACTGTTATGTGAAGCTGTGTTCTTTAGAATTCTGGCTGCAGTCAAGCTGAGAGTATCACAGTAATGAGCTGGAAGTTAAAGTGGGGAACAGGTGTGTTTTGTAATTCTAACTGAGTTAGCTGTAGGCAGCAGTGAGACCTCTCATGTAGTTCTGCATTTGTGTCTATGGTAACAGCATATGCGTTTCTTTTACGCTGAGGGGAAAGCTGCCTAGAGTGATGAAATCAGTGACCTTTTGTGACCTGTGTCTGTAAATGGCTGATATCATCACAGTAGAGCAGAGGGTAAAAATATCACACTGCAGTGGATGATACACTGTTTTATCTCACTCATTTTATATATATATATATATATATATATATATATATATATATATATATATATATATATATATATATATATATATATATATTCATGGCAAAAACTCTGTTTAATGCATCAGTTAGGGTTGTTCCACAGCGACAAAAGCGAGGAAATTCAGTGTTAGGGTTGAAAGCCCCCCTTGCAACCCCTCAGCCTGACCCTCAACCAGCATAGGGGTGTGCATTCGGGTCATTGACCCTAACTCTCACCCCATCACATGTATAAACAAGTTGACGTATAGTAGAATGGGGTGAAAGTTAGGACCGACGACCCCAGCACACCCGATGCTGGTTGGGGGTCGGCTGGTGGGAGGGGCTTTCAACCCAACACCGAATTTCTCTTTGCGCTGTGGAACAACCCTAACTGATGCATTAAACAGAGTTTTTTGCCATGAATTTCCCTTCTTTTTGAGAATGAGGACTATAAATAGTGAATGAAATGTGGTGGTGGGAGCGTGGGCCCTTTGTCTTGTGACATAGTAACGGTTACTGCAATGCAAGCGCTAATGGTTACACACATGGTGATGCAAACATAAATGGCAAAGCAAACGTTAAAAGAAACGCAAGAGCAAAGTGACGCCAAAGCGAACAGAGACACGAACGCATACAGAAACACAACTGGTAATGCACACAGTCATGATACCACTACTGTAAATGCAAATGCTAACTGTTACAGCAGCAATAATGCCAAAGGGAACAGAAACGGAAATGCAAACACAAGCGCTTACGGAAATGCAAAGCGCAACATGCATGGTCACGGTACCGCAATGGCAAATGCTAATGGTAATGGTAACAGCAAAAAGAACACCAAAGGAAATAGAAATGCAAATGCAAGCGCATATGGAAACACAAAGCATAACGCACACAGTAACGGTACCATAATTGTAAATGCAAATGGTAACGATAACAGCAACAATAATGCCAAAGAAAACAGTAACGCAAAAGCAAATGTAAAGCAAATGGTGACACACACGGTGGTGTACACAGGAACACTATCGCAAAGTGACATGGAAACGCAAGTGTAAAGCCTACGTGTAGCAGTAAGTGGAGCGCAGACCCTATTTTCCCCCAAAAGCTCCATTGAGAAAGACAGTGAAAACAAAGAATGTATGCATAATAATGGGCCTCGAAGCAGAAAACGAGCAGTTGTAATACTAAAATGCTAAAATTTCAGTAACCGTATGATGTAGAAAAAAAATACAAATTTCACATGATTCACTACTGTCCTGGCTAGGTTTTCACTCATGGTCACAATGAAAATTCTGTATCTCGCACCATTTCCGAGATACGAGCACCAAAAGCGCGGAGTACGCCACCATGTTAGTATATGGGAAAAATGTCAACTTCAGTGTACCGTAACTTGGCATCCATGCAATATTATACACTAAAATACCAAAAGGGACATCTGTGAGATGTTGGCTGCCTTTCCTTCAAATTTCAGCTCAAAAGACCAAACTGTTCTTTTACAGCAGGGTGGCAAAGAACTCCTGTCATTTTGGCCATAGTCTGGAAAAGTAGTGTCGTGATTTGCGAAAGCTTTCACAAAATTTGTGAAAGTGCCGTGAGTGCGATACTATTTTGCAACACTACTTTTTCCAGAAATTTGAAAAACATATTTCTGGGGTGTTTAACCCCAAAATAAAGACATGGCTAGCATCCTTAGGGCTCAATAGGTAAACACAAAAGAATTATGCCCCTAGATGGTCCCAATTTTAAATGCCAAGCATTTATGTGATCAGTAACTGAAAACAAAATGGCTGACTCACTACACTACTAGGGCCATTTGCGACACTAAAAAGTGCATTTGTGAAAGTGTTGAACTTTTTGTTAACTTTTCCCATTGACTTATGATGGGAACTTGTTGTTTGAATAACTTTTGAACTGTTTAATATTTTCTCACGAAATCTTCAAAAGGCACATCAGGGACCCTGGCTGCAGGTTCCCTGAAGTTTTTGGACTAGTCGCGTAAACCGTGTGATCTGTAAGCGCGAGCAAAGAATGCGCAAAAAAATGTAAATATGCACACGGATGTCACTTAATAACTCTGCAGCCGTAAATCTGACTGCTACAAAAGTTGGCAGATCCCAAGATCTATTGTTATGCCCCATGCCTGCCAAATTTCAGGCAAATCTGTTGAACAGTGGCAAAGTTATTAAGGTGCAAACTTTCACTTCCTTAACCTTAAAAGACTACTCAACCCTAACTATGAGTAGCACTACCTTGCTACCATAATATATATATATATATATATATATATATATACATACACTATTCAGGAGGGAATGAATTTTAAAGAAAAATCCTTTCCTTTCCTTTATAGTGTAAGTCCCCCTCCCTGCATCTAGGGGTATGGTGCAAAGAGTCCAAGGGAGGAGGGCATTGTACAGCCTAAAGAGTTCACATATCTGGTCGGCCTGGCTTACCAGACCTGATGAAACTGGGGTGCCCTTGGACCTCTGGGTATGGAGGTGAGTGACTGGAGGAATGTAGATGCTGGTCTTCACCTGCCTGGCCATGCCATCTTCATCTCAGAGGCCTTTTTATACAGTCTTCACCAGGCAGGACTCTTGACGCCTTCCTCGCTGGTACCTAGGGTCTTCATATTGGGCATTTCAAACATGATCCTCTGACCCTTTCAATGCACACACTAGTAGTAGGTTGTGGAAGCAAACTTTCTTGTTAGCAGCAGATAGTTTCTCCAAACAGAATGAGGCGAACACTCCAACTGCAGAAAACAGGGGATCCCATTTAATGAACAGTTAAATTAGAACAGGAAACAGTCAATCCATGGAACAGTAAAACACAAACAAATTGCTCTGGACCATTAGGGTCACAATGGAAGCTAATGGGTGCTTAGGACTGAGAAGATCACATCAGAAGCGAAATTCCAAGTAGCTACCTTTCAAGCTAGGCAGCCACAGTCCAAATACAGGCAGCTTACTCCGTGGCCAAATCCGGCCTTTCAACAGCTAACAGCATCAGCTCTTCCAAAGTCCATAAACTGAACAATCTCCAGCTGGGGTCTGTGACAGGGAGATCTTGCCACTATAGAACTGACCTCTTCTTAAATCTGTTGCAACAGTTCTTCTATTTCTTAGCCTAATTTCTCCTTTACTATTTCTAGTCCATCAGGTTGGCCACCTGTGGGTGGCCCTTCCCGTTTCTTAACTATGCTATAGTGTCCTCTTTAATTTTCCTTTCCCTCTCAGGTTCTCATACAGGGTGGTTATTGTGGTGACCTCCATGCTGATGTAAAACAACAGGCTGTGTTCCTTGTTGTTGGATTTAGTATGCAATAGCACTATGTAATAAAATACCTTAATGTATATGCTGTATGTGTATGAGACCTGTAAATGGTGAAAATACCATGGTACTAGGTGTTTTTGATAAAGGGTCTGAATACACTAAGGGTAGATAAGGCACTGGGACCGGATGGCATTCACCCCAGGGTGCTTGCAGTGTGTACTGTACACTGTCATTCATAGCTTTACGAAGTTGTGAATTACAATGTACAGTACACACTGCAAGCACATTGGTCGACAGTGTTTACCAATGGTTAACAAGTGTACAGTACGCTGTCATTGATTGACAGATCAGTCAGCGGGCAGCTCTGGTGGTGTGTGGAAGGATGCACTGCCCGCTGAAGCCATGGCCAAATGGCCAGTCTGGGATGGGGGAGCGGGGTGGTGTGTGTGTCCCTCAGTGGTCGGGGGTGGGGGTTCCACTGGACCACCAGGGTTACTGGGATGTCAGCTATTGCACTGTGATCATGTTTGGGTAGGGATGGGGGAACCACTAGACTACAAGGGATGAATGGGGGATTTATTTGCAATACGGACAGTGTTCAAAGAGGGAGGGGGTACCACTAGACTACCAGGGAGGACTGGGGGATTTCTGTGATAAACAGATGGGGTTCGGGATGGGAAGGGAGTACTGCTAGACTACCAGGGATACGAGGAGGGTTACTATTTTCCTATTCACGGATGGGGATGGGGTGGAAGCCACCCATGGGCTGGCAGCTGCTGTGTTGCACTGTGCAATACAGCAGCCTGCCTGTGGGTGGCTATGACTTAGGCATGGTATTTCCATGCCTAACTTTATGCAGCACATCTCCGAGGTGTGCAGGCTGCTGCACCGCACATCTCAGCTGAATATGGAGATATGCTGCATATTCAGGTGAACGCCCCCTCCGGATGTGCCGCATACATTGTCTTTGCCCTGCAGCACATCTGGATTTGTGCAGCGCATCACCCCCTGTTGAATATAGCCCAGGGGCGCATTTTGGGGATGCACCAGCCCAACTCAGTTGCGCCCAGAGCATCCCCTTTGAATATCTGGGCTTATATGCACAATGCCTTGTTCTGAAAATAAACATATGAGAGTTTTTATTGTTGAAGCCACTTCAGAAATATGAGACTGCACCTCACAGTAAAGAAATTGGAAAACAACTTCTTATTGTACCCACAATGCCTTACTACATATGTCTACATTTTTGTTATTTATTTTATTTATTTATTCAAGTGTTTCACTAGGAAGGCATACTGAGCAATACCTGTTCATTTCCAGATGCATGCTGGGGGGGCAGGGAAGTGGCGTTACACAAGTATATAGTACATGGGTACAATTGAGGAGACAATAATACAACAGTTACACAGAATACAAGGGCAATTTACATATTAGGTAGATGGCAGTAAGCAGAGACAGTAGGAACAATATGATGGGTAAATACAACAATCAGAATAGTATTACACATGAGAATAGAACAAAAATACAGTAGGGAGCTCTTTGGATGAAAAAGGCATCTGTGAAACAGAGACCTCTATTGGTCAGTCTTGGTACTGCAGACATCAACACCACCGATATAGGAAACTACATCTCTTAGTAAAGGAATCTTGTCAGCTAGATACTGTATAGCACCAGCATGATACAGGCACCATGCATTTCTGCTTAAAGTTGAGCCAGCATAACATTTTGTGGTGATTTGCATGTACAACCCGTGATCCTTTGCATTGTGGGGGTATGTGTGAGTTTGTATTTCTTAGATACTGTATGCACAATGCCTTATTTTTAAAATAAACTTATGAGAGCTTTTATTGTTGAAGCCACTACAGAAATATGAGACTGCACCTCACAGTAAGGAAAATGGAAAACAACTTCTCATTGTACCCACAATGCCTTGCTTCATATGTCTACATCTTTTTGTAAACTTTATTTTAAATAAGCAGATCAGAATTGTTACAGACATATTGTTCAAGAGATCAGTCCACCCAGACAAGAGAGTATGTCAGCATAATACATTTTGCAGTCACAATTCTTGTTCTCCTCGATCTCTCTTCAACATT